>OY992530.1:102577063-103321063 GCA_963921185.1 Dasysyrphus tricinctus | reverse complement strand
AACACGTTGTTAATCAACAATGATTGTGCTCAATTTCATATTTATTCGATCACAAAAATCGTTGCACCAACATTTTGATTTTAAAGGAAACACGCTTTTCATATCTCTATAGTATCACAAACTTCGTTGATTAACCATGTTTCTGCTCATGTTATTATTATTTTAGTGATAGATTAATCACCAAATTAACAATGGCGTTGTTAATTTGAGCAATGATAATTGTATCCTTTAAACAAAAAAATTGAAAATACCAGCTTGTTCAAATGAAGTATGTTCGTGTTTGACGCAAAAACAAACAAGGTTTATGCTTGATTCTACCAAGGTTTTTTTTTCGGTGTTGGTGCGGTTTATGGGCCGGCGGCGGCATTATTGGGCCATATTTCTTCAAAGATGATGCGAATCGCAGCGTTACTGTCAATGGTGAACGCTACCGAGCGATGATAACAAACTTTTTTTTGCCCGAAATGGAAGTTCTTGACTTGCATGATATGTGGTTTCAACAAGACGGTGCCACATGCCACACAGCACGCGAAACAATGGCGCAATTGCGAGGCGAGTTTGGTGAACAGTTAATTTCACGTTTCGGGCCGGTCAATTGGCCGCCTAGATCGTGCGATTTGACACCATTAGATTATTTTTTGTGGGGGTATGTCAAGGCTAATGTCTATAGGGACAAGCCCGCTTCGATTGACGCACTGGAAGCCAACATCCATGCATTCATTCGTGAGATACCGGCCGATATGTGTGAAAGAGTATGCCAAAATTGGACTCAGCGGATGGGCTACCTGAGACGCAGCCGCATGAAATTATCTTTAAACATTAAATTGCAAGGTTCAAACTATCGATTCAAATAAATATTTCATTCATTTTTTCGAATTTTTTGTGTTTTTTTTTTTTTTAAAGTTCTAAACCTCTTAAAAAATCACCCGTTATAATTAGTTGATGATATGATGATCGATGACGTCTCGATAAAGTTGTTGATTACAGGGTGCTCCATAAGAACTTAGTTACTCGGTGCACTTAGCACTCAGGGACATAGTTCGCTGCACCGCTATTTTCACATCTCAAGTTGGTTTTCTCTTGGAACAATATTTTTTCCCGCTCGCTACGCTTTGTGTGAGGACTTATACATATATATTGAACAACATATGTTGTCAATACATTCTTGATTTAAATGGAACAAGCTTTAAAAATAAATTTAAAATCATGAGGATATTCATAGGTTGTCGATGGTTCATGGTTGTCAACCTGTGTTGGCAAAATGTTTCATACTTTAATTAACTTTAAGTTAGATGGCGCTCACAGTCAAGGGTGGACTACGGTCTCAACCAAAAAGCCCCTCCAGCCAGCTCGGTCATAGCTAGCTGCCTCCATTTACGCACTCCGAGTGAGTTGAGGTCGTTCTCCACTTGTGTACGCCACCTAAGGTGGGATCACCCTCTGCTGCGCAGACCATCAGTGGAAGATTCGAAGACTCGCCGCCGCCGGGCTGATGCGTTGGTGTCCATAAGCTGCACGTGTCCCAGCCATCTGAGCCGCTGTATTTAGCCAGGTCGACGCGTCGCTGTAAGACCCAAAAAGTTCGTTGTTAAATCTGTTCCTCCATACTCCATCATAACAGACTGGAACAAAGATCATCCGAAGAATTTTCCTTGCAAAACACCCTAGCAGATTATCGTCCGTTTTTGACAGGGTCCTTGCTTCTGCCACATACAGCAGGACCGCAATGACTTAGGTCCTATAAGGTCTCCCTGGTTCTTTCACAAACGCCTTACAACTCAAGTGGCTTCTTAGCCCGAAGAAACAGCCAGCGGTTGCCAAGAAAAATTATTCGTCTGACCTCTGCGATGTAATAGTGGAGTGAAGCCCAGGTAGACAAAGTCTTTGACGACTTCGAAGTTGTACATTTCCATCGTGAAGTTTTACCCGAGTTGTCTTCATTTTGTCCTCATTAACAGCAAAACCCAATTTTTTCCGCCTGTGATTCAATTGCCCACGCGCCGTTTACAGCTTGCTTCGTTCTCCCAAAGATTTTTTGAAAAATTGTACCTCTGTTGTTGACTTACGAGTTCCGTACAACTCCTTAAAGAATGATGTTAAACGATGTTTCTCCCCATCAAATGGTTCGTTGGTGTTCTTACCAACTTTGACGGAGCAGCGAGACTTCTCCATGGTCATCCTACGTAAGTGGACGAGTTTGGCAGGGATGCCAAGATGCGACATGGCTCTGTTTAGTTCTTCTTTATCTACGCTATCATATGCGACTTTGAAATCGATAAAGGAATGGTATGTATCGATTTGAAGGTCCTGGGTTTTTCCCAAAACCTGTCGGAATGTGAACATTAGACTGACGATTGATTTTCCAGGCCTTATACCACACTAATAGAGTGATCGGCTCGTTGACAAACGTTTTTATGCGATCACACACACAGTATAGATAACAAGATTTTGTATACGACCTTGAGGAGACCTATACCTCTGTAGTTGACACAAGACAGAGCATCTAATTTTTTGTGAGTGTGGGACACAAAACCGTGGTTCCATTCATCAGACACACTTTCATCCGACCAAATTTTGGAGACAAGTTGGCGTATACTCCCTACTAAGTTATCTCCCCTGCTTTGAATTGCTCATCAGCTGGAAGGCCATCTGCACCAGCAGCCTTGTACGCTTTTAAGCTTGGCTATCGCTAACCACACTTCATTTAGGTCGGGTGGACGGAAATTTCAACCATCATCGTCCAGGTTGAATGGATTGTTCTATCTAACAGCGGAACTTTGGCCATCTCCACCTTTTAGCAGTCTAGAATAGTGTTTTTTCCAGATTCTCAGCACCGACTGTGTGTCTACTACCATATTCCCACTCTCGTCTCGGCAGGCTTCCGTTCTGGCCTCTTAGCCTTGGGTAGACTGCCTCACCCTTCGGTAGAACTTTCGATCATCCCCCCTAACGCTACAGTCCTCAATAAAATCGACCGCCCACTTCACAAGCTCCCTCTTTTTCCTCCTGAGTTGGCACTCCTCCCTTCGTTTTTTGCCCGTAGAGCTCCCGGACTGTTCTCTCATCAGCTCTGGCTGCATGCGCCAACTGGCATTTTTCTTCGAACCAGGGGTTTCGTTGTGGTCACCTAGTGAAACCCAGCACATCAGTGGCGATACTTCTGATGGCTTGTAGGCAGTGTTTCCACTGGTCTGGTGGCGGAGTTGCTGAAAGCTTAAGAGAGACTTGGTCCTGGCGATCTCTTGCAATTTCAACTTCTCGACATCAAAACTTTTCACCGCATCCACTCGGCGTTGTGGTAATGGTCCGAGTCAATGTTGGCCCTCGGAACGTTCGGACATCCAAGTTACCCGAAGCGTTTCTGGCGTCTATCGCAACATGGTCAATCTGGTTGATGGTTCGTTGATCAGGAGACCACCAGGTCCTTTTGTGTATATTGAGGTGTGGGAAACGAATGCTGGCTATTATGATGTTACACCCCGCCGCTAAGTCAATCAGCCTGAGTCCGTTACCGGAAGTGTTGCCGTAAAGGTTGTGTCCTCCAACTATCGAACCAAAGATGCCTTCCTTTACGATTTTGGTGTTGAAGTCGCCAAGAATTATCTTGACGTCGTACTTGCGGCACCTATTATAGGTATTCTCGAGGAGATCATAGAAGTCTTCCTTGGTTGAGTAATTTTTGTCTTCCATTGGGGCATGGGCCACAGATCAACGAAACATTTTTGAGTTTTGCTTTGATGCGGATTGTGACCAGGCACTCGCTTACATTTCTGAAGCCTAAGACTTCTCGCTTTAGTCTTCCCCTTACCACAAAACCACAACCAAAGAGCCGCTGACCCTGCTTCTTGCAGCACTCGCCGAAGTAGATGTCACACGACTTCATCCTCCGTATGTTCTCTCCATCCCATCGCAATTCCTGGATGGCTGTTATATCAGCCTTAAACCTATCCAGGTTCTCCACTAATTGTTCGGCTGCACGTGGTCTGTTTAAGCTCCGGACATTCCACGTGCCGATCCGAAATTCACTATCCCTGTTGCTGGGGTCGTCAACATTAAAATCATCCATACCCGAGGCTTGTTGTTGTTTCGGAACCATTGTTGTTTTCCGTGGTAGGGAAGTTACTTCAACGCACAACTCCCAACCTGGAGGACCAGACCCTTAATATAACTCCAAAGGTGGGGAGCCAGATGAACTCCTTTTAAGCCTGATGAACTACGAATATGTCGTAGAAGCCCATATAAGGTGTTCAGTAAGTGGTTCAACCTAACTGGAACTGTAGACGCCTTCGTTGCTTCCATTTGGGGAATTCTTCCGCTGCCGCCTGGATAAAGGAGAAGTGCTTTAGTGGGAACACTCATCCCCGATGTTCACCACGGGGAGGTTAGAGTAGGAGTTGATAGACAGAGGTTCGCTTTAAAATAAGCTTGTTGGCTTGGACGCTTGTGTCCTCTTGAATGCACATGTCTACCCTCCGAACATCTGTTTTTTTTCTAAAACTTATTCTTAAAATAAGTGAGTAATAACTTCACCATATTTGGGAACAAATTTAAATCCTCGAAAATTGGTTTCTTTTGTAATTTCTTGGTAGGTATAGGTACGTACATTTGTTTCGTAGAATTTCTTGATTTTTAAGTAAATAGAAAATTATGGGGGAAAGGAAAGACTCCAGATATTGGCTCCATATTTCCTTGAGTGCTGTAGTGACATTTTAAGAAACATACACACTTGGAAAGCTAAAACGTTAAAAGTGCTATGGATTAAATATAGATTTTTAAAACCACACCCCCAAATGCAAATAGTTTTTGAATCAATCAGAGAATGGAAATTTTTGTAGACAAAATAATTATTATGTAAATTCCCACACAAATAGATTTTGTGGCACGTTTTAAAATCATTTATAATGATTCTTATGACAATATGACAATTTGCTAACTTAATTGTTCATCGATTTGATGAAATTGTTTAAATATCTTTTGCCTTCAAAACGTTACTGAAAATTTCAAAATGTACATCACACAAAAATAAAATAGTTTCGTTGTACATTTTGACTTAAAGCAATGAGACGTTATTAGTTTCTTGTGTTTTTTTCACTGGTAGTAGCATATCCAGTTGGTGTTTTTACTTGGAAAATAGTTGAAACAAATCTTAACATAGTTCAATGTCTTCAAAAAATGATTCGAAATGACAATGCAACATTCGTTAAGTATGTTCGAATTAGCATCGAATCAGATTCAAAGGAAGACAGCTTGAAATTTGGTGAAATGGTTGATCAGCTTTTGGCCTCAAATGACTTCGATGTGATGTTTGTAATAGAAAACAGCAATGCCAAAATAGGTACTGAATTTATTGTGCAAAGACAAATTATGTTCGTTGATTCATTTGAATCTTTTAAGTAAGTACTATCCTAAGAATTGTGTGGCACATTTCCAAATTGTGTGGGTTTTAAAGTTTAACGATTCCTTTCTTTTTTCTTCTAGACAACTTGTCAGATCGGAACGTTCCCGTGCAAGGAAGGTTTCAGGAGTGTTTCAGTTCTTTAATGTCATATTACCCACGGGCGTTGGTAATGTACGTAATGTCCTGCAACAAATCACACAATTTTGTATGGAAAATTTGATTACGAACGTGAATATTCTCGTGGAGGACATCAACGGAGTTGTTACTATTTATTCTTACGCTCCTTTTACACAAAAAAGCTGCAGAAATAGCAAGCCTTTCATTTACAACTATTTTAAGAACGGAAGTTTGACGTGGATGAAGCCAGTATTCCCTCGTAGACTCTCCAACTTATGGAAGTGTCCTTTGAAAGTGATCCTATGGGAATTCCCTCCATTTGTACACAATTTAGATAATCCAGAGCATTTATTCGGAGTTGATGTGAGCATTTTGAAATATTTGGCATCTGATTTGAACTTTACTTTGAACTTCATCATATCTCCTAACGCACGGGGGGAAATCTATTCTAATGGAACAATGACGAATGGCTTCAAGATGGTAAGTTAGGAAATTTTGTCAACAAAATTCTCGACTCTAAAAATTCTCCATTTAGCTGAACGATGGACTTGGAGACTTAATGCTCGGTGGGACTTCCCTTTCACCGGAAAGAATCTCACATTTCGCCGTTACAAAACAATATTTCTTTGTAAAACTACAGTTAATTGTAAAGCCACCAGAGAGTTACAGCTCGCTATCAATCTTACTGTTTCCATTTGATCAGTTCACATGGCTTATAATTTGCATAATTTTTGTGGGAAAGTGGTTACTCCATCAAGCTCTGTGCAAAGGCATATCAAAATGTTTCTATTTCAAAACACGAATATCTTCAAGTCTCTTAACTTCTATGTGGTTATTAAGTATTTTGATTATACGCAGTTCCTACGAAGGATCAATTTATAAATATCTTCATGACAATCCTCGGAAAGAACTACCTCAAGATGTGGATCAGGCCATCGCAGAAGGATACACGTTTATCAGCACTCAAGCACTCTACGATTTTTCCATTCACAAGATGCTAGAAATAAGCGAAAATCATATAAGATTATTTGACTTTTCGACGAAACAAATTTTTCGAGAGTTTTCAAAGTGGAATGGAAAAACTGCTTTGCTTTCAATTGGTGAATCAATGACTGTTGTGAGGAATGAAATCTCACCTTTCAAGGAAGAGTATTTGAATTGGATTGTCACAAAGAAACCAATTTCAAACTATTTCGTCTCCATGTACATGCCCAAGTTTTCATATTTTCATCCAGTTTTGAATCGGCGTATATTACAAATGGACGAAAATGGATTTACAAACAAAATTGAAAAGGACTTGATCAGAAATTACTTGGAAAGAAATCAACTTTTGGCAGCGAAAAAATTACCAGTTCAAATGTCAATGCAGCAACTGTCTGGAGCATTTCAGTTGCTTGCTGCTATGATGGGTTTGGCGGGATGTGTTCTTCTTATGGAGATTATTTCAGTTCGAAACAGGACCATTAAACAGATGTTTAACTTTTTCCATCGAACTTGATTGCTTTTTTGTTATAATCAACTCTTTAAATTATGTATAATGCAATGTGTGGATGTTTTGAAATAAATATTATTAGCACTTTGTGTAACTAACTGTTGTTATGGCTTACAGCTTTTATTGAGTCTTTAGCTTGTAACAAAGTGTTACACTTTTCACTTCCCCCGCCACACCAAGCATTCAAAAATTAATCACCGATCCGTCACCGTCCATTTATTAATACACCCACCACCAGCAACATCAGCTATCAGCACCCTACATCACCAATAAACCGCCATAGACCAGTTATCAGCCATCAACATCAACTACCAGCACCCTATATCAGTATAACATACGCCCGCCACCACCCATCGAATGACCAACAGCCACAGCACACAGAATACCATTGTATACACTCTGATAAGCAACAACAACTGCACATTGCATTCAGTGCTGCCGACTCCATACGATTTTACCTTTGACCTCCTTACAATTCACACTGTCTTGTAGCACAAAATTCGCAATGAGGAGATGCAAATCAACTACCTCGAATTGATTCCCAATTATTGATTAATAATTTCGAATTTTAGTAGAGTTAAGTTTCCAGCGGTTCATCCATCGTTTAAAGCAACTTTGATAAGCTTAGGTCCTTTACTTGGTGCATCCGTGTATCATTTAAAGAAAATCTTTTTGGCATCCACCGTTTAAAACCTGTTGTTCTCCCTTGGACTAGCCTTGTGCTTGAATCAGATTTCTACCGTTATTCTTCCTGCTTGCTCTTTAGAGTTGGTTCAGGGCTATACCCACTAGTCTTCCTTGGACTAGCCTTGAGTTGGAATCAGATTCCTACCGTTGTTCTCCCTACCTGCTCTTCGGAGATTGTTCAGGGCTATACTCTTTGTTCTCCCTTGGACTAGCCTTGGGCTGGAATCAGATTCCTACCGTTTAATCCCCGGTTCGCTTCTTCTAAGCGGATTTTGTGGCAGAGTCTACTCGTGTAGCCCTACAAAACCGAGCCTGGATTTTTATGAAATACCGTGTTAGTAATCTGAAGACAAAAAGAACCAAAATTGTAAAATTGTAAACCTCTTCTTCTTATTAATAAAGAGAAAATATTATAAAGCTAGTGTTTAACACATATTCTTTCCTTCTTAACCCGAGTTTTATCAGCTTTTCATCGGGAAAACACTGGACTACGACGAGCCTACCTCAGCTTCGAATAATGCACAAGCTGGGTAAAGCTGAGTTAAGAAGGGGTGATACTATTTCTACATGAAATCTTAAAACTGAATTTTAAAAGATTTTGACTTTTGACATGAACATTATTTTTCCTATGAATTGGAATATGGTGGATGATCGACTTAAGCAGGGCATTTACGTTGATACAGTCGTAGGGACGCGTTCGGACGGTCGCAAGGCTTGTAGAGATTTTCAACGAACTTCAGTTTACACTCTAATTATCTCGATAAGTTACAGCGTGAAGGATTCAAACATGGGTGAAAGGACAACGGAGAGCTAAGTGGTATAGGGTCACATGACGTAGTTTGTCAATGAATGGAAAACACTGCGAACTGCTTCACGTAAGATACAGGTGAGTGTTGCAACTACAGTTAATTTTCTGTCTTCACATACAAGTCCTTATGCATTTTTTAATTTATATAGGGTTCCATTGTTATTATTCATTATCTTTAAATTTTTTTGTTGATTTACAAATGGAATAAGGTATATGTATATTATATTTTGGCATTTATCATGTCTCCTAATTCCAAACGTAAGGTATAATCCTTTTCAACCCCAAAGAAGTGAAGAAAATGGTGAAACAAGCTGATGGAAAAATGGAGATAAAGCAGATTTTACGTGAATTTCCTATTATGCGACTATAGGGGATGAAAGTAAAGATCTGTAAAAATTAGGGAATTTTTTTTTCTTCATTTTGAACCGATTTAGGCCCATCCGCGTTGACCTTTTTTAACGACCACCCTAATGTACATACATACATAAATACATAGGTAGCATACATAGCATCACCATTTTGGAATTTCAAAAAAAAAGGTTGTGCTGTTATGTGCCCAACTTTTTCTGCCATGCGCCGAATATTTAAAAAAAAATCTCAAATTCGCAAACTTTACGGATTGAAAATTTTTCAAATTTTGCAATTTTGTAAAAAATTAAAGTAAGTTTTGAAAAGTTTTCATCCGTAAAATTTTCAAATTTGCGATTTTTTTTAAATATTTACGGCACAAGGGACAATACAGCACAGTTTTTTTTTTGTTTGAAAATCGAAAATGGCGGTGCTAACTTCACGCTCCGCAAAACTGGTTTATGGATGGACCGGACAAAAGAAGACTGAAAGACTGCGACACAGTGGCGTAGCGTGAGTTTCTGCCACCCGGAGCGGTGGGAAATTTTCCCCTCTCTACCAAATTAGTAAATATTCAATTCCAAAAAAAATTCGACTAACACAAACAAAAAATTTTACAAAATTTTTCGGCAAAGCTAAATTTATTATTTTTATTTCCACTTCTTTCAAACTCAGTCACCACGCTTGCGTCAACGTGTAATAGCGGGCATGAAAGAGTTGAAGATCTTACGATTCTCTACAAAAAAGCTTGTTGACACTTTTTTCTAAAATTGTCTCATTTTCTGAATGAATTTTGTGTAGTAATATTAATTAATGCTTTTTTTAAGTTTTTGGACTAAAGAAAATTTTGTTTATGAAAAAAAAATATCTCAAGTGATTTCTCTTCGTTGAACTCGAGATTTTGATTGATAGGGAAGACGAAAAATGGGTGTCTCACTATTCTATCTGTCTGTTTGTCCCTTCGGCTACAACCTAAACGGCTGGAAGGATTTTCTTTACACTTGGTATAAAATGGTTTTTGGTCATTCCCCTCATATATTTTTTCACTTTTTTGACCAAAAGTAATGCTACCTGCCATACAATTTTCTGGGGAGAAGGTCAAAAATCTGGTTTAAAAATTCTGTTTTTCAAAATTCTGTTATTTAAAGAAAAAAAAATGATTTTCAAAATTCTGCTTTTTTAAATTCGGTCTAACAAAATTTTAAGAAAAAGAAAATTCTGTGAATTCTGTTTTTTATTTAAGACACAGGCATTAATATAATCCATATAAGCTTTTCTCATATAACAGTTTTATGAAAGATACCTTTATTTTTGGAGCTAAAAACACAAATGATCCTTGAAGCCAAACCTTAAAAAGTTGAATCCCGAGTTTGAAGAGAATTTATTCAAGAGCTTAAGCTAGATCGAAGTACATAAAACAGTTTTGTGTTACGAAAATCTTATAGATAGACAATGTTCTATTTAGTAGTTCGGCCATACAGAGTTGATGATTTCTCAAAGTTTTTGTAGTTTTTCTTAATGATTTTTTAGGGAAATGTCATAATATTTTGTTTAAGTAAATATTGACACTTACCATCAGCGTGTGCAGTTGACATAAAACAAATTGTCGCCTTACAGAGAAAAAAAGTGAACTCCTGAATTTGGAATTTAGCCGCTTTTCACTCTTAACGTCTAAGTTGACGAAATATGCAAGTCTCTTCGAGCTGCAAAAGTTTTTGTATTTTTATTCATTTCGGTACGCTTAGGTACATTAATCAGCCTTATCGCCAATTCCGAGGGAGAAAGCTCTCTCTCGGATTTTATTTTTTCCCAGGAGTTGAATACTCTCATCGCCAATCTCCCCCGAATATCATTTCCCCCGGAAATAACTTCGAACTAGTAGTTTCGAAATATTTTGAGAGAATTATTTAATTTACAAATTATTGAACTGTCAAAGTTTGTGAATTGTGAAAAGAGATCTGATAAACCTAAACAAAACTCGAAGAAACTAGGGATGTAGTACCTCGTGGCATAATGGTTAGTACGTAGGACTGTCATGCCAAAGGTATGGGTTAAATTCCCACCCATGCCACCTTAAAACAAATGTCTTATTTGAGGCACTACTTCTTGCGAGGAATTGACAAATCCTCTAAGAGTTTAGTTTGTCATGAATGAGTTCGGGACTCCGCAAAAAACTGTAGGTCCCCCATTCTTACCAACAATACGCACACAGGAATGGTTGAGAGTTGTAAGTCACTAGGCCCTGATTCTCCATGAGCTATTGCGCAACCCAATTTATTTATTTTCCCCCATATTAATAAACAGCGGATAACAACGTGCTAGCGTTTATACATCTGTTAACTAGTAAATCTTATTAACAAATGCGTAATAGTCTGTGACGTGTGTTAACGTACGGATAACTTTAACTAGCCAGATTCCACGTATAATGAACGGATAACTTCTTAACACATACACGCACACGTATGATAGCACCGCTTACTACTACCAGTATACACTTCGTAAGGCAGTGCATGCATGTGACACATGTATTAGAAAATCACCATAATTTGAAGAAGTGGTGAATTTGGTGAAGTAATAAATACTGGAAAGATATCATATCTTTTTTAATAAGAAAAGTTATCAAGGGGACAAGTTGTCTATCCGTGTGCCAGTTAACACGTGTGTTAGGGAGTGGATACCAGTTTTTTATTAATACTGCGGGATAGAAAAAGGCATCGTTTGCATTCATTTTCAAGCTCACTTAATACTTTTATCATGCTTGTAGGTTTGTAGGGGACTGCATAATAAAAAAAACGATAGGCGTTACGTGAAGCAAATCATTGACGATTTGCTTTTGACGATTATCATTTTTTAAATTTCGGAATGACCCGCAGCTTTCATATATTTACTGGTGGCTATCTAAATGAATTCAGTGCCACCACCAAAAAAAGCATTTGGCATACCTTCTATCGTCAAACTAAGTGCATGCTTGCGTTTTTTTTGCAGAAGGTGGCTACCAAAAAGGTGGCTCAATCCAGCTTCAGTCTTGGCAGAAATTTAATTAATTTTTAAGATAGAGATATGCTTCAAATGCATCACTTTGACCAAGGAAGATAAAAAATGTTGAAATAAATAGACAAAACTGGAATAAAAAAGATAAAAAATAAAACTTACGTGTTATATTTTCAAAATCCTCCAGCTAAACTTAAGTGAATTTTTTCCAGGGAAAAATCACAAATTTTCCTTCGGAAAAAAAATTGGCGATACCTACTTTTTTCCTAGGAATTTTTTCCTTTTTTTCGAAGATCGTTTACGATAGGAGAGTATCACACGGGGGAAAAAATCCGGGGGAAAATTTATTTGCGATAAGGCTGAATGTCTGTTATAACTCGCAGTTCATAATTCTCTTTTATGAAATTCTGCAAATAATGAAATACATAAGTGGTTTGGAAAATTTTTCATTATTTGCAGAATTTTGAAAAGCATAACTTTGAAAAGTAAAATTTTGAAAACAGAATTTTATCCTCAAGCTGAATTTTGACCCCATCCCAATTTTTGTTGCAATTCTACTAAATCTAATTTTTCTCAAAAACAGCTCAACAACATTAATTTTTGGTTTTCCTGAAAACATTGTGACTGATTTTAATAAAAAATTAAAAAGAAAAAGTTCAAAATGTGTTTTGAACCGAAATTTTCAAAAAAGTATTTTTTGGATTTTTAAAGTAAATTTTAATTGTTTAAAGTATAAATATACGCATTAAAATTGGCAAAAAATATTTTCCCACAAAACTCGATATTTCAAAATTGGGTCGATATTTGTTTGAAAGTTAAATTTTTATGTGTATATTAATAAAAACTTAAAATTTGTATACCAATATTTGTCCTTAAAAATATTTTGAAAATTGTGTTTATAATATTTTTGTTTTATAACTGCTCCAACGATTTTTAGTTTTTTTTTTTTGTTAATTTATCATGTACTCAGACGGCATTCTTTTTTTCAAAATTTTTACAATTTTTAAAACCAAGTTGGTTTCGCAAATCGGTATTTCATGGAGTCGTGAATGTGGTCATTGAAATTCAAGGTGTAGCCTTTCTGATCATGTAAACTCCCGCCTGGATTGCAAATCAGTAATTCACATGAATACATTTCCTGAGGGCGGCAAAATTTTACAGTTTCCTTTTAGTTATTAAATTTCTCCGTTCGCTAAAGTGCCGCCCGGACCGCCCCCTCGGCCCCCCCCCCCCTCCACGCTACGGCACTGCTGCGACATCTACTACGGTGACTGTTACCGACCACAAGGGCAATGTCTCTTTGGATGTGGATTCGTCGTTAGAGGCAAACTTGGGCAAAAAAAAAAATGCGTTTGGAATTTGTATTTTGCTTACAGCACGGATATTTTTTCATTGAGTACAATTTTTTTTTTACCACCAATCTTTTTTTTTTACTCAAAATAATTGTACACTTAGCTTAATTTGTATCTTCAAATCTGAGCTTATGTATGTTATTAATCGTATCTCGGAAAACACCATGGTGGAAGGATATATGCAAATACATGAATTATGACAACAAATGGAAATGAGTCCCCAAGAGGTAATCTTTTTATAGAAAATCCTTCTCTAGCTTCGGCTGCAGTAAACCGCACATCGGATTTGGGGGTGCGGCATCCTTCATGTACGAGCGTCAATCAAGACGCCATAACAATAAATGAATCGTTAACAAATAGAATAAGTCTTTTAAGAAGAGCAAATGATACTTTTGGCTACCGCATACGTACGAAAATCGGAGCATGGAACGTTCGATCCTTGTACGGCGAAGGTAGATACGAGCAGGTTGAGCGTGAAATGCTTCACCTTACGATCAGTATCCTGGGCATCAGCGAAACTAGGTGGAGAGGAAGAGCCGAATACAGAGCTGACTCTGGGCAAACGAGAATGCTGTATTCAGGGGAGGATGAAAGAGAGGGTGGCCAAAGGCTGCATGGTGTCGGAATTATGTTGAACGAAGAAGCGAGGCGTAGTCTTATATCCTGGGCGCCCATTTCTGCAAGAATAATGACAGCAAGGTTCCGTTCAAAAATTCGTAACGTCATAATTATTCAGTGCTACGCCCCCACAAATGAAGCGACCGAGGAAGACAAAACCGCTTTCTACACTCATCTTAACTCAGTTTACAGTGGTGTTCCAAGAGCCGACATCATAATTGTCATGGGTGATCTCAATGCCCAAGTCGGATCAGACAACTACGGTCTGGAACGCGTCATGGGGAAAAATGGCTTGGGGTCACGAAATGAAAATGGCGATTTGCTGGTCGATTTTTGTAACGCTAATCGTCTTGTACTGGGTGGGACTGTGTTTAAACATAAGACTTGCAACAAAATCACCTTGGGTACATCCGGATGGTCAAACTGAAAACCAAATTGACCACATCATGATACAGCAGCGATGGAGGAAGTCAATGTGCGATGTTCGAAGCATTAGAAATGCCGACATGGGAAACGACCACCATTTGGTTCTCATGAGTCTCAGGCTACGAACTGCAGCTGTACAACGTCAATCACAGGGTGCAGCAAGGAATTCGAAGTTCAATACAAATGCTTTAAGTGATCCCAACATATGTCGTAACTATGTCACCAACCTTAACGACAGAGCTTCGTCATTAAACGGAATTCAGAAATCAAGAATTGATGAGATGTGGGGTGATATAAAAAGTGTTTTTATGGATGCTGGATCCGAAACTGTACCCAAGCAGTCGAGAGTTAGAGACTCTTGGATATCCCAAGACACCTGGGATAAAATCGAGCTTTGCAAATCGTTGAAGATGCAAATAAATGCCGAAGCGGATGCTCAACGAAAGGCTGAATTGCGAAGAGAGTATCGCTTAGCACATAAGATGGTCTATCGCTGTGTGACACGTGACAAGAGGGTTAGGTTAGACGGTCTCGCAGAAAATGTGGAAAACGTTGCAAGAAGCGGAGATATGAGGGAATTGTACCAAATATCCAAGGAAGTTGTCGGGAAGAAAAGCAACACCAATCATCCTGTAATAGATGTGGATGGTACACTTTTGGTATCAATCGAGGATCAGCTGCGCAGGTGGAAGGATCACTTTTGTGCCTTGCTTAATGAGGATTCTGTCGAGCAGAGTGCTGAAGTGCCCCAGCTTAACGAGATGCGTATATCATATAGGGGTATTGACATCGAACCCCCTACAATACTGGAAATTCAATCTTCGATAAATCTTCTCAAAAACAACAAAGCAGCTGGACTTGACGGTATACCAGCCGAGTTCCTGAAAGCTGACCCTGTCAGAGCGGCTAGTATTCTACACCCGTTGATACAAGCTGTGTGGGAAAACGAAATCTATCCCAGCGACTGGAAGGATGGTGTAATTGTTAAATTGCCAAAGAAAGGTGATCTTAAGAATTGCAACAATTGGCGAGGTATTACAGTTTTGTCCGTTTTTCCAAAATTAATGGCAACCATCATTCTGGAGCGGATAAAGGTTAGAATCGAGTCTACACTCAAGAGGCATCAAGCTGGTTTCCGCAGTGGGCGGTCTTGTGTCGACCATATCAACACTCTGCGTATCGTTCTTGAGCAGTCTGCGGAGTTTCAATCACCGCTTTACCGCATGTTCGTGGATTTTGAGAAGGCCTTTGACCGAGTCAACCGTGAATGTATATGGAGATCACTTCTTGGTAGAGGAATTCCCCCAAAAATTGTTGCCATTATAAGAGAGTCCTATAGAAACGCAAGATGCTTTGTTTTACACAATGGGCAGCTATCCGACTCTTTCGAAGTGCGGCAGGGAGATGTTCTATCGCCAATTCTCTTTCTACTGGCGATTGACGATGTCTTGACGGCCAGCGTTGGAACATCAGAGAGGCAGGGCATTCAATGGAGACCGTTTGAAAGGCTTAGCCACTTAGACTATGCCGATGATACATGTCTCTTGGCAAATAACATCAGCGGGCTGAACGGGATGTGTCAAGCTCTGAAGGTAAAAGGAGAGGCGAGTGGTCTTAAAATAAATAGCAAAAAGACAAAAACAATGCTCACAGGCCGCTCCACACATCAGCGTATTTTAATACAGGAGACGCCAGTTGAAGAGGTTGAACAATTTAACTACCTTGGAAGTATTGTTTCAGCAAATGGTGGTACTGATCTGGACGTTCAAAGTAGAATAAATAAAGCTCGCGCAGCCTTCGGTTCTCTCTCCCAAATTTGGAAATCATGTCAAATCTCCTTGCGCACAAAGTTGAGATTCTTCGAATCCAATGTCAAATCCGTGCTGTTATATGCTTGCGAAACCTGGAAAGTCACGACTACCATCTCAAGGAAATTGCAGGCTTTTGTGAACCGTTGTCTACGCCATATTCTAAAAATTCGCTGGCCACAAATTATATCAAACGAGGAATTGTGGCGCAGGACAAGTCAAGAGCGGCTGGACGTTGACATAAGAAAGCGTAAATGGAAATGGATTGGTCACACACTGAGGAAACCAAACGATGAAATTGCGAAGCAGTCATTTGAATGGAATCCTCAGGGTGCACGGCGGGTTGGAAGACCAAGAACAACATGGAAATCAACAGTTCTAGCAGAAGCAGACTCCCAGAGAAAGACGTGGCCACAGTTAAAATATCTATCTGCAGACCGTGAAGGATGGAAACGATTTGTTGGCGCCCTATGCCCCAACCGGGGTTACATGACTTGATGATGATGATGAAACAGGCAATCTGATCCACATGCTAGTCTAACAGAAAAAAATTTTGTTTGAAGCACGCGGACCAAAGAAAAAGCTACAAATTAATAATACAATGTTATTGATAGGACTGCATGAGAAGCTCCTTAAAATTTTTCCGATTGGTTCATCATTTCCCTGAGTGTTGTAGTGACATTTTAAGAAATATATACACAATTAAAGAGCTAATAGTAGTAGATTATAAATATATGGATTGAAACTACCACACGCCAAAACACAAATAGTTTTTGATTCAATGAAAGAAATGATGATTATTTCGCAGATAAAATACCCGCACTAATTGATTTTGTGCAACATTTTGAAATAATTTAAAATAATATTCTTATGGCAATATAGATTATGACATCACCACCGTGGTAACATAATTATTGTTCATCGATCTAGAAATTGCTTAAATGTCTGACATGCAAAGCTTAACTACATTTTCAAAATGTTCACAAACATAAAATAGTTTTACATTTCGACTTATGGCAATGAGACGTTATTGGTTATTTGTGCTGTTTTCACTTATAATTGCGTATCCAGTTGGGGTTGTTTCCTGGGAAATAGTTGAAACAAATTATAACTTAGTTGAATGCCTCCAAAGTTTGATTCGAAGTGACAACGCAACATTCGTTAAATATGTTCGAATAAGCATCGAATCAATTTCAAAGGTAGAAAGGTGGAAATTTGGCGAAATAGCAGATCAGCTTTTGAACTCAAATAATGATTTTGATGTGATGTTTGTAATAGAGAACAGCGATGCCAAAATAGGGACTGAATTTACTGTGCAGAGACGAATTGTATTTGTTGATTCATTCAAATCTTTTAAGTAAGTACAAACCTCTAATATACAGGCATAGTTGTGTGGAAGTTTATAAGTTACCGAATTTTATGGTTTTCCAATTTTATCGATTCTCTTTTTTTCAAGACAACTTGTCACATCAGAACATTCTTGTGCAAGGAAGGTTTCAGGGATTTTCGAGTTCTACTTTGTGATACTACCCACTTACGTTAGTAATTTAAGCAATGTCCTGAAACAAATCACACAATTTTGTTTGGAAAATTTGATTGCGAACGTGAATATCCTCGTGGAGGACATCAACCGAATTGTGACTATTTATTCGTATGCTCCTTTTACACAAACAAGCTGCAGAAATAGCAAGCCTTTCATATACAACTATTTCAAGAACGGAAGTTTAACATGGATGAAGCCAGTATTCCCCCGTAGACTTTCCAACTTGTGGAAGTGTCCTTTGAAAGTAATCCTATGGGAATTCCCTCCATTTGCACAGAATTTAGATAATCCAGATGATTTGTTTGGCGTTGATGTGAGCATTTTGAATTATTTGGCATCTGATTTGAACTTTACTTGGAACTTCATCATATCTTCTGACGCACAAGGTGAAACCTATTCTAATGGAACAATTACAAATGGCTTTAAGATGGTAATTTTAAAATTTGATCAAAAAAACATTCCAATGAACAAAATTTTCCATTTAGCTGAATGATAGACTTGGGGATTTAATGCTCGGTGGAACTTTTCTTTCGACGAGAAGCATCTCACATTTCGCCGTAACAAAACAATATTTTTTTGCAACACTACAATTAATAATAAAGAAACCTGAGAGTTACAGCTCGCTGTCAATCTTACTGTTTCCCTTTGATCGGGTCACTTGGCTGATTATTTTGCTAATTTTTGTGGGAAAATGGATTCTTCATCAAGTTCTATGGAAAGGGATATCAAAATATCTTTACTTCAGCGAACGAACAACTTCGAGGATCATTAATATTGTATGGCTCCTAAGTGTTTTTATTATACGTAGTTCTTATGAAGGATCAATTTATAAATATCTTCATGACAATCCTCGGAAAAAACTTCCTCAAGATTTGGATGAAGCAATCGCAGAAGGATACACGTTTATGAGCACTCAATCACTCTACGATTTCGCTATTCGGAATCTGGTGGAAATAAGCAAAAATCGTATAAGATTATACGACTTTACTACGAAACAAATTTTTCGAGAATTTTTCAAGTGGAATGGAAAAAACGCCTTGATAGTACTTGGCGAATCAAAGACTATCCTAAGAAATGAAATCTCTCCTTTCAAAGAAGAGTATAGGAGTTGGGTTATCGTAAAGAAGCCAATTTTAAACTGTTTTGTCTCCATATACATGCAAAAGTTTTCTTATTTACATCCAGTTTTGAACAGGCGTATATCACAAATGGTAGAAAGTGGATTTACAACAAAAATCGAAAATGACATAATCAAAAATTTCTTGGCAAGATATCAACTTTTGACAGCAGAAAGATTGCCAATTCAAATGTCAATGCTGCAACTATCTGGAGCATTTCAGTTGCTTGCTGCCATGCTGGGTGTGGCTGGATGTGTTCTTCTAATCGAGATTATTACCGTTCGAAACAGAACCATTAAACAAATGCTAAACCTTTTCAATCGAACTTGATAACCTTATCAAATCCTTCAATCTTGTTAAATGCAATGTGTGAATGTTTTGAAATAAATATTATATTGGCACTTTATGTAACTGCTGTTATATTCCAGGCAATCTAAGCTAAAAATACCCCAAACATGGGCGAAATTGCAACAGAAGCTTTTTTGATGGACTTTTGTTTAGTATCCATTACTGAACAACATATCCGAAATCAGACAAAATCCGTCCATGGGAACACCCTCAAAAACGGATTTCAAAATGGCGGATTGATTTGGGTGCTGTTTTAGGTTGTTATTTTCAATACGCAGTTTTTTTTACTATTTTTCTGTGCAGAAATCAGTTGCTTATCCTAAGAGAGGACCATAAAACTTACCAGTCATGATATTCCCAGTCACCCCCTCCCCCTCATAACCACTCCCCCATATCTGGCCCCCAAAGGAAATAATGGATACTTCGACTATTCACTTTAAGTCTAGGAAACTGAGGAAAAAAGACACCCCCCTCCCATTTACGACCCCCCCCCCCCTCTTTCAAAACCCCCTTTCTTCAAAACCCCTTCCAGCCATGTTCTCCCCTCAACAATGATCTCATTAGAGCCCCAGAGAAAATTATAGACATCACGACCAAATATTCTTCTATATAGTCAACAAATACTGAAGAAAAATACCTCAGTCATCACGCAGTCAACTAGCCCCTCCCCACACCAGTCATGAGCTCCTAAGCGCTTCTTAAAATTGCAGGGTTTTATTACAATTAAACGTGGACCTCTACAGAAAAGGACGGGTATCAAGAACGACGTGACACACGGTACAAAAAGACCAGTAGAGATATTAAATTTGAGCCTATCAAGTAAGCAGCCGCTTGAACCTATTTCATGATAGCCACCTATTGAAAAACAGAATAGTAACCGATAGCATAAGTGCTATCATTTACAAAAACCGTCTGTTGGCAGACTTGTCTAGGTTGCTTCGTTGCTTTTTTATACAAAAAAGCAGTAAAACTGGGCAAAATCATATCAAAAATGTAGCTTAGAAAGTGACCTTTACCACTTTCATTTAATTTTTAATAGATTTCAAATTTTTAACAGAAAGTGTAAGCAAAACACCTCTTTTTAAAAGCAGTATTTCGACTCAAGACAACCAATAAAGCTGTCCAAACATCAAGGAGGCACTTCCATTACCAAAACATCCACTAAATCCCTCCTCTTACCCCTCCTATTTCTGCATTATCCACATCCTGGGGAGCACAATGGATCCATTGAGATCCGAGTGAGGTGATACGGCTTGCCGCATCATCACCCCTTCTAACCTAACCTTTTAAGTGGGTTTTTTTTTACCAAAGCTAACTGAAAAAGCTAGCCCAATCCATGGTTTTGTAAATTTTTGGACAAAATCTACCGGTCGGTTTCCTGTTTTTCAAAAGCTACGATGAGATATGTACCTAAACTTACAGTCGCATTCCGGAATTAGTCATGAAGTTAGTCGGCAAATAGAACAGTTTCAAGCCTATCGAAATAACAAGCAACCTTTAATAATTGCCTTGTTTGGTAAATTGCTGAAGAAACAAGGATCTTCTGTAAGTGACGCAAATTGGGATGCTGATGTGGACATTGTTTGTACCGCAACTCATCTTCAGAACGTGTTCATACCACTGTGATAGAAGACGACATTGATCTGCTGATTTTGCTTTTTTATCATGCAAAGGACAATGAGATCAAACTAAATCATCGTAGTAAGATGTGGACCAACTCCAAATTCAGTGTATAATATCCTTAAAATTTAATCTGTTTTTTTTAAATTTATAAATGAATAATAAATTAAAACATTTACCAAGAATATAATTTGTTCCTTAATTTCGAATAAACTTTTTCTCTAAAAACTTTATGGCCTATATTTCTCAGGGCTAGCAAAGCTATTTAATGAAAGAATTTTAAAAAACGGTTCAAGCCCTAGAATATATGTGTGTATGTAAGCGTGCCAAAAGCTATGTATTTATGTCCTCATTATTAATTTATGACCATTACTGAAGATTGGTCGTGTTAATCATTTGCTGGATTTGATGGGGGAGGACATATGGCTTGGGGGGGGTCGTGAATAGGGTGTGTTTATTTTTTTTTTGTTTTTGGCATCATTTTTTTTTATGGGAAAGTTAAGATTTGACTGATAACTAGGAGTGGGTCGTGACAGAGGATATCATGACTGGGGTGTTTCATGATCAACTATCCGCAATTGATTTCAACACACAAAAACAGTTAAAATCACTGCGTAATAATAACAACCTAAAACAAAACCCTAGTAAATCCACCATTTTGAAATCCGTTTTTCGGAGTGTTCCCATGGTCGGAGTTTGTCCGATTTTGGGTATATTATTTAGTAATGATTACAGATGAAAAATCAATTAAAAAAGCTTCTGTTGCAATTATGCCCATGTTCACGGTATTTTTAGCTTAGTTTGCCTGGACTGAATAAAAACATTGCTTTTCTCTTGTGATTTAACGTATATTTAGATAAAATATATTAACGGGTGATTTTTTAAGAGGTTTAGAACTTAAAAAAAAAAAAAACACAAAAAATTCGAAAAAATGAATGAAATATTTATTTGAATCGATAGTTTGAACCTTGCAATTTAATGTTTAAAGATAATTTCATGCAAATGTTGACCGCGGCTGCGTCTCAGGTAGCCCATCCGCTGAGTCCAATTTTGGCATACTCTTTCACACATATCGGCCGGTATCTCACGAATGAATGCATGGATGTTGGCTTCCAGTGCGTCAATCGAAGCGGGCTTGTCCTTATAGACATGAGCCTTGACATACCCCCACAAAAATAATATAATGGTGTCAAATCGCACGATCTAGGCGGCCAATTGACCGGCCCGAAACGTGAAATTAACTGTTCACCAAACTCGCCTCGCAATTGCGCCATTGTTTCGCGTGCTGTGTGGCATGTGGCACCGTCTTGTTGAAACCACATATCATGCAAGTCAAGAACTTCCATTTCGGGCAAAAAAAGTTTGTTATCATCGCTCGGTAGCGTTCACCATTGACAGTAACGCTGCGATTCGCATCATCTTTGAAGAAATATGGCCCAATAATGCCGCCGGCCCATAAACCGCACCAAACAGTGGCTTTTTCGGGATGCATTGGTAGCTGTTGCAATGCTTCTGGCTGATCTTCACTCCAAATGCGGCAATTATGCTTATTTACGTACCCATTCAACCAAAAATGAGCCTCATCGCTGAACACAATTTTTCGATAAAAAAGCGGATGAACATTTCGAACCGAGCACGAATTTTGATAGTAAAATTCAATAATTTGCAAGCGTTGTTCATTTGAAAGACGATCCATGGTTAAATTGCAAACCAAACTGAAGCTGTTTGACAGTGACACAAGGTACTAAACACACGTCAGCTGTCAAAACCAGTGCTGCCAAAACCAAACCAGCTAAAAAATCACCCGTTATTTTTATGGTAGATATGGTATATATATATGTTAATAAATGTATGGGGGGTCATTAATGAAAGGGATCATAAATGAGGAGTGTTTCTTTCTATACTCGTGAAGATTGGTCGCGTCTATCATATATATTCTCTAGGGCTCTGAAGGGAGCGGGGGGGTCATAAATGGGGTAGGGTCATGACTGGGGGAGGGGGTAATGACTCGGGAAAGTCATAATGGATCCACCAGTGATAATTATGCATGAAAGCTTTAAAGTAAAATTTACAAGATTTTGACATGGGTGCAGTTACTTCATAATATCTTAATGACTTGACCTTTAATAAAATTATTCCTTACAATTTTTTAACCCGGTCCTATGTTAACTTCGCATAGTATCTATTTTTCCACATAGAAAACCGAGTTGAGTTGGTAAAGAATAAAACTTCATAAACCTGAAGAAGTTAATAATTTTGTTATATCTTTTCCTTATTTTTTACTCCAGGGCCTGTTACTTAAGTCAATGTTCAATATTAAGCATTGAGTTTAGTTAACAACACAAACATGACGTGCATGTCTGTTTAATATTTGGCTAAATTTAGTCATTATGATTTGTATGCTGTTTTTATCAGGTATCGTGTTGATAAAACAAATCCAAGCTACTGGCGGCTAGTTCTAAAACCCCGGAACGCAGGCTCTATGAGATAGTTAAGGTAACCTAGCCACCGAAACATAGAGAATAGAAAAGATGTATTCAAGCTGCCTCAGGCTACAGGCGTCAACATCATTAAGGAGATTTCCAAGACCACCAAAGATTATCAATCACCTAGAAAAAAAAAAACCGTGGAATGCGCGAAAATGCACGAATGCAAATGCTACTGTGGAAAATAAGAGCAGCAAGAGAGGAAAAACATGAAAAGAGAAAAAAGCCTGCTCATAAAGAAATAAAATGCACGACTGGGTCGCACGTACTTGCTCTTATGTTCAAGACACTGCGAGTTTAAGAAAATTGTATATACAAACATGGAAATTATGAGAGAAAAATGTAGAGAAGCATGAAATACGACATTTAAATTAGCTAAAACAACTCTTTTGACAGTTTGAGGTAAAAAAAAAAGTATGCCATCTTAATTCATGATGGAATATGATTGTATGGGAAAAAAATTTTAAAATCGTTGGAGCGGTTTTTTTTTAAATTAATATTTTATATATAAAATTCTTAAAAAATTTTTAAGAACAAATTTTGGTTTGCAGATTTAAACGATATATTTATGTGTATATAAAAATAAAATTTGAAAAAAAATTGTCAACCCGTTTTTGAGATATCGAATTTTCAAAAAAAAAAATTGAAACATTTTTTAAAAATCCAAAAACTTTTTTTTTGAAAATTTTGATATGCAATATTATTAAATCTTATCTGAAATTTTTATATAAAAAATTCATTTAAATCCGTTAAGCTGATAACGAGAAAACTCAAAATAAAAAAATACGTTCTATGACAGGTACTACTAATAGTTGCTATGTGTAAAATTTTATAATTTTTGATGGTAGATCGTACTAATTTTATTATATGAAAAAAGTTTAATCAAAAGCGTAGGAGTCGTTTTCAAGCAAAAAAATATTTTCCTTTGCGGTTTTTTCACTTTTGTATGGAAGGTACCGTTATTTTTTCATAAATGTAGGGGGTGGGAAAGGGAATAAATTAGAACACTATAGAGTTTGTTTAAGTTTAAATAGTTTTAATTCACTTTAATAGTTTTTAGTTTATGATTTAAATGAAATTATAATTTAAATGTAATTTAGGTTTGAATTATGACAAAAATATAGAAAATATAATATTTGAATTTGACTTTAATTTGACATTGACTTGACTTTCTTAACTTGACTTTCCTTTGACTTTGCTTGACTTTACTTTTAAGAATGCCTGCTCCTTACGTTAAGTTTTATCTCTATACTCTAGTTAGTTCGTAAATTATGAATATTCGAATTGGAATGATTTGGAAATATTATTTGAATTTAAATAGTGTAAATGTTAGATGTTTGGTTTTAATTTAGGATGTTTATTTAGTTGGGAAATGTAGTCATCCTACATTCGGCCATCCTTCTTGTCGGCTGTCTCAGACGAACAGTCATCTTTGGTAAGGTTTCTACATCGCTAAACCTTCTTTCATCCTCATCTTCATCTTCGGAAAGGTTTCTACATCGCTAAACCTTCGTAACATCTTCATCTTCATCATTGTCTTCGGAATCATTTTCATCACTTTCACTATCATCTTCATTTCGCCAGATCTTCATAAAGTCAGCGGAGGACGAGGTAGAGTTTGGTCCTTCGTGAACTCCCACTTTACGAACGTCATATCGGTCGTTTCGCTTGACTTTAACGACTTCATACGGGCCTAAGTATAAAGGGTACAGCTTAGTTCCGGGTGCAAATTGAGTTTTCTTTATCGCAACCAGATCGCCCAATTTGTATTGCGTAGCAGCTTTTCTCTTCCGGTTGTAGCCTTTTCGATTTTCTTCCTGAACTTTAGAAATTTGTTCCTTAGCCAGGCTTCGCATCTCCTTCCTTTCATCTTCGAATTCCTCAATATTTTCTGCACATCTCATACGAACTCCAAACATTAACTCAAATGGAATCTTGTTTGTGCTTCGATTTATAGTCGAGTTTATAATTCCTTGTAGTTTTGGTACATGCTTGAACCACTTATCAGGAGCATCAACTGACATTTTCGTCAACATTTCAACAATAGTTCGGTTTATTCTCTCCACTTGACCGTTTCCGCGAGCAACTCCTGTAGTCACAAGTGAATGCGCAATCTTTCTTTCCTCACAGTACTCCTTAAACAGGTTTGATGTAAAAGCGGAACCTCTATCTGTGATGACTCTTGCTGGATCGCCGAAAGTTTCGCTCTGGATCAACAGTTTCTTCACCACTTCTTCAGCATTTGTAGACTTTACGGGAAATATCCAAGTAAACTTAGAAAAAGCATCGACGATGACCAGCAAATGCTTATAACTCTTAGCCGTTGAATTCATAGGTCCAAGATGATCTAGATGATACGTATTGAGAGGCGTATCAAACTTTTCAATGGGATTGAGCAAACACTCCTGCTTTCCACTCTTCCTTGCTCCAAGTATGCATGGTATGCAATTTGCAATAACTTGCTTAATCTTTGACGACATGCTTGGTATACAAAAATCCTTCCTTGCCAAAAGTTCCACTTTTCTTGCATTCATATGACCTTGCTCATGTATGCCTCGTAGTACTTCTCTTTGCAGCTTCTTTGGAACAACCAGGGAATAATCACCTTCAACAAATTTATACAAAATACCGTTGCGTATTACAAAATCTTCATACTCCTGGTGCTTCAAAATATTTGATATCAGCGAACAAAATTCATCCGTCTCTTGCGCCTTTCTAACACGATGCAGAACTCCATCTTCTACTCTCATTATTGCCGGAAAACGACTAAGCGCATCCACGTGTCTCATCGATGAACCAGCTCTGTGAAGGACTTCACAGTTAAAATCTTGTAAGAATATTGCCCACCTGGCAACTCGCGTGCATAACTCCTTCTTCCTCATAGTTGCTGTAAAAGCCTTGCAGTCCGTAAAAATTTTAAATGGTATACCCAAAAGATAAACCCTTAACTTCTGCAAACACTTAACGATTGCCAACACTTCTTGCTCATAGCTGGTAAAATTGGTTTCAGCTTTCGATGACTTATAGCTGATATAAAAAACAGGATGCATTTCGTTGTCACTGTGTCTCTGAAGTAGGACACCACCGTATCCAATCTTACTCGCGTCAGTATGAAGTTCTGTTTCCAACTCTGGATTGTACAGCTTCAAAACTGGGTCTTTGCATAAAGCATCCTTCAAATTTTGGAAAGCTTCCACTTGATTTGGACCAAAACAAAACGGTGTATCCTTACGCAATAAATCTGATAAGGGCTTTGCAATTACTGCGTATCCTGCAATGAATCGCCTAAAAAAACCTGTAAGTCCGAGAAAGGACTGAATTTTCTTTGTTGTATCCGGCTTTGGAAAATTTTGGACCGCATGTAGTTTTTCCTTCGATGGTTTCAGTGATCCATTTTCTACGACGTGTCCCAAAAACTCAATGGTTTCAGTGATGAACTTACACTTCTTCCAGTTAATTACCAGACCATTTTCAGCAGCGACCTCCAAAACTAATTTAAACTTATCCAGACATTCCTCAGGGCTTCTTGCTTGAATAACCAAATCATCCACAAAAATTCGTAACCATCCTGAACGTAAAAGTTTTTCAAAGACAGCATTAATAAACCTTTGGAAAACTGACGGCGAGTTACAAAGTCCAAAAGGTGCTTTCAAAAACTCATAATGTCCATCAGGCGTGACAAATGCGGTATACTTTTGGCTTTCCTTTTCAATGGGTACGTGAAAAAACCCGTTCTTGAAATCCAAAACAACGAAAAATAATCCTCCAACAAGATCTTCTAAAATTTCCTCAATCAACGGAAGTGGATGGCGATCTTTTATAATTTTAGCATTAAGTAGACGATAATCAATACAAATTCTATTAGTTCCATCTTTTTTCTTCACTAATACTATCGGACTAGAGTAATCCGAATAGCTATGGCGTATTATACCTTCCGAAAGCCATGTATCTATCTGTCTCTTAACGTCTTCCTTCTCTTGTGGTGCTAATCTTCTTGGCTTTTGATAGACTGGACGATCATCGGATAACACAATTCGCATTTCAACTTTACACTTATCTGGTTTTCTAGGCTCATATGTGCATATCAAATCTCTCATCTCGTTTCGAATCTTGGGATCTGATATATGATTTAGCTTTGAATCCATAATTGAATTTAAATCATTCTTATCCACCAACTCAACAACGTCCATTTTTGAAATATTATTTTCTTCCAAATGAACGGTTTCTGGAACTTTATTTTCAAAAATATTTCCACTCTCAATGCTAACTCTAGCAATTCTTAAAAAGTTCTTTCCTAAAATCATGCAGTCTGACATCCATTCATCAGGAACTATGTGGAATCGAACGAAATAATTATCTTCTCCGATCAAAACATCAACTAAACAAGATCCATAAGAACGCTTCGCATTACCATCACCAAATCCCATCAAATTTTCTCCCAGCCCATCGATTACAGCAGCACCACCCTTTCTCCAAACACTCCTTTGCATCAACGATACATCCGCCCCCGTATCCACTAATACATCGTAAACTTCTCCAGCCAACGTAAGTTGTACACAACAGTCTAATCTGTTAATCCTTTTAATATTTTGGTTCGGATTTCTCGTTTCTTTCTTTGGACAATTTGTAGAAATATGCCCAAACTCACTACATGAAAAACACCTTGCTCCTTTACTTTTGTTTGGACAAACATTTTGGTTATGAGAAAGAGAACCACAGTTTGTACATCGTTTTTGACTCACAATATTTTTGGAGTTGTTTGAAAAACTTGGCTTAAAATTTTGAGAATTGTTGTTTTGGTTTCGATAATTACTCGTACTCGCTAAATGACCTTTTATCGTTTCATAAACTAAAAACTTTTTCTTCAGCTCTTCTAAACTTGTTGCTTCGTATAGGACGGTTTTATTTAAAGGACTATCTGAAATACCTTGGATTATATAGGCTATTAAAGACGCGTCATCGAAATTTCCCTTCATCGCAAAATGTTCATTGAATACATGTATTCTAAAAAGGTTTCGTCAACTTTTTTCTTCCTTGATTGAAGCTCTTTGTGAAGGCTTATACACGAGGGTGTATCATTAAACTCGTTTAATAAAAATTCCTTCAAATCATTCCAACTGCAAATACCACTTTTCGATTCCACTGCTAGTTTGGCAGCTCCTTTTAGTAAACGCCTTGCATACAGATATTTCTGTATGGGATTCCATTGACACACTGTAGCTATATCTTCATAATCCTTTAACCAAAGAACTACATTTTTCCCAGCTTCACCAGAAAATCTATCTAAAGATTCTTCGACATCCTTAAAAACGAAATGATTGGTCTCTGTCATCTTTTCAGCAGCTTTCAAATTATTGCTATCAACAACAATTTCCTCTTTCTCAACTTCACCTACTTCTATCTGATCACTTGAATTATCTTCTCCAAAATAATCTTTAATAAAATCACTAATTGACATTCCTTCTTTCAAAATAGCATTTATAACCTTTCTACTAATTCAGTTTTTAAATAATATCGATACGATAACTTCTTTTCTTTTAAAATCGTTTGTAATTGTTTAGTAGTTAATTTATTTAAATCATCCATTCAGAATTTAAACCTTTCTCCCCATCATAATATTTGCACGATCATAACAAAAAAAAAACAATTTGACTTAAAAGCTTTTTGTTATAAATTTGTTTTGATATATTATTCAAAGTCCAATAGCATTGTATTTATTGCATGCGACAGTAAAGCTTTCTCGCATGAAACAAGATCGTAGAATAGAATTTCACTCGATCGTAACTTAAAAGCTTTTCATGTAAATTTATTGTGCTAAAATAATGATTTAAAGCTTAATATGTAAGAGAAAAAAAATATGAAACGATCTCACCAATGTTCGTGTGTGTATACTTCGTTTAATAATCGATCGATGGTACTTTTCTCTTATTTTCGCTCTCTTTTTTGTTTCGTTTTTGCTATTTTTTAACTGCACTCACAATTTACACAATTTACATGAATTTTTTTCTTTTTTTCTTTTCTATGCACAAATGTATCGCAAAATTCTATTTTAAACTTTTAATGCATGAATATTTAGATTTTAGATTTTTAATAATTAAATCTTAGCTTTCACTTTTTAACTTTTACTTTGTCACTTCTTGTCACTAACAACTTTTCGCTTTACGTATTTTATTCCTTTGCATGCACTTTATTCTTATTTATTTTATGAAATTTTAGCACTAGGTAGGTATTCAATTTTTATTTAGAGTAAAAACAAAATGTTTAAACACTTTTCGCGGCACTTGTTCTTGTTCGGAAGCACTTCTGACACCAATTGTAGGGGGTGGGAAAGGGAATAAATTAGAACACTATAGAGTTTGTTTAAGTTTAAATAGTTTTAATTCACTTTAATAGTTTTTAGTTTATGATTTAAATGAAATTATAATTTAAATGTAATTTAGGTTTGAATTATGACAAAAATATAGAAAATATAATATTTGAATTTGACTTTAATTTGACATTGACTTGACTTTCTTAACTTGACTTTCCTTTGACTTTGCTTGACTTTACTTTTAAGAATGCCTGCTCCTTACGTTAAGTTTTAACTCTATACTCTAGTTAGTTCGTAAATTATGAATATTCGAATTGGAATGATTTGGAAATATTATTTGAATTTAAATAGTGTAAATGTTAGATGTTTGGTTTTAATTTAGGATGTTTATTTAGTTGGGAAATGTAGTCATCCTACATAAATGTAAAATTTTTTCTAAAAATATTTTAGAGAGTACTAAAAAAGTCTTAAATATCGAGTTTCAAAAAAATCGATCATGCCGTTTTCGAAATATTTGATTTTCCAAAAAAAATTTTGAAATATTTTTTAAAAATCCAAAAAATATTTTTTCAAAAATGTTGGTTCACAAAACTATTAACATTTCTTGGAAGCTTCTGTATAAAAAAAATAATTGAAATCGGTCATACCGTTTTGAAGAAATCAAAAATTAAAAAAATGGTTCCTTGGGAGGTACCATTAATAACCATTTTTGAAAAATGGTTTTCCACCCAAAGGAAGCCTTTACTAAAATAAATTTAATCGAATTTTTTTTAAGAAAAGTTGTCGAGCCGTTTTTGAGAAAAATACGATTATGTAAATTTGCCAAAAAAAAATGTATGACAGGTACCGTTATTTTTGGTTCTAAAAAAAAAATGAAAAAAGTGTGTCGGCAGATACACCAGTCCCAGCGCCCAGTACTGAAGGGGTTAAGAGAGCCATCCATCACAAGCTCAGATCAACAAATCTGCCGACTCGGATGGCCTACCTGAGGAACTCTCCAAGTATGTAGGAGATGTACTGGTAGGGTATATGCCCCAGCTCATCAACCAACAACCAAGTATATGAGGAGAAAAGTATGTCCGACAACTTGTCAAAAAGCTTCATGCCGAATCTACAAGAAAGGCGATCCTATGTCCTGCAAGAACTACAGAGGCATATCCCTGCTTAATGTTGCCTACAAGATACTATGCAACAAACTTTGTTAGCGTCTAAAACCTTTCTGCAACACTATGATCGGCACATATCGGTGTGGCTTCAGGGAAGGCAGATCAACGATAGAACAAATCGTCTCATTGAGGCAAATCCTGGTAAAGCCCAACGCATTTCTAGTCGAGAGCTAATATCTTTTCATCGACTTCAAAGCCGCATATAATAGTATAAGTCGACAGGAGCCTCTTTTAGCGATTTCGGAACTTGTGATCCTGAAAAAAACTGATCCATCTATACCGCATGACGCTACAAAATAGGCGGTGCAACGTGAATATGGGTAACAGCTCATCGGAGCTATTCTAGACGTGAACAGGGTTCAGACAAGGAGATGGGCTTTCATGTAATTTCTTCAACCTAGATTGGTAACCTGAAAGGCACTATCTTCAACAGGTCTTCTCAACTGCTTGGTTATGCGGCAGCTCTAAGCGAGCTGTATAAGAAGCATTCACAGCTACTGATGAACAGGCGAAGCGCGTTGGTCGTGAATTGAATGAGGACAAAACAAAGTATATGCTATCAACAGACAAGGCCTCAGCTATCCATCGCCTTGGAAAAACGTAACTGTTGGTAGCAGTAATTTTGAGGTAGTCAAGGAGTTCACCTACCTCGGCACAAACATCAATTCTACAAACAACACTTTAGCGGAAAATCCCACGAAAAATTACCAAGTTCCTAGCATGCTTGGTTCGTCAGATACACCATGTGACCTGCTTACTTCCCTGTGAAGTTAGCAAGTCACTCAACTACAACCTTATTTGGCGAATAGAAAACAAAAAAAATTCAAAAAAAAACTACAAATTCCTGTCAAGGACCCATTTGCGTGGGTGAAAGTTGCCCTGCTAGCTTCACAGACGTCGCTTTTCAAAACGCTTATTTTACCAGTTCTACTCTACGGGCTCCGAGTGCTGGACGATACGTTAAAAAGAGGAAAATTCTTTGGCGGAAATTTGGTCCTACATATATGGGAAAAGGGCGAATGGAGGAGAAGATTCAATCGTGTATTGTTCGAGCTGTACCAAGATGTGGATGTAGTCCAAAAAAGCCAATACACGTCACTACACTAGCGCGACCACCTCGAACGAATGGACAACAACCTCTCCAGCCAAGAAAATCTTCAAATCCCAGCCCTCAGGTTCGAGACGACAGGAAGACTCAACCTCCGCTACAGAGACCAGGTGTTACGGACGCAAGAGCACTTGGTCTCAATGACTGGAGGGAACGTTTGAGGGACCGCAACCGATGGAAGACCGCAATATCTGAGGCAAAGTGTTTCGATAGATCGGGAGACGGATAAGTAAGTAAGTATTCAAACTGCATTTTCAGCAGCTGCTAAATGGGCATCTGGACCAAGAAAAAGGACAAGAAGAGAACCCACTCCAGTCTATTAAGACCCAGTTCCACCACCCTATATAAGAGACTGACTTTGTTATAAGGAAGCTTAATGCTCTCCATACACGACAGAGCCAAAACGATATAAAACCCCCCGCCACGGCCGATTCAAACTCTATCGTGTGAAGGGTTGATTGGCCTGCGATCCGTTTCGAATTTCAGCCAAACTAAAATCCAAACGAGCAAACGGATCGGCTGGCTTGGTCATGTATGGCCAGTTGAAGAGCAAAAAAGCCTCTGGATATGATGGTTTACCAGCGGGGCTCTGCAAGCATGCAAGGTTTGTATTGAAAGGTCGTACAATGTCTGGTCTATCGGCTTCATATGTCCCATCGACAAAAAAGTGAATATAGGTCCTGTTGAAAGAACTATTCGAGGCGTAGCCAACGTACTGTCTGAACATCTTAGTCTGTTCTGTGACACCCTAATCGGTAGTTTCTGGCTTGGCACATCGACCATAGACCAAATATTCACCTTCAGGAAAGTCCTAGAATAGACCAATGCCAAATCTTTCCTATCATCCTACTCTTTCTAACTAATGCCGTGCAATTCAGGTTGCATTTAAAAGGACCTTAGGTCTTACAGGCATATAGTTAAAAATATTGTTATTATATTATTAATTTAAAGTCGAGACTCACCATCTTTTCTTCTACGTCAAAGCTGCACCTGATGGCGTTCATTGCCAAGAGTTCTATATGGTGGTGGCTAAACTTGGAATCCCAGGAAAACTGATCCAGCTGCGTGCTGTACGACATCCGCCAACTAGATTGACCGCTACCTCACTGTAGCCAAGGTCATGTTGCGAACCAAAGGCAAAGTAGAAAATACAGTGAGGAAGTTAGTTCAACATCGGACAGCTACAGTCACAAGAAATAACTAAGTCCTTATCAGATTAAGTATCTTGCACCCTCTTAAATAGTATGCCATTAACTTCAAGCATCAAGAACCAGTGAAACAATTGCTTGGAACATCAGCGAAGATCCCTCTGACCTGCTGGGCCTCGCATGATCATCACAGTGAAACTCCTGGGTTGGCAAAGAATGCTGGCAAATACATGCAGTCAAACAGGAGGCATAAAAAGTGGTGCTGCAAAGAAGGACCAGAGCTGCCCGCGAGCTCTACGAGCAGAACTCCTCTTCTGCTGTTCCAGATGAACACAAGCTTCTAAGAAGGAAAAAGAAAGAGCTTGAGAAGAGTGCAATTGAGGAAATAGAGGGATGCCATTGCTGGAATGAAGTTCGGAAGTTTCACCAAAAATTAAAAAGAACTTCCCAGGGTTACAAGGCCTGCACCGAAGCCTGATGATGATCAGGGGAACATCGTGGTAGAATAGCAGTCGGTGCTGAGGATATAGAAAAATCATTTCTGCTAATTGTATACGGCGATGACGAACCGAATTCCGCTACCATGCTGATTGCACCATTCAACTTGGACGACGAAGGCTAACAATTTCGTCCAACCGACCTCGATGAAGTGAAGAAAGCTAAAACTTAAGTCCAATAAAGCGGCTCGAGCTGATGGCATTGCAGCTGAGCTATTCAAAGTGACTGACGATAAATTGGTTAGGAATATGCACCAGCTCATCTGCAATATATGGTCGGAAGAAAGCATGCCCGATGAATGGAACCTCAGCAATATTTGCCCGATCCTCAAGAAAGGCGATCCTTTGGACTGCACCAATTGCAGAGACATAAGTCTGCTTAATAACGCTTACAAAATCTTCTCTCCTGTACTTTGTGAACGCCTGAAGCCATTCGTCAACAAGTGGCTTTTGGCCAGGGAAGTCCATCATCGACAGAATATTCGCACTACGGCAGATCTAGGAAAAAACCCAGGAGCTTCAAATCGATACCCACCACCTTTTCATCGATTTTAAGGCCGCGTATGACAGCGTCTATAGAGACGAGCTATATAGAGCATTGTCTAGTTTTGACATCCCTGCCAAACTCGTCCGTTGGTGCAGGATGACGATGGAGAATGCACGCAGCTCCATCAAGGTCGGCAAAGACCTCACCGAATCTTTGATGTCAAAAAGAGCCTTAAGCAAGGCGACGCGTTATCATGCGACTCCTTCAACATCGTTCTTGAAAAAATAGTGCAAAACTCTCAAGTCAACACTAGAGGCACAATCTTTTAAAGTCCATTCAATTACTCGCTTACGCTGACGACATTGACATAATCGGACGAACTAAGCGTGATGTCAGTGGTGCTTTTGTGAGTATTGAGAAGGAAGCCAAGAAGCTGGGTTTAACGGTGAATGAAAGCAAACGAAATATATGCTGTCAACAAGAAAGGACACCCAACATCGACGTCTCGGACAGAAGTCACTATAGACACCTATAATTTTGAGGTGGTCAGAGACTTTGTCTACCTAGGATCCGCTTTAAACTCAGCGAACAATACCAGTGCTGAGATCAAACGAAGAACTACTCTCACCAATCACTGTTTCTTTGGGCTAGGAAGGCAATTGAGAGGCAAAGCCCTCTCTCGAGCAACTAAACTGTCTCTGTATAAGACGCTTAAAATCTCGGTCTTGATGTATGGTGCAGAGGCATGGACACTGTTAACGGTGGATGAGAATGCATTAGACTGTTTTGAGAAGAAAATTCTCCGGGTGATTTTTGGTCCCGTCTGCCTAGATGGGGAATGGGGAAGAAGATATAACAACGAAGTGTACGAGCTGTACAGCGACACCAACCTAGCCACAAAAGTGAAAAGCCAACGACTTAGATGGCTGCGTCACCTAGAGCGAATAGACACCAATGCTCCGGCCCGGAAAGTTTTTGAATCCAACCCCGCTAATGGAAGAGGACCTCTACCAACTTGGGGTGTGAAACTGGAGACAGCTAGCTGGAAACCGAGCTGGCTGGAAGAGGCTTGTAGGTTGAGGCCCTGTTCCACCCCAGATTGTAGCGCCACCTAAAGTAAGTAGGTAACTAATAAAGTCTTTGAAACCCAACCCCCAGGGTCGAGAGAACGTAGGAGGCTAAACCTCTAGCTCAAGGACCAGGCCATCGCAGATGCCATAACGCTTGGTCTAGAGATGACTGGAAGAAGTGTGTTCGGGATCAAGGAAGCTACCGTGTATCAAATCTGCGCAACCCTTCATGGAATGGGAGCGGGATGAGGAAAAAAAGAAGGTAGAGATCTAAAAGTCTACTTATTCAAATTTTTTTTTTAACTTTCACTTAAATCCTTAACACGCGCCACTCTCGTTCAAAACTTAATTAAACATAAATCTCAGGGAATCTACTCAGCATATAAAATTAATTAACTTCCTTAAGAGCATTAAATAAGCCGTCTTGTCTCTGCAAAACTATACTCGACCAAATTAAATTAATACACCTAGGTAGTCAAAATTTCGGTTCATGGACCGATAGACCCTTGAAAACCTTTACCCTTAAACACCAACTTATCGAATTAAAAAAAAGTCCCTTCTATAGAGTCTATGATTCCCATATCCAAAAGTTACAATAATACACACACGTTGCTGTGGTTCCCTCACGTGCCTATATAAAACTCAGAAACCTTCCTTTCCCAATCATATTTTCCAAAAAAAACATTAAAGGCAAAAAACACACCTTTTCAAATTCAGATTCGACCTTCTATCCATTGCGAAGTAGAAGTCTATATAAGCTAAGCAAGACTATCTTTTTGGCAATCTTTCGTTGTCGGTGTTCAAGAAAAAGTTCATATTTCATTCCATTTGCCATGAATTGTTTATCATTTAAATATTTTCAATCTTCTCGCATCCAACATCCACCATTCCAGATTCCACCCTGATGGCAAAGTAACTTCCGTATCCGTTCCCGCTGACTTTGACAAGGGTCCATAAAAAGTAATTCACAATTAAATTCTTTTGTTTCCTATAGCTCGAGTGCTGAAAGTATCTTTCAAATTAATTCCATCCTCTCCTCGAGTAATGTTTAAAATGCACTCAATTTCAGCAGCAGTTCCTTTATAAGGCACACCAAGGATCTGCAAAAACCAATGGAGGACCAACAAATCACACCGCAACGAAGTATCTGCGTCTGATGAGATTGAAAATTTCATTAAAAATACCCAAAGTGTGAGGTTGGGGTTGGGGTGGGTGGTGGCTGATGGTGGTAGTTGTGGCACAAGGAAGATACCTCTATTCTAAGCTTAGATACATTTTCAAGGCCCATTCCATTCCATAGGCGTGAGATGGGAGGATAAGGTGGCTGACTTCTTCTGTTTTAATTTTTTTTTTCTTATAAAAAATGGGAAAATGTAGAAAAAAAAAATCGGAAAGATTGTAAGTGCTAGACACTCAAGTGAATGGAATCGAAATCGAGGGCGATTTATAAAACTCAAGTGATTGTACGTCGGGATTTGTAGACGGCATAAATAAATTATTTCGGATCTGACATTATACTGATGACAATCATTAGTTGGACTATTGAACGCTAGATTGACAGCCAGCCGATTGGTGGAAGGCGGAGTGGAGTGAAGTTGGGGGCCATCGACCGGCATGACCGGCGCGCAGCGGAAGCCCATTTTGGATAAATAACGGAAACAGTTGGCAATTTGTGGGAGATTTGACTTTGGGCCTTTTTATCTTTGGCATTTTATTATTTTCTCTTCCTTTTTAGTATTCTTGAGATTTTCCTTTCAATTTCTGTTTTTCTCCTACTCATTTTTCCTTCTTTTTTTCTTTGTATCTTTTTCTATTTTAAGCATGAGTTTTTATGGTGTGCCTTTTTTGTTGTTGTTGGTATAAGTGTGTGTTGAAAATAGGATTATTTTATGTTTTCTGATTTTATGTGTTATACACGGACAGCGGGACATCTAAGAAACGTGGCTGGGATTTGTTTATCGATTTGCTGATTCCAAGTTTGATGATTTTCCCGAGGGTTTTATGAAGTTGAAGAAGAATGGAAAATGTATTTTCTTCTTATCATCAAAAATATAGCGGTGCTGTGATGTTTTATTTTTTTTTTTTCCTTTTTTTGTTGGGGGAATGAACTTTAATGGTAACCCATTGGCAAAGCATGATTCTCGTATCTCATTTAAATGGAGGACTTAACATTATGGGATTTTATTTTTTTTTTGTTATTATTCCCTTCACAAGGGAAAATGTGTTCTATACATATCCATGGTGAATAGGCAAAATAGATGTTTCTTTAGAATTAATTTTTGGTTTCAGGGCCTATGGCTCGCAATCTTTCAAGAAATTAAAGGGAACATTTTGGTAGATAGGGATCTACCTAGTGCGAAGTTAAACTATCTAATTTTTAAAGTTGAATTGGTGCATTTTGGATGGGAGTAGTATTGTTTTCTTACAAAATGCCTATTAGATCTGCCATTTGTCTGTTTTCAATAAGTTGTATGGGAAGGTAAATAGTATTTGTATTTCAAAATTCTTTAAGCCCATAGTCAAATTAGGAAATCAAATCGCATTTTTCGGCGAGCAAAATTTTTTTGTGGTATCTGTTTTGTTAGTCTATTGAATGTAAAAGTAATAAAATAATCTATACAGAATGAAAATAAACTTAAATGAAAAATTATACAAAGCAAGTTGATAATATTTGTTACAGTCAAATTAGTACAAAGTTGAAAGTCTAATACCGCCTCTTAATTTGATCGGATAACAAATCAACAAAAACATACAAACAAAAATTGATTATAATAATAATAAATTCTACGTTAAACATTTAACTATTATAAACAAAATTAAAATTTTAACAAAATTAAATTTTCTTTTAAAATAACAAAATGTAAAGTGAAATTAATTTAAATTTAAATTTAAACGATGTTTCTGGAAAAGGATTCTTCCGAGACTTTTTGTCATGATATCTGCAACTTGATCGTTGGTTGAGATATATTCCAGCTTGATTTCTTTGTTCGTAACAGCTTCTCGAATAAAATTATATTACACATCGATATGCTTCATTCTTTTGTGATCACGTGGTTCTTCTGCCACTTTTATGCACGCTTGATTATCTTCAAATACCGTTGTTGATGAGTTGCAGCGATGACCTAGTTCCTTCGATAAACAACGCAACCATTTTGCTTCACAAATGCATTTCGCCAAAGCCAAGTATTCGGCTTCTGTTGATGAAAGGCTAACAGTTGGTTGCTTTTGTGATAACCAACTTATTGTATTACCAAAAACCTTGAATACATAGCCCGATGTTGACTTGCGATCGTTCTTATCACCAGCCCAATCGGAATCAGCGTATCCAATCAAAACATCAGCCATAGCATAACGATGATAAACCATTCTCATATCAGATGTTCCCTGGATGTATCTCAAAATACGTTTGGCATACATAAAGTGTTCATCAGTACAACAGCTTTGAAATCGACTAAAATAATTTGTCGATGCACACAGGTCAGGTCGAGATGTTTGAGTAGCATACGTTAAACATCCAATAAGTTCTCTATACGGTAGACTAGTTCTATTTGTAACGTCACCATTCGATAAACTTAAACCATTTTCAATAGGTGTAGCAGCCGCTTTGCATTCGGTCATATCAAATTTCTTTAGAACATTCTTCAAATAATGTAACTGACTTAAGGCAATTGAATTGTTATTTCGTTCAATATGAATTCCCAGAAACGAATTCATTTTTCCAAGATCCGTTATTTCAAATTCTCTTGCCAATTCCGCTTTGATATTGTTTACCATTTGTGTATTGTTGGAGATGATTGCCAAATCGTCGACATATAAGAGAATATAACAAATCATATCATTTTCAAATTTGATATACAAACATTGGTCTGACTGGCAACGGTTAAAACCAATGTTAGTAATGAATTGATTGAAACGTTCATTCCACATCCGTGAACCTTGTTTCAATCCATACAATGATTTATTTAGCTTGCAAACCATTGTTTTATCTTTCACGAACCCTTCTGGTTGTGTCAGGTAGATATCTTCTTTTAATTTCCCATTAAGAAATGCACATTTAACATCCATCTGATGTATTCCATATCCAAAATGGTTAGCAATTGATAGTAAAACACAAAAGTTAGCTTGGCTGTCGGTGAATAAGTTTCGTTATAATCAAAACCTTTTTCTTGCGAAAAAGTCTTGCCTTGTATTTGTCAATGTCACCATTCGGTTTATATTTGAGCTTAAAAACCCATTTACATGTGATAGCTTGACGACCAGTTGGTAGCTTACACAAAGACCAAGTTCCATTTTTCAGCAATGATGAAAATTCATCATTAATAGCAATTTCCCATTTTGGCCAATCAGCACGCTTTCTAGCATCGTTAATAGTAACCGGATCATTTTGCACAAATTCCTCTGCTGACAGTGCAAAGCTTGCGAACCATACATCAGACTCATATCGATCTGGCTTCTTTTTCAGGCGTTCGCCCCGACGCAATCCATTGCTGTTATCAGGGCTATTCGATGCACTTTGGAAATTGTCGTTGGTGTTATCCAAATCAACACCTATGATATCATCGTCTTCGTTGTTGTTGTTACCGATGCCATTCAAATCGACATCGTGGACACTATCTTGCTTTGTGTTACCGATACTTTCCAAATTAGCATCGTGGATTTCTCGTTCACATTCATCATGGATCTCATCATTTGCCGCCTCTGAATCAAATATGTCGATAAAATTCAGACGATCAAAAACTGATTTCTCGTTGAATGTCACATTACGACCCATGACCAGCTGATTACTTTCGATGTCCCATAGACGGTATGTGTGTGAGGATGAACCATACCCAAGCATGTAACATTTAGATGATTTAGCATCCAACTTCGTTCGATTTTCTTTTGGCACATAGTTATAGCAAATTGATCCAAAAACACGAAGATGCGATAAATCTGGCTTTTTACCATACCAAATTTCAGCCGGTGTTTTGCTTGCAAATTGCTTACCAACAGCACTTGTTGGTGAGCGGTTCTTGACATAATTTGCATACATAACAGCTTCGCTCCAAAATCGACGACTTAAACCACTCGACAAAAGCATGGTTCTTGCTTTTTCAACAACAGTACGATTGAAACGCTCAGATACTGCATTCATTTCGGGATTGTATGGCACGGTGAATTTCAGTCGAATACCTTTATCTACACAAAAAGTTTTAAATTCTTTTGAGCAATACTCACCGCCATTATCCAATTGCAATTTTAATATTTTCTGACCATGTTGCGTTTCAGCCATAGCAACATATTCTTGAAATTGAACGAAAATTTCACTTTTCTGCCTTATGCAATAAACCATGGATGCACGTGAAAAATCGTCAGTAAAAGCTACGAAAAATCGGGAACCATCATGCGCTGATTCACTCATTGGACCGCTGACATCTGTATGAATTAGTTCCAGTACTCGTTCAGATCGAATTCCTTTTCGTGGAGGATATGGTAAACGCGTCTGTTTACCAAGCACACAAGACTCACAGAATTTGTCTTCACAGTTCACAGATAACTTGTCCAAACCAGTCACCATATTTTGATTCACCATCTTCTTCATATCATTGACATTCAAATGACCTAGACGAAAATGCCACAAGGTTTGTGATGCTTTGCTCAATTTTTCCACACCAGCAATACCAGCAAATACACTTCGTTCAACATGAAAAGTCGTTTTATACAGTTGACCATTTCGATGAGCAGCGAACATATTTGTACCATTCTTGGATATAAATGCATCAACACCACTGAAAGTTATCTTATATCCTTTTTCAGTTAGTTTACGAATTGTCATTAAATTGCATTTAAGATTTTCAACAAACAAAACGTTTAGTCTTTGTTGAATTGTCCCCATTGAAAAACGTCTTTATTGAAATGTCACCTCGCCACTTAGCGACCAAGGAAGTTCCAGCCTTTGCTGTCGAAATATTGATCGGCTCGATTCTATGTATGCGATTGAAAAATGCTTTATTGTTGACAATATGATGAGTTGCACCCGAATCAAGAACAAAATGTATTTCTTCAAAACCATCATTACTTTGCTTTGATGTACATGAACTTATGCAGCATGACGCAACATCACCGTCCTTCACAATCGACTCACTATTTGATATTTGTTCTTCACAAAGCAAGAACTTTCTTAGCTCAATTCGCACCTGCATTTTTCTTACCATTCGAATCATTTTTCTTCGACAAATTTACTCTGCATTTCGATTTGATGTGGCCTGGCTTTTTGCATCGATGACAAATTATTTTGGAACGATCTGCTTGCATAGCCATCGAGTCACTCGATCTTCCACTACGCACACTGTTACCAGCAGTACGTTTTCCACATTCATCCAAAAGACGACTTTTTACAAATTCGATAGTTAGTTTGGACGTATCCATCGTTTCCAGCGCTGTTAACATCAAATGACAAACTACATCGAGTTCTTCTAATGTGGCACCAATTGATTTCAATTCACGCACAGTATGATCGAATTGAAGAAAGTATTCGTTGACATCATCACCATCTTTGTATCGCATCGTCAATAACTGTTTTCGCAGCAGTAACTGACCGGCAACACTCTTGCGTTCAAATACACCAATCAAAGTGTAATATATTTCCTTGACGAAATTTTTGTCTTTGATGTATTCCAATTGAGAATCCCCAATATACTGCACCAAAATCGACTTGCACTTTTTCTCATCAGACTTCAACAAGCTTTTGTATTTTTCGCTATTCGCACCCGTTGGAACAGCCTCCAACATCGATTGCAATGTATTTATTAAATACTTTTCTAGACCTTTTTCTTCCAGCAAAATTTGAATCCGATATTTCCAATTCGAGAAATTTGTACCATCAAATGGCTTCACCTTTTGCATATTGGTTTCCATATTAAGTTCGTCTAATTGGGAATTTCAGAAATGATTTTTACTAAATTGAAAATCTTCCTTCAACGCAAAACAACAAAAAAAAAATTATATTAAAATTTTATTATTGAATTGATTCCTGGGCCCATAACCTGTTAGTTTATTGAATGTAAAAGTAATAAAATAATCTATACAGAATGAAAATAAACTTAAATGAAAAATTATACAAAGCAAGTTGATAATATTTGTTACAGTCAAATTAGTACAAAGTTGAAAGTCTAATATGTTTGGGTATAAATCGAGTCTTAGGGGTTAGGGAAGAGCCACCATCTTGAAAAAGAGATTGGTTTCGTTTTTATGCGATATCTCCATGACACTTCACTTAACAACAAAACGTCCAACAACAATATGAATGATAAATTTATATCATTACTGTGGATTAAATTTAAAGTACCTAACAGTTTTCTTGTACGATTTATCAGATACAAATTTTCGGAAGAAAATTAATTTATTTTGTTATCCTGACTCATAAAATGTGCACTTAAGAGTTGGATAATTCACACAGTTCGTGGGCGATAATATCGGTTGAAGGTAGTTATAAGAACTAAAAATTATTCAAAACCATCATTCAAAAAAAATCAAAGGTTACCGAGCAGCAGCGGCGTAGCTACCTAGTGGCAAACTGGGGCGGCGCCCCAGGGCCTCGAAACTTCAGGGGCCCCAGAGACTGACAGAAAAAAAATTTCAAAGTGAAAATAAAAGTTCTTTTTATCTTTAAGAAAGTTTTGGCTCAGTTTGTTTTGAATATTATGGGTCAGTTTTAAGATTTATGGGTAAAGTATCGGATAGCCTATCCAGAACTTTTTTGCCAGATAAATTTCAACTTTTGGCTTAAAATATCTCGGACAATAGTATCCTACAGAAACAGATAAAATCTTGGATATCCTATCTGCCGGTCCAAGTGGCTGTTAAGGGTTTTATCTAGAAGACGCCTAACTGCTATTAGTTTCCGTCCTAATATTTTGAATTACACCTAAAATCGATCCGTTGCGGTTCATACTGAATTTAAATCTTTAAAATCAGTCACATTTCAAATTAAAACGACAAGGATTTTCATTTCTGACAGAAATTTTACTGTCAAATAACTGAGGAAAGAAAATACTGGATTGGCTTGTTCAGTTTTTGACACTGAGCCGTCGAATATCTCATTTTCCTGAACACGCCTAGTATTGTTCTCAAATGGTAACCTCTAGTAAACATTTTGACTTGTGCACAAATTTCAGAAGTATACATATCGTCGCTTGGATAAATATTTGTCGTATGTGAAAAATTGAGGTTTTGAGGTTTAAATGCAGTTTTGTTAATCGATTTTTTGTCTACAATTCTGTGTTATCGGTTTTTTGTATCTATTTAAGTTTCCGAGATAATCAGTGTGCCTTTTGTCGTATATCCAAGGTCACCAACGGTTTGAGTAATTTTTTTATCGTATGTGTCAAAAACAGGTACACATACGACAAATTTTAAATTATTCGTTAAATAATTGTCGTATATGCCATTTCTTTGAACACATACGACAATAATTTACTGAAGTCTTAGTATGCGTTTGTCGTATGTCCCATAACAATTAATAGTACGGGAGGCAGCGTGGAATTTGAAAAGTCATTTCATACCGGCTGAAAATAATACCAACAATAGTTTTCCACATTCTTATAAGACATCTGACCGTCAGCTACTCCGGTTGTGGTGGGTCTAGGAGTTATGGAGCCTTGAAGTTGTAAAAAAAAATTTGTTTTCAAGTCATTTCATACCGCTTCAAAATTTGTAGGATAGTTGTTCAGATAATATTGAATCAGAAAACAATCGTCAGCTGCATGGGAGGCGGGGGATTATACGTCAGTCATGTGCATGAACATGTAAATTTTTTTTTTAAATTAAGTCATTTTATACCTTATGAAATTTACAGGGCTGAATATTGATGCTTCCTAGATAATGAAAACAACCGTCAGCTGTTTGGGTAATGGGGGAAAGACCGTCAGTTGGCGTCATAAACATTCTTCGCCCTTAGTAATTCAGAACATTGCACAATCACTGGTACATATGAACTGACGACCTTTACCTCCGCAAAAATTCAGCTGACAGCTGACAGTAATTTTTATTGACAAGAGTAGTTTACTTTTTAAATTCAAATCTAATAAACATGCACATGGCCCAGTTGTTTTTGAACTTTAACTTAACCTTGAAGATTCCAAAACTAGAATCGAAATCATATATTTTTTAAGCCTACCTAACACTATCGGTTGGTTGGAGTTTAGCATGATTGCTTATATATTTTTATGACCTTCAAGATATAAAAGCTATGCAATGAAGATTCAGAAATTCAGATGAATAAATCAGTTGATGAGCGACCGTAGCTTTCTTTTAAACAGTTATATTGATTTCTTCGCTAAGCAATAATTATTTGATTACTGTCTTGGTAAAATATTTTTTTCTTGTACATATTATTACACAAAGTAATTAGTTACTATACGTATAAACTCTATTATTAAATACATAACTCAATAATCAGCCTATTTTACTGTCTGCACAAATTCGCTGCAGATTTGTGTCTAATTGTTGTTTTTTTACGATTTTCTATGCATATTGGGAAAATATTTTGTTAAAATAACGCAACCTACAATGGAATCAATTCAAACAAATTTATTTTTACTAGTTTTTAAGAGTTTTTGTTTTTTGAAAACTCAACGTCTGAAGAACCGATTGAAAATTTTGTCGAATGCGGGCCTACCACCAGTCAGTCTTATTACTCAAAAAACAGTTACAAATAAAATGCACGACTGGATCGCACGTACTTGCTCTTTTGTTCAAGTTGTGTGGAACTTAAGAACTTTAAAAAATATTCAAGTAACTACAGAAAAAGTATAAAAAAGCATTTAAATCGTTCTTTTAATTGTTTAGACAGACTGATAAATAACTTAGAGCGCCAAAAAAAGTATGCCATTTGATTACTTAAAAAAATATCAATATATGCAAAAAAAAAATTAAAAATCGTTGGAGCCGTTTTCTTAAAAATTAATTTTTATATATAAAATTTTTGTAACATTTTTCAAAAAAAAATTTGGTATGCCAATTTTCCATTTCCATTTTTCAATTTCCCCTCTGGAGAGTTACAAAAAAACCTTAAGTTCAAAATTTGAAGAAAATCGCTTCAGTGGTTTAGGCTGTAGGTTTAGGTACATACAGACAGACAGACAGACAGACAGAATTGTGCCACCCACTTTTTTCGTGTTCTCTATCATCGTAATGTCATGTTTGATTGTTATCTCGAAATTTTTTTTCTGCACGAATCCAAAACTTGCCCTATAGTACCTATGTATATCGCAAGTAAAAATCATGGCCTGAAAATATACGTGCTGCAATAATTGGACAGTAAGCCCTTACACGGATTATATTATTGCACAATATGTAGTCCATATTGGACAAAAATATTGCCCACAAGTAAATATATGTGCTCCCCGCTTAGTTGCACCGGCCATTTTGTCTGATTTTTCGATCAATTAAAATAAAATAAAATAAAATAAAATAAAATAAAATAAAATAAAATAAAATATAGCCATTTTAGATACATATATTTAAGAGCAAGAACTTGCGACTCAGTCGGATATTTAATTTGTTTTGGTTGAAAAGAAAAAAACTTATTTAACGAAAGGGAAATGTTAGCATCTTTTGTATGATACTACTGTACTTGTTGTCAATTTTTGACAAGTAAGTTTGGTCTCTAATGTGCTTTTATTTTAAAATTTGTTGGTTCTGGTCAAAATGTCTGCGAAAAAAAAACCATTTTGTGTATTTTGTTTTAAAAAGAGTGATCAGCTTCATGAATTTTCTAAAAATCTTTTAGAAAAATCTAAACATATTTTAGAAATTCGTAAAAACAATGATTTATCCATGAAAGAAGCTAAAGTGCCAGTGAAAATAAACAGTATACAAAAATACCACTCAATGTGTTATAGAAAATTTACAGCATTGCCAAAAAAATATCGTACAATCGTTCCATCTGAAGCTTTATCTGATGATGAATCAAGGTGGGTTGAAATCAATATAAATATAATTATTTTATTTATCTTGAACAATAAGAAACATAACTGTAGTTTAGATTTTGTAATTACATTTGTTAATTTTTTTAAGATTTCAAGAAGAGCTCAATGTCAATGCGCCTGATGTGGCTCGTGATATCAATGTTGGAGCGAGCACAAGCTCTGTTACAAACCAAGGTCATGTCGTCAATGATGAAACCGATATCTGTGAACAATGCATCATAGAAGAAGATATAGAGGAGTGTGAAACAGAAGAAACTTCTACGGAAAATTTATGTATTTTTTGCAACAAAAAAAGGAAAAAAGTTCACGGACGTGAACAAACGTTGCAAACTTGCTTAACATTTGAAAGTTTAAATGTATTGAAAAGTCAAATCAGTGAAATGGGTGATACCGATTTATTAAACAAAATTGAAGAAAAATGCACCAATAATAATTCAATTATATCTTATCACAGACACTGTAAAATAAATTATAGAAATGTTTTACAGTCTGTTATTAATAGCAGCGAAATCGAAAAAAATCAATGGCATTTATCTCGGAGCATCCATAAAGAAGCTTTCGATGAAGTTTGCCGTTTCGTATCCGTTAATATTATTGAAAAGAAACAATGTTTTTATGTATCATTCTTAAAATCGCTGTTCATGGAATTTATAAAGAACCACAAAATGAGTTTAACTTCTAACGTGGAACCCTATAATTTAGAAAATAGACTACTGGAAATGTTCCCTAAACAAATCAACATTATCACAGTCAGTAATAAAAAAATCGTTAAACCATATGCTGGAAGTTTTTTAAAAAATGATTTAGCCATGTTAGATAATCAAGATATTTTAGATAGAGCTGCACAAATTATAAGATCAGAAATTGGGAATATTCATCACAATCCACTGCCAGATGAACTTACAGAAGATGATTTAATAAAGGGAGAATGTGATATTCCACAAGTACTGACAGATTTCTATTCAAAAATAATTTGTTCAAGCTATAGACGCAAGAATAATATGAATATAAATAGAATTGCTACATCTTTTACGGAAGATTTAATTTATGCTGCAACTAATGGGAAAATAAAACCTTCAAAGCACATATCTCTTGGAATGAGCTTAAAAGGTTTGACTAACAGCAAAAAAATTATTAATATTATAAACAGGTATGTATGATGAAATTTTTGTTATCAAATTTAGGCTACTAAAAGTAATTTTCAAAATAAAGGTATGGCCATTGCTGTAGTTACACAGTTTTGGAAGAACTTGAAACTGAGGTGACATTTGCTTCTACACACCGTAATGATATCTGTCCAGGAGGTATCTTGCGTTCAAATAAGCTATCTACTGGGTTAGCATATAACAACTTCGATAGATTTGTTGATACTACAAGTGGCAAAGATACTTTGCACGACACTGTCGGAATAATATTTCAAAATATCGTTACTCCTAATGATGACTCTGTAGGTGGTGTAGAAAGCACCATTTGTGATGAAGTCAATATATCAAATCAATCTCAGTCTGCTTCCTCAAGAAAAAGACGACGAACTTTTGATACAAGTGACATTTGAACTAGAACCATACAATAAAAAACCAAAAATACACGAAACATTAGAACCCCTTGAAAGTTCATTGATATTATGCTCCACAGACAAAATGCAATCTTTAAAAAATATTGATCTTGCTTGGGTTATTTCTCATTTTTTAAAATTACCTAATACACCATCTTGGATAGGATTTAATTGTTTAATTCAACAAGAAACATGTTGCAAACAAAAAATTGCATACTTAACAACAATCAATTCTTCGCCAACAAACACTTCAGTCGTTCTAGAAACTATGAGACAAGGTCAACAAGTGGCATTGGAGTGCAATGAAACTTATATGGAAATAACATATGATTTAGCAATCGCAAAAATCGCTCTACAAATACAAAGTAGCGAAAAACCACGTTTCGATAATTTATTTATTCATTTCGGGTCTTTTCATATTATGATGGCATACTTTAAAGCTGTTGGAAAGTTTATTGACAATTGCGGAATAACGAACATAATGGTAAATTCTGAAATCCTAGCGAGTGGCTCTGTAAATACTTTTATAACAGGTCAACATTTCAATCGTTGTAAAAGACTACATCCTTTACTATCATTAGCTCTTCAATCAATACATTTTGAGGATTTTTTAAATAAAACGAAAATTGAAATCAGTGATGAAATCAGACAATACTTGTTAGTCTTTAAATCAGAAAAATCAATAAACCCAACAATTGCTAATGACAATTTCGTTAATTTACTAGAGAAATACAAATTTTATCAACAACAAACACTTGAAGGCAACCACGGAAAAACTGCACAGTTTTATATGATATATGTGAACTTAATAAATTACTATTTTTTATTATATAAAAGTATACGAAAGCCAGATTTTGAACTGTTCAAATTCATATTGCCAAAAATTACTAATATTTTTTTTACTTTTAATCAACAAAATTATTCGCGCTATACCGTTTTATATCACGAAAAGTTGATGAAGGTATCATCATCTCATCCAGGCCTAGAACTACAGCTTGAAAAAGGATCGTATGGAATTAAAAGAACGGATAAGCCATTCTCCAGACAGCCAGTGGATCTTACATTGGAACAGACCATAAACGCTGATGCTGCAAATAAATTAACTGGTATAATACATTCCACAAATTCGATTTCAGCTCGTCAGCGGTGGTGCAAGAGCCATAGTATTCGCACAGCCATAATAAGTCATGTCTTGGAAGAAACGGGCTTGCGAAAAAATCAAGATATTACGGCTGACCTTGGCAGCAATAGGATAAAAAAATATAATACTCAACTTGAAAATTTGATTTCAAATATAAAGCAAAATAACCCTTTTTCTGAAAGCTTTGACGAAAAATTTTTATTCAACATTTCAACTGGCCAGGCAGTTCAAGAAGACGTAGCTAATTTTTTGCTTAATGTGGAAAGTAATGGAAATAACCAACGTGAAAAATTCATCACAGAATGCAGCAACGATCCTCAAAGATTTGAAAAGACAATAACAAAAACAAAAGTCACGACTTTTGCAAATGCTATGCCTAAAAAAAAATTGACTATTTTAGGAAAACTAGTTGAAGTTCGAATGCAGCGTGATTTATTTGCTCAATTACTATTGCTATCCATTGAAAAGACATTGGATATTGACGGGGTACTGGCTTATCCATTAACGCCAGTTCCATTAGCGATGTGTCATCTGGATGGCGCAATTTGTAAGACGGACAAATCAATATTGCTAAAAATTTTAGAGAAAAATATACTCAGTTCACCACCTGATTCATGCGATGTAATTATTTATGATGGATATTTTATACTACATTCAATTACAGAAGTTCCATTATCATTTGGAAATATTTCAAAAAAGTTAATTTCATTTTTTACCGCCTCAACTGCTAGCACGATTATCATAACATTTGACCGTTATTTTACACCTTCAATAAAAGACCATGAGCATTCCTTGAGAGGAAGAATAATCGGTCAAAACTATGCCATTAATAGTCCTGATCAATTACGGCCGGCTAATTTTGCAAACGAATTGAAGAACATATATTTTAAGGAAGCCCTAGTTAAATTTCTTTGTAACGACTGGGAAAATGATTATATGGCTCCATACATAGGAGAAAAAACAATATATATAAACCATGAAGTGTGCTATAAATATAAAAAACAAGGTGAAAATGTATCTAGAAGTTTAGCGCATAGTTTAAATTGCATAGCTCATGAAGAAGCTGACACAAAAATAGTATTCCACACTTGTCAACTGGATACTGAATCTGGAACCAATGTAACAATAAGATGTTCAGATACAGACATTTTAATAATATTGCTGGGCAATATGAATTATGTTCGGAGTAATTTGAATATTTGTATGCTTATTGGAACTGGTAATGCACAAAGATTCATCAATGTGACTCAATTGTACCGAGCTCTTGGACCCAGGCTAAGTGCATCGTTGCCAGGATTTCATGCCTTTACAGGATGCGATTTTAATCCCGCTTTTTATAGAAGAGGAAAGAAAAAACCTTTCGAAATTTTAAGAAAATCGGAACTATATATTAAAGCATTTACTGATATGGCAAATATACACGACTGTAATGGTGATGAACTCCAAAGAAATATTGAAGAATTTGTGTGCAGAATGTATTGTCTTAAAACAGTTGATGACGTAAATACAGCACGAGTAGCAATTTTTACTAAAACCTACAAGATGAATAGTAAAAAAGATAAATTTAAATTAAAAAATACTATTGATGGAGCAATATTTCCTCCATGCCAATCGGAGCTGTATCAACATCTACTACGCTCATCATATATAGCACATCTTTGGAGTCATGCTCATCGATCAGATCCATCTAACTTATCACCTTTAGACTATGGATGGAGAGAGGAAAATAATAAATTCACTTTCAAATGGTTTGAAGGTGATCAAATCCCACCTACTGTAACAGATGTAACAATCGCCGATGAAAATCTTACAGGTACTTTTTTCGCTTTCAAAGAAAATTTAAATTTATTAATTTTTAAAGTAATGGCTATATCTGTTCATAAGTTTAATAACCTATTTGTACTTTTTTTTAATAGAAACATTGGAAGCGATGAAATTGAATGGGCTGGTAACTCTGAAGAAGACGACACAGAGGAACATGAAAGTGATCGAAGTTTTATCATTGACAGCTCAGATAATAGCTGCGAGGAAAATTATGAAGATGAAACAGATGACGCAGAAAATTCAAACCAGGAATTGGAGCCATAAGTGTATTTCCGTAAAACTAGCTTTTTTGTTAAAGAAACATATTTGTTCGTAAATTAAAATGAAGATACTTAAAGCGAAAAAGATTTTGACTATCGATTTAAAATAGCTTTTTTATGGCCTTTAGTCCTACAAATTGGCGCTTACTCACTTGGACTCATCAGTGACATAGTGAGGGCCTTGTCATACGCTACGCAATTTGTATTACAGTTTCAATTTTTAAAAAGTTTATACGTAGGTACCATGTGGGATGTGGGTATTGAAAATTCGTTATTCTTTTTATTATTATTAAATCAATTTTAACCAATCTTATTATTAACACAATAAGGTTTTTCTTATACTAACAATAATAAAAACTGCTGTCAGTTGAATGTTTGCGGAGGTAAAGGTCGTCAGTTCATATGTTATAGTGATTGTGCAATTTTCTGAATTACTAAGGGCGAAGAATGTTTATGACGCCAACTGACGGTCTTTCCCCCGTTAACTCAAACAGCTGACGGTTGTTTTCATTATCTAGGAAGCATCAATATTCAGCCCTGTAAATTTCATAAGGTATAAAATGACTTTATTTAAAAAAAAAAATTACATGTTCATGCACCTGACTGACGTATAATCCCCCGCCTCCCATGCAGCTGACGACTGTTTTCTGATTCAGTATTATCTGAACAACTATCCTACAAATTTTGAAGCGGTATGAAATGACTTGAAAACAATTTTTTTTTTACAACTTCAAGGGCTCATCCCTCCTAGACCCACCGCGGGCGCGGCGACTGACTCGCAGTTTTTTGATAACTCAATGGTTATCTTCCATAAACAGTAAGAATCATTCGGGGTAAAATGACTACCTAAAATTAAACGCTGCCTCCCGTACTATAACACAGATGAGGGTAGTTTTTGAGTTCAGTTGCAATCATTATGTCACAGATATCGGACGACGATTCTCCTGCTCCGAGTTTGGCGGAAGAAATTTATGCGTAATAACTATGAAAATGCATGCAATAAATTTATGTTTTAATTCTTTTTGTCTAATTTGTTAAGCATGGGTGACGAAATACTAGGTGAGGAATTTTCAGCTGACGATGAAGGCAATGATCCATCGTACCAACCTCCAGCAGCAGCAAACAAAAAAAATACATTAAAACATTTTTATGAGCATGCAAACGAATTGATTTTGCCAACTCAGATTCTAATCAAATTCAAATCCGAAATCTTCCATCCGATTATAGTAGTTCATGTAAGTTTCTGATTTTGTGTTTGTCAAATTATGCGTAACAATTTCATTTTAATAGCATGCTGTGTAACACCAACAATTACAAGAAAAAGAAAGAGGAACCCATTGTTGTGGAAACAAATTTAAGAAAAGTCTTCGAGAGCAGGGTCTTTCGTATGAGGGAAAAAATGGAATAACAAGACCTTCTAAGGCGTTGGGTCCGACCTGTTCATCACTCTGTTTCTATAACTGTTGCAATAATATTACAAATGAACCAGAAGTACTTTAAAAATTATTCTTTAAAATCAGAAAAACTCAACTTTAAGCAAGTTCAATATTTTAAATGCAAATCGATCTTTTACCACAAAGACGATTTAAATGAAATCGGGATATAAAACAACATTCAAAGAATTATGTTATAATAACGTTAATTTACAAACAAAACCTCGTTTAAAAAATCCTACAAAAATAAATCTATGGAATGAAGAGCTTCGTATACATTCAACCAAAAATATGGATGCGAATAAGAAAACGATTTGAAAAATTATGATACCCTACCTTGAAAAAGCCGAAGATAAAAGTATTTACCGAGCCATTTTGAAGCTAAACGAAGAATCTTCATAATTTCAAGTTTTTATTTTATTTCAAAAAAAAACCAATACGTTTTTTTTAGTTTTTCTTATAATAATTAGTATCAATTAATCAAAATGTGCAGCGAAAAAACGCAAAATTTATGTTCAAAAACAATTTATTTCTTTATTTTTTTTTTCTTTATGAGAAGGTTTTTGTTATTAATTATTATAAATGAATGTATTTATTTATTTTTGTTTAATTGAATTGAATTAGGTTTTTGTTAATAAAAATAAATGAATTAAAAAAAAACTTTTGTCTTATTTTATTTCTATGTCCTTTTGTCGTATCTAGAAGACTATTCCATTTAAACATTTGATAAATCTTTGTCGCATGTGTACAAATTTTGTCGTATATGTATGGGAAACAAGGAGATTTGGTGAAATAGTCACATACGACAAAGGCATTCTGAACAAAATTGGCTCTAAATTGTGCCTTGACAACTATTTCGATATTATCTTAACGCTATTGAACTAACAATTTCGTGTTACATAAGTCATCCAATTTTCAAGAAAATTTGATGAAGGGTTTCCGAGAAATAAAATTCTGAACTCTAATGTCGATTTCCCAAAAGTAGCCAAATGTAACATACGACAAACGTATATCCAAGCGACGATATGTTGCCATTTGGTGAGAAGTTCAACTAGAAGAAATGGGAGTATTTCGTGATATCATTTTTACAAATCTTTTCACGTGATGCAAAACATTTATATTCACCCCGATTACAAAATCCAATGAGTGAGTTGCGGAGGGAGTCAGATTAAATTCTGACATTTCGCTCATAGTAAAAAGGTCTGAATTGAGTCTGATTCCCTCTGATTTCTTCAAATTTTGAACTTAAGGTTTTTTGTAACTCTCCAGAGGGGAAATTGAATTTTGTTTTAGCTCTTAAAATAAAGGTACTTGCCATACAACCGTTAAGGAAAATCTAATTTATCTCAAAAACGGCTCTAGCGATTTAGATAAAAAAAAATCAGTTTATTATTGTGTGTAGATATGGTGTACTTTCTGGTAAGAAAAAAATTACCAAAAACATTTATTAACGGTACCTGCATACCAAAATTTTGGAAAAACTAAATTTTTAATTTTTTAAAAATGATTAAAATTTTTTTTTTGAAAATTCAATATTTCAAAAACGGGTTGATAAATTATTTTTAAGTTTCGTTTTAAATGTATATTAATTTATACTCAAAATTGGCATACCAAAAATATTTTTTAAAAATATTACAAACATTTTATATTAAGTTAATCAATCAAGTTTTAAGAAAACGCGGCTTATGTTAAGTATCAAAAGAAGTACAAATAATGACCCAAAATTGAACGAATTTCAAGACCCGACCTTTTTTTCGTTGTCCGCTTCACGTGAAATGCCCCCATAAGCTACATTTTGCAGCTTCACCTTTTTTCAAGAAAACTGACAGTTTTCAAGAAATTAAGAATAAAACTAAACTTACCCAATTTTACCCCCATAAAAATGTATCCCCGACCCAGTTTAAGGGAACATTTAAGGAAATGCTTAAGACGTTAAAACAAAGCTCTTCAACAAAATTCAGCTTTTCTCGAAATTTTTTTCAAAGTTTTGCCATTTTGTTGTCTAATTTTCCTGGGCTACAAGACGAATTCTAACTTACATCCTTGAAATGGTTAGTAGGTACTTCGCGACCTTAGGAGAAGATGGTTCTAAGTGGACGAACGTCCACAATAAGCTTGAATAAATTCTTTGCAATATGACTTCGCTTGTCTTTTTCTTGTAGATTTTTCTTAAGGTCTTCTATGCCAATAAGCCACAAACAACCAGTGTGGTGTTCTTTAAGTCAACATTGTCTATTATATGCGGCAGGGTCATCGAAAATTCGACCTATCAGATGCCCAGTGAAGCCGCGGAACGTATGTTTGTATAAAAGCATTGAATAATACAATAAAAAAACAGTGGTGCTACGTGAAATTTTGAAAAAAGAAACTATTCACTTAAGAGTGTTCCGAACTGAACAAAACCAGTCATTTGCTAACTTTTTTTTTTGCATATATAAGACCGTTTTTTTCACTTTCATCAGATACTTTGTTTTATAAAACTTTGCATTTTTACTAATTGGTCACTAGTGGGCGTATTATTGTATTAAAAAAATTTTTTTCTAAAAGTAACTGATTTTAACTTCTAAATTTACATAAATTTTCTATCAAAAAGTGCATTTTAAGAATTAAAAATTTCAATATCAAATGATACAAATATGATTACATAATTAATGAAAATCATGAAAAATATATTGAATTTATATCCACTGCAAACAAATTAGTCAAAAAAATACCGTTAGGTATACAAAATTGACTGTCAAAAATGGGTTTTTTCAAAATTCACAAGCATTTTTATTTTGCATTATTAAAATTTGTATTAGGTACAAAATTAAAAATGTTCTCCAATAGTGGCATAATAAAAATATGGAGTTTTATGTTATTAAACATTTTTTTGCAAAAAATGGTATAGTGTAGGCTACATTTGCTTTGAAAAACAGCCATTTTAGCCATTTTCTCGATTTCTTAGAGGCTTTTACCAAAATCTAGAGCACAAAATTAAATTTTTTTTCCAATGATGGCATTGAAAATAAGTTTATCTGTCCATAGACACCTTAATCGCTTTGATCGGACAAGTACCTACACGCTTCGCAATCTTATTCATGAAATCACCATTTCAGTCCGGAACACTCTTAAGGAACTTGATTAAAAAAAAAAGCTACTAATAGAATGGGAATATTGGCTTTGAAAAAAACTCTAGCAAATTATTGAATGTGTTTTCGTTAATTTTAAATGTTTTTTTTTTATTTAAAGTCAATTTTTTAGAAATTGCTCTCCCAATACCTCAGGGGGTGAAAAGAATCCCAACCCTTACAATAGTTTTCTTAGAAACCAGAAATCCTTCCCCAATATACATATGAAGCATGAATTTGGGGACACTCAGTACGACCATTTATAGGGGATTTTCTAGATATTAAGAGTAAGTTGAGCACCACCTTCCATTATACCTAGGAATAGGAAGTTGAAGTTTTGTGCCAATAACACAATTGATTAAGGTAGCAAAAGTATGTGGGAGGCAAATCATAAAACAACCAACTGATGGGGTTCTTGTACCACCATACTGGTGGTGTTGTTTTGTTTGGCTTTTGTGTCTAACGGTTTCTTTTCTTAAATTTTGTCCCCAATAAATATTAAACTTACCAAGGACACGATATTTAAAAAAAAAATAGAATTACAATTATTTTCTTGAAAATTGGCTTTATACATTCAAAGGAAATGCATAACTATAACGAAAATTAAACAAACTACATACTAAATTATATGTACATGAAATTATAAAACAAAAATAATTCCAAATACAAGCTAAATATATGTATGTGCACTCACATAAGGGAATGCGTGTGGGTGTTTGTGTATACTTTTTGACTGACCTAATTTCCGTCCTAATACTAGGTCACTCTTCATCATCCACAAAAATAGTGTGCCTTTGTGAAGGACGAATTAAGTGCCTCTCCATTGCCACATCTCTGTACACATAAATAAGAACATCCTTCCTGCAATGTTTTATATGAGTAAAAAAAAAGGCACAGGGCTTCTTATTTCGATGTTGTGTGTTCCTTTGACAAAAAAAAAAAGAAACAATAAAACCCTAAAACTGCGCGTTCTGGTTCTTTTTCGATAAAAATCTGATAACAAAATAAGCTGAATTTTCAATTGATTTCAATACAAAACACTCCCTCTCTCTCTCTGTCTCTCTTGTCACCACTCTTTCTCTCTATATCTTATCATCTTCATAATATCCTTTAGTGGGTGATTCGAGGATTTTCGCAGAAAATCATAATGTGTAAGCCCATGCGTCAAAACAGCTGTTCATAGAGCTTTTGTCCTTCATCCTTGTAAGTACTCTATGATGATGCTTACGTTCCACAAACTGAGATGACATCAACATAATGTACGTTTTGATCTGAAAGAGAGAATTTTTTGGTCCTTCGAGCTGGATTCATCTAAGAAAATTCATCTTCAACTCAGTCAGTGAATGGATATCGTCGTGTTTGGCTGACATTTATTTTCCGTTAGATTCGCTACAAGGATAAAATATAAAACAAAAGGCTTTTTGGGTGTTTTCCTTTTTTGCAAAAGGACTATACTAGTGTGTGCTTTGTCTATAAAGAATATATTTCTAAAAAAAAGGATATAAGGAAAACGTTTTTGTTTTTTTTTCTTGACATAGAATTTAGTGTGCCCATTTATGCAGTGGTATTTTTTTTTTTCATTTTATTATTGGCAACAACACATTATCGTGTCCTTTTTCTAACTATCTAAAAAAATGCTCTCCCAGTTAACTTCTCTCAATTTATTTACGTTGTTGTCGTGAAGCTGTGGAAGTGGCAGTTGGCTGGCAGTAGATATCGTTGTCGTCTCTCCGTCTGACCTCGTGCAGTGAATCATTGAGTAAAGTGAATCGCACAGGACCTTCATTCATGCAGTTGTCCTGTGACGTGTCCCTACTGCACAACGCGCTGTTTTTACTTTGTCTAAAAAACCAAGTTTATTTCAGTGTTTTTTGTGATATATGTGGTTGTTGTTGTTGTTTGTGTGTTCGTCTTTCAAAAAATAAATCCAAAGAGGATCCTTTGAATAGTGAAAAGATATAGGTGTGGATTTCGTGGGCGGTGGCACACAGACCAGACAGCATTCTGAGCGCCTGCTATGCCATTCATTAATGCAATTATATTCTTTTTAATACCCAGCCTTCGAGAATGAAAAAAATATATAAAAGAATGCGAGTAGCTCCTGTCGAGAGCAAACAAGGAGAGAAAAGGATTATAGAAAAATTAAAATAAAAAAAAAACAACAACAAAAACGAAATAAAGGAAAAGTGTGTAAGAGAAGAAAATTATGTAACACAATATAAGACGGTCGGCGAAAATTATTCTAGTTGGGTTGGGGGTTGTAACTTGTAAGGCAAAAAAAATTTTTTTTGAAATGCAAAGAAGTCCTTAAAAAAGTGTTTTGTCCTCGCGTTCGGTGTACAACACACACAAAGTGAATGAATGAATTATTATATTTCTATGTCCTTCATAATTATCTTATAGTGCATTCAGCAAATACATACAAATACCGTTTCGCATTATAAAAGTATTTTCCTTTTTCATTATTGAAAATTAAAAAAATCCTTGCTAAGGCAGTGGTGATGGTGTGTTTGAAGTGCTGCGAGTGATTCAAAAATAATTGCAACTCAGCAAGGATATTAAATTAACGCGTGTGTGCGTGTTTAGTTTGGCTGAATTGGTGCGAGAAGTGTTTTTAATAATTATTCTTTTCTCTTCGTCCTGTTCTATTGTTGTTATGCAATGATGTCCTTTGCCCGGAGATACTTTGATTTATATCATTAATCATATATTTTGAAGGAAGTGAAACCGCCCCTCACATATATATACAATATTATATAAGTGTACCATAAGGATAATATTGTTTGTCCCTGTTTTTTCTCATCCTTCAAATCATAATCAAAGTAAGTAGACGTTTTTATTATTGTTGTTCATGCTTGCGATCGGAAGGAATAGGTTACTCTTATGATTTAATGTGTTTTTATTCTTAAGGACACAGTCATGAGTGCGTAAAATGTGTCTGTCTCTGTTTCCATGTTGTTTCGATAAATCCTGAGAATGAATAAATGAATTATTTATGAATATCAGTTCAGTATAGAATTGCCCCAAAAAAGGAGGATATTATTTAGCATTAAGTAGGTATATCCTGAATCTTTGGTTTGTTTGTTTGTTTGTGTTCTCGCTTCTCGTAGACAGAATAGGTATATAATCTTTCACTTTTTTGTTTTCTCAATATTCCTAAAAGGCTATTTTATGCCTTAGGATAAGTACGGTATAAGCCAAGAACGTGTTCCTAAATTTATATTCCTCTTTCATTGCCTCTCGCAGGAAATACCAGGACCAAGACCTACGATAAGGTGGTGTGTGTATGTATGCGTAAAAGGTAAAAAAATATACAAAATTTTAATTAAAAATACCATCCTCTTTAAAATGAGCAAAACTATAGGTAGAGGTACCTACTGCTTAAACCCTCTTAAAGCCGTTTGTGTATGATACTGATACTAATTCATCTTAATTGGATTATCTAAAGAGGATACCTATTTATTATTAAAAACTTAGTCCTTTATAGCAATTTATGATAAGGATTTTATTAAAAGCTCTAGGTATAGGTATGCATAAGTGCAGATATATATTTGTTTTTGTAATTACAACAACAAAAAAAATCAATTGAAAGAGTATAGGTATAGGTAGGTGGTAGATTATACACGATGTAGATTTTGTACTCATCATACTCGTTTATGCTTGTGAATGAATATGTGTGTTGTAGCAAGGAGGTTATGTGCTTTTGTTTGTTATTCTGTTGAAGCAGATAATTATAACATAAAAACTGATTAAACCAAACAATGGAGCTGAATAAATTAAAATTTTCAATTAAATTTGTTTGTTAATATGTGAAACAAGGTTGTCAATACCTAGATATAGTTTTTAGGACACTAGCAATGGAAGGTTGTAGGATTCGCTTTCGTTTTATTATGAGAATTGTTTTTGTGTTTTGGAGGATATGAGTTCAAAAGTTTACCGGATACCTAATTAACTTTTTGAAACTTAGTTAATTGGAAAAAAATAAAGAAAAAAATAAGTTTAATATTTTTAATTTTAGAAGAAACAAAATATTTTTATATATGTAAACACATTTAGAAGAGGTTCTTAAATAAAATCGAATTGGTGTTTTTGTTAAACATTATTTAGTAAAGTTATGAATACATTTCTTGGTGATACCAGTACCTAATACCTATGAACTTTTTAAAGTTTAAATTTTGTTTGTCATTTCATATAACTTTGAAGACCTTAACCTTGAAAATTCGATCTTTTAAACTCAAGTTTTCAGCTTCTAACTGACACCATATCGCAGGTCCTGAAGATTTTTTTTTATCACATATTAAAATGATTTTTTTCTCAAAACATTTTTAAATACTTCTGCCTATAACATAATGCTGTGGTAGGTAATTGCGATCGAAAAATGAATTTGCTACCGAAATTTGATTTTCAATGCCACCCATGAATTTTGGCACCTGTTTGAGAGATATTTCCAAAAAACTGATAATATTTGAAAAGCCAGGAACCTTACAAAATTAACGCAAACCAAAATCTTGAATAACGAAGTCTCACATTTTCTCATTAATCTTAAAATTTAAAAAAATCCTAATTTTAACAATTTCGCATTTTCATTTCGCAGATAAACCAAAATCTCGAAAATTATAATCTCCAATATCAAAATATCGCATTTCCAGTAATATCGATCCCAGCCTTGGACTGAAAAATAAAATTAAACTCGAAAACGAATCTCCAACATAAAGAATCTCACGCAAGATTTTCAAAATTTTGATTAAAAAGTGTATTTTCTGCGATATTTTGCGAGATTTCAATTTTTAAGATTAAAGCTTGCGAGATTTTGATAGTGCGGTATTGTGGTGCGATTTTGTAATTGCAAGTTTTTTGCAACGCTTCAGTTACATTTTCACGATTTCTTACCTAACCAGATAGGCCACTATAGATCGTGATAAAAGGTCTACTAGTTTAAGTAAAAAAAAGGCCACTCAAGGTCATTTAAATAAAATGCACGACTGGGTCGCACGAACTTGGTTTTATGTTCAAGACACTGTGGGCTTAAGAAAATTGTATATAAGAACATGGAAGTTATGAGAGAAAAATGTAGAGAAGCATGAAATACGACATTTAAATTGGCTAAAACAACTCCTGTGACAGTTTGAGGTGAAAAAAAGAATGCCATCTTAATTCTTGATTGAGTATGATTGTATGGAAAAAAAATTTTTAAATCGTTGGGGCGGTTTTTTAAAAAATAAAATTTTTTTTACATAAAATTCTTAAGACATTTTTAAGAGCAAATTTTAGGCATGCAAATCTAACTGGTGGGTGGGCCTACGGGCCCATTTCAAAAATAAAATAAATAAAAAAAAAAAAAAAACAAGCAAAAAAAAAAAAAAAAAAAAAACAATGAAAAACCCACCATAGAATTAAGTTAAAATTTAAGTTTAGATCTAAGTTTAGATTTAAGGCACGCTTGTATTAAGCTAAATAAATAAATAAATAAATAAATAAATATATATGGAGGGCTCACAGCTGTACCGAACCAAGTCATAAATTTTTTTTTTCCAAAATTACTGCTATGCTCTGCACATACCTAAACTCTTTTTATGTCTGTAATGAACTAAGTCAGAAAGTGTTTAGTTCCTAAATTAACGGTAAAAAAACCAAGTCAGTAACTTGCATTTTGATTTCTTTCGAAGCAAAATCAAACCAAGTCAATGATATGCAGTATTTGTATTTCTTGCAGTGTTTCAACTTATACCAATTTTTTCGGGAAAGTGTCCAGTGATTTATGCAGTGTTTGTAAGTTTTAACGTAGAACTATATTGAGAGGCGTAACAAGGACTTTGTTCTGGGGGAGGGGGCAAACTATGTTTCTTAGGTGGAAAAAAATATAAAACAAAACATTATATACGGTGTCCGGTAATTCGTCAATAATTTATTTTATTATTCTAAGAAAAAAAAATCGTATGGGGGAAAACTCTATTATTATAATTTGACAATTATTCTTTTCTCAGCAAGAATATCGAAGATCTAATTGACATCTGTTATTCGATTGTTACTACTGACTTAATCAACCTGTATTGTACCAACAAACAAAATTTAAAGGAGCAAAGAGAAGCAGGGCGGTAAATGAGTACGGGCTTGAGGGCTAGCTATAGGTACAATATGTGGGAGTTTTTTTTTGAGTTTATGATTAGGTGGTGTCATAATTGCAGCTCTATTCTTTTAAAATTTGTATTCGGAACATTTTGTAAAGATAAGCTTTATATCAAACATTTTGATTTATTTTTGTATGGTCTGGGGGGGCAATTACCCCCTTTTACCACCCCGTAGCTACGCCACTGTCTATAATTGTCGGAAAGCCACTGAAGCTAATGTCAAAAACCAACAAAAAAGAGCGAAGACGACGAAAATGACGAAATTTTGTAAGTCTAATAAATGTTTTTTTTTCCAAAAAAATGTCCATAATTTTAAAATACTTCCTTTGAAAAAAATAAATTTATTGCTTTGTTACTTTTTTCAAAAACTATTCCTGTTTTTATTATCTTAAATGACAATTTTTCGAGGCAAAAATGAACCAAGTCACAAGTTTTTTTTTTCTTTGTAAATTTTTGTGAACATTTTTCAACTCTAGCTTTTCCATTCTTAAATAAGAAGATAATTTGGAGAATAAACTTTAGAATGTTTCTTATTACGAGCAAAATATTAATTTTAGTAATTAATGGCAGCTTATTTACTAAACCTCTTATTATCTTCGAATTCACTTTTTGTGACTTGGTTCGGTACAGCTGTGAGCCCTCCATATTTATGTGTATATAAAAACAAAATTTGAAGAAAAAAATTGTCAACCCGTGTTTGAGATATCGAATTTTCAAAAAAAAAAATTGAAACTTTTTTTAAAAATCCAAAAACATTTTTTTGAAAATTTTGATGTGCAATATTATTTAATGTTATCTGAAATTTATATATAAAATAATTCATCTAAATCCGTTAAGCCGATATCGAGAAAACTCAAAATAAAAAAATACGTTCTATGACAGGTACTATAAATAGTTGCTAAGTGTAAAATTTTATAGTTTTTGGTAGAGTGGATCGTACTAATTTTAGTATATGAACAAAGTTTAATCAAAATCGTAGGAGTCGTTTTTAAGCAAAAAATATTTTCCTTTGCGGTTTTTTAACTTTTGTATGGAAGGTACAGTTATTTTTTCATAAATGTAAAATTTTTTCTAAAAATATTTTAGAGAGTACTAAAAAGCTCTTAAGTGTCGAGTTTCAAAAAAATCGATCATGCTCTTTTCGAAATATTTGATTTTCCAAACAAAATTTGAAACATTTTTTAAAAACCCAAAAAATATTTTTTCAAAAATTTTGGTAAAAAAACTACTTAAATTTTTTTGAAGCTTCTGCATAAAAAAAATAATTGAAATCGTTCATAACGTTTTGAAGAAAATCAAAAATTTATAAAAATGGTTCTTTGGGAGGTACCATTAATAACCATTTAAAAAAAATAGTTTTCCACCCAAAGGAAGCCTTTACTAAAATAAATTTATTGAATTTTTTTTTAAGAAAAGTTGTCAAGCCGTTTTTGGGAAAAATACGATTATTTAAAATTGCTTATAAAAATTGTATGGCAGGTACCGTTATTTATGGTTCTAAAAAAAAATTAAAAAACATGTGGGCATAATCACCAAAAACCACTATGTACCAAGTTTGAAGAAAATCGATCGAGCCGTTTAGGCTGCAGACGAACAGACAGACAGACAGACAGTGTTAAGATTTCCAGATAAAGGTCTCCTCTTCTATATTGGAAATTAAATAAAGAACTCCAATCTTATATGTTAATAAAAATGTAATATTAAGTTTATTATAAATTCAAGTACAAAGTTTAATTAAAGTGAATTAATATGTTAATAAAAGATTTGAATTTAATAGAACCTTCCATGTGGACGTTTGAGAAAGAAGAGAAGGATAGTTTGTCTTTTACTGATGAAGGTAGTATAGATGATTGCACAGCTATTTGTTAAATTCAATAGATGTCGTGGTGAACGTTTAATAGCTGAATGTGTGGTGCCAAATTATTATATAAATTCCAACACTCCTCCTCAACACGACATTCCCAAGCTGTTCCTCAGATTCTTGAATTTCATCTTGGCTAACCCCTTTGTGAAAAAGTCAGCTTGCTGGAGACCTGATGGAATATAAGAAACAATTATTTTTCCTTCGTGAATTACCTCTCGAATAAAATTAAATTTAATGTCGCTTATGCTCCCTCGGCTCTTCAGCAATATTGATGCAGGCTTGATTATCTTCAAAGATAGTAGACGGAGTTACATTTTGAATGCCAAGTTCAGTGAGCAATTGTTGAATCCAAATTGCCTCACATGCAGCATTACTAAGCGCCACAAACTCGGCCTCAGTTGACGACAGTGCTACTGACCTCTGTTTTCTCGTTGCCCAGGAGACGGTGCATCCAAACACTTTAAAAATGTATCCAGATACTGATCTTCGATCGATTATGTTGTTCCCCCAGTCTGCATCGGCATACCCGATAAGTGGTGGTGCTTTTATATTTTGTTTGTAGATTAACTCCAGGTCGGATGTTCCTTTTATGTACCTCAGCAATCTTTTTAAATAATTCCAATGCTCATCAGAAGCATTGCTTTGGAATTGACTGAAATAGTTCAACGATGCGCTTAAATCTGGTCTGCAAGACAACATTGCATACATGAGGCATCCAATCAGTTCTCTATAAGGTTGTTTCGTTTCCGTGCCAGTATTTGCCTTTAAATTCAATCACAACAAAAACATAAATGTTAAAAAAGGAGCCAAGTTCTTATTTGCTCAAGAAACCTGTGCGTAAAAAGTCAGCCAAAAAAAGTAATGAGATCTAAAATATATGCCAAGTTTTAAGTTCATGAAGTTTAATATCAAATATCTTAAGAAGAGTATTATCGAAACAATTCCAAATCATGACAGAAATTTGGTAATTAATGATTACTGATTAAAATTTGTTGGGTTCACTGGTCAAGTTTTCATACATTTTAAATTTGTGATTAAGTAAGTATTTAAGAGAAAACTTGCCAAGTAAATCCACCAAATTTTAATCAGTAATCATTAATTACCAAATTTCTGTCATGATTTGGAATTGTTTCGATAATACTCTTCTTAAGATATTTGATATTAAACTTCATGAACTTAAAACTTGGCATATATTTTAGATCTCATTACTTTTTTTGGCTGACTTTTTACGCACAGGTTTCTTGAGCAAATAAGAACTTGGCTCCTTTTTTAACATTTATGTTTTTGTTGTGATTTCACTCCTTTTTGCAAAGACTAATTTTGCCAGGTGAAAGTCAAGCCCTACCGGTCTACAAAGTTTCATAACCGAACCGAAAATGCTCCATACAAATAATAGCAATTCTGATAAAGTTGGTGGATGGCACCCCCCCCCCCCCCCTGAATGGACAATTCCAAATATTCGATTTTTTTCCTTTCTAAGTACTTCAAGTCCTACCGGCCTACCAATTTTCATCGTTCTACAACAATCGGAAGTGCTCCATATAATTTATAAGAATTTTTAAGAATGTGGGTGGATGCCACGCCCCCTAAATGCAAAATTCCAATTTTTCAATTTTTCTTTCTAAGTACTTTGAGCCCTACCGACCTACCAATTTTCATCGTTCTACAACAATCGGAAGTGCTTCATATAGTTAATAAGAATTTTTAAGAATGTGGGTCGATGCCACGCCCCCTGAACTAAAACTTCCAATTTTTCGATTTTTTCATTCTAAGTACTTCAAGGCATACCAACCTACCAATTTTCATCGTTCTACAACAATCGGAAATGTTTCATATAATTCAAAAGAATTTTTGAGAATGTGGGTGGATGCAACGCCCCCTGGACTGAAACTTCCAATTTTCGATTTTTTTTCTTCTAAGTACTTCAAGGCCTACCGACCTACCAATTTTCATCGTTCTACAACAATCGGAAGTGCTCCATATAATTTATAAGAATTTTTAAGAATGTGGGTGGATACCACGCCCCCTGAATGCAAAATTCCAATTTTCCAATTTTTCTCTTTCTAAGTACCTTAAGCCATACCGACCTACCAATTTTCATCGTTCTACAACAATCGGAAGTGCTCCATATAATTTATAAGAACTTTTAAGAATGTGGGTGGATGCCACGCCCCCTGTATGGAAAATTCCAATTTTTCAATTCTTTTCTTTCTAAGTACCTCAAACCCTACCAACTTACCAATTTTCATTGTTCTACAACCATCGGAAAGGCTCCATATAATTTATAGAATATTTAAGAAAGTGGGTGGATGCCACGCCCCCTGAATAGAAAATTGCAGATTTTCGATTTTTTCCTTTGTATGTACCACAAGGCCTACCGTTGTGCGAAATTTCAAGTTTCTACGATGTCGGGAAGTGCTCCATAATTTTGATGATCTGTCAGTGAGTCAGTGAGTCAGTGAGTCAGTGAATCAGTGAGTCAGTGAGTCAGTGAATCAGTCAGTCAGTTACGGTTTTTGCGATTTTTGAAGTCCTATATCTTGGGAACTACTAATGCTAAAGAGTTGAAATTTGGTGAGCCACCTGTGCTTGATCAGTTCAGCAAATACTCCGAATTTGAAGTTTCTGACTTTATTGGTACGGAAGTTAGAGGGGGGTTGAAAATCGCCTGAGTTTGTTCCTGTAAAAAGGGTGTAGTGCCGCGAACTTGGCTGGGCACTACCGTGCCCTTTGATTTAATTTCTATAGGTGTCTCTATGTCCTTGCTGTTTTCCATTCCAAATTTTTTAACTAAATTGGCTAAGTATTGTTTTTGGCTTAATTTCAATGTAGCTGTTTGTTTGTCTCTGTCGATCTTCAGTCCCAAAAAGAATTTGGGTTCACCCATATCCTTCATCTCAAATTCTTCACACAATGGTCGTTTTACAGATTGAATACTCTTGAGATCTTTTGCAGCAATAAGAAGGTCATCTACGTATAACAGCAATATCATCATCTTCTCTTTGTCTTCATGGATGTATAGGCAATGATCTGTTTGTGTACGCTTGAAGCCCAATGTGATGATGAAATTGTGAAAACGTTCATTCCACATTCTGGATGCCTGTTTTAAACCATAAATAGATTTATTTAATTTGCAAACTAAATTACCATTTTCGAATCCGTCTGGTTGTTTCATATACACTTCCTGTTGCAAATTTCCATTAAGAAACGCCGACTTCACGTCCATCTGATGTAGGAACAAACCAAATTGATTGACGACTGCGAGACAAATCCTTAAAGTAACAAGTTTAGCTACAGGTGCATATGTGCTATTAAAATCGAAATTTTGTTTCTGGGCAAAACCTTTTGCGACTAATCTCGCTTTATACTTAACCGTGTTTCCATTTTTATCACTCTTGATTTGAAACACCCACCTGGAGCCGATCACATTCCGACCATGAGGCAGTTGCACAAGTTTCCACGTGTTATTCTTCTTCAACGAGTTTAACTCCTCCTGAATTGCATCCTTCCATTGTGACCAATTTTCGGATTGTTTTGCTTCTTGAATTGTACTTGGAAGACTATTAACATATACTTCAGCGTAGTGGTGGAGAACTATCGATAGTGGCCACCATCGATAGTAATCGATAGTTATTTAAAACTATCGATAACTATCGATTACTATCGATAGTTTTCGACAATTTTTTGTTTCTATAAATAGATAAAAAAAAAAAAAATTGTGTTTAAAAAAATAGTAATAATGACTTGTTCTGAAAATGTTGGTATTTTTGGATCTCAAAAGCAAGAATGCCAATAGATTACTTGAGTAAATATGATCACAACAAAAACATAAATGTAAAAAAAGGAGCCAAGTTCTTATGTGTACAAGAAACCTGTTAGTAAAAACTCAGCCAAAAAAAGTAATGAGATCTAAAATATATGCCAAGTTTTAAGTTCATGAAGTTTAATATCAAATATCTTAAATAAAGTAATATCGAAACAATTCCAAGTCATGACAGAAATTTGGTAATTAATGATTACTGATTAAAATTTGGTGGGTTCACTGGTCAAGTTTTCATACATTTTAAATTTGTGATCAAGTAAGTATTTAAGAGAAAACTTGCCAAGTAAATCCACCAAATTTTAATCAGTAATCATTAATTACCAAATTTCTGTCATGATTTGGAATTGTTTCGATATTACTCTACTTAAGATATTTGATATTAAACTTCATGAACTTAAAACTTGGCATACATTTTAGATCTCATTACTTTTTTTGGCTGAGTTTTTACTAACAGGTTTCTTGTACACATAAGAACTTGGCTCCTTTTTTTACATTTATGTTTTTGTTGTGATTTCACTCCTTTTTGCAAAGATTTATTTTGCCAGGTGAAAGTCAAGCCCTACCGCTCTACAATGTTTCATAATTCTATGACAACAGAAAGTGCTCCATACAAATAATAGCAATTCTGATAAAGTGAGTGGATGGCACCCCCCCCCCCCCCTTAAATGGACAATTCCAAATTTTCGACTTTTTTCCTTTCTAAGTACTTCAAGTCCTACCGACCTACCAATTTTCATCGTTCTACAACAATAGGAAATGCTCCATATTATTTATAAGAATTTTTAAGAATGTGGGTGGATGCCACGCCCCCCGAATGCAAAATTCCAATTTTTCAAATTTTTCTTTCTAAGTACTTTAAGCCCTACCGACCTAACAATTTTCATTGTTCTACAACAATCGGAAGTGTTCATATAATTTATAAGAATTTTTGAGAATGTGGGTGGATGCCACGCCCTCTGAACTGAAACTTCCAATTTTTTGATTTTTTTTCTTCAAGTACTTCAAGGCCTACCGACCTACCAATTTTCATCGTTCTACAACAATCGTAAAGGCTCCATAATATTTATAAGAATTTTTAAAAATGTGGGTGGATACCACGCCCCCTGAATGCAAAATTCCAATTTTTCAATATTTTTCTTTTTAAGTACCTTAAGCCCTACCGACCTACCAATTTTCATCGTTCTACAACAATCGGAAGTGCTCCATATAATTTATAAGAATTTTTAAGAATGTGGGTGGATGCCACGCCCCCTGTATGGAAAATTCCAATTTTTCAATTTTTTTCTTTCTAAGTACCTTAAGACCTACCAATTTTAATTGTTCTACAACAATCGGAAAAACTTCATATAATTTATAGAATATTTAAGAAAGTGGGTGGATGCCACGCCCCCTGAATTCAAAATTGCAGATTTTCGATTTTTTCCCTTGTATGTACCACAAGGCCTACCGTTGTGCGAAATTTCAAGTTTCTACGATGTCGGGAAGTGCTCCATAATTTTGATGATCTGTCAGTGAGTCAGTGAGTCAGTGAGTCAGTGAGTCAGTGAGTCAGTCAGTTACGGTTTTTGCGATTTTTGAAGTCCTATAGCTTGGAAACTATTAATGCTAAGGAGTTGAAATTTTGTGAGCCACCTGTGTTTGATCAGTTCAGCAAATACTCCGAATTTGAAGTTTCTGACTTTATTGGTACTGAAGTTAGAGGGGGGTTGAAAATCGCCTGAGTTTGTTCCTGTAAAAAGGGTGTAGTGCCGCGAACTTGGCTGGGCACTACCGTGCCCTTTGATAATATGTAAAAGGATTAAAAACTGAGTTTTTATGTAGGTACCTATAAAATAAAAATAAAAAACTAATGTTGGTGTATCAATATTGAGTATACATATTATACACTAAACAACGTTTTGGAAAAAAAAAATAAAAATCCCGTTTATGAAGTATAGCATTTCCAAGTTATTGGCTTCTTTATTTAATATTCTCTGATTATAACTCAAGCATATTCACAGATAATGCATTCATGTGTAGGATCGAAAGATTGAGTAGGATTTGGGTTGAATCTTCGACCAAGGTAGAGTTTAGACGTGTTAGTTCAATTTGAAAAAGTGTTGATAAAGTTTTGATGAAGAGTAAAGTTTAATTGACTATCGAAAACAATCGATAGTGGTTACAAACTATCGATTGTTTCCGATAGTGAAAACTATCGATTATAATCGATAGTGCCATCGATAGTTCTCCACCTCTACTTCAGCGCTAAGCGCTGAGAGATCATAATCTTTGTACAAAGCTGGAAGTTTCACTGCGCGACCTGATCGCGTTGAAACAATTGGTGTATTTGACTCCTCATTTTCGTGTCCACGTGCTTCATTTTCTTGTCCAATATCATCCACACTCCGTCCATGCTCATTCAAACCACTTTCCACATCGTTACATTCTTCCTCGCCGTGCTCAGACAACTCTTCAAAAATATCTTCTTCATCACTGCTATGCTCCTTGAGTGGTTCTTTTTCCAATTTTACATTTTCATCACCATCGTTGTTATCGTCTTTCAAACTTTCATCCCAATATGACTTCCGTTCTTCCTCAGGACTACTTGATGTTTCATGGAAAACAACATCCCTAGCCGTGATGATGTTTTTGTGATTGGAACTCCACAGACGATAACCATTCTGTGCATAACCAAGCATAATACATTTCTGAGCTTTCCCATCCAGTTTCGCACGATGTTGTGATGGGATATGAGCGTAGGCTCTACATCCAAAAACTTTCAGATTAGATAGATTAGGTTTCTTACCGTACCACATTTCAGCCGGTGTGCAATATTGATGTTCAGTGTTCTTAAAAGCAGCTGTGGGACTCCTGTTAGCTAAGTATATGGATGCTAGAACTGCTTCACTCCAAAACGATTTGTCCAGCTTAGATTCCAGCAACATTGTACGAGATTTTTCCATGATAACTCTATTAAATCTCTCCGCTACTCCGTTTTGTTGAGGACAATATGGTGTGGTATACTCTAAACGAATTCCAGAAGAAATACAAAATTGTCGAAATGCTTTCGAACAATACTCACCACCATTGTCAACTCGAAGGCGTGAAATTGACTGTTGGAACTGGGCTGTGCAAATTGCACAATATTCTCTGAATCTTTGAAACACCTCGCTTTTGAATTGAAGGAGATAGGCCATTGCAAAGTGAGTATAATCATCCATAAAAGTTACTACGTACCTTTTATTGTCATAAGACGATGGTGTAATGGGTCCCATGACATCGCTGTGTATTAATTCCAGCGGCCTTTGCGATCTGCTTCCAACAACACTTTTGAATGGTTTGCGATTCTGCTTTCCCATTATGCAAGGTTCACAAAATTTTAAATTAGCATCTGTATTTATCTTTTTAATTCCGCTTACCATATTATTATTTGCTAATTTTATGATGTCTTTGTTGTTCAAATGGCCAAGTCGTCTGTGCCATAACTCGAGACATTCATCACTTTTGCACATGCCAGCATATGTCGGTCTGTCAACGAAAAAATTCACTTCGTAAAGCTTTCCATTGCTTTTTCCTTGGAGCACTAATTGTTTTTTATCAAAAATGTTCACCATTTTATTGCTAAACACAATTTTGAGTCCTTTTTCTTCTAGTTTTCGTATTGAAAGTAAATTATTGGACAGTTCTTTAACAAATAAAACATTTTCCATTACGAATGTTTCTTTTATTCCATCCACAATAATGTTTCCACTAATTTTCCCCATTTTTGTTGCTCGTATATTTGTTCCACTTTTCGCGACAGCTATTTGAATTGGATAAGGTAAAGTTTTCGATTCAGTCAAATACATTTCATCGTTCACCATGTGGTCCGTTGCTCCAGAGTCAAGGTAAAACTGCATCGTACGGTTAACTGTGCATGAAGTACCGCTCTTTGAGTTTGCAACAAAAGCATATTTTTTATCGTCAAATTTTCTTTGTGTGACATTCGCACTGTGGTGATTGGTTTCACTTTTTCTGCTGTAGTTTTTTCCGTATGATTGCGATTTTGATCTGCACTCGCTTCTCTTTTCACTTTGAATGTTTCTTTTGTTTGTTTCTTCCAGCAATCTGCTTTTGACGAAGTCAATTGTAAGTTTTTCTTGTTCGATAGTTTCCAGTGCCGTAATAAGCGGTTCAAATGATTTTGGTAGAGACAGTAAAAGATGACAAACTATATCTGTTTCCTCTAGTTTAGCTCCAACTGACTTTAATTCCCGTACCACTTTATCGAAGACAAGTAAATGCTGCTCTAGACTTTCTCCTTCACCACATTTTAAAGTAAGAAGTTTCTTTCTTAGACACATTTGTGATGCTGTACTTTTTCTCTCAAAAATTGCCGTCAAACAATCAAATATTTCTTTTGCTGTACTTTTATCCTTGATGTATTCTAGTTGGTCATCAGCTATCCGATGAATAATCATAGCTTTGCACTTTTTTTCTTGTTTTTTAATAAAATTTATTTCATTAGGAGCTGTTTTTCCTTCCAGCGATTGCTCGAGCGTATCATAAATAAATTTTAGCAAATCTTTCTCCTCAAGATCGGCTTCAAGTCTAAATCTCTAATTATTGAAGTTCTTCCCGTCGAATACATGGAGTTTATATTTGTCTTCCTCCATATTACCTGCAAAGATTCTATTGGATGACACTGATGGCTAGTTCCTTTGTATGATTGGGTTCCTTTGTGTGTCTGGGCCCATAACCTGTTAAGATTTCCAGATAAAGGTCTCCTCTTCTATATTGGAAATTAAATAAAGAACTCCAATCTTATATGTTAATAAAAATGTAATATTAAGTTTATTATAAATTCAAGTACAAAGTTTAATTAAAGTGAATTAATATGTTAATAAAAGATTTGAAGTTAATAGAACCTTCCATGTGGACGTTTGAGAAAGAAGAGAAGGATAGTTTGTCTTTTACTGATGAAGGTAGTATAGATGATTGCACAGCTATTTGTTAAATTCAATAGATGTCGTGGTGAACGTTTAATAGCTGAATGTGTGGTGCCAAATTATTATATAAATTCCAACAGACAGAACTGTGCCATCCACTTTTTTGGTGTTCTCTATCATCGTAATATCGTTTGATTGTTATCCAAAACTTGCCTTATAGTAGAGGAAGTCAGGGTATTGTGGTATACATGTTTGTATTTTTGACTTAACAGAAAAAGTAGTGACACGAATGCTCCCAAATTTGGTAGATTTTAACACGAACAAGCTACAACGTTTAACGGGTTTTGCCGGATTCTAACAGTAACTTACAAAGATTTTGACAAAATAATGATAAGACCTCGAAATCGTCACTTTTGAAAAGTAGTGTGTAATTTGGTACACCTTGCGGCCTAATTTGGTATACTATACCAAGTGGTCCTCCAAATATCTTGAAGGCAAATTGATTCATTCATCTAAGTACAAGTGGGTCTCTGCATATCTTTCGGGTCCCATTTTTAATTTCATCTTTTTGTGCATTTAAAAAAAAACATCATTTCAAAATCACAAAAGTCAGGTATAAACTTTAAGGTTGGGTAATGTGGTATACTATACCCCATTAGAAATACTATACTACATTAGCCCACTGCTAGTATACCACATTAGGCGAAACTCTATATTTTAACAAAAAATAAAATAAAATTTAAAATAAATAATTTTAAGCAAAACGAACAATTAAGTAATGTTAATGATTAATATATTCTTCTGATGCATTGACAAATTGGTTTGGAACGCAATTTTTCAAAGCGCATAAAACACTTTTTGTTCCACTCAAAAAAAACTCAGCTGCACACAATTTCGGATTTCAACAATTTGGGCGAATTAATGAACGATTTTAGATTTGTTTGAATACTCGTTACTACTTTTATTATAATCACCGTCTGCTGAATTAAGAACCGTTATAACAGCATGCTTCTTTTTTTAAATAACTGCCTATACCACATTACCCCAACTTACTCACCTATATTGCAAGTAAATATATACTAAAGATGCCTTGCTAAGTTTCTGCTTCCAAATAAAAATCCTCGACAAGAAAAAGTTAACTGCTGCTTTACTGGCTTGAACAGAATGGAGACGAATTTGCAGCTCCACATACGACATTTTTTGACAGCTATTGCAACTCCAACCGCTGTGCCAGTTGCAACACTTCATTCTGTTCAGGCAGTTATTTGTAAATATTCCGTAGCTCACGAGGTACTTCTTAGTAAAATTGAAGATGCAGGGCTCCGAGAGTTTCATATGGAAATGGTTCAAATCATATTCGAAAAAACAGAACACAAAAAGTGAAATTTGAAGAGATTAGGAACGACATGAGATCAATCGACTTGGGAGTCTCACAGGGGTCAGGTTTATAACCAAATCTTTTCCTAGTAAATTTTAATTCAGTGTTAGGGGTATTGACAGCTTTTGCTCATGATATGAGGTTTATCTTAGTGCAAATAGCTACCTTTAGTGCAAATAGCTACCTTAATAGCAATACATAATATGTCGCACTGAAAGAACTCCTAAATAGTGGGAAAAGGCGAGGCTTACCACAAATTTTCTTCAGAACACTTTTCTGTAAAACTAATAGAGGCTGTATTTTGTTTTAAAAGGAACCTCTCCAACAAGAAATTCCATATTCTAGTTGGGAATGAAAAATGCTATAGAAAATCTCAAGCAGCAGTTTAGAAGAGCAAACTTTAAGCAAAAAGAAGAAACTTCTAAGGGTGCACCTAAAATACTGTCTTAGATATTCTGTATGGTTATAAAATATTATTCTACAATCAACGATTGATCCCAAGTTCTTGAATTCATTTACAATTTCTACTTTAAATTATTTATAACTACAGCTCGTGGAATCAGTAAAAGTTTTGGAAGTAACCATAGGATTACAGGTGCAGTTGAAAAGTTTAAATTTTTGACACTCAGTAGCATAGAAAAAGAGATCAGCATCGGCAATCTTTTGACCAGACAAACTTAAAACATTATCTTAGTTTAAGAACTAATTATCAAATTGTTCTCTGCAAACCAGATTCTTAATAAGCTGAGATCCCAATTTATATCAGATATAAGATTAAAGACAGCTATCTGTAGCTATCAAAGAACCCTTAAGTCGCAATCTGAATAAAGAATGAGTCTATACCAAAAAAAGTATTGGTCCCTAAGCTGAACCTTGTGGAACTCCTGCATCGAATGTCTTTATATCACTCCTAACATCATCAACTTTCACTCTTTGGGTTCTTTCATTTAAATATGATCTTAACCAGTTCCAGTCACTTGAGAAACCTCGGAACCCAGTTTTTAAGTTTTTAAATCAATATTCCGTGATTAACCTTGTCAAAAGCTTTTGATATGGCAACAAATAGTGCGGCTGTATTCTTTTTTCTATCAAGGCTTACAAATATGTATTTGTATCTTCGGTTGATTTATTATTTTGAAAACCAAACTGAACATCACTCAAAAATTTCGTTCTCCTTAAAAAGCTAACCATTCTATTTTTCACAGCTTTTTCAAAATCTTACTTATCGAGGGTAAGAGTGATATGGACAATTTTTTAGAAACAACTTTTATTATCACATACATACAAACAAATTATAATACGGAATTTCATGTTGGGGAGGAACTTACTATAGTAAAATCCTATCTCTTTTGGTAAAACAAAAGCTTGTTCTGAAGAAAATTTCAGTAAAATGAGGAAAATGAAACGGAAATATACATATATATATACTTTATTGATGCAGTACTGTTTTGATCATCCCAAAGATCTTAATGAATTTCATAAATTTAATTTAAAATAATTACAAGACTCAAAAATGGTGTCAGGGAAGCAAATTTCCATCAAAACGCATTGAAACACGTTATGTTCGTGTAAGCATCACTTCATCAACTTCAAGATGGTAACTATATTAATCGTATTAAAATTAAACTTAGTGTATCTCAGAAGTGTGATTATACCCAGAAGCATATAGTCTATAAAAAACACTGTTGTCCTCTTCAAGTACTCACATCATAAACCTGCTAAAGAGGGCTCGGGCTTGATAATCATATTTACTTCTCAGCTGTTTTGCGTCAAGTTCTTTCCATCCAAGGGCTTTTATTTTCGTTTCGATTTGAACTTTTTTTTTTGTCCTCGTCTAAGGTATAAGTAATTTTAATAGCTCAGCATGTTTGGTGACGGTATGTTATATACTCTTCGCACTCGAAAATACATTGCCAATTGCCACTTATGCTATTGAGAAGGTATAATATGGGATGTGAATACTGTGTGTATGTGCTTTGGTTACTAAATTAAGTATTTATAGAGACGATGCAAGGACATTCTGATGATGTTTAACGTGTGGGATTCGGTTTCTTAAGTTTATGGGTGGGTCCGAAAAAAAAAATAATTATCGACTTGTAACTTTTAGTAAGACTCGTAAACATTAGCTGCCAAAAACAGAGAAGTTTATTGCTTTCGATACACATAAAAATCAATTATATGTTCAGGTTCATACGCATATATAGTCTCTTTTGGGACATTTAGATTTAAGTGTCTACAACTTAGCGAAATGGAATATTTATAGCTTTTTTTTGCTTAAATAATTAAAACAAAATATACTATTAAGGTGGTGAAATAGCTTAAGATGGTAATCGAAACAATTATTTTGGGACAAGGAAGCGTTTAAAACAAAGCTATACTAAACAATATAGGACAGCAGGTCCGGAATAAAAATATGCAACAGAAACAGTTTTTTTTTTTTAAGAAAAAGTTATAGCTGAGTACACTGTTCAGCATTTTTTTAAGGATTATTGCTTAATTTAAAAGAATTAACCTTCCGATTTAGCATGCAATATTATATTATTCAAATTACTTCATTAGCTTTAGAGTAAGCCATCCAGTCCATGCTATTTTTCAATATATTTCTGTGGGTTCCGGCGGTATTTGTGGCCGTAGTCTTGGAAGCAGAATCCCAGAGAAAAACGTGACCACAGTTAAATTACCTTGTTGCAGGATGGAAACTTTTTGCTTGCGCCCTTTATGCCCCAACCGGGGTTAAAGGACACGATGATGAAAAAAAGCCAAAAATGCCTTGGGAGCAGTACAATATCCCGCAAACCAAAATCTTGAATGACTAAATCTCGCATTTTTTTTTTAATCTTAAATAATGAAATATCGCAAATTAAAAATCTTATTTTTCATAATCTCGCATTTAACAATCTCGCAAACTCAAATCTCACAGCAACAAATCCCACACGGCTTTTACAAAAAAAAATATTAATTTTTCCGGCTAAAATATGTTTACAAACATTTTGAAATCATGCATTTTGGTAGAACATTTAATTTTGAACAAAAAGTTTTATGTGTAAAATTTTCAAATTCGACTTAGTTTCCGAGTTATCAAATATATTGAAAAGTGACTAGTGTGACCAACCATTTCCACATTTTTTTTGTAATGAGTTTTTTGTTTGTGTTTGTCCTTGTTGAAAGATTCTTTCTTAATTTTACTATTCAAAATGGGCTGAGGAAGTTTTTTTCGGTACTACCTGTGTCTTGGTGATTTTTGTGTAGGATTGTAGATTTTTGTTTCTTTTGTAGTCAAAATTTATTCCCGAATATACTTTCAATTTTATTTTAATGTCATTTGTGGAAAACCAATAGCTTTCGAGTTATAAGTAAAAAACTGCAAAAATATGCATTTGTGTATACCACTTTTTGCTAAGTTTTCCATGTTGCGTCATGAAATTTAAGTCGCAAACTTCTGATTTGGATTTTACATACCGAAAACATAAACCAGGAATAAAATCAAAGCTGCACCACAATTTGCATAGTAAAAATTTTGAATTACTTTAATTCTATTTCCAGCTTTCATCAGTTCTCATATACATAATGTATCTGAATTTTCCATAAAAGAACTTCGTATATAGCTTTACTCAGTTATTACTGCACTATTCTTTCTTAGGCTTTGAAGATATTTATGGCTTCATTTCAAGAGTTTGTGCTGCTCAGATTTCAAATTCACTGCCAGATATTCAAAATTATTCACAACTTCAAAACAATCTTCTCTGTATGAAGATCTTTCTTGGGCAAGATGTGTTTTTTCTCTTAGCTAAATTAAACATTTTTGACTTCTATTTAAATTCACACCTTTTACTGACAAAAATTTATCATCTCCAATTCTGATTTTGCAGTTCCACAAGCTATCAAAATTTCATCGAAATCTCTTGTACCTTGATCTTGATTGACTGTATGAAAAACTTGTTCAATTAATAAGTCCAGCAGCTTTTACAACTTCCTCCCAATTCAAAATCATAACTTCGAAAATCAAAGCGGAACATTTAACATTCTTCAAGGACAGTGGGACACTGAGCTCCAGATTGGGACTACCCTGCTGAAATCGGGGCGTATGATCACCTTAAAACATTCCATAACAAATTAATTTTTCTACAAGTTTGTCATACAACTTTTTGCTGGCGTCAAAAATACATGAGTTACGTCTGATAAAAAACTTTAAAAACAAGATGGCGACCAAATGACCATGTGCAATTGTGAAGAATTTGGTCTTCGACTGGTGTATACTATGTACTTATTTATAATACAACAAAATAAAGTGCTATTCAGTAACCTTTTCAACGATGTACGACACATTACTGTAGACTTATTAGACCAGCTCCCAATGCGGGATTTTCTATAATGCGTTTTTGCCAAATATATCTCAAACCCCATTGTCTACAGCTTAACAGTGATACAATAGAATAAAGTGCATGTTTTAAACCTTTTCTAATGATGTACAAAACATTGATCTTGAGTAGGAACACAATGCGCAAATGCAGAGTTGCATTACTGTTCTTTCGGCAAATTTTTTGACCAGATGAACATGAGCCCTGCTAAACATTAAAAACCATTTCTAGTTTTGAATCGTGTCAATAATAGGGCTGAAAGTGTGATAGGAGCTTTTCAAAGACTTTTTTTAAATGACTCATGGGTGCTTTTTGTTCGAACTTTGTGTACGCTCTCCAACTTGTAGAGAATAAAATTACCTTTAAAACAAGCCTCTGTAGGCTGTTTAATCTTTGAGTTATAATGGGCCAATGTTCCTCTATGGGTTGTGTTTTGGGGTGGTATGACTTTTCTTGAGTTATCTCGGTTACCTTTGATTTTCTTGGATGATGCTCTTAAAATAATTTTTATTTCTTATAATAACCTATTAAATGAGCTTTTAATCAATATCATCAGCCACAAAATGTGTGAATTATCCACTTCATAAGTTCTCACTTTATAAGTCAAGAGACAAAAATAAGTATATTTTTTTCTCTTGGTAGTCAGCTAGAAATGGTGGCATGGGCGTCATACTCGCTCGGTGCCCAATTAGCGCGGAACTACCCCGCTTTGATACCGTAACACGTTTGACCAGTGGATGAAAGTAGATTTAAGTGACAATTTATAGACTTTCTCTGAGGATCATCTTCAATGCTTTGAAGTTGACAATAGAGGGACTCGGGAGGGTGGTTTGTTGGTTTATGTTCAAATGATTCCTCAGGGAGTCTTCCAGGTACGTGATTAGATGTGAGATTTCTTCCTGGGCCTCCGTCTGCTCACTTGACATGACGGAGGTTTTCAGTGAAGACCAGCGTCCTTCAGGAGACCAGATATGTTCCCTGGTATTAACTAGAACGGGTTTGGGGTATGGCAGTATAATGTGAGCACAAACGTCAGGAGGCTGGGCATAAGACACTCACTCGCGATTGAACCGCAACTCGGCCGAGGCCAGCTACGATATGCTAAGCTCGTCAGATAGCAGAATGGAACCGAAGAGCGAACGATCCAGCCGTATGATCATCGTTGTCATTGAGCATCATGAAACCCAGCAGAGGCCCATATACCAATTGCTCACGGTCTATGGGGTCTGGAGGGGAATATAGTGCAGAATCAACCGATTTTTGTCTTAGATCCATTTCGTCGCGTTGAGAAAGGGGACAACATTTTTGATTTTCGTTTCGGAAAGTTCGTTGAGGTCGTCTTAAAATGCAACTCCAAACGATTGTGCTCTCATTCTAGCTAGAGCAGGACCTTTATAAAGAAAATGAAGGACTGTTTCCTCTTCTTACTGGTCTCCACAGCTACGGCAGTGAGTATTGTAAGGAATACCCAGCCTCACCGCATGTTCCCCTGCTGCTCCACCTCCACCTCGCAACTCTGAGGGGAATGTAGACTCTTTCCATGAGTGATCTGCGAAGGGCTGACCCTAGCCTAGCTAGTTCATCAACCCGTTCGTTTCCATCAATACCACTGGGGCTGAGGTTTTAACTGAGGTTAATATTTAGGCTTGCAAGCTCATCTCGGCATTGCTGGACCAGTTTAGAGGATGATGTAGCCGAACCAATGGCTTTAACAGCTGCCTGACTGTCTGTTAGGACAGCTGATGCATTACGAATTTGGTTTGGGTCTAGTTTAAGTATCTTGCGTGCCTCCCTAATTGCCAGTAATTCTGCTCGAAATACACTGACATAATTAGGTAGCCGAAAAAACCTAGAGATGTTAAGAGACTCAGAAAAGATTTCTGAACCAACACCACACTCCATCTTTGAGCCATCAGTATACATAGTTGTGTTGAGGTCTCTCGTGTCAACATCCCAGCCCTCTCTGGATGGGAATGTAACTTTAAAATCTCATTTACTCATTGTAGGAGTGCAGTAGTCAGTGTGTAAATTTTCCTATCAAAGGTAAAATGGTCTACAAACATTACTTGAAACACTTTCCAACAGCATTTACCGTTAAAGAGTTATACCAAAAAACCGATATTTCTGTCAATTTGCCTTTTGGAAAAACTATATTTCCAAAACCATCGAACTAACGAGAAAAAGTGAATTAATTTTTTTTTGTACAAAATTGCCTTATGTACAAAATTCACTCACCCAACTTTTTCGACACTGGACCTAGAATAACTCCTTATGCTCGTGTGAGAAAGTGACGTCTATACCAAATTTCAATCTTATCGGAATTTTGGCTAGGTTAAATCTCTATTTTGACTGGACTAGCTATTTATTATCAAAAAAGGTGAAGAATACAGTAATGCAATTCAACAGTGAGCATTGGTCTACCTACTCAAAAGCAATGAGTCATATGTCATTGAAAGGTTATTGCATTGACTTCATTTCTCTCATAAGACTTTAAAGTTCGGGGCAATCCCATAAAGTTCGAGATGTTCTACAATGTTCAAAATAAAATTCAAATAGTTAGAAGTTCCAACATAAATGTCAGCTTAAAAATAATTTTTATCAATTTCTTTTTTGTAGATGTGCATAGTAAACAACATGATATTCACATACGTATACATAAACAAACACAAAATAACAATGCAATAAAGAAGGCTTAGTAATATTGAAGATTCTTGTCAACGTGTTTAAGTACCTACCTATTTTAGCCAAACAAAACGACACACTCTCTGTCAGTTTTCAACTTTAAGCATTTACTGTATAGTTGTACAATGCATACGTATACTCATGTACATCTATAGTACATATGTAAACATAAAGTCTCCCATTCAAGGGTACAAAGAATTTACTTCTCATTAGTACTCATACAATGAGCTCCTGCTTTATATTGCTTGCAACATCATTTTCTGACTGATTAAACGTCAAAACAAACAAAACATAATACTCTACACATGTATGTATGTTTGTATGTATTTATATGAATCCTCGCAGACTGTGATGTGATTTTTTTTCTTTACCCTTGCTTCAATTGACCTAGTCCAAGGTTGAAACTAAACAGAACCGTGTATACATATTATAATTTGCATGCGTCCTCGTCGGCCTACTCTCTGGTTGTCAAACCCCCAAGGTAACAAATCCATGACACTGCTGTACATTTTCTGAAATTAAGTATTTTAATTAAGAAATGTCACAATGACTTCTCTCTGTTTCATTCACATGAATGACTTAAATAAACAAACAGCAAAACACACACAACAACAGACAAAAAAAACCTAAACGCCAAAGTCTCCCAGAACATTTTTCGTTAATTGAAATTAAGAAACAAACAGAAAAAAAAACAAGTATTCGCCCAAGTGTCCCTCAGTCGCATTTTTAACACACGACATATCAAACATTCCTTTGAAAATAGCAAATAAGTATTAAAAAAAAAATAAATGCTTGGAATTCACTTTTGACGCAACTGAAACTTTAATAAAATAAAAAAAGATGGAGGACAGGAATGTCGTGAATTTGTTATATCAAATAACGGTCACATTTCGTTTTATTTCATCATCTCCTGTGTTGGCCTGTGCTGCGGGACGAAATGAATTTATCTTTGTATGAAAATGAACTTGTAAACATGTTGTTTCACCATTAAGGATATTACCGTTACTCTTAACGGGCCATTTAACAAATATAACACATGGAAAAATCTGCCTGGTTGAGGAGATAATTTTTGTTGTTTTGTACGCACACCTCCATCGCTGGAGTGATTTGAATAATTAACACACATACTCGTACACACAGTGTAAGGTGTGTGTAGCAATTTGAATAAGAGTTTTACTTCAATAACACATTTTTGTAAGTGATTTTTTTTTTGTCGATTAAAACATCACCTTTGATTGTATAAAACAAAGTGAAAGTCTAACTAAGGAAGATGACAGCACACATTATATAGAAAGACTCATAGGTTAACAAAAACACCTCGGTATCACTAACATTGTGTGTTCATTTGTGATAATTGTAATTAAATGCTTCTTGATGGAAGCTTTCACACAAGGAACCATAAGGAAAGTAGGAAATACACACAATGTTGTAATGAACTCTAATTAAGAACTTTCTTCTTTATTATAAAAATATTCAATTTCAAATCACGTACTAGAAGGAAAATAATGAAGAAAGTTTATTTTTTTTAATTGAATAAAGGGAGATTTATTTAGATTTAAATTTGTAAACAATTTCCTAATCGTAATTTGAAAAAAGCTATTTTAGCTGGTATGAAAGGAAATGGAGATATTTTCTTGAGAGCTTAAGCACTTTGTTTTGAATAACAGTGACCGGAAATGAGTTTGAACAGAATATTTTTTTTACACTTTGAGAAAAACGACTAATCCTCTTAAGGCCAGTGCGTGATCTTCCTAGTCTCGGGGTAAAACCTAAGTTAACTCCATAAGCGTAGTTTTTAGTCAATTTAAATCCTATATTAACTCCGAGCTCATCAGGGACCAAATTGAGGCCCTTTTCAGCTGTGGTGCCATTTCGATCTTAATAGTGAAAGTTATTGACAGTGCAATTGCAGTGTGGTGTGGAGCCATGACTATTTTGATGCATGAAAGGTGTAAAAGGGTGATATCCATAGTGTCGCACATCGATGACAATAGATTTTTGAAAACTGAAAGATTAAGTTAATCTTCAACTGAAAAACTGTTCATGAGTCGACTCGGGGTTGATTTATTTTCAGGATTAGCTAACTCTGATATAACTCAGAGTTAACCCTGAACTGAAAAACTAGGCTACTGGCATTATCTAGCGTGCTATCCTTAGGCTTAACAAGGACCTGCCTCTCTGATGGGTCTCGGGGTTGTGTCGTCGGGTTAACTTCTCTGTCATTTTAAGAAATGTTGGGTATGAGGTCAAATGGCAACAAGAACCGGTAAATCAATGGAAAACTACTCGATAGTATGTACTTGGAACATGAGAACCTTCTCCTCACGCAGTATAAGGCAGACATTTCTGCGACCCAGAAGATGTAATGAATAGGATCAGGTTATGATGAAAAGAAAGGATTGTGACATTTATTACAGCTGTGATGAAAGACTGCACATGTTAGGATGCGGAATCGTCGCATCGCGAAAATTCGGCTAAGAATCACCTGTGACCTGCATCAAAGCCATTATCCAAAATAAAACCTTTATGTGTGCTTACACGCCCCTCACAATGGAGTTGAAAGCTCTTAAAAGGATGAGTTTTATTACGACTTGGACAGAACTTATGGAACCTGTCCAGAGTACGATGCTTAACGCCCAAATTGGTAAAGAAAACACCTTTGGTTGGTAGGCACAGCATCCACGTAGAGATAAATGATTACGACTTGCAACCAATTAACCAATCGACCAACAGACGTTTCGGAAGCTTGTAATTCGGTGATAAGCAGCCTGGTGCTTCCCAAATGGATGATATAGGCCAACCAAACTGGCGCTCCCCAAATGGGTGATATAGGCCAACCAAATTGGCTATGGGTTAGTCGAGTCGACAGAAGGCATGCTTCTAACATCTAAGACGTGAATTCTTATCGAGGGGCAAACGTCGACTCAAACCATTACCTTATTTTGGCAAGGTTTAGAGCTCGACTTTTAAATGAAAAGAAACAACAAACCGCCCGAAGTAGAAATTCAACGTTGGTCATCTAAGCATACCTGAAGGGTCCAAAGCCAACAGGGACAACCAGTGGTCCCAGTTTGGTGATATCATCGGCAACTGGAACCACAATAGGCTAACAACGACTCCCAAAAAGGACCCATGATATGATGATGAATGCGTACAGCTGAAAAAGGTGACAGAAGATGCACATGTAAACATAGTGCAGCGGAGAACTAGGGCACCAGTGGAATAGTATCGAGCAAAGAGAAAAGAGGAGAAGAAGCCAAGGTATAGGAAATAAATAAATTTGGTGACGCGACAGTTGTCCTGAACCAACAGTCCCTTACTTACTTGCTTAAAGTGGTGCTACAGTCCGAGGTGGGCCTCAACCAACAAGCTTTCCATGGGGCTGATTCTGGTTTTAAAAAAAGTGAAACGAAACAAATTTTATTCTTTCACACTACTTCCGATTCTCGTTCTGTAAATATGTGAAACCATACATCAAAACTTACAAATAAATAATTTTCTTTCACGCCGCGGCGGCCGTTACGTCATTTGGAAGTGAATATCCAAAAGTCGAATCCATGAAGAAGAAAGTGTTTCCATCTCATGCATTTCTCTGTTCTCTATAAAAACACAAGAAAACTGAGAGAATCACGATGTTTTCAAGAGAAATGGTAAGGTGGTTCGAGCATCGATAATATAGTTTTCATTCACAGAACCAGCTTTTTTGTGCCAAATGAATCGAAAAAGTGACTGCTAAATGGACATCAGATAGCTCGAAAAATAGGTCAAGAATGCAGATTCAGCACCACCTGCTAATACAAGAGAGGTAGACCTAGGTATAAAGAAGTTTAAGGACAACAGGCCGCTGGATTAGGTGGTCTAAAAGTCAAGCTCTTCAATAGCACGGTAGGGATGTGTTGACCAAGTTTGAATGGAATAAAGCATACCCACCCCACGGTGACTGATCCATCAGCTAGCAATATGTCCCATTTACAAAAAATCAATCCTAAGTCCTGCAAGAACTATCGAGGCATAAACAACGCACACAAGGTCCTACCCAACGTACTGCTGTGTAAGCGTCTTATGCCGTTCTGCAACACTATAATCGGCAACCTGGTGTGGCTTCTGACCAGACAGATCGATCATAGACCAAATATTCATATGGCGCTGGCTGAACTTGGTATCTCTGGAAAGTTGATCAAGTTGGGTCGCACGACATTAGGAAACATGCGATAACGGTAACTGAAGAACAGGCGAAACTTGCGTTGGTCTTCAAGTAAACGGGGATAAGACCAAAAACAAAGCTATCAACAAACAATCAAAAATCTATCAATTGACTAGGACAAAACGTCACTGTTGATAACAAAGACTTCGAATTACTTTATTCAAACACGTTACTTCAGTTTGGCGCAATTGATGAATTCAAAACTCCTCACACGAAAGACAAAGTGTATGCTCTATAAAACACTTATACTGCCAGTTATTTTTTATGGCGCCGAGTGTTGGGCGATAAGCAGAAAGGCAGAACTGATAGACTCTTTCGAAGGAAACATTCCTTCACGGATACTAGATTGTTTCATGGTGCAAGGAAGGCAAATGGAGGAGAAGAGATAACCGCGATCTCTATGAGCAGTATCAAGATGTGGATGTAGTTTCTTCCAGAAAACAAAATACGTCGACTACATTGGCTTGGCTACATCGATCAAATTGACAATATTGCTCCAGGCCCCAGGTTCAAGAAAAACCAAATCTTCGGTTTAAAGGCAAACCATCGGGGATGCCAGAAAGATTCCGGTTCATCGGCTGAAGCGGGTGATCGAACCAAACGTTTGTAAAAGAAAGAGGATTTGTCAGTTCCTCGCAAGAGGCACTACCTTGGATAAAACAATTCTGAATGACGAGGAATCGAACCCACATCTTTGGCATGACAGTCCTACGCACTAATCATTATGTCACGAGGTACTACGCCGTTTTCGAGATATCAAATTTTCAAAAACAAAATTTTAACTAACGAAGATCAGTCTATTATTGTAATAAAATTTAAAATTTCTTTGCTGTTACAAGAGAGCAGTATACTGCAGATATGTTTTGCATGACTTGCTTCCTGTTCATGTTGTTGCTATTCCTAAGGATGTGCAGAGTTTTGATAGTGTACCTTTTGGCAAAATGTCTCTCTGTTTGCAGGATTTGTACCTCATCAAAATTTGGTTAATGGTTCGTTTGGACATAATGGTTTGCCAGTGCTGTCTTTGCGGAGCTTTTGTTATTGATGTCGATTTTATGGCCAGCCATCCTCTGTCGCAGGAAGTGCTTAGTTGTACCCATATAGCAAAGGTTGCAATTCTCATCATCTTTTCCCTTACAGTTGATTTTGTAGACAACATCGGCTTTATTCTCTTTCTCAGTTTTGGGCTTCAGTTTTGAAAAAAAGCGAAGCAAGTGTGCAATGTGATTTGAAAGCTAATTTCACATTTTTGCAACTGTCGGTGACAAATTGTTTAAAATGTTCAGCCAATGTAGGAACATAAACTATGCTTTTATAGGCACAACAATCTGCTTCAATGTTGGCTGGAATCTCAGAAATAGCTTTATTTTTTTAGCGCTTTATTAAGCTCCTTATAAGTTCATAAGGGTAGCCATTATTGGCTAGCATCGTACGTAGTAACTATTTTTTCATTTTTTGAGTGAAACTTTTGGTCACTTAGCGTAAATACTTTTTTAACCAGATTAGTCGCGATGTTGATCAAAATGTGTCTAGCGGTTAGAACGAAAATTTACTAATCTTCCTGATGCCGTTTCTTTCTGGTAAGGGGCCGGTTATAGCGATCAGTAAAACACATCAGTAAAAAGTTGAAACGAAAGATTTCGGAATTTTTTCCTGATGGGTGTTTATAGCAAACAGTTAAATTGTGTCAGTAAAACTAATGTCTTCTTCTTCTTTCTATTTTTACTGGATGTCAATGCATCAGTAATTTGTTTTCGTATGTACTGAAACAGTTAAAAAATTGGAACACAAACAGGCGGAACGAATTGTTTCATTTTGAGTGACATGACAATCAGCTGATACGTAAAATGAGTTTTCGTCAGTAAAATCAAATAAATGGTTTATCTCAAAAAATACAATACCGAATCAAGTTTTTCTTAAAAAAAAATTATTTTAACACATTCGTCATCGGTTTGAATATAGTTTTTGTTTCAAAAAGCATTTAAACATATTAAATATTGCAAAAGAAAATTTTTACTGATGCATTTTACTGATCGCTATAACTGGCCCCTAACAATCGAAAGAAGGGTGATCTTTTTCACGATAGACTTTTACGTCCAAATTTTCAATTGTACGGTGATCAACTACCGCGAATATGTCATCAACGTATTTGAAAATCGCTTTTGGTTTTTCAATCCTAAGAAAACAGTCATCAAGAAGATGATTTAGTACCAAGTCGGCAATAGTAGGCGAAAGTGGGTTGCCCATTGGCATGCCATGTATTTGTTTGTAAATCTAACTTTGTATTGAAGGTAGTTGTTTTCCTTCAAGCAAGACTTGGTATTAGATCTTCTTCTAGATGACTGTTTTCTAAGGATTGAAAAACCAGAAGCGATTTGGCTTTGCTTTGCTTTGTTTCATTGCACAACAAGGTACTATTAACAGTTGCTAAGTTTGATTTATTTCAATTTTCATCAATAGATCGCACTTATATTTAAGCACACAGAAAAAGTTTTATTAAAATCGTAGGAGCTTGTAAAAAAAAATACTTTCCTCAATGATTTTTTGAATATTTGTATGGAAGGTACCTACCATTATTTTTTCATAAATGAATAATTTTTTCTTAAAATATTCCTTAAAATGTTAAAAACACTTAAATACCGACTTTCAAAAAATCTACCACGTAGTTTTCAAAGTATGTATGTATTTTATTTTCCAATTTTTTTGTAAGAAAAAAAAATATTTTATTGAAAATTTTGGTAAACAATTAACTGTTTTGAAGAAAATTGAAAATAAAATAAAATGCACGACTGGGTCGAACGTACTTGCTCTTTTGTTCCAGGCACTACAGGTTTAAGAAAATTGTATATAAACACATACAAACATGGAAATTATGAGAGAAAAATGTAGAGAAGCATGAAACACGACAGTTAAATTAGCTAAAGCAACTCCTTTGACAGTTTGAGGTGAAAAAAAAGAATGCCATCTTAATTCTTCATTGAATATGATTGTATAAAACAAAAAGTTTAAAATCGTTGGAGCGATTAATAATTATAATTAATTTTTTATATATAAAATTCTTAAAATATTTTTATGGTTGAATTTTGGAATGCAAATCTTAAGTATATATTTTATTTATATACCGATAAAAACAAAATTTAAAAATAAATTGTCAACCTTTTTGAGATACGAATTTTCAAAAAAAAAATTTGAATCTTTTTTTTTGAAAATTCTGATATGCAATATTATATTTAATTTTATCTGAAATTTGTACATAAAAACTTTATTTAAATCCGTTTAGCCAATAATCAGAAAATTCAAATATAAAAAAAAACCTTCTATGACCAGGTACCTACTATTAATAGTTGCTAAGTGCAACTAATTTTAGTTTAGCTAATAATTTTAGTATAAAGAAAAAGCTCAATCAAAATCGTAGGAGCCGTTTTTGAGAACAAAATATTTTTGACTAACGGCTTTTTGTATCGAAAGTACCGATATTTGTTCATAAATATAAAATTTTTTCTAAAAGTATTTTAGAGAGTAGGTATCTACTTAAAAACTCTTAACTATCGAGTTTAAAAAAAAATCGATCACACCTTTTCGAAATACAGTAGACGCTCGATTTAGTGGATCTCGAAATAGTGAACTATACACTATAGTGAACACACAAAATTTTATAAAAAAACGTATTTTGTATAAACATTTCGTGCAAGCTATTTACATAGTTTGAGAGCTCTGAGGAATTTTTCTGTTTTTTGTTTAAACCTGAGAGAAAGCCTTGTTGAGTGCTTATGTAGTTAAAATTAATAACATTCACATCGAACAAAATGTGCATTTTGGATCAAATTCGCCTTTATAAAGTTTTAGAAAATTCCCGCTCGAAAAAGTGATCAATCTCGAAACATTAAACAGGCCTGGTTTTTATTACTTCACTATATCGAGCGTCTACTGTATTTGATTTTCAAAAAAAAAATTGAAACATTTCTCAAAAACCAAAAAAATATATTTTTTTCAATTTTAGTAAACAAAATTATTTATATTTTTTTGGAAGCTTTTGTATAAGAAAAATAATTGAAAACAGTCAAACCGTTTTGAAGAAAATCAAAAATTAAAAAAAATGATTCCTTGGGAGGTACCATTAATAACCATTTTTACTTGCGATATAGGTACTATAGGGCAAGTTTTGGATTCGTGCAAAAAAAAATTCGATATAACAATCAAAGATGACATTACGATGATAGAGTGTAACGAAGCGTTACAACTCCTACAGTACCCTAATTTTTATAATTATTGTACCATATAATATGTACTCCTATCATATCGTGCATACATCGTATGACACCCACATTTAGGTGCCAGTTATAGCTATCATTGAAACTCATCATTGAAAATTTTAATGATTGATTTCGAGACATTTAGAAAGTAAAATCATTTATTCTTTTGATGAAAAAATAAAGGTAAAGGCTTAATTAATATTTCTAGTCAAAAAAATTGTTCAAATAGGCCCAACTTTCCACATAAAAAGACTTTTCTTATTTCAATGATTGAACTACCTTACCAATGATCATTCAAAAGTTAAAAGTCAATTTTTGTGGAAAGTTGGGCCTATTTGAAATTTTTTTTTGACTAGAATTATTTATTATGTCTTATGCTTTAATCCTCCAACAAAATAATAAATGATTTTGCTTTCTAAACATCTCAAAATCAATCATTGAAGTTTTCAATGATGAGTTTCAATGATAGCTATAACTGGCACCTTAGGTAATTCGTACATATCAAGAACAAAAATAAAAGATTCATGAAAGTCCATATAAATTTGAATTTCATTTCATTCAATTCACACTGGCTTACATCAGCAAATGTAATGTGGCAAAGTAAGAAAAATGGTAAAATTGTCTTTTCTTCTCGTCCAGTGGTGGATACCAATTTAGAGTATAGAGAATTAAAGAACGGGCCGTAACACAGACCTTTCATAAGGCGTTTCAGTGACAGATAGGCATTGCTAACGCAGAGCCCAATCTAACTTTTTTTATAAAATATTTTTCGCTAGTTTAGAAAAACCATTTAGGTAGGGCAAACAGTATAGGCAATATATACATATATAGGTATATAGTATAAGTTATAAGGTATTTCCATAAGAAGTTCCGACCGTTTCGTTCCTCTGAGTTCCTCTTTAAGAAGCTCAGTCAGGGCTACCTTTCTAGATTTTTAGAAAGAGCCAATAAAAAGAGCATTTAAACAAAAAAAGATCCACCACTGCTAACGTCCCCCAAATAAAAAAGTTCCAAAATTGAAAATTATACAATTTTGAAAAAATAACGAAAACTTAAGAGAAACTGTTGTAAAAAAATGTCCAATTTTGTAGCTCTTTGTTAACAATTAAATTCGAAGCTGAAAGATTCGATTGGCATGTTTCTACTTTAAAGAAGTTTGTAAATTTATTTTTCATTAAAAACAATTTTGAAAAAAATATCCCGGCACACACGCTACTATGCGGGAGAGTAAAAATGTGTGCTGGAAAATTGTATAAGTTGGGAAAGAGTTACTCGTCTCGTCCAAATGATTTTTAATATGAACAATATGAACATATTTCGAATTTTTAACCGAAATTCCCCTATAATAGTGATTACAAAATAAATTCTGTAAGCCTTTTCTTTTTCTTTTAATTGAAAAAGCTTAAGTCAAATTATAACTTTTTTTGGATAGCTTACTAAATGGCAGAATTCATAACCTAGATCAAAACATGATATGTCTTCATCAGACTTAATAATGAGTGGATCTAAAAATCTTAGCACAAATAATCTTTTATATTTGAAATTCTTAACGTGATTTCATCGCAGATTATCTGATAGTATAGTAAAACATTTTCTTATAGCAACAAAATCATTATGGGAAACATTTTCTTTTTTCAAACAAGCTTCAGCTTCGTGGCCTATATAAATATCTTCAAAATTTTGAATTTTTTTGTGTTTCAAGAAAAGGCATCGATTTTTTAATGAAAGAAATGAGTTTTTTAATGAAAATACACGCATTCAGATTTCAAAGAATTTTTTACTCAGAGGAAGAATTTCCAAGAATTTATTATTAGAGGGAAATTCGAAAATTTAGAAAAAGGAAATTTGAGTAGATAGAAATATTAAGGCCTAACTACATTCAATTCTCCAAACTGCTCAATCCAATCTTTTATCTCAAGTTTTACAAAAGTATAAAAGTAAGAGTGTTCCTACCTTTAACTTTTGCAGAAAAGTGAAACACAACTACATCTAAATAAATAGTAAAAAAAACTAATTCATAGATGTCACTCACATCGATAATAGTTGCTGAACTAAGGTAGAACTATAATGGTCAGAAAGCCACTGAAGCTTAAGTCAAAAACCAACGAAAAGTAGCTTTCCGTAGCGTCAAAAGGGGAACACACACACACAAATGTCATTTAACCTACATACGGGAGCGCATACGGGAGCGCACCTCACTTCCGTAAGCAAAGTTGAACAAAACCTGACGAAACGCTCCACTCCGCAATTATAGTCGCGTCAAATGCTTTCCTTATATTTGCTTGTTTTCTTCCGACCTCTTAAGTGTCCCTCCAAGCATTATAGTTCTAGCTCTAGCCTTCTTCGTGTTTGAATGCACTCAGCTCAACTCAAATCTCATAGGCTTTTTCACAGAAAGGTGTCCCTAGAATATATTTGTATTTTTCACTTTTGTACTTTCGTACAAAAGTGAATGATTGTAATTAGGCCTTTATTCTGAAAAAGAGTGAAAAGAGCCACGAAAATTTCAGAAAGAGCCAATTTTGGATGATTTTAGAAAAGTGGAGCCAAGGAGCCATACATGAAAAAAAGAGCCAAAGTGGCTCTTTAGAGCCATAAAGGTAGCCCTGAGCTCAGTAGGCAAGGTTCTCCTTTGAGTTGAGAGTTCCGCCCGTTTCTTTCCCTGGGTTTTGTGCCAGAGATAACCGTTTTGTTCCTTTGGACTCCTCTTCAAGAAGTTCACTGGACAAGGTTCTCCTTCGAGAGTTCCGACCGTTTCTTTCCCTGGGTTGTGTGCCAGGGACAATCGTTTTGTTCCTTTGGGCTGCTCCTCTAGAAGCTCATTGGACAAGGTTTTCTCACGAGGGTTCCGACCGCTTTGTTCCTTATTTGCTGAGGACATAGGGTTTCCGATAAGAATTCCCGACCGTTCCTTCGAGTTCCTCTTCAAGGATCTAGCTGGACAAGGTTCTCCTTTGAGGGTTCCGACCGTTTTGTTCCCTAGGTTTCGTGCTAGGGACATATTATATGAAATACCACATGCTAGTTATTTTTAATACCAGAAAACGTAAAATATATGAAGTAACATGTTACATATTTATTGTAAGAAGATAAAATTATAATTTATATGAAATAACTTGTTAGTTCCTAATTTTGAAAAACTTTAAATGAAAGAATCTTTTTGTAAATAGCTAAATAAAGGATAAAGCCGTTTTTTTTCGGAGATAAGATCCTCCTAACCCCAAGTTTCGTTTGCTTCTTGGGGACGAATCCTGGACACCGCCGAGCTTACCTCAGCTGCAAAGTAAAAGCATCACAAGAGAACACGAAAAAAGTGGGTTGTACAATTCTGTCTGTCTGTCTGTCTGTACCTCAACCTACAGCCTAAACCACTGAAGCGATTTTCTTTAGCTTTTGAACTTAGGTTTTTTTTTTGTTACTCTCCAGAGGGGAAATTTTAGCTCAAAAAATAACGGTACTTGCCATACAACCGTTAAGGAAAAGCTTATTTATCTCAAAAACAGCTCCAACAATTTTGATAACAAAAAATCATAATATATTATTGTAGATATGATGTACCTTTTTAGTAAAAATCACCAAAAACATTTATTAACGGTACCTGCCATATAACGGTTTTTTTTATTTTCTCATTAATTGCTCATCCGATTTCAATAAATTTTTTCGCACAAAAGCTTTGTTAGAATATAAATAATACTGCATACCAAAATTTAAAAAAAAATAGATTTTGGATTTTTAAAAAAAGATTCAAATTTTTTTTTGAAAATTCAATATTTCAAAAACAGGTTGATGAATGTTTATTAATATATACTCAAAATTGGCATGCCATATTTTTTTGTTGAAAAATGTAACAAAAATTTTATATAGTTATAAGAAATTAATTTTTAAGAAAACGGCTCCAACGATTTAATTTTTTTTTTGCATAGATTCATATTTTTCAAGTAATCAAATGGCTCAAAGTTATTTATCAGGCTGTTTATAGAATTAAAAGAACGATTAAAATGATTTTTATATATTTTCTATAATTACTTGAATATTTTTTTTTAAAGTTCTTAAGTCCCACACAACTTGAATATAATAGCAAGTAGCACGTGCGATCCAGTCGTGCATTATATTTAAAAATGGTTTACCCTCCAAAGGTAGCCTTTACTAAAAATTAATTTATTCAATTTTTAAGAAAAGTTGTGGACCCGTTATTGAGAAAAATACAATCATGTAAAATTGCTACAAAAAATTGTATCGCAGGTACCGTTATTTTTAGTTCTAAAAAAAATGAGAAAAACATGTGGGCATAATCAGTATCACCAAAAACAACTACATATGTACCAAGTTTGAAGAAAATCGATCCATCCGTTTAGGCTGTAGACGAACAGACATACAGACAGAATTATTATACCTCCAACTTTTTTTGGTATTCTCTATCATCGTAATGTTATGTTTGATTGTTATCTCAAATTTTTTTTTGCGGGAATCCAAAACTTGCCTTATAGTACCTACATATATTGCAAGTAAAAAACACAGCTGTACGAACATAACAATAAAAGCTATTTCTTGATTTGTTTTCTTCAAACCTCTACGCCCGTGACTTTTATGGAAATGATCTATACTAGCTAATACAGTCGTAAAAAGTGGAAAGTACCTATCAGTTGTCTGAGAATCACCTATGTACCAAGTTTAAGGAAAATCGACGCAGCCTTATTTAATATTTCTCTATTATTTAATGCATTGTTCCCTAATTGCCTCCATAATCCCAACACTTTGAGCCATTAAAGTTTGATTTATTTTTTAAAAGAAAGCAAATCAAATGAAAACATGAAAAACCTTTCTTGCTCTTAGCACTATTGTGTTTCTTTTGTTGTAGCAGTAAAAGAGCTTTTACAAGGAACCTTTCAAAACTATTAAATATGCCTTTTCTGTTTTCTGTCTTTTATTTTTTTCATCTTTTTTTTTGTACTGTACTGCACTGCCAGCATACTATGAGCAAACTCAAAATCATCATACCACAGATCCTATAGTTACATAGATATCGCACGCAGAGCAAATAAAAATGACTACTTTTTTATCGTGGGACGTAGAGCTACATCCCAGTTATATCAATATTGTGTGAGTTATGGATACGGTGACCATATTTCTGTTAGCAAAACCCGGGACAAAAAGTGAAAAAATTAAAAACGTAAAAAACATTACTTTTCATTAATTTTTATATTTAAATATTAAGAGATACAAAAATTATGACGGAACAACAAGGGAATAGTAATTCTTAGAAGCAAAGGAACAATAACATAAATTAAAGGTACTGTCTTCACAACATATACAAAACTAAAAACTTAAAAAAAATTAAAACTTAACATTTTTTATTTTATAGTTAAATAATTCAGTCTTCTGTTAAAAAAATAAGTCCTTAAATGTAGATTATGTTAAGCTACAAAATACATAATATTACAGCCAAGTTTAAAACGTAAAATAAAAATTTATATATATATACTTCTTCGCCGAAAAAATTTCTTTTACAATATTTCCATTTTCTTTTAAATACTCTTTAAATTCATGGTAGCTTAAGTTGTAGTTACATTTAACAATTAACATGGCTTTAAGAGTTTCTACATTAATCTGGGATTTTTCGCTCGTCCACATATTATTCATTATGAAAAACACCCTTTCTGTACGAGCATTGGAGCCAGGCAAACACAAACAGAATTCTACAATTTGCAAAAGGTTTGCGAAACCAATACTCTTCTCTGTGAAATTTGTAAAAATCTGCACCCATTTTTCACTAACTGTATAATTATGTTCTGCCCATTTTTTAAAAACATCTGAATTCAAAAAAGACTTTAAGCAAGCGAACTCATCAAACAACTGAGAGTTGTTAATGTTTTGTCTCTTCGCTTTTGGTTCACAAAAGCCAAACATGCTTCTATATCTGCCCAGGGAGGTACATTTCGAAGAATTACCCAACTAAAAATATCAAGTTCTTTAAAAGAAGTATCCCACTGATTTAAATATTCATAGCAAGTGTTATAAAACTGAAAGATATTTTCTTCAAATTTATTTTTTGTCTATTAACCTCTTTTCGGCTTGTTCAGTCATCATTTTTCTAACTATAAGAGGCATACATTGTTCGTCTATTCTCTCTTTTAATTTCATTTTAAGATCCTTCATAACCAGCGCAACCTCTGACATGCAAACTTCTTGCGACTCTATTAAAGCAATGTTACCATGAAAAATTGAAGCCTCTGAGTGAATGAAAAAAAGCAGGATTTCAGTGGAAGGGTTGTTAAAAAAATCTTTCAAGACAGTCGGACACTTGCCTTGCGATAAAAAAAACTGCTTCAAGGGCTTATAAAGTTTGATTATTCTTTCAATAGCTGGCTTTAAGGTCAGCCACCTAGTTTTGCTGAAACCAACTAGTTTACGGTATTCAATTTCAGAATTTTCACAAATTTCTTTGAATATTTCGACACGGATAGTGTAGAGGTAAAAAAAGGAATACATTTTGACAATTACAACTTCAATATCTACTGGAAGGCATTCAATTCCAGTTTGAATACAATTATTCAAGACGTGAGCAGCGCAATTTACTCCAATCAGAACATTTCAAGTAGATTTTTGAAGTTTACTATAGACGTTATTTTTACCTTTCCTCGCTGCCCCACCAAAATTGCAGTTTGTGTTGTCAGCACATATTGCCAGTAACTTTTCTTTAATTGAAAAATATTCCAAAGTTTCGTCTATACATTTTGAAATTATGTCAGAAGATTCTCCTGGAAGGTCCTTAATCTCCAAAAATTTTACAACAATACCTTGTTGAGGTGTAAAAAAACGTACCAATAGTGGACACAATTTTATACTGCCATGATTGGAACAATCCGAAAAAACTGTTACGGAATTAACTTTGCGCAGATCATTTTTAAATTTCGGCGATGGAATTAGGTGCCAGAACGTTACACACAATAGCTTCGCATTTTGTGCGTGCGCAGGAATACATCTCGTCAAAACAGCTTTTGATGAGTTTAGAGGTACAACCATTAAATCTGAATGATTGTGTGGTAAGCCCAGGTGCCTTCATTAATTGCATTCTTCTTTACAGCTCCTTGAAAGTTTGTTGGGGCAAGAAAGCTGTGCAAGGTTTTGCTTGAAGCGGCAGCAACGCCAGAATCTTTATGTTTTTTCGTTTTGATGTGCTGCTCAATATCGTATCTTCCACCACTACTTATTGAAAACGTTGAAACGCATTTGGAACACCTTACCACGTAGAGTTTTTCAGATCTTTTGATAAAAGTGAATTCTTTTTGAAGACCTTCGTTGAACTCACACTTTCTTTTTGGTGGCATGTCACAGATATCTAAATAATTTATCAAGATACGTATCTTAATTAATTAACAATAACAATAATTCTATTTCATTGAACTTACGAATTAAATATATCTACTCACTTTTTATTTTGAATTGAAGACAGTTGTTATTGCCAAGAAAATTTTGCTTTCAAAAATGACATTCAGTTAATCAAATCAATGACAGGCAGGTGGTTTGACAAGCTGAATGAATGCGTTCAATGGGCATTTAAATATAATTGCAATAGATGTGTTTTCATCTTGCAGTAGATCCCTCTGTACGAAATGTTAAGGGGATATTTGCACTTTCATACATTAGTATAGGTGCATATTACCAAAAAACTAGTTTTATAAAATAAATTAAATTAAACATTAGAAAATTTGCAAATACGGGACAAATAACTAAATACGGGACACTTTGTACGTCCCGGGTTTCTTTTAAAATAACCAGGGACAGGCTATAGAAATACGGGACAGTCCCGGGAAACCCGGAACGGATGGTCACCGTAGTTATGGACCACATATGATGTTAAAAAATATAGACTTACATACATAGACATAAATACAAAACGTCAGCAACAAGTCATCAGTAGTTTGATCAACCGATTCCATTTTTGAGGAAGAAACAAAAGAGCTTGCAATCACAAAATATTGGAAAAATAGTCATTTTTATTTGTACTGGATGCGATATCTATGTTACTCTAGTATCTGTGATCATACCTATCAAAGCTTCTGAGGCCCCTTGCATCCAGCTGATACGACTGACGACTATGTCAATCCTGCAACGCCCGCCCGCCATATCCACATGATGTGATATACTATCGAGATAAATGTGGATACACGGAGGATATATGAATATCCTGCTGTGTTCCCTTATGTGTAAAATTATTTTAATTTAAAAAGGATTTACGACTAAGAGTATAGTTAGGTATGTATGGCAACATAACTTGAATGAGAATACAAAATTGTGTGCATTTCAGAGATATTGCTTAAAAACACACACACACACACTATCTTACAGACACATTTAGGTACATGATGTGTACCTATACGAGTAAACCTACGATAATAAATCGCCAGATTAAGGTTCCATCATTCAACCGACCATGGACAACGAGGATGATGACGAAACGGATATGGACTCAACTGAAAAATACACATCAGGAAAATCGGAGGGAGTCCTTTATTGATAATGTTTTTTTTTTATGGAATATACTCGTACTCCGTTGAATATATCTGCGAGATTTGTCCTCCATGCTTATTTCGGTTACCTGAAAATGTCATTATTTCTTAAGGATCATTTTATTACGTTTAATGCGTGTATATTATGATAGTCCTCACTACAATGTCGAAAATGATGGTAATGCCATGACTATGGCATTCAAGCCAAGGATTCTCTCAAATTGGTAGGTGGTTCTTTTTTCTGATGGCCATTGCAAAGTAAAGCATGTCTAAGATAAAAATAAATCTATGTGTGCTGAAGTTTTCTTGGAGCTGTATCTCCATCAGCGAAAACAGAACTTACCGCAACTAAGTAAAAAGAATGAAAAAGTAGGTGGACAAAGAGGAGGATAGTTTTTCTGATCTGCCACCGCCCACTTAATGTGGCATAACCTTCGGGCTTTGATATTTTTACATCAACTCGCATATACTTTGCAAGATGCCCTGATGATGAGAGAAAAAAGAAATGTGCAAGAGATTATGACTTGGCGAATATTCGTACATGACGCATTATCCTTATATCTTTCCAATAAAAGCTATTTAGCAGGACGATGCGATACGATGAATGGCAAAAAAAGAGGATAAATGTATGTTTCCAACTTGTGATGTTTTTTTCTTCATCTAGAAATATTACTGTTTTTTTTTTTTATGGCTGATGTGCGTGGTATTCATGGAAGATACGTCCCTGCTGAATTGACTACGGGCGTTTGCATCAAAGCATTAATGCTCAATATGATGTCTGATAGATCTATACGTATCTGACTAACTAACACTTGAAAAATGTCAGATATAAATTACCTTTAAAGCCTTTGGGGCTTTACTTTCTGATTAAACACATTTTACTTTAACTCCATTTTATTATCGTGATGGGTTCAACCATTCCCATTGACCTATTACCCTTTTTCAACCACCGATATTTATGTATGTACAAAAATTACATAGAAAAAACGTTCAAGAGTTCGATTGCTTTTAGCAATAAAACACTTACAGAGAATTGTTTTCAAATCCTTGGGTGCTCGTAAGAATTTTTATTATTAAATATTTATGAAGCATTTCTATCTGCTGATGGCATGCATCAGAATTTCATTTCATTTTCTTGGAAAATTGCTATTTTTTGTTTTATATGGAAACGGAAAGTGAACATGTGTTTATTAGGACAGATAACGAAATTCTTAAAGCTAATTTTGAGTATTATTTCAACGTCCTTAAAGTTAGAAGCAAGGAAGAGGCTACTGTCAAAAATGTAAGACTTGCTCTTGTAACTCAAGTCATATCTAGATTTTATTTAAAAAAAATATTGTATTAAATTATTTTGGTATTTAAAAAAAAATGCTTTGCTTTTATTCTTTTGATTATTGTATGAAACTTTTGAATGTGAGATGAACGACCAAAGCCAGAAGAACTGAAATGACAACTGTTGTTGTAGGATCCTGTGTAACCAAAGTACATTATGTTAAAGGTAATATCACCAGCGTTTGAAGTTTTTCTGACATATACAATTTTGACACCATGCGCAGTATATTACCTTAGATGTTTGCACTGTGCCCAAGCGACACACTTGCACAATGGGGAGAGAGAACTCCAGGGGGAGTTTGAAACCTCTGAACCTCTACTCTAAACTAAATGGTCGAGTTTCGACCACAGGGCGGATACTTTTTTATTATAATTATTTAAAGCTTTATTAACCAATATAGTTACATACATTAATACTCTAAAATATCTTATACATTTACATAAATATTTATAATACAGGATTCATTCTTTCTTACGATTTATACAAATTTAAGTGGTTTTTTTTTAATGTTTTTACCTTTTTATCGTTTATTTTACAAGTTTTTTTTTAAGTGCAAAATGTAATAATATTGTTGTCAAATTAAGTCTTTCTGGCATAAGCCTCCCATTTGCTCTAATCTCTGTTTTTTGCGTCATTGTACCAGTTGTTGTTGAATTGTTTAAGAACATCTATCCATCTTTTCTTTGGTCGTCCTCTTTGTCTCCTTTCGTCGGGTGGGGTCCATTTTGTCACTATTTTTGTCCATCGGTTGTCTTCTATTCTTGAGATGTGACCAGCCCAGCTCCATTTTAATTGTTTATTCTTTCGATTCCATCTACTATATGTTCGTTCTTCTTCGTATGTCCTCATTTTTAATTCTTTGAATAGTCCCTTATGTTTAATAATCGTCTCTCTATCTTGACTTGACATATTCTGAGTCTTTGAAGTGAATTTGATGTGAGTTCCAATGTTTGTAGTCCATATGTCATAACCGGAAGTATTGTTGAGTCCAAGATGTATTTTTGGGTTTCCTTACCGACTTTTGAGTCCATAATCTGTTTGATATTCCAAAATTGCTTCCAGCTGTTAGTTATTCGTCTGTTTATTTCCTTTTCTTCTTGGTTTTTTAATGATTATATCTGTCCCGTTAAAAGTTCGTTTACCATTTGTTCTATCTCTTCCGGTGTATCCGAGAGCATAATTATGTCATCCGCAAATCTGAGATTGCTCAATTTCTCTCCCCATACCTCAATTCCGAATCTGTCCGTCCAATTAATTTAACGAAAGATCTCTTCCAGTACTGCTGAGAATAGTGGCTGAGATATGGGATCTCCCTGTCGTACTCCTCTTTTTATTTGAAATTCTCGTCCGATTTTATCCGTTTTTTACCTTGGCGGTGTTATAGTGGTAAATGTTTTTCAGGGTCTGTATAAATTTCGGATTGATATTTTGATTTGTCAGAGCTGTCCACATGCTTTTGTGTTCAACAGTGTCAAAAGCTTTACTGAAGTCAATGAATAAGAGAGAGAGCGGTTTTTTATATTCGTTAAATTTTTCTATAAGTTGGTTTACAGTCTGTAGGTGGTCAGTTGTCGAAAATCCTTCTCTGAAACCAGCTTGTTCCCTAGGCTGGTTGTCATTGAATTTCTTATACAACGCTTTGAAAAAAGTTTATACAACGTCGATATCAAGCTTATTGGTCTGTAGTTGTTTATTTCTTCTTTGTCTACTTTTTTATGCAACAATATTATTATGCTTGTTTCCATTGCGTTGGTATCTGTTGTGTCCTTATTATAGCATTATAAAGTTTCGTCAGTATTGGGGCAAGTGTGTCTTTTCCAAATTTTAGAGTTTCTGCTTTTATATCGTCACTTCCTGAACTTTTCTCCAGTCCCATGCTGTCAATACTGGATGCAATCTCATTTTCGTTAAAAATGATCAAATCGTCAATGGAAACGTAGTCTAAATTGTTGTTGTTGTTATCAGCTGCTGCATTGTCGGTTGTTGAAAACAGTGATTCAAAAAAGTCTGTTGCTGTTTCATTGATGTCAATTCTTCTTGTTTTCCGATTCTTGTTGTTTTTCATAGATATTATCCATTCCTTGTCGTCGCATAAAAACTGTTTTGCTTTTTTGATTGATTTTGTTTCTTTTATTATATCTTTTATCTTCGTCTCGTTGTATGTCTGTATATCTTTTTTTGCGTTAATTTTGATCGTTTTTCTCAGTTCTTTAATTCTTGTTTCTCATTTTCCGTCAAATCTTCTCTAATTCTTAAGTCTTCTCTTCTGTCTATTAGTGTTCTGGTGTCCTGTGAGATTTTGTTTGGTTTATAGCTCTTTTGTTTCGCTATGGTGTTTTTTGCCGTACTTTTTATAATTTTTTCGAGGGTGTCGTAAATACCTTGAATATTCTCCGCAGTGAAAGTTGTGTTAATATATTCTCTTATTTTGAATGTATATAAAGTTAGCAGGACACTTTTGGAAATTCATGTTAAAAACTATCCTATCATTAGTTGCTACTTAATTGCGAATTAGTTACGCAAAAAAAGAATTAATTGCTTTTTTGGTTAAAGAAAAAATGGGTGTCCTGCTAACTTCATATGAACCTAGCAGGACAACTTTCTCAAAAATGTAAATAAACGATCCGAAAAAAGTTGGTTGTTGAGAACTAATTAATTGCGAATTAGATACGCAGACAAAAATTAATTTTTTGTTCGTTTGCGAAAAATAGGCGTCTTGCGAACTTCACGTGAACTTAGCAGGACAACATTCCCAAAAATGAAGATTAATGATTTGAAGAAAGTTGGTTTTTGAGAACTAATTAATTGCGAATTAGTTACGCAAAAAAAATTTAATTGCATTTTTGGTTTGCGAAAAAATGGGGGTCTGCCAACTTCATATGAACTTAGCAGGACATTTTTTCAAAAATAAAGATAATCAAGCTGAAAAAATTTGACAATTGAGAACTAATTAATTGCGAATTAGTTACGCAAAAAAAATCTAATTGCATTTTTGGTTTGCGAGAAAATGGGTGTCCTGCCAACTTCATATGAACTTAGCAGGACATTTTTTTCAAAAATAAAGATAATCGAGCTCAAAAAATTTGAAAATTGAGAACTGATTAATTGCGAATTAGTTACGCAAAAAAAAATTTAATTGCATTTTTGGTTTGCGAAAAAATGGGTGTCCTGCTAACTTCATATGAACTAAGCAGGACAACTTTCTCAAAAATAAAGATAATCGAGCTAAAAAAAAGTTTATTATTGAGAACTAATTAATTGCGAATTAGTGACGCAAAAAAAAATTAATTGCATTTTTGGTTTGCGAAATCCGACTCCGTAGTCCTTTGGTTTCTCCTATGTGGTAAAATATACCAGTATCATTCTCAACAATTTTTTCTCCATATAATCGTGTCTCTGATAGTCCAATAATATCCCATTGAATGTTATTAATTGCTTGTCTTAGTTCTTCCATTTTTTCGTCTGTAGATAATGTTCTCACATTAAATGAGCATATGTTTATTGTATTTTTTGTTAGTTTTGTCGATTCTGTTAAGTGTTTTGGGGGGTTAAGGCCTACATTCCTCACGGTGGCAAGCCGGCTTGAGGAGGTGATCGTTGGATTTTGTTCATTTGTTTGGTCGTTCTGGGTAGCGGGTAGTTGGTCAAGTTTTGTTTTTTGCTATTTCTCGTTGTTTGGTGATTCAGCTCTTGCATTTTTGAAAAAGTCGTTTATTCCGGTTTGTTGTTTTCTCTGATACTAGTCGATATTAATTGCTCAAATTTTAGGAGGATTAATATTTTTGGAGCCTCTTCCGAAATTTTGAGACCAATCATGAAAAATCAAAATTTCGGTTTTTTGACGCAGTTTAATATAAAAGATAATGTTTTTATATTTGGGTTCTCGAAAAGGGCTCCTACGATTTGGATTAAATTATCAAAGTTTGTTTCTATGAACGAGAAAAAAAAAGATTTTGTGAAATCCACCCACTGCCACGCCCATTTTCATTATTTCTTGGTTTCTCCTCGAAAACGCTATACTTATTTCTTGGAAACGATTTAAATGACTTCGATGATATTTTCAGTTTTTAATAAAATCCACCTACAGCCACGCCCATTTTTATAATTTACTGGTTTCTAGAAAATCGCAAAATCCATAACGATTTTGATGGAATTTTCAAAATTTGTTTGTATGAGTAAGAAAACAAATTGAAAGTTATTTTAATAAGAATCGGAAAATGCACGTATGCTTTTGATGGAATTTTCAGAGTTGATTCACATGGAGAGGAAAATGATTAGAAAATGAATAGGTACATTTAGAAATTATGTCCAATGCCACACCCTCTTTTATTATTTATTATAATAGTTAATTTGTTTCTCGTAAATGGCTCCAACGACTTAGGTGAAACTTTCAGAGTTACTTTGTATGCAGCTAACGGATACAATTATTGGCACCCCCAAATTTTGACCCAATTATTGGCACCCATTATTCAACAGTGATTTTCTCAATAACCCGTTAGCCGATTAAGTTAATTTATTTTTACTTGCGATAGTAATCAAACATGATATTACGATAATACAGAACATCAACAAAGTGGGTGGTACAATTCTGTCTGTCTGTATGTTGGTCTACAACCTGAAAGGCTCGATCGATTTTCTTCAAATTCGGTACATAGTGCTTTTTGGTGAATATGCCCACACGTTTTTTTTTAATTTTTTTTTTGAACCAAAAATAACGGTACCTACCTGCCATATAATTTTTTTTAGCAATGTTACATAATCGTATTTTACTCAAAAACGACTCGACAACTTTTCTTAAAAAAAAATCAGTAAATTTATTTTAGTAAAGGCTTTCTTTGGGTGGAAAACCATTTTTCAAAAATGGTTATTAATGGTACCTCCCAAAGAACCATTTTTTAAATTTTTGATTTTCTTCAAAACGGTTTCAATTATTTTTTTATACAGAATTTTCCAAAAAATATAAATAGTTTTGTGTACCAAAATTTTTGAAAAAAATATATTTTGGATTTTTAAAAAATGTTTCAAAATTTTTGTTAGAAAATCAAATATTTCGAAAACGACATCATCGATTTTTTTTAAACTGAATATTTAAGAGTTTTTTAGTACTTTCTAAAATATTTTTAGAAAAAATTTTACATTTATGACAAAATTACAAAAATCACATTAGTTAAATAACCGCAAAGGAAAATATTTTTTTGCTGAAAAAACGACTCCTACGATTTTGATTAAACTTTTTCCACTTTTCTGCTATCAAAAATTATAAAATTTTACACTTAGCAGCTATTAATAGTAGTACCTGTCATAGAACGTATTTTCTTATTTTGAATTTTCTCGTTATCGGCTAAACGGATTTAGATGATTTTCTTAATACAAATTTCAAATAAGAGGAGATAATATTGCATACCAAAATTTTCAAAAAAAAAAGTTTTTGAATTTAAAAAAAAAAGTTTCAACATTTTTTTTTGAAAATTCGATATCTCAAAAACATATTGCCAATTTTTTTTTTAATTTAATTTTTATATACACATAAATATATACTTCATATTTGGATACCAAAATTTATTCTTAAAAATGTTTTAAGAATTTTATATATAAAAAATTTATTTTTTAAAAAAACCGCTAAAACGATTTTAAATTTTTTTTCCAATACAATCATATTCAATCAAGAATTAAGATAGCATTCTATTTTTTTACCTGAAACTGTCAAAAGACTTATTTTAGCCAATTTAAATGTCGTATTTCATGCTTCTCTGAATTTTTCTCTCATAATTTAAATATTTGTATATACAATTTTCTTAAACCCGCAGTGTCTTGAACATAAGAGCAAGTACGTGCGACCCAGTCGTGCATTTTATTTACTTATCGTCCAGCACTCGGCGCCGCGCCGTAGAGTAGAACTGGTAAAATTAGCGTTTTGTATAGCGTGCACTTTGTCTTTCGGGAAAGGAGTTTTGAATCCATTTGTTTGGCCAAACCGAAGCAGCAGCGGTTCGCAAGGGTACTTCTTCGTCGGATTTCCACTAAGGTGTCGTTCGCGGAATTGATGTTTGTTCCGAGGTAGGTGAACTCCTTGACTACCTCGAAATTTCGAGGATAAAAACTACTTTCCCAAAATATTATTGAAAGTATTCCAACCTCAAGTACAATCTTGGCGTAGCTAATTATTTCAATGACCACTATAAGGGAGTACAAATATCAATGATTTTTCGAGCCAGAGGAGAATTGCTACCCCTAAACTTCATACCGCACCGAAATGATCTACTGCTTAATTGCTCCATGTGCAACACCCTTGAAAGAGAAAATGTGATACATTTTATTGGAAGATGTCCTATGCTGGTCGAGATACGGCGACAGATATGGTAGAAAAACTATCTAGACCAAACAGAATGTATGACAATATTAAATGGCAATGATTGGCAAAAACTAATAAAATATATAAAGTATTCTTTAGTATATAGAAATAAGATAATGACAGAAGATTTTTAACTCCGAATTAATAAAACTCGATAAACCGGAAATTAATTGAAATTGTTACAAACAAGCTATCGTCTGGCTGACGGCCCTTCTGGCCATGCCTTTAAAGATTTAAGTATATTTAAAAACAAAAATTGAACATGTAAACAATTTGAGAAATAATAAATCAACCTATCTATCTATCTATCTATCTTATTGAAAGGTCGCAAATTCCAAAAAAAAAACAAACATTCTTTTACAAAAATTAATAAAAGCATCTTTTTTTAAGTGCGTGAAGTAAGCACCGCCATTTTGGATTTTCGTAAAAAAAAAGGATTTGCTGGGATATAAAAATTGTGCTGCCATTTGCCGTATTTAAACAAAAAATCGTGTATGGGTTTTAGGTTATTTTTTTTTTTAGTGTGAGGTTAAAACTTCATTTTCGATTTAAGAAGACAGATGATGTTGAGCACATTACCAGCCCCTGATCAAGGGCCTGTGCCCCGAGTGACAGCTTACAGGGGCGCCAAATCCATGTGACTGAAAAAATTAAGAATAAATGATATTAAATTTTCCTGTAATGGATGTGGATGGTACACTTTTGGTATCAATCGAGGATCAGCTGCGCAGGTGGAAGGATCACTTTTGTACCTTGCTTAATGAGGATTCTGTCGAGCAGAGTGCTGAAGTGCCCTAGATTAACGAGATGCGTAGATCATATAGGGGTATTGACATCGAGCCCCCTACAATACTGGAAATTCAATCTTCGATAAATCTTCTCAAAAACAACAAAGCAGCTGGACTTGACGGTATACCAGCCGAGTTCCTGAAAGCTGACCCTGTCAGAACGGCTAGTATTCTACACCCGTTGATACAAGCTGTGTGGGAAAACGAAATCTATCCCAGCGACTGGAAGGATGGTGTAATTGTTAAGTTGCCAAAGAAAGGAGATCTCAGGAATTGCAACAATTGGCGAGGTATTACAGTTTTGTCCGTTTTTTCCAAAATTAATGGCAACCATCATTCTGGAGCGGATAAAGGTTAGAATCGAGTCTACACTCAAGAGGCATCAAGCTGGTTTCCGCAGTGGGCGGTCTTGTGTCGACCATATCAACACTCTGCGTATCGTTCTTGAGCAGTCTGCGGAGTTTCAATCACCGCTTTACCTCATGTTCGTGGATTTTGAGAAGGCCTTTGACCGAGTCAACCGTGAATGTATATGGAGATCACTTCTTGGTAGAGGAATTCCCCCAAAAATTGTTGCCATTATAAGAGAGTCCTATAACAACGCAAGATGCTTTGTTTTACACAATGGGCAGCTATCCGACTCTTTCGAAGTGCGGCAGGGTGTGAGACAGGGAGATGTTCTATCGCCAATTCTCTTTCTACTGGCGATTGACGATGTTTTGACGGCCAGCGTTGGAACAGCAGAGAGGCAGGGCATTCAATGGAGACCGTTTGAAAGGCTTAGCCACTTAGACTATGCCGATGATATATGTCTCTTGGCAAATAACATCAGCGGGCTGAACGGGATGTGTCAAGCTCTGAAGGTAAAAGGAGAGGCGAGTGGTCTTAAAATAAATAGCAAAAAGACAAAAATAATGCTCTCAGGCCGCTCCACACATCAGCGTATTTTAATACAGGAGACGCCAGTTGAAGAGGTTGAACAATTTAACTACCTTGGAAGTATTGTTTCAGCAAATGGTGGTACTGATCTGGACGTTCAAAGTAGCATAAATAAAGCTCGTGCAGCCTTCGGTACTCTCTCCCAAATTTGGAAATCATTATCAAATCTCCTTGCGCACAAAGTTGAGATTCTTCGAATCCAATGTCAAATCCGTGGTGTTATATGCTTGCGAAACCTGGAAAGTCACGACTACCATCTCAAAGCAATTGCAGGGTTTTGTGAACCGTTGTCTACGCCATATTCTAAAAATTCGCTGGCCACAAATTATATCAAACGAGGAATTGTGGCGCAGGACAAGTCAAGAACGGCTGGACGTTGACATAAGAAATCGTAAATGGCAATGGATTGGTCACAAACTGAGGAAACCAAACGATAAGCAGTAATTTGAATGGAATCCTAAGGGTGCACGGCGGGTTGGAAGACCAAGAACAACATGGAAATCAACAGTTCTAGCAGAAGCAGACTCCCAGAGAAAGACGTGGCCACAGTTAAAATATCTATCTGCAGACCGTGAAGGATGGAAACGATTTGTTGGCGCCCTATGCCCCAACCGGGGTTACAGGACTTGATGATGATATTAAATTAATTGAGATGCGGCAATGGAATATCAAATTGTATTCCTCGTCAACCTTTAGCAGTTTTTCTATTATTACTTCAGCATTTAAAGTATTTTCGAAAACTATTGACAACTACAACAGCCTGACTTGATTGAAAAATTAAATAAAAGAAACAAACTTTAATACATTGTTGAAAGTTTATTGCACTGCATTTTAAATATTTTTTAAGTTAACAAAAAATCTTAATACAAACAAATGTAAGAAATCATGTGATCTACAAAAAACTGTTTGGTATAAAATTTTTCGTTTAGATGAACAGAAATCGAAATAAACGCTCGAAACTATTTTTACAGTTTTTCGACAACAATCTTTCATGATGTCGAAAATATTTGTAAACAAAAATTTTAAAAGATATTTAAACCTACAAAATCAAATAAACAAATTGACTCTTAGTTCTATAGGAGCCGAGAAAATTGCATTTACATTTTTTAACACCCTTTTTGAAAATGGTGGGTAGTACAACATTTCCAACCAGCCAGAGATTGCCCTCGAGCGTATCACAGAGCCAGTCAATCTAAAATGACTTGTGTTTTGACGTTGCTTATGCTAGGTTTCCACTTGCCTTTGAATTGACACAGTTTGAAAGGTTACGATTTGGTCTTTGAACGACACAATTGCCAGTTCATTTTCACTTATGTCTTTAATCGACCCAAAATTGTTGGTCTTTTCAAAGACAAGGAAAGGAGAATGGGCAAATTGGCCCATATGCTCAAAGCAATAATTATGTCATACATTTTTGAAAAGGTTATTGTTAGGACATCATTTCATTATACAGCCATTAAGCTCTAAGCCATGGGGTTCGCGAGATATTCGGCTTCAAAACACTGAAAAGAACAATAATGCAACTCCGCATTTGGACATTGTCTTCCTGCTCAACATCAATGTTTGTGTATCGTTGGAAAGGTTATAGCATGTAATTTATTTTTGTTTATGACCGCTAAGCTGTAGACCATGGCTCTCAAGAGATATTTGGCATACAAAAAAAACAGCAAATAGAAAAATAATGCAATTCTGCATTGGATGCTGGCCTTCCTACTCAACACGAATGTGTCATACATGGTTGAAAAGGTTATTATGAGAACTTCATTTTATTATATAGCCATTAAGCTCTAAACCATGGGTTTCGGAAGTTATTTAGCTTAGTATGGATGGTATTAGTTTTAAGAGGGAGGCCACCTCGGATCATCACACACTGGGTCAATTTTTAACTGCACTAGCTTCAGAGTAATCTGAATAACGCCCGAAACCCATGGTTTAGTAGAGCTTAACGGCTATAAATAAAAGGAAGTGATCAAAATAACCTTCTCAACCATGTATGTATGACACATTCGTGTTGAGTAGGTAGGCCAGCACCCAATGCAGAATTGCATTATTTTTCTATTTGCCTTTTTTGATGCCAAATATCTCTCGAACCCCATGGTCTACATCTTAACGGTTATATACAAAAATGAAGTACATGCTATAACCTTTCCAACGATGTACGACGGATTGATGTTGAGTAGGAAGACAATGTCAAAATGCGGAGTTGCAGTATTGTTCTTTTCGTTGCTTTGAAGCCGAATATCTAGCGAACTCCATGGCTAAGAGCTTAACGGCTATATAATGAAATGATGTAGATAGATAGATAGATAGATACTTTTCTTTATTTCTTATAAAAAGTGATACAATTTTTTTGTTGATATGGAATACGGACTTGGCAATTTTGCCGTCTGCCGGATATGACATTTTGCTAGCAAAAAATAAGTAATAAAAAGAAATGTAATATAATGTTATTAATAAAAACTATATAAAAACATTTGAATAAGTTATAGAAGCAAAAGATATTATCGTACTTAAATTTGAATAAAATGGATAAGCGAAGATACTGAGCAATTATAATTATTTGCAGCATAAAAGGTATTAATTTTTGATGATTTAAAACGTAAAAGAACAATTTTAGATGATTTGAAACATAAAAAGGTGATGTTAACGCCGTAACTGGTAGAAATTCATGATGCACACAAGATGTGAATAACGCATGGCTGATTAGAAGCTATTACGGTACGCCAATGCATGGTTGCAAAATTTGTATAAATTAAGCCAGCCCCGCTGGCCGTTGAGTATTTCATATACATTATTTAATGACAAAAAGCTTTCTTGGAAGTACAGTCTTCTTATTTCCTGTAGAATAGGGCATACGGCGATGAAATGGTAAACATCTTCGGGCTCTCTTCTATTACAAAGATTACAAGTTGGCTGTTGAATCTTAACTTCATACCTCATAGACCCGACTCTATGAGGTATGAAGTTAAGATTCAAAATTTCAACCCTTGCTTTGAATATAGTGCTTATTGTTTCAGCAGAGTATTGAGTGTTGAAATAGTTTTCAGCTGTACACATTTGGTGGTTTAAGTTTTTATAGATTAACCTGGAACTTGACGTTAAAGCCTTTGTTAAATGTTGATCGTATATTTTTTCATCGACCTTAGAGATAATCGTTGCGAATATATCCTTCCAATCATTTACATTAGTTTCTAAAAGTCTTTCAGAAATATCGTGAGATAGTGCCAACTGGTTCCATTCTCTGAAGGGAGAAGAATTGGAGTTCAATAATCTACCAATAATTGATTTATGAAGACTGATGCCACTTTTTTTCATAACTCTTAATAAATAATCAGACTGAGTTTTTAAGTTTTGTATGTAGATGGGAGGCAGACCAGATTCCACATGTATTGCATATGTTGGTGTTGAGCTGGGTAATTGGAAAAGTCGCTTGAAGACATACCTCTGAACAGCTTCAAATTCATCGAAAGGGCAAACTCCAAATGCCTGGACTCCATAACAAAGACAGGTGTTTACAGTTGCATTAAAGACTTTATACTTAACCCTGAGGTCAATATTTTGATTGGCGAAAAATTTTGGCCACATAATATTGAGTGCCAACTTAGCTTCACAGCTTTTTTCTTTTGCATGCTTATTAAAACTCAAGTTAGATGTCAATAACACACCCAGATACTTAAAGTCACGAACTACTTCAATTCGTTCATTGTTCAGACGCCAGCATTCTTCCGGTAGCCTTCTCCTCTGTCGTTTCTCAAAGATCATAATCTTCGTTTTACTTATGTTGATGGTAAGATCCCAAGAGTCGCAATAAGCCTGTAACTTATTGATTTGTAATTGAAGTGTGAAAGGATTATCAGCTAGTAAAACTAAATCATCAGCGTAGAGAAGGACCTTGATGAGATTTCCAGCAAACGAAACTCCTCCTGGCAGAACTTCGCATATATCATCGATGAATAAAGCAAATAAAATCGGGCTTAAAATGCATCCTTGTGGGACTCCTGCAGAAGTGTCGAACCACTCGGACAGTTTTGCTCCATCCCATACAGTTGCTCTAGACGATGACAGAAAATTTTGATAGAGTCGAAGAAATTTCCTGGATACTCCAAGCAAAGCTAATTTATATATCAAAGCTTGCCTATTAACTTTATCAAAAGCAGATTTGAAATCCACAAAACACACATACAGCTTTTTGTTTAAATTGATGTTTCTCCTGGCGATGCTAGTCAGAGCAAAGATATGGTCTGTTGTTGAAAAACCTGAACGAAAACCAGCTTGAAATATATTGAGACGATTATTGACTTCTATCCACTTTGAAATTCTTCCGTAGAGAATCGTAGCGAGTATTTTTCGCAGTGAAGTGAGGATAGAAATCCCTCTATAGTTTTCCGGATAACTAGAGTCTCCTTTTTTAAAAATCGCAAAAATTATTGATTTGGTGAAACTAGTAGGTACACAGTTAGTGTTGTAAATAAGGTTAAAGAACTCCACAATGTAATTTTTGAGTTGAACAGTTCCATTTTTATAAAATTCCACTGGAATGCCATCACTTCCTGGAGCTTTGTTATTCTTCATTTTTAATAAAGTAGCTTCGAGTTCACTCTTTGATATATCGCAGTCCAATTCCAATAGCTAAAGCTTTGAAGATTCTCCTCCGCTGACAGTAACGTTTTAAAATGAGTCGCCAAAGTCTCGGCTTCGAGAGAAATCTTTGTACTACGGTGCCGTCCACACAATTCCCGTACACTGTTCCAGAATTCCTTAGAGGTTTTACAATCCAGTAGCTTAAAGGCAGAATTTTTAAGATATAGCACATTTTTCGTGGCACACAGTTCTTTAAAGTTTTTGTTTGCATTGAGATACAATTTTTTTAAAGTTATGGAGTTAGTCGATCGGAATAGCTTCAAGTATTTGAAAGAAAGTTTGCGAAGCTTGATACAATCTATATCAAACCATTTGTTTTTAGGTGAGAACGAGGTGATGATGTTCGTAGACTGTCCTGACGCGTAAATAATTCTCGAGATGCTTTGTTCAATTTCTTCAACACTGCATGATGATTGCAGAGGAAGTAGATTACAATGGTGATTTAATAGTGTCTTGTATTGAGCAGCTTTATTTTCAGACCACTTTAACTTATGGACATTTTCCGAGCTCCTTTGCTGAACTTCTGCATTAAAATTTGCTTTTACTAAAATAGGCAAGTGCGCTGAAAAACTAGCCATGAGCACCTGTAAATCCTCTACTGAGTTATACCATTCCAAATACCAAATGATGTACTTACAATAACCTTTTCATCGATGTATGACAGATTTGTGTTGAGAAATGGACCAGCACCCATACACTTTTGCTCATTCTCCTTTTGACCAACGTCTTTGTCAGTTCATTGACAGCTACATATTTCCATTTTGATTCGTCTTTAATGAAAAAAATCTAAATTTTCAGAGCTGTCTGTTGTCTTTAATTAAATGTGTGGTATAGTGTGCGAAGAATTATTATTTTTATATAATTTGTAGTTTGAATTACAAATAATTTCGAGCTTCTGTACCTTCTGTATCAGGGATTTTGGTTAATTTCACTGTCCACTGTTTTTATTTTTTTGTTGCCAGGAACATTATCAACCTCTTAATGGAAGAATGATAGCTATATGTTGAAGTCACTCATTTCACAGTTCAATTTTTTTTTTTCACTTCTGAAAACATAATTGCCCAAATTTTCAACATCACTTCCAAATTGCTTTGGGTCAGCTATCAAATTAGTGTCTTTCGTTGACAACGAATTAAAACACGTTGCCAAAAAATGTTCCTTGTCAGTTACAGACAAAGTGACATTTCGTTTGTCAATTAAGCTATGTCCACCTGTCTTTCAAATTTGTGGTCTTTCATTGACAAAATTGCCGCAAAAATGTGTCTTTCATCAATATAGTTAAATGACAAGTGGAAACTTAGCATTAGCTCTCGTAGGTACTATTAAGGATTGAAATTTTGTGTGTCAATTTCATTAAAGTTGTTCAAGGATCAACGAATTTATAATATGGACATTTTTTGAAACATCCTATTTTAAAAAAAAAAAAAAAATCGTTACAATTCAGTATCAGCTATCACGTGTAAATTTTATTTTAATCACTTCTTCCTTGAGCGAAGTTGCAAAATGTTGGCATATTTTTGAAACATCCTATTTTGAAAATATTTAAGTATTTTTTTCTACTATAACTCTGTCTCAGCTATCACCTCTGTCAATTTCATTGAAAGCGCTGAAGGAACAACAAAGTCCCGAGGATTTACAAATTTTTTTCGGAACTTTGTACTTCGACAATTTAACTTGCGTAAGTTTGGCTTTTCGAAATTTTGACCTTTCTTAAAATTACATTTATCATTCTCATTTGAATGGTTCGTGAATGGATGTTCAATAGTTCTCCCATGATAAATTATTCGGGAACGAGCTATAATTTACAGATCTTTGCAGATTTGATTGGAATGAAAACAAATTTTATTAGAAACAAAAAAATAAGATTCGCGATCGAATCAAAAATAAAATTCTCTTGCTGTGTATAGTTTTTGTTTATGCATTGTCAATTTTCTTATCTATAATAAAAAGTTGCTGCATGCTGCACATGCATTAAAAAGTTCTACTCTCCCAGTGATAAAAAATCTAACCAAGTAGAAATTTATTTTTTTTTATCACAAACGATCTGGGGGTGCACATTCAAAAATTGAAAATAGCAGTCTAGCTTCGCAAAATTGTTTATTTTCCCGTAATAGCTGCAAATATTCATTTTTTTTTATGCTTTCGTAAAACTTCAAAACAGAATTCCTTTATTGATTCAAAATTACTTTTAATTGCCCTTAGTCCTTACAAATTAGCATTTTGTCCGGCAATCTTACTTGGAGTCATCAGTGACATAGTGGGGGCCTTTGTCATACACAATTTGTAAAATAAGAAAAAATTTAATTAAAATTGTGTATGAGCCGTTTTTGAGGGGTTGGCTACAAAATCTCGCAATTGCAAAATCTCGCTTTTCATAATCCCGCAATTACAAAATCCAGCTTTTCATAATCTCGCAATAACGACACCTAAAGATATCCTACCTACTGCAAAATATGTAATCCAGTGTCTAAGTACTTTAAAAACACTTTTATTTATTAATTTGAACTGTAATTTTTCAATAATATTGTTGTCAAAAGAACAAGAAAGAGAGAGAACATAGAGATGATAAATATCCAGTTGTAAATTGTCATGTGCAAATTGCATTAATTTGGCATTGAGCTATAGAAAATACGTTTAGTTCCATTATAAAAGCGTAAAAGACAACTAAAATGATTATAGAGGTTATTAACAGTAATAAAGGACGTTACAATTTTTTTTATTGACGGGTATAGTTATTAGTTGGGAAGAAAAATTATGCAAAGTGCTCTTGGGTATGTATATTATTAGTAGTTTATAAAAGATTTAAAGAAAGACTTGTTTTTTTTTCACCAATTTTTAATTGTACTTATAAGTTTTGCCAACGCGTTTCATCTTAGTTAGGATATCAACAATGCCCTGATGATGTCCTAACTATGACGAAACGCGTTGGCAAAATTATTTACTTCATGAACTCATGGTTATCGTCTGCGGCGTTGACTGTGGGACGCCAAGTAAATGTTATGTATGACTTATGAAGGTCCCTTATCATGGAAAGTTACGCATTTGAACTCGTAATCGAGATTTTGATTAAAAAAAAAATCAAACAAAATTTATTCAGAAATCACTGTTGTGTCTATCATCAACCAAGGAATTGCCATTATACTATTAAAAACCTCCAATATGGTCTTGTTAGAGTAATTCGGTGTGACATCAGTTTGATTTTTGTAATCTCAGCAAAACTTACAAAATTTAAATAAAATAAAAGAATTTGAAAATAATGAAAAAAAAACACTTAAATTGTTAAAGTAAGATATGGTACATATATGTTCAAAAATAATCCCTAAAAAGATTTCCTACTTAAATGCATTAAAGGAGCAACTTTTTGTAAATAACAAAAACCCTGCAGCATAAAGTTTAATAATCCTATATCGTTTCATTGAATATTTCATCAATTTTCCCATTCATTAATAATGTATCGCTATCGATAAGGAATATAATCCTTCCGTGTTCGTTTACAAAAATGAGTGCAAAAATATTTTGTATTTCACTCCTTTCTATTAATAGAAACTTCAGGCTATATGCCTCATATACATAACTACATAGTAGGTATGCCACTTCTTTTTATGTGAACATTTATTTAGTAAATTTAAGTATTCTCTTCACCAAAAATCGGAAGGGTTAGAAAAAAAAGGATCACGAACACGATACACAAAAAAAAACTTTCCTAGAAGCAAATACATAATATCATAAAATGGACAGAACCCGCCGGTCGTGAGGGTTGTACTATGATGGGTTTGCAATACAAAACAGGAGAGGATTAACAAATTTTTGAATGTGGTTAATAGAGCATTATTTAGGAAGTAACATGCTTTTGTTTTGTATAAGCTTTAATAAGTACCTTCTTTATGGAAAGATTTTAAAATGAGTGTGGCTTTTTAAATTATTTAAATAATGTTTTTTAAAAACTAAAGAAAAACATTTTACATTGAAATAACATTCAAACTTTATTTTTAGCTTAATCATTGTACATTATGTTTTAAGTTCTAACCAATAAAAACAAAAGCAATTTATTATTATTTTATTATTATTTATTTGTAACTACAATGGTAATATTGACGATATGTGTTTAAAATTGTATAATATACTTTTCAACTGTTTTTATGAAACTAATTCATTGCGTAAAACTTGTATAAGTTGTAAAATACCTCAGTTCGAGAACTTATAAAATAATGAAACAAAGCATGGTTAAAATATAGTAAATCCAGAGCCAGGGTATACTCGGAATTGAAATTTTTTTCAAAGATGCCTTTGTAGTGCCTAGTTCTCACGAGCCCGTGCATCCACTCCTTCCTAGCCCTAGTTTTTCACACTTTAATTCAATAAATTTTTCTATTTAAGAGAATTCAATTATCCAAAGTATTCTTGAACTCGAAGACTGTTTTAGTCCTGGTCCTGATGACAAATGTGTGTCTCAGTTGTCCTTTCCTCATATATTCTTTTGTGGAAAAGTGCTTTTATAACACCGGTACATAAAAAGGGTCGAACAATTACATCACAAACTAACGCCCTTGTGCTAAACTTTCAGTAATTCCGAACCTCTTTGAGTCCATTATTTGTAATGTGCTATCTTTTAATTGTAAATCTTTTATCTGTGACAACCAATACGGTTTCGTCAAAAGCAAGTCAACTGTTACAAACGTGTTTACTTGGTACATTTCACACTTTTTTTCATTTATTAAAAACTAAAAATAAAGGTACCTGCCTGTCATAACACTTTTGTAGTTTTTTAACAAACTCTTTCGAAGATCGAAAACAAGTGGATTGTGTCTTTACCGATTTAGTAAAGCTTTTGATCAATTATGTCATAAGAATTTAACCAATAAACTGAAGGCTATAAAGTTCAATGAAAGTTTTTTTTAATGTGGATCTCGTCGAATTTGGTGAATAGGTGTTATAGTGTGATTTTTGAAATGAGCACTCTGATCATTTTATTGTTAACTCTGGTCTTCCACAAGGTAGCCAATTAGGTGCATTATTATTTATTTTATACACAAATGTCTTGACCTTAGTTTTTCCGAACTTGGTATTGTTCTTGACACAAAATTAACCTTTGTCAATCACTTTGACTATATTTTAAAAAAGGGGCAGTAAAATTCAGAGATTCATAGAACAATTTTCTCGTGATTTCCAGGACCCTTATGTTCTTAAGCTTCTATATGTATCTTTTGTACGGCCAGTAGTTGAAAATGGATGCGTCGTATGGGCCCCTTACTACACAGTTCACATAAACAGACTTGAATATATCCAGACATGCTTTACTTCCTTATGCTCCAGCTTTGCTTCATTATAAAATTAATAAATGGGTCAATAGTATCTCCATCAGCTCTGTGTCGTTTAAATTTCAGCTATAGTCAGGCAAGCATAAGAAGGCAGTAGTTGCCTTTATGTCTGATCTTCTGCAGAACAAACTATGGTGTGAAAAGTGGTGCAGTGTAATAACACCCGCGGTAATAACGCCCGTAGGTGATATTACCCAAAATAAAAGGAAAAAACACCCAAGGGGATTTTGTCCTTTTTGAAATGGAAATAAAAGCCGCGGTTCTTGTTTCGTTTCTGCGTGCGGTGACTGTTAGACACCCTGTATATGTTACGAAGCTACTTTACTATGGAATGTTACGCATTTGAACTCGAACTCGAGATTTTGATCAAACAAAATTTCATCAGGACTGTCGGCTATGTCCATCATTAACAAAGGGATTGTCAGTAATTGGGTGTCACGTCTAAAGCAAAATTTAATGAAAACTTTCAAAATTAAAAAAAAAAAATTGAAAATAGTGAAAAAACACTTAAATTTTTAAAGTAAGATATTGTTCCATACTAATAATTTGTGAAAACATATTCCAAAACAATCCCTTAAAAGATATCCTACTTAAATGTATAAAAGGACCAACTTTTTGTAAATAACAAAATCCCGCAACTAAAAGTTAAATAATCTTATATCGTTTCATAGAATATTTCATCAATTTTTCCCAGCCATTAATAATGTATTGCTATCGATAGTAAGGAATATAATCCTTTCGTGTTCGTTTACAAAAATGAGTGCAAAAATATATTGTATTTCACTCCTTCCTACTAACACTACATTCTTCAGGCTGTATGCTTCATACATACATAAGTATGCCGCTTCTTTTTTTGTGAACATTTATTTAGTAAATTTAAGTATTCTATTCACCAAAAATCGGTAGGGTTAGAAAAAAAAGGATCCCGAACATGATACACAAAAAAAAAACTTTCCTGAAAGCAAATTCATAATATCATAAAATGGACAGAACCCGCCGGGTTGTATTATGATGGGTAAATGGGTATGCAATACAAAACAGGAGAGGATTAACAAATTTTTCTATAGGATTAATAGAGCATTATTTAGGAAGTAACATGCTTTTATTTTTTGGAAGCTTTAATAAGTACCTACTTTATGGAAAGGTTTTAAATGTGTGGGGCTTTGTGGCTTTTTAAATTATTTAAATAATGTTTTTTAAAAACTAAAGAAAAACATTTTACATTGAAATAATATTCAAACTTTATTTTTAGCTTAATCATTGTACATTATGTTTAAAGTTATAACCAATAAGAACAACCTACTGAAAAAAATCGTATTAGAACTAATTTCAATTATTAATAAATTCGAATATCACAGTTTTAATCATTCTCATATTCAATGATACAAGAAGCCATGAATTTGAAGGTTAAGAGAAGCGCAGATGTATTGACTCATTTGTCATATGAATAAATAGACATTACATAATATACGGACGTGTGGGCAGATAAATACATTGAAATGGAGAAGTATAACGTCAATATTTGACGCCATGGTAAAAATTACTCCTTATGTAGTGGGCTACCCAACTACATAGGTCTAGTTCGTAGTGAATATTTGGACCAATTTACCCATTCTCCTTTGGGATGAAAATTTTTAGAATATTAAAATACATTTTAAAACTTATAGTCCACTCAACGAAGGAAAAATAAATGCAATCAATCATGCTCTCTGCATTTAATGTGATAGGGGTGACTTTTTTTTACTCAATTTTTCCAATTTCTTAAAACTATCTTAAAGCTTGAAAAAAATCATAAAAACTAGCCAACTTATCAATATCTTACAACTAACTTACTTTAGGCCAATAACAACATTAAATAATAAGAGACAATTTACTACTTTATACTGAAAAATACTGAAAAAGTAACAAAATTTTTCAATTTTTTTCTTTCTAGATTTTGAGTTTTCAAACGAATTTTTCAAAAATTGTTAACTTGTTTTCCTATTTAATAAAAGGATTCGTTTTAACCTTTTAATAAAGGTATAGCACAGTATTTTAAGTTTTTCCGTTGTTTTTAAATACCTGATTTTCTCCTTTAATTCAATTTTTTGGGAATTGATCCCCCACTTTTAGGAAAGAGGGGGAAATACACCTCCCCTTTTGTGTAATTTATTTCTAAGAATATGTCTCAAAACTTATTGAATAAAGTATTGGCCAATAACTTGGAAAAATTCTGTGTACTTCTTACCTTTAAAGAAACAGTTTTCTTCATATGAAAATAAACGCTATCAAACAAAATTAAATAAGGACATTTTAAACACAACCATCTTCTTTACACCATAAATTGCTCTCATAACGTCCTTGGAATGACCATGAATTAATATATACTTACTTTTTCCGATATTTTTGAGTAAATTGATCAAAAACCATTAATGTTGTAAAACAATAACATTGTGTTTCAATTGTTTGAATTTTCTACTCGTATCTTTCTTAATCCTGCTCCTACCGAAAATATGAATAAAACTTTTTCTTAGGAAATTTATTATTCTTTCATTTTGTAGTTTACATTTTTTCACTTAAACGCTTAGTTTTCAAAATATTCCCGAGACGTTGCAAAAGGGGACCTTTAACCCCCCCCCTCCTCCTGCCTAAAGCTCGCAGCCCTGGTCTGGGGACTTTTAGTATGTTATACATGGGGGTCACCCCTATCTCATTAAATAATAACCCAGAGAGCATGATTTATTGCATTTATTTTATAATTTTGAGTCTTCGTTAACTGGACTATTATTATAGTTTGAAAAAAAATCATCAACCCGTTTTTGATATCCAAAACTTATTTTTACTTGCGATATAGGTACTATAGGGCAAGTTTTGGATTCGTGCAAAAAAAAAATTTCGAGATAACAATCAAACATGACATTACGATGATAGAGAACACGAAAAAAGTGGGTGGCAAAATTCTGTCTGTCTGTCTGTCTGTCTGTCTGTCTGTCTGTCTGTCTGTATGTACCTCAACCTACAGCCTAAACCACTGAAGCGATTTTCTTCAAATTTTGGACTTAAGGTTTTTTTGTAACTCTCCAGAGGGGAAATTGAAATTTTTTTTTTAGCTCAAAAAATAACGGTACTTGCCATACAACCGTTAAGGAAAAGCTTATTTATCTCAAAAACGGCTCCAACGATTTTGATAAAAAAAATCAGTGTATTATTGTAGGTATGATTTTCCTTTAAATAAGAAAAAAAATTACCAAAAACATTTATTAACGGTACCTGCCATATAACGGTTTTTTTTATTTTTGATTTTCTCATTAACCGCTCATCCAATTTCAATGATATTTTTTGCACAAAAGCTTTGTTGGAATATAAATAATACTGCATACCAAAATTTTTGAAAAAATAAATTTTGGATTTTTAAAAAAAGATTCAAATTTTTTTTTTGAAAATTCAATATTTCAAAAACGGGTTGATGAATTGCTTTGAAATTTCAGTTTTAAATGTATATTAATATATACTCAAAATTGGCATACCAAATTTTTTTTTGAAAAATGTTACAAAAATTTTATATATAAAAAATTAATTTTTAAGAAAACGGCTCCAACGATTTAAAATTTTTTTTTTGCGTATATTCATATTTTTTCAAGTAATCAAATGGCATACTTTTTTTTGAGCTCTAAGTTATTTATCATGCTGTTTATACAATTAAAAGAACGATTTAAATGCTTTTTATACTTTTTCTATAATTATTTTAATATTTCTTAAAGTTCTTAAGTCCCACCCAACTTGAACATAAGAGCAAGTACGTGCGATCCAGTCGTGCATTTTATTTTTTAAATTTTGATATGCAATATTATTAACATTTTAAGGAAGCTCTTTGCATAAAAATTTTGATTGACATCCGTTAAGCCATCAATGAGAAAATCGAAAATCAAAAAAACCGTTATATGACAGGTACCGTTAATAACAGATCTTGATAATTTTTGTTTTTACCAAAATATATACCATGCCTACAATAACACACTTATTTTTTAATCAAAATCAATGGAGCCGTTTTTGTGATGAATAAGTTTTTCTTTAACAGTTGTATCTTGTATGGCAAGTACCGTTATTTTTGGAGCTGAGAACAAAATTTCAATTTCCCCTCTGGAGAGTTTCAAAAAACCTTAAGTTCAAAAATTGAAGATAATCGCATCATTGGTTTAGGCTGTAGATCCAGATACAAACAGACAGACAGACAGAATTGTGCCAGCCACTTGTTTCGTGTTCTCTATCATCGTGATGTCATGTTTGATTGTTATCTCAAATTTTTTTGTTTGCACGAATCCAAAACATGCTCTATAGTACATCGCAAGTAATAACAATGGAAGTCAAAAGTTACAGCCAGAAATAGAGTACATTTGAACATTACAAAGAAAAAAAAAAAATCAAATGAACTTATTTACATCCTTACATTTTTATATCACAGTATTACTATTTTCGCATTCAATAGGCAAAAACGCACGAACTCGAAGGTTAAACGAAGCGGAGATATGTTGACCCATGGTCATATGAAAAATTGAATAACAGATACTTATTATATGCAATGAGGTGGAGGAGTACATTACATAAGTGGACATGCACACTCATTTTATTTTTTATTTTTGTCTGTAACTTTTGATCCCCATTGGTCTTACTTGCGATATAGGTACATATTATAAGGCAAGTTTTTGATTCGTCAAAAAGAAAATTTACATTACTATACGATGATATAGAACACCAAAAAAGTGGGTGGCACAATTCTGTCTATCTGTCTGTCTGTTCGTCTACAGCCTAAACGGCTCGATCGATTCTCATCAAACTTTGTATATAGTGGTTTTTTGGTAATTATGCCCATATGTTTTTTGTCATTTTTCTTAGAGCCAAAAATAACGGTAACTGCAATACAATTTTTTTTTTGGAATTTTACATAATCGTATTTTTCTCAAAAACGGCTGCACAATTTTTCCTTAAAAAAAATTAATAAATTAACTTTAGTAAAGGTTTCCATTGGGTGAAAAACCATTTTCAAAAATGGTTACTTCCAAATGGTTTCTCCCAAAGAACCATTTCTTTTTAACTATCGATTGTTTTTTAAACGGTACTGACTTCAATAATTTTTTCTATACAGAAGCGTCCAAGAAATATTAATAGTCTTGTGTACCAAAATTAAAAAAAAATATATATATTTTTAGGATTTTTAAAAAATGTTTCAAAACTGATTTTTTGAAAATCAAATATTTCGAAAACGATATTATCGATTTTTTTTAAACTCGATACCTAACAATTTTTTAAGTAGGTATTCTCTAAAATATTTTTAGACAAAAATTTACATTTATGAAAAAATAACGGTTCCTTCCATACAAAAGTTAAAACCCGCAGAGGAAATTTTTTTTTCTCAAAAATGACCCCTATGATTTCTATTAAACTTTTCCATATACCAAAATTAGTACGATCTACTACCAGAAATTATAAAATTTTACACATAGCAACTATTAATGGTACCTGTCATAGAACATAGAATTGAGAACTTTTTTAAGTAGTCATGTTTGTCAGTTAAAAAATATTTACTTATTCTACTGCATTAATTGGTATTTTGTTGCCCCCGCAAATGTTGCGCCCTATGACCTCCTCATCGTCAGTCTGCCCTCGAAAATATTCATCTACTCGCACAAGAGCAAAACATCTAGAAAATTTGAATTAGTCATTCGTGGACTACGAGAAAAAAAAGAAAAAAAGGCAAATTTAAGTATATTTCTCTGTGCACCGTTACTTTCCAAAATGCTTTCCTCTTAAAGTTTATTCCATTGTGTTTCCATTTCCTCTTCCGGTTAGGGTTTTGTGAAAAAAATGAAGTTCTGTGTATAATATTTTCCAACTCTTAGGTCAAATATAGTGGGGTGGATATGTATATATACATAAACAGGGTTGAAATATACAAACATTAATCGCAACTGCGTTGTATAGGTTATATGATATCATTTTTAAATTTTAAGTTGACTTCTTTGGCATGTTTTTGTTTTGTTTGAATGCAATACATATACATAACTTATTGTAGTTTATTTTTTGACATTTTTGTGAGGATATTTTCTATTCCAAGTACGGAAAGAACTCGTCTAATCCCAAACTTTTATCTTACTTTTTCCAAATTTTAAAAATACCTTTAACAATTTTTAATCGGTAAATTTTACATCACGTAATCAAACTTTGAATAAAGACGCATTCATTTAAGATATGTAAGCTTTCTTACAATTTTTTAATTTTTCTTCAAAGACAATGCATTTTAAGCTTAAGAAAACCATTTATCAAAGTATATTATCTTCAGTAACTTTCGTTTAAGTAATGATACAGCAAATACTTACTTTCTCCTCAACTTTCTATCTATACATATATAATTCTTTACTCTTAACTCTAAGCTCATAAAATGATTTATGTTTTTCGAAAAGTTAATATTTCTCCACAAACTGTCAGATCCTTGCAAAATACGATCCAATACATATAAGAGTACTTATACGATATCTAGTGCAGACGTTTTATCCAAGTCATATGCACACAAGATAAGAAAGTGAAGACCAAAAATACAAAAAGCAAAAACTATAATAAAGCCCGAACATTATCCTTCCGAATCGACTTTAACCATCAGGCAAAACACACATCTAAACATGAGACGCAAAATCCACAGCTCTTCACATGACTGCTTTAATCTTAGTCGAGTGCTTTACGCATCATCGCTTCATGTGCATCTGATAGATACTTCCTTATAGAAATTTTGCTACCTCTAGTTTTATATGTAGGTGTGAATTGAGTTGAGAGCTGCAGGCCACCTTCTTCTACATATGGATCTATGTTCAACTTCACCCTCACACCATAATTCCCTCAACCCCTTACACCACCGACACAGTCAACTGTTTATTTTACAAACGTCAAGGCGAATGGAAAACTACTTTACTTCTTTTGAAATTGTATCAACTTCGCGTGGAATTGGGTTTCTCTTTATTGGCTTTTCAATTCAAGATATATAAAAAAAAAATTGTATCTTGAGTTTCAGTTCAGAAAAAAGGTGTAGGATGAAAGTAAGTTAAAACCTTTCTTCGAGGAGCAAAGTAAAGATGATGATCCAAACATTGTCTGTGAAATGTGCACTTTGAAATATTTCTCTCTAACGAAAAAATCATTATGCATAGTCATACATATAAATGATTTATCTATTTTTTATGGAAACAATTACACAATGTCCAGAATGTTAGAATTTTCTTCGTGCCCTTTTTTGTTCATAAAAATGATTATTGTTCAAATGTTACAAAATGGTCTTGAGCCCATCCTACGATAATCATTATTTTTATAAATAAGTTTAAGATACTTAAACAAATGTATGTATGTACACATTTTCATATCGTCTTAGGGACTAACTACAGAGAGTTTCACCAATGACAACAATTGTTCAAAATTATTGTATAAGCTAAATATTTCTTGTATGCACACTTTTTCTGCTGACCAAAAGACACTGTAATAAATCGATGTAAAAAATCTACTTCAAAATTTACATCTGTTCGACACATTTTCAGGTTGGCAGATAATATGTTAATGGTTTAACACTCTGAAGGCTTATTGATAACGTTACGCAACTAACTTGAATTTGTATGTCGTTAGCTCTCGGTGTATGAGTCACTTATAGTCTGGGAGCCCACCGAAAGATTACCTATCTCATCGCAGCCTCGCAAAAATTGGATGCCTACCGATAGCTTTAGTCCAAACGTATACAAAACTGCTGGTCGGACAAGCTTTATCATGTCGCAATGGTTAGAAAATGCACTTTTCAGGTTGCATTTTCCGCTAAATGTACCTAGGATACAAGCAACTTATATATTTGTATATAAACTTATAAGTTTATATACAAAGCCCCTACACGATACCAATGGTCGGACATACTTTTTTGGCTGTTGCCACGAGTCCGACCACTTTCCTAAAATTAGGGATTTTGTGTATCCTTGGATGAAAATGAAAAAAAAAAGTGGCTAAGGCCACTTTCCTAACCATTTTATATGATTTTATTACTCAGTTTTCCCTGATGTAAAACGCAGTGTTAAGAAAAAAAACATTTTTTTATTTTAAATGGTCGGACTCGTCGCAACAGTGACCATTGGCATCGTGTAGAGCAGCGGTTCCCAAACCTTTTAAGTTGCCCAAATATATTTCGGAACCCCACCCTGACAATAGCAAACAATGAAAAAGAACACATTTCAAAATCAATTTTTTATTTAGTGTGAAGAATGTATCTGTTTCATTGTTTGATTTATAATTGTTTTAAAACTAACTTCTTTGTCCGAAAGTTGTATTCGCAGCGTATGGGGCAGCGTCCAGCCTCGATGTGCATTTAGTTTTTGTGTAAGTACACACTGAAAAGCCCACTTCACAGCCGTACGTTGTAACAAAAGGTAGCAAATTTAATATAGCTTTCTTGGCTAGCTCAGGGTATTCATTCTTAATACCAATCCAAAATTCGTTTAATGATGCAGAATCAAATACAAATTTTGATGAAGAGATGTATACTCAGTGATGGTTGGATGTTGTAGGAACTGGGGGCCTCGAGCTGTATCTTTTCCTACAAATCAAGTGCTTACAATACCTCCAAGTTGGTAGCCGCCGGATACTGGTCTTTGGCTTTATGCCAGGAGTTGCTAAACTTGTAAGTGCGAATGTTGATCAAGGAAAGAATTGCAACATTAAACCTATGGCCCTACAGATTGGAGGTTAGTGCGTTGGGCTAACGACCCGACCACAGTAAAAAAAAACAATTGTTATGAGAGAGACGCGGGAAGCCTCGGATAACGACCCCCCTCAAATGGCAACCAGACCCGGAACGAAAATGGACTATGATCTACGAGTATGCACCTGGAATGTAAGGACACTCTACACACCAGGTGCTACTCAAAAACTTTAATCTGTCCTCTCGCGGTACAAGGCAGACATTACCGCGATCCAGGAGATACGATGGATAGGATCAGGTATAACGAAAAGAAAAGATTGCGACATTTATTACAGCTGTCACCAAAGACTGCACATGCTAGGATGTTGATTCGTCGTAGGAAATCGACTCAGATCGAAAGTCATCGATTTTAACCCATTTCCGCCTAACGTTGCGAAAACGCAACGTCGTACGTGTGGACGTATAGAACTTTACTGATGATAAATTTGAATGAGCTGATTAGTGATTTTGAAAGTTAATTTAACTATTTAATAGACCTGTTTTTGGATTTTTTTCTAAAAATTTGTTTTCATGGTTTTTTTGCACCTCCAAAATCGGAAATTTTCGAAATTTTTAGGTAAAATTTTTGAACCACTCAAAAATACTTCAAAATTATAATTTTTCAAAATAAAGTCAACGGCATGTAAAGAAGGGTTCAAATTATATTCTAAAATAAAGTTGACGCAATTTATATGAGTTGCCTGCTTGACAGGTGAGGTGAAAGCACTGCGTTGCGTTTTCGCAACGTTCGTCTAATGTAGTAGCATTTGAACCTAAAAACAATATTTGCACTTCGTTGCGTTTTCAAATCAGAATAAACGGTTTTTTCTCAGAATATTGTGTTTTTATGATTATATTGCACGAAATTTCGAAATAGTGTCAATTTTTGTTGCATCCTGTCAAACAAAAGGATGCGTATTCTAATTCTGAGAAAAGAAAAAAACAATTCATTCAGTGCTATATTGGAAAAACCCTTTCTACCATCCACGCAACCTTATTCTTAGAAGTAATTAGACAGTAACTCCTTCGTATAGGAAACCTCAAAGCCCAGGTCATTTTTCTAATGAGCGTGGTCCCTATAAGAGAACTCTACTGTACTCAGGTACAGTACTGATGGGAGTGCAAGTGCATATTCCAATTCCCAGAAAAAAATTAAACCAATTGATAAACGCGTGCTGTTTTGGAAAACCCCATCACGTATATAAGTTTTTTGCATTCGATTTATTTTTTACTTATAAGCTGTGAATCTTGCGGTCAAGTTGTGTAGTTAAAAAAAATATCTGTGTTAAAAAAAGTGCAAAATTATGTATCGCAGAAAGTTTTTATCAGCTAGAGAACTCGAAGAGTTATTGATGAACCCGAGTTCTGACGAAGAAGACGAATTTAATTTGAATTTAGATGCAGAAGTTGAAACAAATGTTATAATTTTGCCTCCAAAAATTGATGCTGTAAGCGATAATGAGGAGATTGATGATAATGTGCAGCTTTTGGAAGATAGAAACGTGTTCCCAAATGAATAAGCGGGTGAAATTGAGATTGAATGTTGTACTGAGATACTTTCGAAAATCGATATACCAAGCCAACACACGGTTACTTTCGACAACTTTTTTACGTCACACAAGCTTATCTATCGTCTTTCAAAATTGAATTACTTCGCAACTGGTAATTTTTATTTATTCTTAATTTGTATAGTGAAATATCAACCGTTCTAGTATTTACAGGCACAGTTGGTGAAAATAGAAGTGGTAAGGCAATGTTGACGGATCCAAAACAAATGAAGAAAAAAAGTCGTGGTTCTATTGATTTTGCATTCAACAAGGAAAATGAAATTGCAGCTGTGCGTTGGAACGACAATTCCATTGTAATAGTTTTATCAAATCATTTGATGGACCAACCAATCAAACAAGCAAAACGGTTTGATCGCAAAAAGAGGAAACACGTAAACATTCAAATGCCAAATGCAATTCGCAAATACAACATAACGATGGGAGGAGTTGATTTGTTCAACAACGCTACAAGCAACTATCGCATACGAATTCGAGGAAAGAAGTGGTACTGGCCACTTTTATCAAATGCACTCGATACAGCATTGGTAAATGCATGGAAGTTACACTGTATTTGCAAAAAAAATGCTAAGGAAACAGCAATGACACAACTAGAATTTAGGACGTTTGTTGTAGAGTCCTTGTCCACCCCAATGAAGTGGTTCGTTTCGATGACATCAAGCATACAGTCACGAAAACAGAAAAGCGTCATCGATGTCGCAAGTGCTCCCGCCATATCGTTTTTTCCTGCAAGAAATTTAATATCCCGCTTCATCCAAAATGCTTCGACGCATACCACACAAAAACCCAGTCTTTATAAGCATATCTTTATATAGTGTATACTTTCTTATAAACTTCTTCATTTTAACCTTTAATTTATACCTATTTATTACATTTTTCATAAAATTCTCAAAAAAATTTCATTCATGTTCCATCTTAAAAAAAAAAAAAATTTTAATAATTTTGCTACCCCTTTGGCCGAACGTTGCGAAAACGCAACGTGAATTTTCTGGGAAACTATAAGCTTTTCCAAAATTTTTTTTTGGGATTTCCCTTAGTTAGACCAAAAATAGACATTGTATGAAATTTTACGTTTCTAACTCAACTGGAACTGGTAGCCGTCTTAAATGGGTTAAGCCGATAAGCGATCGCCTGGCTGTGATCCGCATCAAAGCTACCTTCCAAAACATCAGCCTAATATGTGCACACGCCCCTACCGATGAAGCTGAGGAGTCTAACAAGGAGGAGTTTTACGACCTCCTGGACGGAGCCTACGGAGCCTGTCCGGAGTACGATGTCAAAGTCGTGCTCGGAGACTTCAATGCTAAAGTCGGAAAGGAAAACACCTTTGGCGGATTAGTTGGAAAGCACAGCCTCCACGAAACGACAACAGACAACGGCTTCCGACCAATCGACTTTGCTGCAGCTCGTAATACGGTGATAAGTAGCACTAGGTTCCCCAGGCGAAGGATACACACAGCAACCTGGCGATCTCCAACGAAAAGAAAACGAAGACCGCCCAAAGAAAGAAGTTCAACATCGCATGCCTTAGCACATCTGAGAAAGCCAGAGACTACAGTGAGTAATTGACAGGGAAACTCTCTGCAGTACACCCAGGTACAAGCGTCAACAACCAGTGGAACCAGTATCGCGACATTATTAAGGAGACAGCCGAGACCACCATAGGCTATCAACCACCCAGAAAAAAGAACCCGTGGTATGATGATGAATGCGCGGTATTGAAGCAGGAGACGGAAAATGCACGAATGCAAATGCTGCAACGGAAAACAAGAGCAGCAAGAGAGGAGTACCGTGAAAAGAGAAGGAAAGAGAAAAAAACCCTGCGTAGAAAGAAAAGAGCATCCGCAGCCTCTCAGCTCAAGTATCTTGAAGAGTCCAGCACCGCCACCAACAAACGCCGGTTCTACAAAACAGCCAAGCAACTGGCATCTGGTTATAGGACTGGCACGCAAGCTCTTCGAAACAGCGAAGGGAACCTAGTCACCGAAGCACAGGGAATTGTAGACGTGTTTAAGCAGCATTTCCAGCAGCTGCTTAGTGGGCATTATGTAGAGGACGCGACAGGGGAACAAAGAAGCATTAGACCAGTCAATGAAGATCCAGTCCCAGCACCCAGTACTGAAGAGGTTAAGAAAGCCATCCACAAGCTTAAGAACAACAAATCCGCCGGCTCGGATGGCCTACCAGCGGAACTCTTCAAGTATGGAGGAGATGTTCTGGTAGGGTGCATGCACCAGATCATCAACCAAGTTTGGGAAGAGGAAAGTATGCCCGACGAATGGTCAAATAGCTCCATATGCCCAATCTACAAAAAAGGCGATCCTATGTCCTGCAAGAACTACAGAGGCATATCCCTGCTTAATGTTGCCTACAAGATCCTATCCAACATACTATGTGAGCGTCTAAAACCTTTCTGCAACACTATGATCGGCACGTACCAGTGTGGCTTCAGGCCAGGCAGATCAACGATAGACCAAATCTTCACATTGAGCAAATCCTGGAAAATACCAACGAATTTCAAGTCGAGACCCACCACCTCTTCATCGACTTTAAAGCCGCATATGATAGCATAAGTCGCCAAGAGCTTCTATTGGCTCTGTCGGAACTCGGGATCCCAAAAAACTAATCCAGCTATGCCGCATGACGTTACAAAATACGCGGTGCAACGTGCAAGTGGGTAACAGCTCATCCGAGTTATTCCAGACGTGTACAGGGTTCAGACAAGGAGATGCGCTATCATGTGATTTCTTCAACCTAGTCCTGGAGCAGATAGTGCGCAAGAGTGGTGTTAACATGGAAGGCACTATCTTTAACAGGTCTTCTCAACTGCTTGGCTATGCGGACGACATCGACATCATCTGCCGTTCCAAGAGAGCTGTGCTTGAAGCATTCACAGCTATTGATGAACAGGCGAAACGCGTTGGTCTTGAAGTGAATGAGGACAAAACAAAGTATATGCTATCAACAAACAAAGCCTCATCTGTCCATCGCCTAGGACAAAACGACACTGTTGGTAGCAGTAATTTCAAGGTAGTCAAGGAGTTCACCTACCTCAGAACAAACATCAATCCCACGAACGACACCTTAGTGGAAATTCGACGAAAAATTACCCTAGCGAACCGCTGCTACTTCGGTTTGGCCAAACAAATGGGTTCAAAACTCCTTTCTCGAAAGACAAAGTGCACGCTATACAAAACTCTAATTTTACCAGTTCTACTCTACGGCGCCGAGTACTGGACGATAAGTAAAAAAGGGGAATTGATCCTGGGCACTTTCGAGAGAAAAATTCTACGGCGGATATTTGGTCCTATATGCGAAGAGGGCGATTGGAGGAGAAGATTCAATCGTGAACTGTACGAGCTGTACCAAGATGTGGATGTAGTCCAAAGAGCCAAAACACGTCGACTACACTGGCTCGGCCACATCGAGCGAATGGACAACAACGCTCCAGCCAAGAAAATCTTCGAATCCCAGCCCCCAGGTTCAAGACGACCAGGAAGACCAAACCTCCGCTATATGGACCAGGCGGTCACAGACGCAAGAGCGCTTGGTCTCGACGACTGGAGGGAGCGTGCGAGGGACCGCAACCGATGGAAGACCGCAATATCTCAGGCAGAGACCCTTCATGGATCGGGAGCCGGATAAGTAAGTAAGTAAGTGTTCATAGACACTTCAATTCTTTTCGGGGTTCTATAGGGAGCAGGGGTTTCAGACTCGAAATTAATATTGAAGAGGATTCATCTGTGATCCGAAATGGAATTAAAAGGGGATACTCTCCAATTCTCCACAAATAGCTTTTATATGGTTTTCGGGGCCTTTCAGATGGTATTAAATTTTAGCAAATTTCCCATAAATGAGGTTCCAAAATCGCTATGACCTCGAAAATTTTTGAAAGTTCACTTAAAAAAATCTATGGCTGACCAATAACTGAAACTAGCTGACTTTTTATAAAGATCTAGAGATCTTTCAGATGATAGACATTTTTTCCACGACGTACCAAAATTCGAGCTACATACATACCTGCTGTTGTGGATTGCGAATAAGTGTTTGACAGCTCGCAGAAAATATCTTTTTGATCTCGTAGAATATATAAAAATGCTTTATCTTACAATTTAAGCTTATTTTAGGCCGTGTTTTCTTTTTTTAAATTGGAGATCATTTATTCACTTCGTCGAAAAGTTAAAACAAGAATTTGTTGATATTTGCGCTTGAAATTTCCCAAACAAATTTATTTGAATTCGCAGGTTGCTTCTCATGTGAAAGGCAAGGCAAGTCAAACAAGTGTTTTTTTTTCATATCTTAAAAAGTTTTTAGGATAGCTTAATGGCCCAGACAAATTGTATACCTACTTACTTTTACTTCGGGAAAAATCCAAGTGAGTGTTTTTATTGCAATTATATTTATTTTGGCGTAAGGATTTATTTTTCTAAGATCTATAGATAATTTCAAAGATATCAATGTTTTAAAAATTTCCTCAAAAAAATATTATTTTTTGTGTTTTACCCATACATGCCAATGTTGTTAGAAAATAATGTTTGCTCAAAATATAGGTTATAGCATTATCTACCAAAAATATTATCACACTTTTTCCATAACAGCGATCAGTTGAAAGATATCACAACAAAAACATAAATGTTAAAAAAGGAGCCAAGTTCTTATGTTTACAAGAAACCTGTGTGTAAAAAGTCAGCCAAAAAAAGTAATGAGATCTAAAATATATGCCAAGTTTTAAGTTCATGAAGTTTAATATCATATATCTTAAGTACGTAATATCGAAACAATTCCAAATCATGACAGAAATTTGGTAATTAATGATTAGGTACTGATTAAAATTTGGTGGGTTCACTGGTCCAGTTTTCATACATTTTAAACTTGTGATTAAGTAAGTATTTAAGAGAAAACTTGCCAAGTAAATCCACCAAATTTTAATCAGTAATCATTAATTACCAAATTTCTGTCATGATTTGGAATTGTTTCGATATTACTCTGCTTAAGATATTTGATATTAAACTTCATAAACATTAAACTTGGCATATATTTTAGATCTCATGGCACCCCCCCTGAATAGACAATTCCAAATTTTCGATTTTTGTCCTTTCTAGGTACTTCAAGTCCTAGCGACCTACCAATTTTCATCCTTCTACAACAATCGGAAGTGCTTCATATAATTTATAAGAATTTTTGAGAATGTGGGTGGATGCCACGCCCCCTGAACTGAAACTTCCAATTTTTCGATTTTTTTTTTCTACTAAGTACTTCAAGGCCTACTGACCTACCAATTTTCATCGTTCTACAACAATCGGAAGTGCTCCATATAATTTATAAGAATTTTTAAGAATGTGGGTGGATGCCACGCCCCCTGTATGGAAAATTCCAATTTCTCAATTTTTTTCTTTCTAAGTACCTCAAAACCTATCGACTTACCTATTTTCATTGTTCTACAGCAATCGGAAAGGCTCCATATAATTAATAGAATATTTAAGAAAGTGGGTGGATGCCACGCCCCCTGAATAGAAAATTGCAGATTTTCGATTTTTTCCTTTGTATGTACCACAAGGCCTACCGTTGTGCGAAATTTCAAGTCTCTACGATGTCGGGAAGTGCTCCATAATTTTGATGATCTTTCAGTGAGTCAGTGAGTCAGTCAGTTACGGTTTTTGCGTAGTCCTATATCTTGGGAACTACTAATGCTAAAGAGTTGAAATTTGGTGAATTTGAAGTTTCTGACTTTATTGGTACTGAAGATAGAGGGGGGTTGAAAATCGCCTGAGTTTGTTCCTTTAAAAAGGGTGTAGTGCCGCGAACTTGGCTGGGCACTACCGTGCCCTTTGATTCCTCCGAAAAATTTCTCAGTTTTGCTGTCAAATTACTAATGTTGAATCCGCTTGCTTACTTTTTGACAGATCAACATTTGCTGGGGTCTGCAAAAACTCATCTTCAACATTCTTGATAAAGAAAAAAATTGGTCATGGACAATTTTGACATAAGAATTCGTATGTTTCAGCAAAAAATAAAATTTCAGACAAAAATGATACCATTCTTCATAAATCCTCACTATTTCCAAGGTCATGAAAACATTGGAATTCTGATCACTGTTCATAATACATGTAATTTCAACATAGTTTCTTTTTATGTTTTAAAAAGCATTTTAAGAAGGTAGTCAAAATAATGTTAAATTATGTGCTCTCCTTTCTACTCAATGCAAAGAAAACCATTATTGTGGCTTTATTTCAAGCGTGAATTTTGAATTTGAAAAGTATTTTGAGTTCAGCGAACCGAATTCAATTGAAAAAGTTTCTCTTATTCAGCTGAACAAATTCCTCACAACAAAATTATGGCAGGTACCTACTTTTGAAGCAAAACAATAGAAAGCTTATCCTTTCACATAAATAATCACTTTGTGTTTTTTTTTTTTCAAAAACACAAAATATAATTATAACTCAAGACTTTGTTCAACGCTCGGGAATAATTTATATTCCACAAACCCTTAAGACCTTCTCAACTATACCTACCTACACTTCCCAGTCTGTGTGCTATATTAAAAAATAAATTCAAGTTCTCACAAAACTGAGAGGTAGGTACTACTTCACCTAGTTTTGCGTTTTGCCACAAATTACGCAACATAAATTATTCTAGGTCAAAGAATTCACTCATCAGTATAGGAGCAGTATATGGGAAATAGGAATGCCTCGATTACCTACGTAACTTTTACGCACAGCCAGCCAGCCAACAGCTATGTTCAAGCCTTAAATGGATTCTGGTACCATAATACGGAATGTTAGAATTGCAGAACTACAAACGTTCAAAAGGTAACATTCTCATCGTGCTTCTGCAGTTTCTCACAAAAGGATACCCTCTATAAATATACTAAAGGTTACTCTTGTATTTTACTCGCACCAAGTTCCGGTGGCTCGGCACTCAGAATCAGCCCACTAAACCGATGCATTCCTAAAACTGTTTACATGAGTAAGCACGCATAATTTATGATCACGTTACCATGGAATTGTTTCAACAGAAGAGTTCACTTTTTGTGCGCGTTCCTGGTTTTTACTCTAGGTATGTAGCTCCCTCCGCACATATAAACTCTTTCATATCAAATGCCATTGTGGGTCTGGGGCTGTGGCAATTGGCAAGCGGAACTTTACAGCGCATTATTCACTTGGGGAATAAGTTGTGTAAACATTAGCTCTCAGTATCGACCATCATGTCCGGTTGGGGGATTCTCTAGATCTACTCAGTTTCCAACATCCAGTACCTGAATGTGAACGTGAACATCCACTTCCTTTTTGAAGGTCTCGGTTTTCATTGCAAACCATGTGCAAGAGAGGATTACTACCACCAGCCAGAACTATAAAGAGCCTGAAGGTGTGTGCACGAGGTTCTATTTTGTAAAATTCATTATAAGGACTATAATTGTGGCAGGATCCTTATTTACCGTTGGGTGAGTGTTGGATTGCCGAATTAATGATATGCTTTCAGTGGTGTGGGTTGCAATAAATTTTTAAATAATTTTGGAAGGAATAATGAAAGAACGTGTGCTTATGAAATTTTAGACATTTGTAATGAAAAATAGTAAGAAGGGCCTTTCACGTTAAGAAGGTCACAAAGACTATCTATCGATGGAAAGTCACCGTCATATCGACGACGACTGTTAAAAGTTCCTACCTTCGCACACATTGCAACTTGGTCCAGCGGATGTTGCGTTTAAAAACTTACAGCAGTTGCAAGTGCTTTCCAAGTGTGAAGTGGTATGAACAGTAAAAATAGAAATTCTCCTATTGCCGTAGCACTATAAAAATGTCTGCTTGAAAAAATATGATTCAAAGTGGATTGTACTCTGACATGAACTTATTTATTATTAGTGTGAGAGGAACCCGAAAGAAGGTGAAAAAAATCTTCGTTGTACTGTAGGTATAGAGGCTTAATAAACTCATATTACAAATCATGACATAGTGTGTTTGTTCGTGTACCAAAACAAAGAATTTCTTTTTAGAAATGAGCTTTGGCAGAACTTTGGGCTAAATTTGTTAAAATTCTTTAGGAAGAACACGTACAAACAGAGTATCATTTTTATAAACATCACGGCCTGCAGTTAGATATTTTAACTGTTGCCACATCATTCTCTGGAAGTTCCTCGAGATGGTAGTCGTGACTCTCCATGTTTCGCAAGCATATAACAGCATGGATTTGACATGCGATTCGAAGAATCTCAACTTAGTGTGTAAGGAGATTTGAATGGATTTCCAGATTGGGGACAGAGTGCCGAAGGCAGCACGAGTTTCATTAATTCTACTTTTAACTTCCTGATCCTTACCGCCGTTTGTCGAAACAATACTGCCAGGGTAGCTTAACTGTTCGACTTCGATAATACGCTGCTGTGTAGAGCGGTCTGTGAGCATTATTTGTGTCTTTTTGCTATTTATCTTTAGAGCACTCGACGTTCACTTCACCTTTAGTGTCTGATACAACCCGTTCAGCCCGCTGATGTTATTTGCCAGGAGACATATGTATATCATCGTATAGTCTAAATGACAAGGCCTTTCAACCGGTCTTTATTGAATGCCCTGTCGCTCAGCTGTACCAACACGTCGTCCATCACCTGCAGGAAGAGAATTGGCGATCTCCTTGTCTCACACCCTGACGCACTACGAAGGAGTTGGATAGCTGCCCATTATATAAAACAAAAAACCTAGCGTTGTTGTAGGACTCAAATAATGACAACATTTTTTTTTTGAGAAATTCTTCCACCAAGCAACGCCCAACTAACAATTTAACTTGTATAAGGTCCGATTTTTCGAATTTGGTAAACTATAGCTCGCATAGAACTAACATTAGCCTTTATTATTCAAGCCAACCGTTTTCCAATATTAATTTTTGAAAATAGCCTGTTTAATGACTTTTAAATTGAAATTAGCAAGTTGTATATAAGACTTGTATGCTTTAGTATGAAAAGGCCTGTTTAAGGCCTGTCCAAATTGTTTTACTGAAAGTAAATAAAAACATTTTGTATACGGCTTGTTTAAATAAGCGTGTTACACCCAGCAGCAAGATTTGACATTTCTCTGTAGTTGAAAGTATTCTGCAGCGGGCTTAACAAATATTCGAAAGTGTTCGTCTTTCATATCAATAGATTAAAAACAAATTATTACTTAAAGACGTATTTATAAAAAAATAGTGAATAAATTAATAAGAAGTTATTAAAATATTAAATGAACTTCGTTTTCAAGTGCCCAAAGTCGATTAACAATATGAAACGCACGCTCGCAAAAGTGTTCCTCGACTGATGTGTTTCTTGTATGAGTTCGTGTTGTTTTTTTAATTTAAATAAATGCACAACTATTTTTGTTTATATTTGCAAACTTTTCTCGTAAATATATTTGTTTTTAATCTAACAGAACTATACAAGAAAAATTAATGCACATTTGAATATTTGTTGTGAGTTTGTATGTGGGTCAATATTTCAAAATATTAATATTTTAGTCTCCTTCATTTTTGAACCGAAGTACAAAATTTTATTATAAGTTTTTTAATTGGATGGCTTGAAACAAACGGGTTCTGATATTCGCTCTAGAAAAAATAAAGTTAAAAAAATATCATACCCGCTATCTGCATTTAAACACCCAAAATATCATTCCCCTGACGTGTCCCCAGGCCTACTTACCACACTGTCTGAATCTTAGCAACGAAACTAAAAAAGATACAAGAAATCTAATGATGCAGTCTTCTTAATAGTATATGCATCCTAACTAACAAATATTTAAATGATTTTTATTTGCTTTATTTTATTAGATAGGAGCTATTAAGTAAGTGTCCCCCATAAATTGATCATTTCTATCCCACCAATGGAAATTAAAAAAAAATATATATAGGCTCAAAATAGAAAACTGATTTTTTTGTTCCTTAACGGTACAGAATTTCCCTTTATGAAAATTTAAGTAAGAGTTTCAAAAAAAATTTGTTGTCTTTTTTATTCAAGTTAAGGCAACGATTTTGTTTTTCGTCAAGCGAAATTGTCATTCCTCTAACGCGTGTTTTTTACTAAACCGTGTGGTATAAAAATTAAAAACTTTTACTCGTCTGTGTCTTTTACAAGGGCCTACGTGAAAAATAATAAAAAACATCAAATTTTCTAATAACCTCCATTTAATTCTCATAAAACACCCTTGGGAGTCATTCCCCTAACATCATTTTTTGTGTCATTCCCCTGACTTTCAAGTTTTCATTATAATGATTGATTGCGTTTTGGTAACTCTAGGAGAATCAATAATATTACATTTAAACATATTTATAGTATTTTTAGTAGTTTTTAATTTTTTCACATTTTCTCGGTCAAAATATCATAAAAAAATACGATTATTACTATAAAATGTTTAGTCTCGCCAGATCCTTGAATCATGAGAGCAAGTTCGTGCAACATAGTCGTGGATGCTATTTTTCATGTTAGTATTTGTTCCCTTTTTTCTTTACACTCCTGAAACCATTCGCAAAATTAAATATCCATCTAATCAACGGAGTAAATATAAACTTTCGTCATTCCCCTGATACAAGTATCATTCCCCTGACTTAAAAAACCGTTAGATTTGATCAAACGTTATGATTCCTTGTTTTAAAGTGGTTATTATAGAGTTATAAAGAGACATAATTGTTCGTCTACCAAAATAGGTTCTTTTCAGCGAGGGTCCACTTTGGAGTGAAAAATATTAATGTTTTGAAATATTGACCCATGTCCATAAGTTTGTTTATTTTTTGCCTCAAATCTACTGTCAAATGGCACACGCGCAATCCCAAAAAAAATTTATTTTCTTGCAAAAAATATCTTCCAACCAAAAAATCGTTATGATATCGTTGTAAGGAATTCGGTATTAAATCATTTACAACTACTATGTTTTTTTTAGTAATAATGACATTTTTTGTAATTTGTTTTGAAAGATAAAATAAAATGTTTAAAGCAAACCTATTGAAATTTGCCTTTTTTCTTGAATTATTTTGTTTTGCTTGTGACAGATGTTGCCCTCTGTAAGGAAATATAAAGTTTTTATAAACTGTTGGTAACAAACTTTTAGAAATGATTTCCTTCGTTCGTGAGCTATTTCGATTTGCTTCTGACAGATGCACAAATGTTGCCCTCTGTAAGAACAAAAATACTTTTTATAAAATGGTAGTAGCAAACTTTTAGAAATGATTGCCTCCTTTCATGAGCTATTTCGTTTTGCTTCTGACAGATGCATAGATGGTGCCCTCTGTAAGGAAATATATGGTTTTTATAAAATGTGTGTAGCTTATTTATTCAAATGATTGCCTTCTTTCGTGAGCTATTTCGTTTTGGATGTGACAGCTGTGTCCCTCTGTCAGGAAGTATATAGTTTTTATAATAAGGGTATTCATGCAACAGCGTAAACTCGTCGTAAACATCGTAAAGTTGTAAACTTCGTAAATCTGTTAAATTTTCCATACAAATTGTGACAGAATTACGAAGTTTAAAAGTTTACAACGATTACGACGACTTTACGATGTTGTATGAATACCCTTAATATGTTAGTAGTAAACTTTAACAAATTATTGCTTTCTTTCGCGAACTATTTCGTTTTGCTTGTGACAGAGATGTCGCAGAAATGAGGAACACTTAGTGTTCGTGACGAATTCATTTTATTCTTTTATATAACTACTTTTACTAGATGTCAAAATAAGAGAGAGACAGAGCTAGCCTCTTACACCTCTTCCCCACACAATATTTCTTTAGTTGATTTATTTCATAAATGTTATAGATTTTTTTTGGTCAATAATAGATAGAAATATGAGAAAGCTTAAAATAAAAAATAAAAATAATTAAACATACAAATAACTATTATTTAAGGATAGTTTAAATTATAAAATCTTTAAATCGTTCTGGTGGACGAATAGTCCTTTTTGAACGACGTATTTGAGTTTCATTTGAAGTGCTTGCAATAATACCTGGTGCTTCCGGGACGATCGATTGCTGATGGTACTGCGTGCTTGGTGATGGTGCGATTATTGGTGATGATGCTGGCGTGCTTGCTGGTGAGTTTGCTAAGGAATCTTGCAGGTCTCGTGAGGCTTCGTTTGCTGTTGGCTCGATCCGCTCTAGTGAATAGGAATAATTATCCTGCAGCTGTGGTACATTACTTTCTGTTGTTGAGGATGTTTCTTCTAATTCTTGTATATCCTTACTGATAGTAGAGGCTCGTATTTGATCTCCAATTTTCCGGATTTGATCAGCATGTCGTTTCCAGATTCTATTATCATCTAATTCAATTTCGTAGTGTAGTTCACCTTGTTTAGCTTTGATTCTTCCAAATTTCCATTTCTCATTCGATAAATAATCTCTTACGGCCACTCTTTCTCCTATTGGGAATTGTTTTTGTAGTATTGGACGTTCAGGTATAATCATTGAGTCTTTGGGAATAAATAAATCTAAGCGTGATTGAATTTGACGCCCAAACATCAGCATAGCAGGCGATTTTCCCGTTGTTGGATGAATAGCTCGGCGGTATGCAAACAGGATTTTAGAAATCGCATTTTTTAAATCATTTGCTTGGCACTTAGCAGTTTTCAGCTTGTTTTTAATTGTTTGCACGAATCGTTCTGCTAAACCGTTGGTAGCCGGATGGTATGGTGCACCTTGCTTGTGTGTTGTTCCATTACTTTTCAAAAATATTTGGAAATCTTTAGAATTAAATTGTGATCCATGATCACTCACAAATACTTTTGGGATACCAAACGTAGCAAAAATACTTCGACAACTTTGAATTGTTGTTTCTGTGGTAATATTAGGTATAACATGTACTTCAGGCCACTTGCTGTGAGCATCGACTAAAACGAATAAGTATTTTCCTAAGAAAGGTCCTGCAAAATCAGCATGCACACGTTCAAAGGGTTTCGAAGGTGTGCTCCAACAATGAACTGGTAATATTTTAGCTGGTTGTGCCCTTGTGGACTGGCAATCTGCACAATTTTGAACTAACTTCTCTATATCGTTATCCATTCCATTCCACCAGCAGTACCCACGTGCCAGGGACTTTATTTTCGTTTCGCCAAAGTGAGCTGAGTGAAGTTCGTCAAGTACCCGTTTGCGTAAGCTTTTTGGTATGTAAGCACGGATTCCTCGTAATATGCAGCCTTGTTGCAAAGTTAATTCTGTTTGCAGGATTCCCCAACGATGTATGCTATCACATTCGCGACCGTTTTTTAAACTCTCAAGAAGAATGCGCACTTCATCTTCCTTTTTCGTTTCATCTCTTAATTCTGATACGTAAATTGGTAGATTTTCCAAGCACTCATTTTCAATTATATCGATTTCTTCAATGTTATGGTTTATTTCTTGGGTAGGTAGCCTTGACACAGCATCAGCATTAGCATTATCTTTAGATCTTTTTAAACGAATTTCAAAATCAAATGATTCTAAGAATATCGCGTAATGTTGCATTCTAGTGGCCGAAAGCGTTGGTAAACCCTTTTGTGGAGAAAATATTTGTGATATTGGTTTATTGTCAGTTACCAATATAAATTTCCTTTCATACAAATATTGATGAAATTTGCGGATACCATAAATTATAGCATAAGCTTCTTTGTCTATTTGGCTATATCGTTGTTGAACCGGAGATAATGTTTGTGACGCAAATTGAATGGGTTTTTCTAACCCATCAGGGTATAAATGACTTAATACCGACCCCACGCCATAAGGGCTCGCATCAACTGCCAATACTACAGGCAGCCCCGAGTCGTAATGTGTTAAAACCGCATCAGATAGTATTTGCCTTTTAGCCTCAACAAATGATTTTTCGCAACTTAAGTCCCAAACGAAAGGTACATTATTTTGCAAAAGTTTATTGATCGGAAAAAGGATCGTACTTAAGTTTTCTATAAAGCGACCATAGTTAATGAGTCCCACAAATGCACGAACTTCATCCTTATTGGTTGGTCGTCTCATGTTTTGTACAGCTTCTACCTTTGCATTGCCTTTTCTAATGCCATTTTTATCGATTGTGTACCCACAGTATTCAATTCGATCTTGCATGAACTCTGATTTGTCCCAATTTACTCTCATGTTAAAATTATTTAGACGTTTTAGCATTTTCTTTTATGTGTAGCCTAGCTTGGTGTCCCACAATTTTTCCAGTTGAAGGTAAAAATAAATTAGTGTACTTACTCATGATCTCTTTGAGCTGTGTATCCTTGAATCTGTCGACTTGAATATTGTTAACCTCCATTGTAGGGTTTTCTAGTTGATCCGAAATGATTTTATCCCAGTTGAGTTTAATAGTACGCAGCCATTCACTTCCCAGCAACGGCTTCCTTTCCGAACGAACCAAAATATTTTCACTAGGTGGTTCCTTCTAGGTGTTGCCACAGTAACCATAATGTATCCCAAGCAATCTAATGGAGTTTTGCGGTAGCTGTATAGTAAGGTATCATTTTCATTTATCTCCAGATTTCCAAAGTGCTTCTTTGCATCACCCAAGCTCACGATCGTCACGGGAGCACCTGTATTGATTTCAAAATTTAAGACAGAATTATTAACTTTAAGATTACAAGATAATTTGGAACGATTTAAGTACAAACTATTTTTTATATTGTTTACCCTTCCCTCGTATATTTGAAACAATTCATCTACAAAAATCTTATCTACAGCTTTTTCTTCTTCTGAAACTAGGTTAACTTGACGCTTTTCCTTCATACAAACTCTACGAAGGTGTCCTTTCGTCTTACAAAATCCGCAAACCGTCTCTTGATGCGAACACTGGTGCGCCAAGTGTGATGTACTGCCACATCGATAACATTTTCTGGTTTGTGGTTGCATGTTTCCTATCCTCACTGCTTTCTCGGTTGTCTTGTTCTTTGTTTCCTTTCTTTTATCTCCAAATGCATTCACTATGCTTGTATTGTCTCCGATTTCGTTAACATTTTCCCTCGCTATGGTTTGATGTAATTCTAGGCCTCCTTTTTCAGCACTCTCGAATGCATTTGCTATGTTGACTGCCGTTTCTAAAGTTAGATCAGTTTTTTCTAGCAGCCGACTCTGGATCTTTTGACTTTTTAACCCGAACACAAATTGGTTCCGTAGTGCTCTATTTAAATATGTTTGAAAATTGCAATTTGTTGAGAGACGTTTCAGCGCCACTAAGTAGTCCGCACACGTTTCACCTTCCTTTTGCTTTCTTAAATGGAAGCGATAATTTTCCAGAATCTCATTTGGTCTCGGGTCAAAATGCTCTTTCAACATTTTGGTTATTGTGCCATATTGTTCTTCTTCGGGTTGTTTCGGTAGGAGCTTATCACACAGTATATCATAAGTTGGTGCTCCCATGTAGTGCAGCAGAAGTTGTTTCTTTTTCGATGCATCGCAATCGAAAATATCCAGCGCTGTTTCAAAGCGAGTTAACCATCGGGACCATGTGGTGACACCGGCATCAAATCCCTCAAAATTGAACTGTATGGCCCTCGTGGTTTCAGGCATTTTGGCTCAGATTGAGGTTATCCACAAATCAAAAGGCGGATGAATGAATAATTTCGTATTTGATAACTTTTATGCAATTTCGTAATGTTTTCTGCTTTTTTTTTTTTTGTTAACTTATTTATGTAATATTGTACTTTTTTTTTAATTAAAAATCATCCTCGTCGCCAAATTGTCGTAGAAATGAGGAACACTTAGTTTTCGTGACGAATTCATTTTATTCTTTTATATAACTACTTTTACTAGATGTCAAAATAAGAGAGAGACAGAGCTAGCCTCTTACAACAGATGTTAAATTTAAGCATGAATGAATCGCAGGTACTTGCTGTTATAAGGAAATAAATGTTTACCCAAAACATAAAGACGAGATGAACGATTGTAAGGATTTAAGTTTTTCTTTCAAACGACCAGAAAATTTAAAATCAAATTTTGGTTCAATAGAAATGGAAGTATAACGTGTGATATTTTAAAATCATTTATTCATTCATTTTCAAAGTTCTCTTCATAAGAATGTATGAAAAATGTTAAAGATTTAAACATTAACTTGAAGGATCTTGTAGGTACTTTGTATGTTTTCAAACACTTCAAGAATCAATTGATTCACACTTAAAACAAAAAAAAGTACATAACAAGATTAAAGAACAACGAATTAGGTTTTTTTTTATAAAACCAGCACATAGCCTTTGCTACTCATTTCTTGATGGTAAAAGTGTATAGGCTGTGAAGTATGCCAAGTGTATCAACTCATTAAAATTTGTACATGACTCTTCTGAATTGGAGATGGCCTAGTGGGTTGCGCGCTGGATCGGTAATCGGAAGGACGTGAGTTCAAACCTCGGAAAAGTCATGTAAGTTAGTAACAGTTTTTCATATAAAATAAAATTCTTCACAATTCAGAACAAAGAATAACGCAGTTCAAACACTCTCCTGTGGAGAAAATAAACCCAAAAAATAAAATTAATAAACATTAAATAATTGAAAGCAAACAAATTTTTTTTTCAATACAACTGCATTGAGTGGCTTTTATAAGGCCTTAATGCAAAGTCTATATATGGCCTTTCAAAGGTCTTATTATACAAGCCATTTACTTTCGTATAATTACTTGTTTAGTAGAGCAATATTTTGCCTTTTTACGGCCTTAATACACAGTTGATCGGAAGCAATTTGATTGTATAGCACTTGCGATGACAGGTTTTAAGGGAATCAAATAGCTTGTTTAATGTCAGCCAAAATGATTTGTATAAGGTCTGTTTAAGTGTCTATACAAGCCAGAAAATAGCTTGTATTAACACTTAAACAAGTTAAATTGTTAGTTGGGCGATCTCCGTATACATTCTCGGCTAACTCGATCGAAGGCCTTCTAAACGCTTCCAACGCTTTACCTCATGAAGCAGTGATCTAATTTCCATAGACTATTTGGATAGCCTTCATTTTCTCAAATGCTTTGTATCAACGGATGTAGCCGTTGTGACGGGATCGACTTCCAGAAATTCAGCTGGTATTCCATCAAGTCCAGCTGCCTTGTTGTTTTTGAGGAGATTTATCGAAGTTTGGATTTCTGATACTGAAGGCGTTCGGTGTCAGTATCCCTATAGGACCTGCGCATCTCGTTAAGTTGGGGCATTTCAGCACTCTGCTCAACTGAATCCTCATTTAGCAGGGCACAAAAATGATCCTTCCATCTGCGTAGCTGATCCTCAATTGATACCAAAAGTGTGCCATCCACATCCATTACAGGATGGTTGGTGTTGATTTTTTTCCCAATAACATCTTTGGCTATTTTTTTACAATTCCCGGATATTTCCTCTTCTTGCAGCGTTTTCCGCATTATCTGCGAGTCCATCTAACCTCACCCTCTTGTCATGTCTCACACCAGCGATAAACCATCTTATGTACAATGCGGTAATCTCTTCGCAATTCAGCATTTCGTTGAACATCTGCTTCGACATTTATTTCCATTTTCAACTATTTGCGAAGTTCGATTTTATTCCAGGTGTCTTGGGATATCCAAGAGTCTCTGACTCTCGTCCGCTTGGGAACAGTTTTGGATCCAGTCTCCATAAGCACACTTCTTATTTCACCCCGCATGCCGCATCTCATCAATTGTTAGATATTGTTAGATGTTAAATCCCGTTTCATGACGAAGCTTCGTCGTTAAGGGTGGTGACATAGTTACGAAAAATGTTGGGGTCCTTTGAAGCATTTATTTTGAATTTTGGACTCTTGCTGCATCTTTCTCTTTTCTGTGTATGGCAGCGGTACGTAGTTTGAGACTCATCAGAACCAAATGGTGGTTGCTTCCCACATCGGCATTTCTTTAACTTCGAACATCACTCATTAACTTCCTCCATCGCTGCTGAAATCATGATATGGTCAATTTGGTTTTCAGTTTGACCATCCGGATGCACCCAGGTATTTTTGTTGCACATCTTATGCTTAACTACAGTCCAAAAGCAAATCCCATTTTCGTTCCGTGAAACCAAGCCATTTTTTCCCATCACGTGTTCCAAGCTTTAATTGTCTGATCCGACTTGGGCATTGAGGTCTCCCATGACGACTATGATATCGGCTCTGGGAACACTCCTGTAAACCGAATTCAGATGAGTGTAGAACGTGGTTTTGTCATCCTCGGTGGCCTCATTTGTGGGGGCGCGGCGTAGTACTGAATAACTATTATGTTACGAATATTCGAACGAAATCTTGCTGTCATTAATCTCGCAGAAATGGGCACCCAGGAAATAAGAATACGTCTCGCATCTTCGTTCAACATAATTCCGACACCATGCAGTCCTTGGCCACACTCCCTTTCATCCTCTCCGGAACACAGCATTCTTGTTTTTCCAGTGTCAGATCTGTATTCAGCTCTTCCCCACCACCTTGTTTCGCTTATGCCCAGGACACTGATCTTTAGGCGAAGCATTTCACGCTCAACCTGCTCACATCTACCCTCGCTATACAAGGATCGAACGTTCCATGTCCGATTTTCATACGTATGCGGTAGCCAAAGGTAACATTGGGGCTCTTGAAAAACTTCTCTATTTGTCGACGATTCATTTATTACCTATTGTCTTGATTGACGCTCGTACATGAAAGATGCCGAAGTTCCAAATCCGATGTCCGGTTTACTGCAGCCGAAGCTGCAGAAGGTTTCTCCATAAAAAGGTTACCTCTTGGGGACTCATTCCCATTTATTGTCATAGTTCATGTATTTGCATATTATTCGCCCACTATGGAAAAACAGACGCCTTTTGTAGCCGCTCAATATGGGTTACAGACGCTTTTTGTTGCGGCCGTTGGCCTTTCCAAATAGCTTCTTCCGCCACCAGACTTTGATGTTTTTGACCGCCACCTACAGGATGGAGTAAGCTTTAACGCAAACGCCTGCCAATTAAGGCCTAGTTCTCCGCTGAACCTACGGTGCAGGGAACTAAGTCCCCGGGAACCAAGTCCACCGAGGGAATTAGTTCTCATTTAATGGGAACTAAGTCCACTTCACTTCAGCGAAGTGGACTTGGTTCTCATAGAAGGTGGGAACAAAATTCCTCAAAAGCTGAGTGGTTTTACTTCCCTTTAAATGTGTATTTAATTCCCACTTCCAAATAAAAAATCAATCTTATAAATAAAATAGAAATACTTTTCACAATTGTTGGCTATATAGGATAAATTCAAAGATTCCTTAAATGCCAAAAAAAACTTTGTATACACCCAGCCTCGCACCTACCCCAAATCCTATAAAGAGCCCAAGCAGGGGGGTTGCAGGGGGGCAGCATGCCCCCCCATACATACCTCACTGTTTATTCGCCGTAATGCTTTTTCTTACATAAATACAGTGCTAGCACCCAGCATAACGGCGAACAAACAGTGAGGTATGTATGGGGGGGCATGCTGCCCCCCTGCAACCCCCCTGCTTGGGCTCACTATAGGATTTGGGGTAGGTGCGAGGTTGGGTGTATGCAAAGTTTTCGCGGAATTTTTAATTTTTGTAATTTTTATCGTTGGAAGTTAGTTCCCTCTCCATATTTCAAAATGTGTACTTAGTTCTCATAAAGAAGTGGGCTACTTGCTCACCTTGCCTGGGAACTAAGTCCACTTCGTTAAAGTGGATATAGTTCCCATTAAATGAGAACTAAGGCCCTCGGTGGACTTGGTTCCCGGGGACTTAGTTCCCTGCACCTGAGCCTACTCGGGTAGGAGTAAAATTAAGTGTCTACAAGCACCGTTAGCTTCCATCTGATCCCTTTGTAATTCATAGTTTCAATTTTGGGGATTCATATAGCCAGATAAAAATATAGAACCCCCTCATCGCCCATGCACCACCAATGGAAGAGACTTCTGTCAACTTCCTACTGTGTTTACTCTGCAGAAGTAAAATCACCTAGGTTAGGATTTTTTCTATATAATCAAGGCAGATCTGTCTACCTTGAGTGATCACGAATTTGATCGTCACCGCACAGCCACCGCAACGCACCCTAGAGGTGCCAACCCATATCACAAGATATGTCGGTACATTTTCATTTCAACTGTGCAAAGGGAAGCTATACTTAGAATTATGGATACATTACATGTCCAATCAATACTCGACAAGTAAAGAATGCAGTAAGCTTATCTTTGCTACGGTCTTTTGACCCTGCAATGTAGCAGGAACGACAACCCTTGGTTTAATTTAAAGATCAGCTACGAAGGACTATTGGTATCAGTTCTGCTAAATGAATCCTAGAGTCCTACTGTGTTTAGCCACCCTTACTTCATAAGGAGAAGGCGGTAAGTCGGTTGTCTCAGGCGGGTAGTAGTTCTCAGTCATCCGAAAAAAATAGTAGATATCTGGGTAATTACCTCGTTGAAATCCAACAAACCTGCAGTCCTTGCTACTGTGCCACCTCGTGGAGGTACACAGTTTAGCGATAAGGAACACCTGCATATGATGATCAGACTAAATTGGTCTTTCAAATAAAGATCCGACCAGTACCGAACATCACCTAGAGTCCCAAATCGGAACCCACCGCCACCTTATAAGTTCTTCCAACTTTTGGGCGACTTTCAATCGACCCAAGGACAAGTTTGTGCCCTGACCAGCAACGGTGATTTGTTTGTCTATCCCGCCATCCACGGGGAGGTGTGCATGGGGATTTTCCTTTTATTAAGTTTAAGTTGCCTACCCGTGTGCCAGTTAACACGTATGTTAAGGAGCAGACTGCTGGTAATGTTTTAACCGAAAATATGAAAAGCGTCACATTCAAGCATTAAAAAGTTTGTTGCAGTAAGTGTTGCAGTGTAAGAATAATATTACTATACATACTGTTGCTAAAGACTTACTCCATCCATCTCAGGAGTAACAAACCCAAAAGAATTTACGACCGACGCGACGGGGGCTAAAAGCCGATATGATACGACCAGATAGTATCTGATGACCATGACCACCAGATAAACGGTGGAACATAACCAAACTTGAAGTTTGAAGATACAGCCTGGAGGATTGAAAACATGAGACTTAAAATTATTTTAAAAAACTTGAAGAGGATGCAACGTATATTATTCGTGTGCTGTAAAATTACTCTTAAACTTAAGTCTAAGTGTTTCATGTAAAAGTAAGACCCTGATGGAATCAGGCGATTATCTCTCGGCCTTTGAACCCAAAGAATTTTTTTTATCTCAATTCAATATAATTTTATGAGTACATTTGCCACAAAGTTGTTTTTAAATGTATGTAGAAATGTATGTATGCAAGAACTTTTAAGTTGGTAACATTAAGTGGGGTAAGTATAGTATCTGCTATCTGTGGTCATGTCTTGCCCATCAAAAAATCAGTGTTGAAAGCATGTAAGTGAGCTATTTAAAAAGTTTAGATATGAATGTCGTTTACAAATATATATGTCCTCTATTATTTATTTATGAAATGATATTGACGCAAGTCATTTCGTACTTTTTGCTAACATATTTTTAAATGTTCTCTCTTCTTTGGCCATTGGTAATGGCAAAAGTGTTCTTCAAAATGATTGTGTTGTTTTTGATAGTAGATTTGTTCAAACAAAGTACAGGGCACTAAATAGGTAGTAAAGGTCTGCATGAATGCATTCATTTGCTTTCCCTGAACAAATAGGTACAGTACTTCAGTGTATCGATTCGTTGTTATCTTAGAAAGTAGTGTACACTGAAAGATAAAGCTTACATCTAAGAAACAAATACTGCACACCATTCGATCCCTTTAAACGAATCAAATACACTATTTGGTTTCCCAAGTGCAAGCCTAACAGCTATAAACATACCGAATACAGCGAATGTATCGAGTAAAAACGAATGCACTGTTTGGTTTGTCTCATAAGAATCAAAGGCATGAGTACAAACCTAACCGTTGTAAACAGGATTGTCAGATTGGGCTATTTATCATAAATTGGGCTATCTTTTTCCTAAATTTGCGACAAGAATTTGAAAAAAGTTGCCCAATTTCATATTACTTCAATTACTTTTAAGAAAATTCTTTACATAAGTTCAATACTTTATTTAAATTCGTCCAGATTTTAATGATTTGCCTTTAGAAATTATTCCAAAAAAACAATAAGAATGTGGAGTTTATAAGTAATTCCAGATTTTTTAAATGAGATTGGGCTAATTTTGGGCTGCATTTAGGGCAGCGATTTTGGGCTACAAGAATTCTGAAATTGGGCTACACAAGTGCTTCTTGACCTGGCAGCCCTGGTCGTAGAAGCACCGAGCTCGTACAATGATATAAAATGTATGTAGATTATGAATGGATGAATGCGTTTGTATACATAAATCTACGCAATGAGTACATATTTTGCACTAAGTTTGATAGAGTAAAAATTGAAAACAAAATTACTGCAAATTAATTAATTTTTAAAATGCATTTAAATGATGTACATAAGTCAATTTATATGGATCAAGAAATATCTGTTATGCACAATACACAATTTTCAAATGTTTAGTAGGATTCTACAAATGACTCGGATATTTCAATGACTAAGTGCTATATATATTGTAAGAGATCTTATCTATTACGATAAAACTATAGCTTATCCATACGATATTAATAAATTCAATTATCTGGCAACCCTGATACGAGAGCAGGCATCAAGTTAAACGAAAAGCTTTTATTTTGTTTTTTTTTTCAAAATATAATTATGTATGACAATTATGTACTCAGTTTTACTTGTTTCAAGTTCAAATATAACAGAATGATCGTACGATCCTATGACAGTTTTTATGTACTTAACTTAGGTATATAATTTATTTCTTGTTATACTGTACTATGCTACATATAATCAAGCTCTTTTTGAGACCGTTCGAATAAAGCATTGTAACTAATAAGAAGTCTGGTCTTTTTCTTTTTTATAAAATCGCATCATGTGAAGTTTCTGCATGATCTTAGAAGAGTTTTTGCACGTTTATTTAACTTTCAAGTTATTTAAGAGCTTATGGTTTTTTATAACCTTACAATATATAGCTATAGCCCTGTTAAATGACTAAGCCATTATTTTGTAACCTCCTGTGTTATTACTTGCGATTAATATGTATGTACAAGGTATCGAAAAAAAATAATTACTCAAGATTTCGATAAAACTTGTTATAACGATGGGGCAAAAAAAAAGTTGATCCCATAATTCTGTCTGTCTGTCCTTTGTTGAGCTACAGCCTAAAGGGCAAGATTGATTTTCGTCACACTTGGTACCTAGCCATATAGTTCGGTACATGCCATATATTTTTTTAGTAACTTTACATAATCGTATTTTTCTCAAAACAACTTCTCTTAAAAAAATTCAATAAAATACCTTTGGGTCCGAAATAATTTCTAAATCAATGGTTATTAATGGTTCCTCCCATAAAAAAGGATTTTTTACTTTCGATTTTCTTCAAGACTGTTTCATTGTTATTTTTCAGTAGTGGCTGAGCGGATTTAGATTAGTTTTTCATACATAATATACAAATTTCAAATAATTTTAAATACCTAATACTGCTTATCAAAATTTCAAAAAAATAAAAGAACATAAGAATTTTGAAAATTTTCAATAACCTCCTATAGTTTCAAGTTTTTCCCATCACTTTTTGAATATCAAAAACATACACAAAATAATTTAGAAAAATTATGTGTTTCAAAAATTCTGCACTCTTGAAAACGCACATGTGTACCATACCTATACATCTTACTAGAAATTCTTCTCACTTAGTAAATTCTTTTTAATTTCCGATTATGTTACTTTTATTCTCATTGGAAACTCTCCTCAATTATTATACGATTTACACGTGTGAAGCACTAAATTTTCATATCAAGGATCGAAAGATGAGAAGGTGGACAATTTTGTTGTTAGTTAGTTGTTATTTAGTTGTGAAAATTTTGAATTTTTCGAATCAAAAAATGGGTAGGTGCATTATTTGCCATTAATTTGTAATTTGTAGTAAGTAAGCTGTGACTTCAAATTTGTTGTTCATTGTTTTCTATGTTTTTTTTGTTGATGCTTTGCAAACTTGACATAACTCGAAAGCAGTTAAAACTACTTACGCCAAATGTTTATGACTTAATAATTTACCGTTTACTATCCATTGGTTAGGTTAGGTTATGAGGGGTGTGCACAGCACAGGGCTGTTGCGTACACGGGAGCCTGTCGGTCCATTGTGATCCCCTTACAATAAGAAAGCAGAGATGCTTCTAAGCTAATGATTCAGATAGACTGGCTCATTTACGAACCAGCCTGTGCCATCTATGAATTTCTTCATATTTACCATTGAGACCTGCGCTAGATCGTCCAGTTCTCCAACAAATCTGTTTCCCAAGTAACGGAGGCGGCTTGTTTGGAGGTTTGGACAATCGCAGAGCAGGTGTTTAATGGTTTCTATTTCTTCTACATCCTGACAGCTCCTACAACAGTCGGGTGCGAGTACACCCAATCTGGTGGCCATTGTGCCAATGGCGCAGTGAACCGTTAGTACACCTATCAAGATTCTAATGTTCTTTTTACTCAGCGATAGAATATACTGAGTTTCCTTTTCATTAATTCTAGGCCGTAAACTTCTAGAGATAGCGCAATCGTTCCTGGTAATCCAGGATTTATTGATTTGCTCTTTCGTTATTAGGTCCATTTTCGTTTTAATTACGCCAATCGGGATGGCTAGTCCCGTGTCTAATTGGCTACTACTGTTTCCATTTGACAATGACCCCTTCCTTACTAGTTCATTTGCTATATCATTCCCTTCTATATTACTATGTCCAGGAACCCAGCAGAGTTTGACTCGGTTTGTGTTGCAAATTTTGTTCAGTATGCCTCGACATTTTGCCACTGTTATGGATCTTATGGTCTCACTGGCTATTGCTTTGATCGCAGCTTGGCTGTTCACGAAAAAAGTGATCTCCGACGAGATCAGTTTTTTCTTGTGTACCAATTCTGCCGCTTTATGAATAGCATAAATCTCAGCCTGAAAGACACTACACTCATCTGGGAGTTTATATGATTCTCTAATATTAAGGGCCTCACAGAACACCCCCGCACCTGTTCCTTCTTCCATTTTTGACCCGTCAGTATAGAAGGGGATACCCTGTTCACTAATTAGTGAGTTGGGTTCCCATCCATGTCTTTCGGGTATTGAAATAGAGAAGTGTTTGTTAAAATCCATTAAAGGTGGAATATAATCAGCCTTCACATCAAGTCCAGCCACTGTGTCATACCTTCGTAGGATAGACCCATGACCATAGGTGCTGTGCTTCCAAGAGCCCAGTTCTTTGAGTCGAAAAGCGCTTTTGGCCGCTGTGCATCTAGTGTACTCGTCTAGGGCTGGAAGATTTAAAATAATTTCCAACCCTGCCTGTGGTGTAGACCTCTGTGCTATTCCTATACAGGCTAGTCTCTGTACCTTATTCAGGTTTTTGAGATAGCTTACCTTCTCAACAGCCTTCCACCACACTATAGAACCATAGGTAAGTATGGGGCGAACTATCGTAATGTACATCCACTGGATAACCTGCGGTCGCATACCCCACCGTGTATCAAAGGTCTTTTTGCATGTGTAGAAAGTGCACAGTGCTTTTTTTCATTCTTTCCTCTGTGTTACGTTTCCATGTTAGCTTTTTTTTCCATTGATTAGTTATGAAAATGTTTGCAATGTTTTCTATATTTTTGTGCCCTTTTTCAGCTTGATATCAAGTTAGCAAAATACCACCTCAAAAAAGGTATGAACTGCTATTACCGAATAGCTTATGGCCTTATAATTTTTCATTAAATAGTCTTTAATTCATTTTGACAATCTCAAATTTGTCTTTGTTTTTTGGTACTTTGCTAACTTGACATCGAGTAAGCAAAGCACCACCTCGAAGGGAGCAAAAACCGCTTGCCCCGAATGGTTTATATATAAATAATTTACCGTTAACTAGTTTTGACAGTTTTGAATTTTCCATTCTATGTTTTCTATGTTTTTTCTTAAGTGGTACACTTCTAAAACTTAATATTTTACTGCTTAATAATTTGGCATTAATTGGTTCTTAATTGATTGTGATAAATTCAATTTTGTCGTGCGATGTTTTCTACGTATTTTTGTGAAATTTCATAACTTCTGCTACTACTACCTAGGTACTTGTAGAAAACAAAAATGTGAACATCGAAATAGTATAATGTATATCCAGTTACATATTTGTAATGTCAGATAAATTTTTTAACTGTAAAAATACATTTTGGAAAACAATATGTAAAATGGCACGTTAATTATTTTTTAAGTTGACAATGCTGCTCACTATACGATAAATATTTGTACACAAGAAACAATGAGACGAGCGAAAACGTATCAGGTATTGATATATTAGGTAGCTAAGTATTTTTTTATGTTCACTTTTAGACACATAAACCTCTACATATGTAAATGAGGTCTAAAACTTAAAAATACTTTTGCTCTTAAATGTAATTTAATTTATTTGGTGAAATTTAACACACTTCTTTTAAATTTCAAATTAAAGAAGAATAATTTTGCTTTTTTTTATTTTTATCTGAGTTATACCTTTTAACTTCATTTAAACTTCATCTTTTTAAAGCAATGTACAACACAAACAGATACTAATGAGAATCCACAGCAAAAATTGCTCTTTTCATCTACCCTATTTCCTCTTTAGAAAAATTGTGTCATGGTCTTATCCTAACATCCATATTCAGGTTTGTATTTATGTACGAGTATGAGTATGAGAGTATGTATGTATGGATGAAACATTTCAACAAGAGTTCTTGAAATTAGAATTCTTTTATATGCATACATACCTACCTAACCTACACTCATATAAAACACATACACCATAATAATTTATCACTTTTATATTTTTACATTAATTACCACTGCTTGGCTGGTTTCGAGTCATTAAGGTTCCGTTGTTAAATACCCAATTTACATTACTTAATCTCAGGCACCATTCCTAGCCATATTCCAAAGAGCTTAATTACATGTGGACCTTTAAAATACCAGCAACTACTCTTGTAAAATACTTCTAACTATACCTACTCATTGCCCATTTACAATTCACCGATTCATACTTTCTGGCATATCCTTTTGGCAGGATTTTACTCTTTAAATATAGTGGGGTTATGCCTAGAAATTAACACACACATATACTCGTACATAGAATATTATACATAGACTTGCATCGAATTAAGAACAAAATTAAAATACGTTTACATCCTGATCCTGTGCATCAAGACTGTATTTTATTTAAGTTGATCCAGGCGCAAACTTTGACACACTTTTATTAAGCACCATACAATTGTATGAAATATAACTTAAGAATCAAAGCAATTGAACTAAAATGCGGGGAATTGAGTGAAATTTCGATTAAATTATATATTCTGTGACATAAACTCATCCGTTACACGGTATATAGGTAGATTTTTCGTAGATGAATTTTTTAAATCAGGCTAAAATTAAATTATAAAAAGTTCTATTACGGTGATCTTTAAAATTTAAAATAAATTTAATTAAAAATTCTCCAAGATTCCGTACGGCTGGTCTTTAGTTTTTCATACAAAAGTTTTCGCAATCTTTCACTTAAAAATTCCTAAGAACTATAAAAAGAAGAAAAAGAATTCAGATTGTGTTCTGGTGCATTCTGGTAAAAATAAATTGTATTAGGTCTGGACAAAATGTATGAAAATTGGTAAAACCAATATGTATTTACTTACTTAAGGTAGCGCTACAGTCCAGAAAGAACCCGGGCCTCAAACAACATGCTACTTCTAGTCGGCTTGGTTTCTAGCTAGCTGTATCCAGTTTCGCACACCACGTTAGTTGAGGTCCTCTTCCACTTGCGTGTGCCAACTGTTACGCTGTCCACCTCTACGGCTCCGTCCTACGGGGTTGGATTCAAAGCTTTCTGGGCCGGAGCATTACTTACTTACTTATCCGGCTCCCGATCCATGAAGGGTCTCTGCCTGAGATATTGCGGTCTTCCATCGGTTGTGGTCCCTCGCACGCTCCCTCCATTCGTCGAGACCAAGCGCTCTTGCGTCTGTGACCGCCTGGTCCCTATAGCGGAGGTTCGGTCTTCCTGGTCGTCTCGAACCTGGGGGCTGGGATTCGAAGATTTTCTTGGCTGTAGCGTTGTTGTCCACTCGCTCGATGCGTCCGAGCCAGTGTTTTGACTCTTTGGACTACATCCACATCTTGGTACAGCTCGTTCATTTCACGATTGAATCGCCCTCTTCGCATTATAGGACCAAATATCCGCCGAAGAATTTTTCTCTCGAAAGTGCCCAGAATCCATTCCCCTTTTTCATTTATCGTCCAGCACTAGGCGCCGTAGAGTAGAACTGGTAAAATTAGCGTTTTGTATAGCGTGCACTTTGTCTTTCGAGAAAGGAGCTTTGATCCCATTTGTTTGGCCAAACCGAAGTAGCAGCGGTTCGCTAGGGTAATTCTTCGTCGAATTTCCACTAAGGTGTTGTTCGTGGAATTGATATTTGTTCCGAGGTAGGTGAACTCCTTGACTACTTCGAAATTACTGCTACCAACAGTGACGTTTTGTCCTAGGCGATGGACAGATGAGGCTTTGTTTGTTGATAGCATATACTTTGTTTTGTCCTCATTCACTTCAAGACCAACGCGTTTCGCCTGTTCATCAATAGCTGTGAATGCTTCAAGTACAGCTCTCTTGGAGTGGCCGATGATGTCGATGTCGTCCGCATAACCAAGCAGTTGAGAAGACCTGTTAAAGATAGTGCCTTCCATGTTAACACCACTCTTGCGCACTATCTGCTCCAGGACTAGGTTGAAGAAATCACATGATAGCGCATCTCCTTGTCTGAACCCTGTACACGTCTGGAATAACTCGGATGACCTGTTACCCATTTGCACGTTGCACCGCGTATTTTGTAACGTCATGCGGCATAGCTGGATCAGTTTTTTCGGGATCCCGAGTTCCGACATCGCCAATAGAAGCTCTTGGCGACTTATGCTATCATATGCGGCTTTGAAGTCGATGAATAGGTGGTGGGTCTCGACTTGAAATTCGTTGGTCTTTTCCAGGATTTGCCTCAATGTGAAGATTTGGTCTATCGTTGATCTGCCTGGCCTGAAGCCACACTGGTATGTGCCGATCATAGTGTTGCAGAAAGGTTTTAGACGCTCACATAGTACGTTGGATAAGATCTTGTAGGCAACATTAAGCAGGGATATGCCTCTGTAGTTCTTGCAGGACATAGGATGGCCTTTTTTGTAGATTGGGCATATGGAGCTATTTGACCAGTCGTCGGGCATACTTTCCTCCTCCCAAACTTGGTTGATGAGCTGGTGCATGCACCCTACCAGAACATCTCCTCCATACTTTAAGAGTTCCGCTGGTAGGCCATCCGAGCCGGCGGATTTGTTGTTCTTAAGCTTGTGGGTGGCTTTCTTAACCTCTTCAGTACTGGGTGCTGGGACTGGATCTTCATTGACTGGTCTAATGCTTCTTTGTTCCTCTATTGCCTCCTCTACATAATGCCCATTAAGCAGCTGCTGGAAATGCTGCTTAAACACGTCTACAATTCCCTGTGCTTCGGTGACTAGGTTTCCTTCGCTGTTTCGAAGAGCCCACGTGCCAGTCCTATAACCAGATGCCAGTTGCTTGGCTGTTTTGTAGAACCGGCGGGTGTTGGTGGCGGACTCTTCGCGATACTTGAGCTGAGAGGCTGCGGATGCTCTTTTCTTTCTACGCAGGGTTTTTTTCTCTTTCCTTCTCTTTTCACGGTACTCCGCTCTTGCTGCTCTTGTTTTCCGTTGCAGCATTTGCATTCGTGCATTTTCCGTCTCCTGCTTCAATACCGCGCATTCATCATCATACCACGGGTTCTTTTTTCTGGGTGGTTGATAGCCTATGGTGGTCTCGGCTGTCTCCTTAATAATGTCGCGATACTGGCTCCACTGGTTGTTGACGCCTGTGGCTGGGTGTACGGCAGAGAGTTTCCCGGTCAATTGCTTACTGTAGTCTCTGGCTTTCTCAGATGTGCTAAGGCATGCGATGTTGAACTTCTTTCTTTGGGCGGTCTTCGTTTTATTTTCGTTGGACAGTCGGGCTCTGAACTTTGTCACAACAAGAAAGTGGTCAGAGTTCACGTTTGCACCTCGGAAAGTTCGCACGTCCAAGATGTTCGATGCGTACCTTGCATCAATTAGCACGTGGTCGATTTGGTTGGCAGTTCGACCATCTGGAGATCGCCAGGTTGCTGTGTGTATCCTTCGCCTGGGGAACCTAGTGCTACTTATCACCGTATTACGAGCTGCAGCAAAGTCGATTAGTCGGAAGCCGTTGTCTGTTGTCGTTTCGTGGAGGCTGTGCTTTCCAACTAATCCACCAAAGATGTTTTCCTTTCCTACTTTAGCATTGAAGTCTCCGAGCACGACTTTGACATCGTACTCCGGACAGGCTCCTTAGGCTCCGTCCAGGAGGTAGTAAAACTCCTCCTTGTAAGACTCCTCAGCTTCATCGGTAGGGGCGTGTGCACATATTAGGCTGATGTTTTGGAAAGTAGCTTTGATGCGAATCACAGCCAGGCGATCGCTTATCGGCTTAAAATCGATGACTTTTGATCTGAGTCGATTTCCCACGACGAATCCGCATCCTAGCATGTGCAGTCTTTGGTGACATCTGTAATAAATGTCGCAATCTTTTCTTTTCGCTATACCTGATCCTATCCATCGTATCTCCTGGATCGCGGTAATGTCTGCCTTGTACCGCGAGAGGACAGATTCAAGTTTTTGAGTAGCACCTGGTGTGTAGAGTGTCCTTACATTCCAGGTGCATACTCGTAGATCATAGTCCATTTTCGTTCCGGGTCTGGTTGCCATTTGAGGGGGGTCGTTGTCCGAGGCTTCCCGCGTCTCTCTCATAACAATTGCTGTTTTTACTGTGGTCAGGTCGTTAGCCCAACGCACTAAACTCCAATCTGTAGGGCCATAGGTTTAATGTTGCAATTCTTTCCTTGATCAACATTCGCACTTACAAGTTTAGCAAGTCCTGGCATAAAGCCAAGACCAGTATCCGGGGCTACCAACTTGGAGGTATTGTAAGCACTTGATGTGTAGGAAAAGATACAGCTCGAGGCCCCCAGTTCCTACAACATCCAACCACCTTCAGTTAAGATTATATGGAAGCATCGACTTCTCGCAATATTGTCATCTCGATATTACATAAATATTAAACGTTTTGCAGTGAAACGATTTTTTCTAAATAAAAATATCGAATAAAAATTCTTCACAAAATATTTGAATATATTCTCGAATGCCATTTTAAAGGAATCCTCTTTTACTCTGGTTCCAAGAATGAATAAGAAAAATACCTTCTCGTTAGTTTGGTTCTTCTTCTGGAAAAGTGTCATCGAGTTGAGTTTAAATAAAAATAATAAAAACAAAAAAAAAAAACAAATAGAAACAGATTGCATTTGTAAAATAATCTTTCACTTGACTAATTTTCATATAACAATCATCACAATAAAAATATTGAAATACCTCTTGCAGAAATAAGGAGGTATATACAATAGTTATTGTGTTATTTTCTCTCTTGCTTTTCTCCTTCTTTCAAAATGATTTATTCACAAAAAAAACTCTTTTATCTGGTTGTGTCTAATGGAGGAAGATTTGTTGAGTGAACTCGAAAGACTTCAGTTGCATTTCTTAGCTCTCTTATCTTTGTAATTTAGTTACAAGGGGAAAAAGATAGAAAAGCTTAATATTGTATTTTAACTTCACCATAAATGTATATACACAAAGCATGACTACGTTGTACGAACTTGCTTTGTAGGTGTTAAAATAAACAACTAGTGTGGAACCTTTAGTACAACCACAACGCTATGGAGATATAATAGTATTAAGCACAGTTTACAGATGAGTGTTAAGTCAGCAAAGCAACTTTGACGAATCGAAAAATGGTTACTTGGATAATCTGCCGTTTATTAGTCGTTAATTAGTTGGTGCTTTGCTACCTTGACACTACTGGAAAAGTGTGAAAAACTACTTAATGTTTTATGGTTTAATAATTTGCCCTCAATTAGTCATTAACTAGTTATGAAAAATTGAATTAAATCGTGAAATGTTTTCTATGTTTTTCTTTATTCTTCGTTAGCTTCATATGAAGTTAGCAAAGCACCACCTTAAAAATGGATTTAAACTTCTAATACCGAACTGTTTATGGCTTAATAATTTGCCGTTAATTAGTCATTAATTAGTTGTGAAAAATTGAATTCAATTGTGCAATGTTTTCTATGTTTTTTTTATTCTTCCTTAGCTTCATATCAAGTTAGCAAAGTACCACCTTAAAAAGGGATTCAAACTGCTAATACCGAACTGTTTATGCCTTAATAGTTGGCTACTCATTAGTTTTCAATTACTTGTTGCAAGTGTGAACTTTTCGTAAAATGTGTTCAATGTTTTTTGGGGTCTTTGGTAGCTTGACATCAAGTTGGCAAATTACTACCTGAAAATGGGATAAAAACTGTTTATACCGGATGGTTTATGGCTTAATAATTTACCATTAACTAGCTGTTAGTAATTTGCTATAATTTTGAATTTGTCATTCTATGTTTTCTATGTTTTTGGTGAAAAGTGGTAAAAACTTCCAAAACTTAATATGTTATTCCTTGATAATTTACCATTTATTGGTCGTTTATTAGTTGTGAAAAATTCAATTTTGTGATGCGATGTTTTCTATGTACTTAAGGGTGATTTGTTTTCTATGAGCGTCAGGCTACCAAATCAATTTTCACTAATCGAAAAATGTTAAGGTGGATGACTTGCCCTTAATAATAATTTTCCGTTTATGCTAATATTAAACAAATAACCCAAAATTACATAGAAAACATAGCATGACAAAATTGAATTTTTCACAACTAATCAACGGCTGATAAATGGCAAATTATCAAGGGGTAACATATAAAGTTTTGGAAGTTTTTACCACTTTTCAAAAAAAACATAGAAAACATAGAAGGACAATTTCAAAATTATCACAAATAATTAACGGCTAGTTAATGGTAAATTATTAAGCCATAAGCCATCCGGTATAAACAGTTTTTATCTCATTTTCAGGTAGTAATTTGCCAACTTGATGTCAAGCTACCAAAGAACCCAAAAAACATAGAAAACATCTATCGATAAATTCAAAACTGTCAGAACTAATTGCAGATTAATTAGTAGCAAACTATTAAGCCATGAAGAGTTCGGTATTAGCAGTTTGAATCCCTTTTTAAGGTGGTGCTTTGCTAACTTGATATGAAGCTAACGATGAATAAAAAAAAACATAGAAAATATTGCTTGATTGAATTGAATTTTTCACAAGAAGTTATGACTAACTAAGGGCAAATTATTAAGCCATAAATGTTTTATAGTAAGTATAAGAAGTTTTTCACGCTTTTCGAGTAGTGTCAAGGTAGAAAAGCACTCAAAAAACATAGAAAACATTGAACGACAAATTCGAAATTGTCACAACTAATTAACGACAAGTTATGCTCCTTTCCATTTTTCGATTCGGGAAAGTTGCTTTGCTTACTTTTAATTGGAAAGTAGTAACAGTGTGGCTTCTGACCAGAGAGATCGACTATAGGCCAAATATTAACTTTTAGCCAAATCCTGAAAAAGACTAATGAAATTCAAGTCGAAGCTCACAATATAAATATTTTACCGTCTTAAAATCCGCAAGTGAAAGCATTCATCGTCAGGAGCTCTCTATGTCTATGGCTGATGTTGGGATCAGGAAACTTTATCCACTTGTGTCGCGTGGCATTAGAAAATACCCGATGCAATGTGCAACTAAGGAAATGCCCCTCCAAACCCTCCTTAACATGCGCAGGTTCTTAGCAAGGAGATACGCTATCAAGTGGTTTCTTTAATCTAGTTCTGGAGCAAATAGTGCACAGGGCAGACGTTAACACTGATGGCAATATTTTCAACAGATCTGTCCAATTGGTTCTACTTTGATTTGGCAACAGAAACGGCCTTAAAACTCCTTTCACGTAGACGAGGTGTGCTCTATCAAACCCTTAAACTGCCAGTCCTGCTTTATGATCCCAAGTATTGGGCGATAATAAGAAAGGGAGAACTGCTACTGGGCGGGGTTTTTTTAAAAGAAAAATTCTCCGATGGATATTTGGTCCTGGGTGAGTGGAGGGCAAATAAAGGAGAAGATAAATCAACAAACTCTTTGAGCTGGATGTATATCAGATAATAACAACACGTTGACTATTTTGGCTCAGCCACATCAAGAAAATGGACAAAAGCTCCAGCCAAGTGAGTCTTTGAATCTCAGATACCAAGTTCAAGAGAACGATTAAAACCGATCCTTCGGTCTAAGGACTAAACCTCTCGGATGCCATAAAGCTTGATCTAGATGACTGGAAGCAGGTGCTCAGGATCGTAGAGGATGGAAGGCTTGTAGTCCAAAATTACAGGCTTTCAAATAGCAGTCTTTCAAGAAATGCAAATGATATTGATACCGCATACACGTACCAAAATCAGAGCATGGAACGTTCAATCCATGTTTGGAGAAGGTAAATACGAGCTGGTTAAGCTTGAAACTCTTCGCCTCAAGATCAGTATCCTAAGTGGAGAGAAAGAGCCGAATACAGTTCTGACACTGGGAAATCGAAAATGCTGTATTCCGGAGAGGATGAAAGAGAGGGTATTCAGAGACTGCAAGGTGTCGGAATTATGTTCAACGAAGAAGCGAGGCGTAGTCTCAGTGCCTGGGCGCCTATTCCTGCGAGATTAATGATACCAAGATTTCGTTCAAAAACTCGTAACATCATCACCATTATTCAGTAATACGCCCCCACAAATGAAGCGACACAGGAAAAAGTGTTTTTATGGAGGCTGAATCCGAAACTGTGCCCAGAACGACTAAAGTTAAATACACTCAGATATCCCAAGACAGAAGGGCGGAATTGCGGAATGAGTATGGGATAATACATGAGATGGTTAAGCGCTGTGTGAGACGTGACAGAAAGCTGAGGTTAGACGATTTCGCAGATAATGCGAAAACACTATAAGAAGAGGAAATCTCATAGAATTGTACCAAATATCCAAAGATGTTGTTGAGAAAAAAGCAACATCAATCATCCTGTAATGGATGTTGATGGCACACTCTTGGTAATGGTTGAGGCGCAGCTACAAATATGAAAGATCACTTTTGTGCCCTGCTAAATAAGGATTCCGCTCCGAGATGCGCAGTTCCTATGGGTGATTCACAGCTAACCCTCTTCAGTGTTGGAACTCCAAACATCGATAATTCTCCTAAGAAATAATAAATCAGCTGGACAGTATTCTACTTCCGTTGAAACAAGCTTTTTGGGAAAGTACCAGGGACTTGAAAGATGGTGGTGACTGATAAGTTGCTGAAGAAAGGTGACCTTTAGTATGGCAACAATATGGACTTGGTATGACCGCTTTCCCAAAACTAATGGCAACCGTCATTCTTAAGTCAATAAAGGATTGAATCAAGTCTACACTCGAGAGGCATCAAGCTGGCTTCCCCAGTGATCGGTCGTGTGTCAACCATATCAACACACTGCGTATTGTCCTTGAGCAATCTTTTAAATTAAATTCACCGCTTTACTTCATGCTCGTGGATTTTGAGAAAGCCTTTGATATTTGAGAATGTATATATGGAGATCATTGCTTGGTAGGGGAATTCTCCCAAGAAGTAGAGTTGCTCGTTCTTAAAATGCTAACGCCGCTGACGATCGAAGTAAAGCCAAGTGTAGATCCTCCTTTGTAGTTGCTTCATAGCCGTTTTGGAGATGGTGAACCAAACCGGGAAGCTGTAACTGATAACTTGTCTCAGGAGTTACTTATAGAATCGAACTTTTGTCTGTTGGCTTAGCCCAGTTTTCTTCTTCATCAGCGGATAGAGGTGGTGGAAAGCAAAATTGACTTTTTTGAGGACAGTCTGTGAATGTGGGTTGAATTTCAGCAGCTTGTTGGAGTTGATGCCTAGGTATTAAGTGCTGCGTTTAGCTGGTAATCTGGTTCCGTCTGGGAGTGCTAGGGTGATGCTTCTACAGCTCCCAGCTGAGCAACCACGTCTGTCCCCCGGTTTTGTGAAGCAGACAAGCTCCGATTTAGATGAGTTGATCCGGATACCCAATTTGGTGTAAAATTGGAATAGTAGAATAATAGAATAGTGGAATAGATATGTGCCTCGACTTCTTGGACAGCTATCAATGAAGAGAATGATGAGCAATATACAAGTGAGTCATCAGCAAAGAGAAGGTTCTCGAATTCACATGAAATTGGTTGGTCAGAGGTCATGATTTTATAGAGAAGTGGTCCAAGTTTTTCCCCTTGGGAAACTCCAGCCCTGATGTTTATCACTGTCGATTTGCAGGTTTCCAGTTGCACGAAAAAGCTCTTGGAAGAAAGAAAAGAGAATATGATTTTGATTAGCGCTAAAGGAAAGCCTAGTATGTGGAGCTTATTGATAAGGCTAATGCTTCACCATACACTGTCTCGAATCCAGGGAGCATCCGACAGTAACTTGATTGGTGTTTAAGGCTGTGGTGATGTCGTGATGAAACGTCAGGAGTGGATGCAAGGTGGAATGTTTTTCCCGGAAACCGAACTGCATGTCTGGGATTCTGTTGTCTTCACTGCAGAACTTCTTCAGCTTCCTGAGTATCAGCTCTTCCAAGAGCTTACTTAGATTGCTGAGGAGGGATATCGGCCTGTAGTTGGTGATCATATTCCTTTCACCTTTCTTGGGAATAGCCACGATTTTCGCAGTTTTCCACTTCTGGGGAAAGTAACTGTTGTTGATGCAGTTGTTGAATATGAACAAAGCTGGATACCCCATCCGGTCCAGCTGACTTCTTTGGTTTGGAATTGTGAATTATCTCAGCTATCTCCTCCGGGGTGCTCAAGTTTGGGCTGTCGACTGGATCACTTGCAGGATTGGTGTCACTAAACATTGCTCTGTCCAAGGTGGGTATAATTGTCTGCTGGATGGATGCCTCAATTTCGCCAAGGATGACTGGATCATCTGATGGACTTGGCATGAAGCTTCCTTCAAAGTGGGAAGAGAAGGCTTCAACTTTTTCCTGTATCGTTGTTGCTTCTCCATTGTTGGTGATGATCGTCTCAGGCATTGGTGATTTTTGGCCGATTAGTCTGTTGATATTCTTGAAGGCGTCAGGTTCAGGTGTGATTGACTGCAGTCTCTTCTGGAACTGGTTGTTGTTGTGGTGTTAGATAGAATTCCGGAACATAATGTTGACACACTGAAGTTCACTCAACACTGTCTGGTAGTTGCTGTTAGCTGTGTTGAGTTCTCGCTGGTGGATCTTTTGAAAACTTTTCCTAAGTCGTTGCCTGTGGGCATATAGGTTTTGGATATACTGGGGAAGGTGCTGATATATGTCCTTTGACGTCTTGGGCTGCTTTTGGTTATCCAATATTTCGCAACAGTCAGTTCCAGACAGTCAATGGCTGTGTCAATTTCAATATTGTCCAGATTCCTGTTTTCGGTTGGCAGCAATATGGTTTCTTTAACGTCTCTTTTTAGCCTGTGTACATCCAGTCTTCTGTAGTTGATGAAGTTTTCTACTGGTTCAGTCGGAAGAAAGATGGGTTGATGGAGTTTGATGCTTAGTTGGACAGCTTCATGGTCCAAGTCGTTGAGTACTATAGTGCAGGTGAAGTTGCTGATTTCTGGAAGAATATGAACAAAATAAGATGAAGAAATGAAAAAAAATCTAATGTTGAAGGTGTTCTGGAGAAAGGTTGGTTTGGGTTGTGAAATAACAAAAAATGAGTGCTGATCGCTGTTGGTATCCAGCCAGTCAGCAATATCCTTGCCTTCGTTGATGACAGCAGTGTCCAGCCAAATGTGATGCCTTGCGTTGGAATTGCCACCGGTGAGTCCATAAGTGCTTCGCCTAAGGATGCTGTTGAGAATTTTAAGATCGCTGTGAATATTTCTCATGTTGGATTTGCATCTGAAGTACACGCTGATGATAGTAAGAGTCTCTGTTCCTAGAATGGTAATTGCGGTGGCTTTGCTGGTTGTGAAACTTGAGATGACGCTTTCGGTGTTGTTGGGGGAAATCTTCTTCTGTACGTAGATAGCCGTCCCTCTACGGCCCTCATCCTTGTCCTTCCGAAAGGTTTTGAAGCCGACCATGTCGGCGTGCATTCTCCATCGTCATCTGGCACAAATGGAAGAGTTAGGGAAGGATGCCAAAACTTCGCACTGCTCCATACAGCTCATCTCTGTAGATGCTTTCATACGCGGCCTTGAAATCGATGAAAAGGTGGTGGGTATCGATTTGAAACTCCTGAGTGTTTCCCAAGATCTGCCGTGGTGCGAGTATTTGGTCGATGGTGGACTTTCCTAGCCCAAAGCTACACTGATATGGATCTATTAGGCTGTTGACGAAAGACTTCAGGCGTTCACAAAGTACGGCAGAGAGAAGAAAGTTGGTGTAGTACAGAGAATCACTTTTCTTCAGCATTGGGCTAAGACCCTACTCCTGTTCACACAAGACTGAATATTCGCCATATTTTATGAAATTTTATACCTATTGTTTGTCAAAATCCACGATGATTATGATAGCAGTATTATAAGATAGAGAAGGTTATAAATGCGGATATAGACCTCATGTCAAGGATATAATAAACTTTCCAGAGGAGCGTAACTACTAATTCAAACTTCTACAAACAACTTAAAGCGAAGGAACTAAAAAGATTCCTTTAATTTTGTGTATTGAATCGAAGCAGGCAAAATGTTTATATTCAAAAGAAATCGACAGTGCTAGGTGAGTCGGCAGATTGAAAACATCATGCTGCACGGTATATGTGGTCCATAAACTCTTTGGAAAAATTATTCATCGAAGCGAGCGAGAATTAATCAATCAAATCTCTATGGAAGAGGAAGGAGATATATTATTTTTCTTAACTGGATGAACACCAATGATATAGATATATGTATGTACATATCTATTTCGAGGCAGTATCGAACTTTTCTCTTTCGAGTAGAGGCAATAGAAAGAAGGTAATAGTGAAGAAGAAGTTGAGTTAACAATATTCCATTATGTTCTCCGCATAGCCTGTAAGTCGATACTCCTTTCAATAGTAAAATTTCTTTTTTAGAAACAATATTTAAGATTGCTAATGGCATTCCGCATTTATATCACTTAAAGGCTCTCCAAATTAAAGATGCAACCCTGCTGCTAAGATATTTCGTACCCCATCCACACACCAAACATATGGGTGTGATGTGCAATTAACCTACATTACAGACTTCTGGCAATAAGCATAATATCCAAACGAGATGGCAACCAGTAGTAGATAGAGTAGAGAGTATCATTCGTATACGACCCATCCTATCTCCGAATATAAAACAACGATAGATTTCAGAGACAGTCTTTTTGTAAAACAAAACAACAACAAAAAAAAATATAGAAAAAAAAGGACGAAAAAGCAAGCAGCTGGCAGATAAATTGTTGTTGAATGATGCACAAAAGGAAGGTTGCCCAAACCATCTTGTTCGCTTTTCTTGTCGCATTTCAAAGGGTCACATTTCTCGCAAGAGCTTGTTGACCTAAATTTAAGACTTCCAAAAACACTCAGCTGTGCATATCGTATTAACACACAGACGCACACACATACCCATACATATGTACAATGGAAAAGGATAGCCATTTATAGGGAAGCATAAAAGATTCCATGACTCTCATGGAATCATGGATACGGATGTTTATGACATAGCTATACCTAAATTATAGCTGTATACCGTTAATAGTATATAGCCTAGCTGGTTATGGTTGGTGGTATTGGTATCACTTAAGCTTGCTAGCTTTTTTAAATTCATATAAAAATGCTTCAGTGATGATATGAACAATAACTTTCAAATATAATGGCAATGACAAAATTTATTTTTGTTAAAAAAAATGAATGAGAACATCATATTTTTTTGTCTACCCATTTTTGAGTATTTTGAAATGATATAAAAGACAACAGACAAAAGCTATTCAATACCACCTATTCTTATAGTCCTTATTTGCCTTTCTCGGTCAGTATTTAGGGTGTGTATTTCTATAAGTATTCCCCTACAAGAGGACAAGAAACTCTTCTTTGTGTCTTTTAAACATTAGTTTTAAGAAAACAAGACATTAATTTATTATTATTACTTCAGATGTAGGTCAAGTTTTGTATTCGAAATACAAAAAATTGAACAGAATTTAATTAAAAATGACATTGAAATGGCAGAGTACCAGAAACCAGGAATAAAAATTGTCCTAAAATGTCTTCCTGCATCAAATGCTTTATTTAAAAATGTTGGAAAATTTGTATAGTTTTTGTTTTAATCTATAATATTTGGACTTGTGTTTTTGTTATTAAATTACTTATTTCAATGGTTTAAACAACAATAATCAATAAAAATAATTCATTAAATGCGGAAGTTTGGCTAGAATTAATTTTGTTTGACTACAATATTCTTCAATTTTGTTTTCAAAACGTTTTGTCACAGTTCCATACTTTTTACTTAATACTATCTCTCTCAAAAAAAAAAAAAAAAAAAAAAAAAAAAAAAAATGTCCCACTGTCACACTCTTACACTAGGCACTAGGCAAGGCATGTCCCGAGTCACTCTTTTTTACTTAATAACTTGCCTATCTGGCTCCCAATCCCAACCCATCTCAGCTAATAAAATTTTGTCGCATTTCAGACATTAATGTGTTATTTGTTTCTATAGCGCTCCTATTACCCTTCTGACGGGAAGTAAATTCATTATTGGAGCATTACTGATTCTTTAAATATTTTCTGGTGCAAATTATATCAGCTTGATAGAAGCGATATAGTAATGTTTCTTAAATCTCTCTATATTGGTCTTATAAAATGACGACGGAGCTTTCGCTTCTATAGTCATCCTGTAACATTATTATACAATCTCTATGTTAGTTTCTGTTATTTCGTTTCTATTTTGCTTAAGGCAGTCACAAACCATTTTTGCTATGCTAGTGAAAACACAAACCACTTCTGGTATACTAAAAAGTAAAGCCACAAACCAGCAGTCTGGAAAAATTGCATACGTATTTTTTCATCGTAAATATATTCTCCCATGGCCGAGCGGTTTGCGTGGTAGACTTTCAGTGCGATAGGATCTTGGTTCGAATCCCACAGAACCTTGTAATTTTTATAACTTTCATAATATCTAATAAATTCTAAGATTGCATTTCAGATAAAAACTTTCAAATAAAATAATAGCAAATAAATAATATAAAATAAAAATATAAATAAATATAAATCAATTGTGAAATATTTTTTTTTTTTTATTTTCCACCTTCTTCTATAAGACCTCTAAATTGAGTCCAGTAAGTGTTTTTCGGGGCAACTGAATTAAGTCCATGAAGGTCCAATAGGAGCTTAAAAAGTGCGCCTTTTTAACTCTATGGACTATCATATAATGCTTATAGGTATGATTGCAAGAAATGATTATGAGAAGCTTCTTTGGATAATTATAGGGGCAAAATTTATAGTTGGGATGAAGGGTGGGAGCCTTTTATCCTCTACGATCCTGACCACACTGCTTTCAGTCACCTTGATCAAGCTTTCTGGCATCCACGATGGCTTGGTCTCTTAACCGCAGGTTTCGTCTTCTTCACTTTCTTGAACCTTGGGGCTGATTTTCAAACACTCTCTTGGCTGGGGCATTATTGCCAATAGGCAACGCATTTTAATTTTCTGGGCTAAATCCACATCTTGACACAGTTCATAGGGTTCGTGGTTGTATCTACTCCTCCACCTCACACACATTACCATTAATATCCGTCGAAAAGAAAGAGACCAGTATTAACTTTCCATTTCTGCTTATCGCCCAACACTCGACGCCATTAAGCAGGATTGGAAGCATAAGGGCTTTGTAGAGCGTATACTTTGCCTTACGTGTAAGTAGTTTTGAACCCATTTGTTGCGCCAAACAGAATCTGCACCGGTTTGCTAGGGTAATTCTTCGCTTAGCTTGATCAGTTTTCCCCGGGATCCCAAGTTTAGCCATTAGCCATATAGAGCTTGTGACGATGAATGCTATCATATGTGGCTTTGAAGTCGGTGAATAATGATTGCAAGCCTTGACTTGAAATTCATTGGGTATTCAAAGGATTTGCCTAAGAGTGAAAATTTGGTCTATGGTCCCGGAAGCCACCGTTTTACTTGCCGAAAATAATGTTGCAGAACGGCTTAAGATGCTCTCACAGTTCGTTGGATAGGATCTTGTATACGAAATTAGTGAGAGATATGCCTCAAAAGTTCTTGCAGGGCATATGATCGCCCTTTTTTCAGTTGGGACATATGAAGCTGATAGACCAGTCATCGGGCATGTTTCCATCAACCCAAACTTTGTTGATGAGTTGATGCATGCACCCTTATTAACTCTTCAATCGCCTTGAGCTGTGAGGCTGATTATGCACCGTGCTGTTTTTTTTCTACGCAGGGTCTTCTTCTCCCCTCTTCTCTTTGCTCGATACTCCTATCTCACTGATCTGATACCACTAGTTGATTACGTCTGTCTGTCCAGGAGTTCGTGAAACTAATCTTTTAAAGAGCTTTTAACTCAATTGCAAAAGGCGTAATGCACATGAGGATTATAAACTGGGGAAAGCAGCACGGGCCTAATAAATTCCACTTTTAACGTCCAGATCCATACCGCCATTTGCAGGAACAATACTGCCAGTAAAGTTAAACTGTTCGACTTCTTCCACTGGCTTCTCCTCTATTATAATCCACTGCTGTGCGGAGTGGCCTGTGAGCATAATTTTTTCTTTTTGCTTTTTATTCTTAGACCACTCGACTTTGTGCGTGATACATACCGTTTAGCGCACTGATGTTATTTGCCAGTAGATATATATCATAAGCATAGTCTAAATGAACCTTTCAAACGGTCGCCATTGAAAGCCCTGTCACTCAGCTGTACCAACACTCTTGTCTCCCTCCCTCTTGCACTATGAAGGAGCCGGATAGCTGCCGACTGCTCCAGGACGATATGCAGGGTGTTGATATTGTTGACCCACGATCGGCCACTGCGGAGGCCAACTTGATGCCTCTTAAGTATAGACTTTATTCGCTCGAGAATGATGATTGCTATTCGTTTGGGGAAAACGGACAAAACGATGATGCGACGCCAATTGTTGCAATTCTTAAGGTCACCTTTCTTTGACAGCCTAACAATCCAAGCATACTTCCAGTTCTTGGGATAGCTTTCGGCTTCCTAACTAATTTGTATCAACAAATGTAGAATACTTGCCGTTGTGACGGGATCAGCTTTCAGGAATTCAGCTGGTAATACATCAACTTCAGCTGCTTTGTCGTTTTTGAGTAGATTTACTGATGTTTTGATTTCCGATTCTGAAGCGGGTTCGATGTCAATAGTCATATAGGACCTGCACATCTTGTTAAGTTTGGGCACTTCAGAACTCCGCTCAAAGGAATCCTCATTTAACAGGGGCACAGAAATGGTACTTCCATCTGCTGCGTAGCTGATCCTAAATTGATACCAAAAGTGTGACATCAGCATCCATTATAGGATAAATGGTGTTGCTTTTTCCCCAATAACATCTACAAGGTACACGAGACTTAGATTCTTTTAACTTCAAGTTTCTGAACTATACACCCCCAGAACAGCTATTTGCATTACTTCAGGGGGCTGTAATGATAAACTCTTTCGGGTTCACTCTGTTTTCTTTTTTATCTTCTGCTAACTTATTTTGCATAGGAGAAGACTTGGCTCCAGGCTTTCTGAATGGTCAGCATCTTTTCAAATATGTTGTCTGGATTAATGTTGCCTAGCTGATACTCCCAGATCTTGTCTTTCAGGTTCCCATATACTGCAATCAAATGAGGTATACTCCACATCGTATTCTGGAGAGTCCCTGTACTGACAGACTGGACTATTTGTTTTGCCATTCTTATGGAGAAAAACTTCGAAATATTCGATGAGTAAGTGGTTGACAAAGAAGTTAACATCAGCGGGTTGGCGTTCATTCCAACCAGCCAAGTTCCTGATTAACCTTGCAGTGCATCTTTCTCTGCTTTTGAAGCTCCCAACACGCTTGCCACTTCTGTTTTTTGAGCTCCTTCTTCATCATGGGTTGCCGCTTAGACTCCAATTCCCACCTTTTTGCCGTAGACGGACCTCGTTTCTTCTGCTAGGAGATCTATGGGAGTAATTTCTGCTACTATTAGGATGCCAGGCTCCGACACTGTTTAAAAAGAGCTAGCAACAGGTTAAGCTCCACGTCTTGACACTACCACCATCTGGTTTCGGTACTTCTCTTGTCGAAGTGCCCAAATCTCACAACCGAACATAATTATGTTGGATGGTCGACATCAGAAGTCTTCGCTTGCTGGCCAGTGGTTCATCTATATTTGCAATCAATCTGCTTAATAACGTTGTTACCAGTGACGCTCGATCTACTGGGGACTTTATTTGTTTCCAGAAATATGTTGAGCATGGTATCCTAGCGAGTCAGTCCCATAGAAAATACTTCACTGCGTCCGCTTTTTATGACTGGAAAGTCAATTTGAGTGGATTAAAATCGGGATTCTACTCTTTTCGACTGTTTCGTGACCAAGCTTAATCTTCTTGCTCACCCAACCAAAGGTTTTCACTCATCGCTTAACCTGGGGGTCAATTCTCGATCTGTGAAGCTGTGAAGTGATAAATATGATGACGCCTTCACGCCAAATGCGATTATCGAAATCCTGTGAAAAGAAAAATAATAAACAGAAACAAATTGTGCTCATTTGATACACCCAAGTTGCCATCTTGGTCTTTTTATGATGTCATCTTTTTCTATGAGCAAGTGGTAGGATTTTTCATGTTAGTACTTTTTAGTACTCACTTTGACAGCTGTTTTTCATAACTAGTTCGGGAATTGCCTTGCGCGTGCTTGTGAAGTGATAAAAAACTCTGTGAAAACTGAAATGATAACTTTGTTTTCATTTCACAGTTTCACAGATCGAGAATTGACCCCCTGGTTCCCATAATTCCTCTTTAGTAGTAGTAGTAGTAGTAGTAAATTTTTATTGAGTTTTTTCTTTTGATTTTACATTTAGTTTCTTATGGCTACTAATGTAGCTTAATATTATAAATTGCCAACTTGGAATTGGCCCAGCTACACACTTAATATTTTTTATTGTTTTTTTTAAACATTTTCATAGTATTAATTTATAGAGCTAATTCTGAATAAAGATTTGTATGAGTTCACTCAACAAGAACCATACTTTTTTTTCCATAATTCCTCTTTTTTATTTGACAGTTGGGTTTCTGCCATAATCCGGCAGATGGCGCTTCTTCGTTTGAGAGTCACTATAATTATAGCTAAGGATAGGTTTGCACTGTGACCGTAAGCTCTAATGTGTCCGTTTGTTTTCTATAAGGAGCCGTAAAATATGAAAGTCATTACAGTATTTTTCCGTTATCACATCCGTGATATCTTCCATGCGAAGAGTTCCATCATCAGAAATATTCCAGAAGTTAGAGGACCCCAATATTTATCTTGGAGGGCAGGGCCCCAATATTGATCACTGTGCTACTCCAAAACTTCTTTGCTTTTTTGAGGGTCTTCTACAGTCTCAAAAATCAGCTGCCGGTCCTTGAGGTATAGTCTTACACCATCTGCAGGAGGTGCGTTGTAATTTTGATTCATCAGGAGTTGAAGGCCATTCCGACGTCAAGAGTTGTCAACAATACAATCTATCTTAATAGTCCAGTCAAATTAGTATTTTATATCTACAAAAAATACTGCGTCGAATTTTTTTTTTGTTTCTTAAAGAGTACCTATTGGAGAGTGTAAATCCAAAAAGTTCGAACAAAAAGCGCCCATGCGTTGTCCGCCATTTTGAAAAAGGCTTTGGAAAGCGTGCACTCGATTTTCTCGGCTTCTATCATATATAGAGCTGTATTTTTTTTTTTAGGTTTGTACGTTAAAATATCTTCTTTAACTTTTGTTCAGAGAAAAATTTGAAACCTCTTTCCAAAAAAAAGTTATCGATGAAAAACTGTCGAGATTTTGAAGTAAAAAATGGTTTTTAACGTTTATCTCGCCTCATGTTCATCTGATCGAAAAAATACTTAAGTTGTTTTTTATAGATCACTTTATTTCCTACATTTTGGTATATTTAAATTTTATGTGCGACAGAAACTGTAGGAAATATAACCTGTCAAAATGGCCAATATCCTGCGAAAAAAAAAAAAAAAAAAATTTACTCACGTTTGAAAATTTTCAAATTTGATTATGTTTATAACGAAATTTAAAGAAACAGTTCAAACTCTTTTCCACACCACCACCGAGCTAGAGTTACGGCCTATTTTTTTATATGTGATGTTCCCAGGAGGTATAATCCACGATTCAATCGTTTTCGTTTCTATATCAGCCTATCGATAGCTCAATGTGGCATAGTTTTTTCATATCGTTCTCCTTTTTTTTTTTGGACTAGGCGTGCGAACATCAATGATCATATTAAAGTTTGTTAGTACTGCTGGGATCGTCATTGGTAGTTTCTTCAATGTTTTCAGGTGAGGAAAAGTCTTCACATGCGTCTTCATCTTCCAGTAAATTTTGCAAGGAAGGAACATTCTCGCATGTTTTTCCACTGCAGTAGAAACATATTAAGGAACAATTCAGACTAGATTTCCGACAGCCACAAGCTCGACCACACTGGCCCTTGCATTTGCAGGATATAGTTTGCAATATGCTTTGTGGATCTGGATCCTGAGTGGTTGTAACTGGCTCTAATCCTCTCGGAGTTCTTAACCAACCCCATTTTAGTGGGTCATGGTGAACATCGATCCAAGTCTGTACTTGATGCTAGGTACGGAATGTGTGTTGCCGAGCAGCTGCTGCACTAGGAGGCAATGAAGATAGATTAAACTTAGTTTTTTTTTGACGTTTTAGGAAAGTTGCTATATCACAAGGAATCCAGTGACTCATTTTCCTTCCCATTGAACAACGCAATAAAAACTTTTTCTCTGGCGGCTCCTTAAACGTTGCTATCAACATCGTTGGATCTGAATAAATGAACAAGGTTTTTCAGTTCATCATTTTTTTCTAGAATGCCTATTAATTTAGTTTTACCGATGTTATAAATAGCTGACGTCGTATCGCACCCACAAAATGCGTGAAGAAACATTATGTGGTCGGTTAAATGTGGATAATTGAAAGTAAATGAGCGAATATAGTGCTTCTTGAAATCGTCCTTTGCCTGGTTTACGGAAGAACAAGTAGGTCGATGTCTTCTCCGATGATATTAACATAATCATATGAGGGTGCCTTTTCTATTGCTGTTTTAACACTAAAGTATCTGCATCTTCAGCTGCATGCTGCAAGGCTATATGTGATAGTTGAAAACATTTTGAAAGCATTTTTATGAAACGCGCTTTGTTTCTCCTGTTGGTTACGAATTTTTCTTGATTAATGCTTACCGTCGTTGTTTCATGGAAAACTACATCTCCACTCTGTTGTTTCATGGCTCTTCTTAATCTTTCGGAATTTTTTTTTGCCTCCCAGATGTGGATCTTCAGAATAACCATCAAAAACTATAGAACATTGTTTGTAAAATGGTTTCGCACGAAAGTAACATACTTTTGGCATACACATTCGAATGTTGAATGAGTGTCCCAAAGCACCTTGTGCAATAAAAAAAGCCATTCGTTCATTTACATAATTTTTCCAGCAATTAACATGAACCGTTATAATATCAAGGTTTTCAAGCATACGCGCATGTTCGATATTAACTCTTTTAACTGCAAACGATTGTAATGTACTTACACCTTTTTTTCACCACCGAAACTTTTTCGTTACCAAAATTCACATATAAAACAATCACCCATATTTAAAACTTTTTTACTCCGAAGCATATGAGATATGATAAAAAAACTGACAGGTATTTAATAATGCGCTTAAAAAAAGATTTGAAATTAAATAAAATCAAATATATTTTTGCGGGACCAAAGTTATATTTCTTTCCTATATAAGTAATTTTTCGCAGGCTATTGGCCATTTTGTCAGGTTATATTTCCTACAGTTTTTGTCGCACATACAATTTAAATATACCAAAATGTAGGAAATAAAGTGATCTATAAAAACAACCTAAGTATTTTTTCGATCAGATGAACATGAGGCGAGATAAACGTTAAAACCCATTTTTTACTTCAAAATCTCGACAGTTTTTCATCGATAACTTTTGTTTGGAAAGAGGTTTAAATTTTTTTTTGAACAAAAGTTAAAGAAGATATTTTAACGTACAAACCTAAAAAAAAAATACAGCTCTATATATGATAGGAGCCGAGTAAATCGAGTTCACGCTTTCCAAAGCCTTTTTCAAAATGGCGGACAACGCATGGGCGCTTTTTGTTCGAACTTTTTGGATTTAAACTCTCCAATAGGTACTCTTTAAGAAACAAAAAAAAAATCGACGCAGTATTTTTTGTAGATATTTCGAATTAATTAATTTAATTTTACTGGACTATAAGTAGTAGTTTCCTTTCTACCTTTCTACTTCCACTATCGCCCACATCGTAATTCTGCCTTTTCCTTGCGTTTTCCGACTTCTGGGGAAAATCCCTTCCTCCAGACAGCTGTTGTACACCAGTAGAATCTGAAAACATTTATCCGGTCAGTCATTTTGAGCACTTCCACTGGTGGTTCGTCAAGTTCGGGCGTCCTTTTACTAAGCAGGCTTTTTATAGCTGAACCAAACTCTTCTTCGCTAAACTATGGAACTTCCTGTCATTGGGCCAGAAGTATGAATGATTACACTATAAGCTACATCTTTTCTAAGCTCACAGTAGGGTAAGCCCTCGCTGAATTTATCATAGAACGTGCAATTCTTCCCATGATAACAAAAATACCATCGAATCAAACCATCTCCGCAAGAATCATCAAAAGAACCTAACTTTCCACGCAGGACATGGATCGATGAAGCTTTTCTACTAAGCTCAAAACCAATTTGTTTAAAAAAATATTCGCAAAACACTTTAGTTCGTTATTGTAGCTTTTAAAAATTATTTGAATAAAGCATTTCCTAATATTGAATACCCTCCTCCAATTAATGGTTCTTGCAATATATTTATTGAAATTTATTTATGAGGCAGTCTATAACCTCACACAATTAACAAAAGTGCGTTTTCTCTGCCATACTTATCCATAAAAACAAATAATAACGTCTTTTTTGTTTGTTGTGTGTGGTGCTATAAAAAGAATAAATCATTCATCCAAATGGGTTATAAGGTAATAAAAAAAATTACCATACATTCCATTGTTTCTTAAAATAAATTTACATAAAAAACGCATTTAACGCTTTACGTTTTATGCGATGAATATATAAGAAAATATTGCTGTAGAAAATTATGAAATGGAACCCCAGAGACGAACCTGACAAAAGGATGTTACTGTAGGTGATTGATGCCTCAGGCTTAGGCCTTAACGAGAGACTTTTTTTTTGTCAGTTTTACATAGAAATCATATAAGTTTTTCCTTTGTGGTAAAAGTATAAATTAGAAGCTGAAAACTGAAATATTTTTTAATCATAATAAATCAGAAATGAACTTTAAATAATGAAGAACTTGACACAGTTTAAAACATCTAAGCATACTTTGTTTATGCTAACTTTGCAAAACCGGGATGTCTAACGTCTTTACGCCTAGAGTCAGACGTCAGAGGAATAGTCAAATCCGCGTTATTGCAAGCATTGTTGATGTGTTGATGCAGCCCCGCATTAGATCCTCAGCCACGGTGCTGTACTGGTAGTAAACCACATAGGTGCATTTTACTCGGCACCTATATCCTCTCTTAAAAAACATTTAGTCAAAAAAGGACTATTATTTTATTTAGAAATTGGTCAGTCACAAACAATTTTTAGTGTCAATAAGGTGAAGCAATGCATTTCGAAAAAAATCTAGGTGATTTTAATTATAATTTGAATGTGTTGTTCAAAGGGTAGAAATGTGCATTCAAGAGGACACAAGCGTCCACAAGTTTGTTGTTAAATTAGCCTGTGTCTATCAACTTCTAATCTCACCTCCCCGTGGATGCCTAGTACCTCAATCGAAGATGGGTTTCAATCCCTGTGGACAATCGTTGGGGGCACAAACGAAAAGAGGGGAAAGAGTATTCCCACCAAGGCTCTTTTCCTTTCATCGGAAGAACTTTCCAGAAGGAATCAACGATGGCGTCTACAGTTTCAGTCAGGTTGAACTAAAGGGTCCGCCAAATAACTTTTTTTTTTTTTTTGAAAATGCTATAAAAAAAAACTAATGAATACTTTCTCAAATTCCTTCTTTTATTTGAAAGTACAATTCTTCCGGTAAATAATGGAAAATAATTTCATTCAAATGGCTGCTTCGCTAAGTGGGCCTGCGATCGACTTAGAGAAGATGCCGATTTTGCCAAAAAAAATCATTTTTTCAGATGAAGCTCATTTTGATCTTGACGGGTATGTAAACAAGCAATATTGTCGCATTTGGGGCACAGAAAACCCGCACGCCATTGAAAAGCCGATACACCCAAAACGAGTCACTGTTTGGTGCGGATTTTGGTCCAGAGGCATAATTGGGCCATTTTTCTTCGAGTGGCCGTTACAATCAATGGCGATCGTTATCGGGCCATGTTGAACGAATTTTTGTTCACAAAAATTGAAGAGGAGGATATTGGCAACATTTGGTTTCAACAAGACGGCGCTACGTGCCACACAGCCGAAGCTACACTCCATGTAGTACTAGCATTTTCAAAAAAAAAAAAGTTATTTGGGGGACCTTTTATTTAGTGAACACCTTACACGGGGTACTCTACGACATATTCGGAGCTCAGGGATATAAAAAGCGGTTAATCTGGTTCCCCGCCCTTGGAGTCATACAAAGGGTCTGGCCCTCCAGGTCACGTAAGGCAATTTTGTTGCAAAGTAACAAGCATCGAATATGGACAGATTTACTGTTGACAAACCTAGCTAACGGAATAAGGACATCGAACTTCTGCTCTGCGCGTGGAATTTTCTGTTTCTCTATAGACCACGTGCAGCCGAACATTAAGCAGAGGTCCTATACTGCTATAAAGCAGACATCACCACCACCCAAGAAGTGCGATTGGAAAGACTGCGACATCCACTACGGTGACTGTTTCCGACCACAAGGGCAGCGTCTTTTTGGATTTGAATTCGTCGTTAGAGGCAGACTTAGGCAAGAAGTCTTGAGTTTCAACTATGTGAACGAGTCCTTCACGACAATTCGCGTCAAGGCTTAACTCACCAACACCAGCCTCATATTCGCGCATGCCCCGACAAAGCAGAAAGGCTGAGTTCTACGAGCTCCTGCATATGACAAATGAGCAATGTCCTAGCCCAGGACAATAACAGAGAAGATAAGACGTCTTTGGCGGCATAGTCGGAATATATAGCCTGCGCGATATTCCCTCCGATAACGGACTCATGCTAATCGACTTTGCAGCAGGGAGAAACGTTGTGATAGCTAGTACGCAGTTCCCGCATCTCGATATACACAAGGGGACATAGCAAATTCCTGGTCAATCAACCGACAACCAGATTGACCATATTGCGATGCGACGCTGGGCACTCCTCCAGCATCAAGAATGTTCGAACTTTCCGAGGAGCTAACGTTGTCTCGGACCACTACTTAGTTGTAGCCAAGGTAATGCTACGGATATCCAGACCAAAGCCAAAACAGGGGAATACTGTGAGAAAGTTCGACGTCGAACGGCTACAGTCAACCACCAGATCTTTTTCCGATCGAGTCTCTTGCACCCTTTTAAATAGTCCTATGCCACTAACTGCAAGTATCGAGATTCGAGAACCAGTGGAAGAATTGCCAAGTAACCAACAGAGATGCCCCCTCTGACGTGCTTGGCCTAGCACGACCATCACAACGAAACACCTGGTTCGACGAAGAATGCTGGCAGGTACATACACCCAAACAACATGCATACAAAGCGGCGTCGCTGCATCGAAGGACCAGAGCTGCTCTTGAGCCCTACGAGCAGAAGAGGAGAGAGGAACACAAGCTTTCCAGAAAGAAAAAGAAAGAGCATGGGAAGTGCACGATCGGGGAAATAGAGAGATGCCATTGCAGGAATGAAGTTCGGAAGTTTTAACAAAGAGTAAAAAACTTCCCAGCGTTACAAGGCCCGAAGGCGGTAGAATCGCAGTTGGTGCTGAGGATATGGAAAAATCATTTCTGCAAATTGTATAGCAGCGATGAGAAACCGAATTCCGCTGCCATGCAGATTGCACTACTCAACCTGGATAACGTAGGCCAACAGTTCCGTCCACCCAATCTCGACGAAGTCAAGATAGCTATACCTTTATTAAAAATAAGTCTAATAAAGCCTTGTGGCCGAGCTATTCAAAGCGACAGACGATGAATTGGTTAGGAGAATGCACCAGCTCATTTGCAAAATATGGTCGGATGAAATCATGCCCGATGAATGGACCTTCAGCATTGTTTGAAGCAATTCGTCAACAACCTTATAGGTCCATATCAGTGTGGTCTTAGGGTAGGAAAGTCCACCATCGATCAAATATGCGCACTGCGCCAGATCTTGGAAAACAAACCAGGCATTTCAGATCGATACTCACCACCTTTTCAATGATTTAAAGGCCGCGTATGACAGCATCTATAGAGGCAAGCTAGAAGCTATAAAGAACGATTTCTAGTTTTGGCATCCGTCTCAAATTCGTCGAATAGTGCAAAACTCCTTCGTCAATGCTAAAGGTACAATAAACGTAAATTATAGAAATTTTATCCATTCTCACACCTTAAATCCTACCTCTCAGTCCACCACTCAAAGCCCTACTTCTACTGCTCCAAACCTTTCTAAATGTCCAAACGATACTCTCGTTTCGCATACACCTATGTTTCCTCCTCCAATTTTCGACCCAATGTTTCCGCCTTCTGTCAAATTAACTTCTAAATTCGCTAATCCAAAGCCAACAATTGATGAGATCGATGGCCGGTATATAATGGCAAGGCTTCGTGACAGTAAACTATATGATAATGTACGTCTTTACCTTGCTTTCTTACACGATAAGCCGGACTCTGTTTGTATTGACGGTAAGACCAAAACTAACCTCTTGGTATCGATGCAAAAAGAAGGTCTCCCAACCGACCACAGCTCTCTTATCAATATATATAGGTATATCCGTTTTCATGAAGGTTTTAACATCTCTCGTTCTACAGTATCAAAAGACCTTGCTACTTACGCATCTCATGTTAATTCAAAACTTTCTCCCTTCACTAGATTCAGTAATAAGCCTCATCTTTAATAGTAAACCTATTCTAAATACTTTATCTACTGACGCTGCCCCAACTACGCTATCTCTTTATTACCAAAACGTTAGAGGGCTCCGCACCAAAACCTCTACTACGTTTCTCAACTCCCAAAAACTGCCATTCGATATTTTTGCCCTAACAGAAACGAACCTTTGTCCCAGTATTCTCGACAGTGAGCTATTCACATCTGACTTTTTCGTCTTCCGAGCCGATGGTCACATCATAGATGATGGTCCCTGTGGGCGTGGAGTTCTCTTGGCTGTTCACAACCGACTGAATGCAACCCTTGTCGAAATCTCTAATTCGCCACTCTTCGAATTCGTGTGTATCAAGGTCTCTGTCTATAATCGGTGTTTCTACATTATCTGCTCTTATATTCGCCCTGCACAACCCATCCTCGCATATAAACTAATGGTAGACTCTTTTGATTCGCTTTTTGAGGCCGCGGAATCCAGTGATGACTTCATCATAGTCGGCGATTTCAATTTACCCGATCTTGTTTGGATTCCATCAGAGGATGAATTGCACTTTGTTCCCTGCAATACTACTTCAGAAAAGGAATCTCTTTTCACGGATCGCTTATTTGAAAATGGCCTATTTCAAATAAGTGGGATCTCTAACAACTTGGAGAGGCAGCTTGACCTCATTTTTTCTTCTGACCCTTGCAACTCAATTGTCACCAAAAGTTTCCACCTTCTTTCCACCCTCAATCTATATCACCCTCCTCTATCTCTTCTTTTCACTGTCGATCAAGGTATATCCGTCATTGAAGCAGAAGTCTCATTTCATTTTAATTTCCGGAAAGCCAACTTTAACCAACTCGGCATCCTTTTAAACAATATTGATTTCAGCCTTTTTTTGAACTATAAAACCCCTATTGACATCGCCATTTTATTCTTCTATACTACAATCTTTGAATGTTTGCTCCTTTGTGTCCCTTACGTGCCTCAAAAGAATAGTTTGTCATCACCCCCCTGGTATACTAAGGAGTTGCGAACTGTTCGAAATACAAGGAATAAGTTATGGAAAACTTATTTAAAATCCCGAACATATTCAGATTATTTAAATTACGAGCAAGCTCTTTTCAATTTCTCTCTCCTCTGCGATTCTCTATACCAAAAATGCAGGACTGTCTCATCTCTGAACCGAAGCGGTTCTATCAATTCACTAACGCAAAAAGAAAATCTGTCTACCTTCAATTTTAACAACACCTCATCTGCTGATCCCGAGGTAATTGTCAACTTCTGCTAATTTTTTCAGTCAGTCTTATAGCGGTGCTGTTAATAATCCTGATCTAGAATATTTCGAGTACTTGTCAAGCAGTTCGCAAACTTCACTAGTCTCTCTCGATATTTCTCCTTCGTCAGTCAGTGAAAAAACAAAACTACTTAAGGATGACTTTTCTCCTGGTCCTGATGGCACTCCAGCCATTTTTCTCAAAAAATGTGCTAACGTGTTGTGCGAACCTCTCACAATTCTGTTTAAACTCTCTCTTTCGCAAGCAGTTTTCCCCACTTTATGGAAAAACTCATTTATTTTTCCAATTCACAAAAAGGGAAATAAGAACGAAATCTCTAACTATCGTCCGATAGCTAAACTTTCTTCCATACCCAAGCTCTTCGAAAGCATTGTCTATGACGCTCTTTGTTTTCATTGTAAGTCATTAGTCTCCCCACTACAACATGGTTTTATTAAGGGCAGGTCCACTACGACGAACCTCACTCAATTTGTTTCCATGGCACTTTGTGCTCTGGAAAAAGGCTACGATGTTGATGTGATCACTACTGACTTCAGCAATGCTTTCGATAAGATCTCTCACCAAATTATCTATATTAAGCTAGGAGCCTTTGGGTTTCCTCCGTTGTTCATCCAATGGGTGAGGTCTTACTTGGAAAACCGCCAATATAGTGTTGTTTTAAGATGTTCCGTGTCCGATCCCATCTGTGCTTCCTCAGGAGTTCCTCAGGGTAGTCATCTCGGGCCACTTTTATTTGTCCTTTCCATCAATGATGTTGAAAGCATTATTTCTTTCTCTAACCTCTCTATCTATGCCGACGACATGAAAATTATGAAAGTAATATCTAGTCCAATTGATTCTTACCTGCTTCCAATTGATTCTTACCTGACTTTTTCTCGTAAACGCCTGTCCCTACCATCTCGTACTTATCATTTTTGCAACGTCCCGGTTCCCACAGTTTCCTCCATTCGCGATCTCGGCATTTTATGTGATAAAGAGCTTAATTTCCGTTCTCACATAGATAGTATTATTGCAAAAGCAAACTGTTCCCTTGGTTTTATAAAGCGCTGGTCTAAAGAATTTTCAAACCCATACGTAACAAAATCTCTCTTCATCACATTTGTTAGACCTATTCTTGAGTATGCAAGTCAAGTTTGGTCTCCTTATTAAACCACCCACTCATCTAGAATTGAAGCTGTGCAACGTAGGTTTCTCCGCTTCGCCTTACGAAATCTTCCATGGTCTGATCCGTCGCGCTGTTGCAGACATACTCTTCGTTCACCAAGTCATTACAGGGGCCATCGATTCTCCGCAACTTCTTGAATTAATTTTCTTTAACACCAATCCACGTAGCCTTAGATCTGTTCCCTTCCTTCGCCTTCCTACTCACCGAACCAACTATGCCCATTTTAACCCATTTTCAAGAATGTTACGATTAGCCAATAGTGCACAGCATCTCCTTGATTTTAACCCAAGTGTATCCTCCCTTAGAAAAAACCTTTACTCTAATTATCCCTAACCCCCTTCTCTTTAGTTTTTAGTTAGAATAAGTTGTTATTATATGGTTTAAGTTATATTATTATTATTGTTATTATTATATAAGCTTGAATTAAGCGAAATAAATAAATAAATAAACAATCTTTGAAAATTACATCCAGCTACTCGCTTACGCCGATGATATTGACATAATTGAATAAATAAAGCCTGATTTCAGAGGTGCTTTCGTAAGTATTGATGAGAAGGCCCAGATGATGTGTTTAACGGTGAATGAAGCAACAAGAAATATAGATTGTCAACAAGAAAGGCCACCCAACACCGAAGTCTCAGACAGAACGTCGCTATAGACAGCTAAGATTTTGAGGGGGTCAGAACCTATTCTCCGCTATCAACTCAGCGAACGATACCAGTGCTTAGAACAAACGAAGAATTCCTCTTGCCAATCGCTGTTTCTTTCGGCTACCCAGGCAATTGAGAAGCAAAGCCCTCTCCGGAGCAACTTAAGTGTCCCTTTAGAAGACGCTTATCATCCCGGTCCTGATGTATAGCGCAGAGGCATGGACACTTTTATTGGTGGATTAGTACATTTTCGGTTGTTTTGAAAGGAAAATTCCCGGGGTGATTTTTTGCCCCATCTGCATAGTTGGGGAATGGGAAGATACAATAACGACCTGTACACGTACAGCGACACTGACCAGGCCACAAGAGGGAAAAGCCAACGACTGAGATGGCTGGGTAACCTAGAGCGAATGGACATAAATGCTCCGGCCCAGAAAGTCTTTGAATCCAACCGCGTGGGACGGTGCAGTAGAGGAATACAGTGTAACCGGTGGTGCACGCAAGTGAAAGAGGACTTCAACCTACTTGGCGTGCGAAACTGGAGACAGCTAGCTAGAAACCTATCCAGCTGAAAGAAGCTTGTTGGTTGAAGCCCTGATGGTTTACTCTATCTGTAGCGACTTACGTTTTTCCTAACTCCAAGAGTTTAAAAAAAAACAACTTTATTCTTTGAAGTTCTATAATCAAATGCACAGTGTCAAAGTTTTATTTTCATAACCTGGATAAAATAGATACATACATACATATTGAGTTTAAGGTGTGAGAACGGAAACCAAAAGAGTATCTCACACCTGAATTTAAGGTTTTAATTTACATTAGTTGAAAAATATTTAAATGAAAATAATTATTTGATGACGATGAAAATAATATTTGATTACAATTGAAAGGTTATGATTACATTAATGTATTAATATATATTTATATTATATATAGATATACAGATATATAGATACATAACTCCTCCCCCCTTAGTGAAGCGACTGCCAGAGGATGTTTGTCCTTGAAGGAGCGATTGGTGTATTGCTTTGTGGATTTGATTCTTCATCGATCTTGTTAACGTCTTGTGTATTGGTAAGTTTTGGTGATTGGTATTTATCTCGATAAAAGTAAAGTACTGCAGCTATCAATGCGAAGAGTACTGTTATTGATACTATGGTATAGATGTTGTAAGTGGATTTTGTAGTCAAGAGTGTTATTTCTTCTCTGTTCTGCAGTTGGTTTGATAACAAGTTTTCCAGTGTTAGGTGGTATGTTGTTGTTTTGGACTTTATTTCTCTACGTGTTGGAGGATGAATCACAATTTGGTCAAAAAAGGTGTTTACTCTGGAATCATAGATAATATTATTTATTGTTATGGTACAGTTTGAAAAATGAATAAGAACTGTTCCGTAGATTATATAATTTTGGATGCTGCATGTTGTGTTCAATGAGACATTTTGGACATTGACGAGAAGTATGTAGTTTGGTTCGGGTTGAGTTATGGAAGTGTGTTCTGTGTCATTTATCAATTTACAGCTAGCTGGTTGATTTTTGATGATCTCTGGTATGCAATTTGGATAATCGGTTTGTAAACCGTGTCTTTTACAGTAGTAGATTCCTTCCAGTTGACTGCATTCTTTATTGTAGTATTGTGCCTCAAGTTCGTTTAAAGCGGTATATGGGTAGGTGGAAATAGTAAGAGTTTTGTTAATGGGTAAAGGGATTAAATGGTAAAAGGAATACATATTGTTAGAAATAACTGGTATACTAATGCTAAATATTATATTAGTATTGTTGTAGTAAGCTTTTAAATTCAAAAATTCATATATCTGTTCATCTGATGTTAAATGAATAAATTGATTTTCTAGGAAGAACCTTATTTCTTTTAATTCAGATTTACTTAATATTTGTTTAGATATGATATCTAGGCGGGCTAAAGTAATAGCTTCTCCAATATCATTTAAGTGATTTTGGAGTAGGTCAATGTTAAAGTTGATTCTGTGAATATACTGCAGTTGAATGAGTGCTGCTTGAGTTGTTGTGATTGAATTATTTATATTTTTCTGTTGAAGACTTAAGAATGCTTTGATTAAATTTTGTTGGTTATTGACATGACGAGTGATATTTTCAAATCTTTCTATCATCCTTTGATTAATTCCTATTTGTTTGTTAGATTCGGTTTTAAGGATATTCTGATTAAGTTCTATTGTTTCTAGCTCTTGGTTTAGTTTTAATGCATCATTGTCATCCATATTACCTGTGATAGTTTTTATGAGTGTACCCAAACCATTGATTATGCCTCGTTTTTGTCGTTGAAGAGGTACAATGGTTTCTAATTTGCGTTCTAGTTCTTTAAGTTTCATTTCTGTTATGTCTATTGTTTCGCTATTAAGGTCTTGTTTATTTAGAATTGTTATAGATTTTTTTATTTCATTTACGCTTTCGACGTAATTTTGTAATTTAACTATATGTATATACTTTTTTTCAGTTTCAATAATTCGTGCGGCTCCTAGTCTGAGTGGTAAGAGTCCATAGCTGTCAGTTAAATTATGGATCTCCAGGTGGTATGCTTGTGCACCCATTAGTAGTATTGTTGTCAGGAATCTGAAATTTACGTTTTTTCTTAATACGGCATTTATGTAATTTCTTATTGTCGTTAGTAATAACTGTCAATCTATTGTTAGCTTGGACTTTTTGTTTCTTATATCGTGGAGTAATTTTATTTCTTCTACATTCTTTTCGATAAATAACTTCTCCTATCTCAAGATTAGTTGGGGTTTCCCTATCCTTGTTTATTTTTTCTATATTTTTATCTCTTTTGGTTTCTAGGGATTTTTTAATGGACTCGAAAAGTTCTCTTTGAAAGGCATTGAGTTTTTGTAGGTAATCGTGTTTGTCGCTGTATGTCAGGGTTCGATTGAAGTCGTATGTTCGACCATAGAAAAGTTCGTACGGTGTGTAATTCGTCGAAGAGTGAATCGCATTATTGTAGGTAATAATGGTTTCGTAAAGTATGTCTTCATGTTCTTTGTCTTTATGTTTTTCTTTAATAATTCTATATATCTCGGTTAATGTTGAATGCATCCTTTCTACAGGAGCATTACTTGTAGTTTGTTGGAAAGAAGTGACATGAACTTCGATATTGAATTGTTTGCAAAAATCTTGGAAAATATTTGATGTGAACTCTGATCCTTGGTCACATATAATTTTCCTTGGTATACCGTGAAGGCTTATAAAATGTTGAATTTGTTTTACTATGTTTACGCTATTGCGGCTTGGTAAGGTATAAGCTGCCCCGAATTTAGAAAATTTGTCAATGAGAGTAAGGACACTTTTGTTGTTGATGGAATATACGTCTGTGTGTACTATGTCAAGTGGTTTTAATGGTATTTCTGTTTTTCCAAAGGTAACTATGGGAGGTCTTCTTTCGTATTTTTGTGTCTGGCATGTGGTACAATTATTAATTGTCTTCATTATTTTATCCTTCATATGAGGAAAATAGTAATCTCGTTGTAGGTGTTGGTATGTTTCGGTGATACCTCTATGGTTGGATTTGGTATGGTAATCGGAAATAATTCTGTCTTGTTCATCACTTTCGATGATGTCAAGCAAAAGTTTCTTACATCTCAATAACCGGAAAGTTTTGCTTCTAGCAAAAAATTTTGAATAGACCTGTTGTATCAATTTAAATGTTTCGTCATCTGTCATTATTGCAACGAGTTTATTTGCAGGAAGGTATTCTTTGAAAAATGAAATAATATCATTTTCAGAAAATGATTTTCGTCTAAAAATTCGCCTTTGCTTTTTTCTAAATAAAATTTTTAATAAATTTTGGGATTGGTTATCTGATGATTTCTGTAATATTATTTGCGAATTAAATTCATTAAGAGATTTTTCTGCTATAGGGATACCATCGTCTAGATTTTCTTCAGCTGAATGTATGGTGGCAGCTGTTGTATCATTCAGATTTAATTCTATTTTATCGGGTAACTTAATGCGACTGAGAGCATCGGCATTGGAATTTAAAGTTCCTTTTTTATATATGACTTCATAGTCATACTCTTCTAATCTCAATCTCCAACGTACGAGTTTGGAGTGTGGATCTTTTAGACTCATGAGCCACTGGAGTGGTTTATGGTCTGTGACAATTTTAAACTTATTACCGAAAAGGTACGGGCGGAAATAATTTGTTGCCCAGACAATAGCGAGAAGTTCTTTCTCTATTGTCGAGTAATTGAGCTCTGACGTCGTTAAGGTCCTGCTCGCAAAGCAAATGGGCTTATCGCTTCCTATAGGACCCTGAGATAAGACGGCGCCCAACGCAACATTGCTTGCGTCCGTAGTAAGCACGAAAGGCTTAGAAAAATCTGGATATTGCAAGAGAGGGTCGTTGGATAGAATATCTTTACATAGTTCGAAAGTTTTTTTATACTCATCATTGAGAATTATCTCTGCACCCTTTTTGAGACATTGAGTAAATGGTTTGGTTAGCTTCGCGAAATCGCGAATAAATTTCCGATAGTAGCCCATTAGACCAAGAAAGGATTTGATTTCCTTTGTTGTTCTGGGTATTGGGAATTCTTTTATAGCTCTTATTTTGTCGGGGTTTGGTTTCACGCCATCCCTTGTAATAACATGGCCAAGGAACGCGGTTTCCTTGCGTAAAAATTCAGATTTACTCAACTGTATTTTAAGATTTGCTTTTCTTAACTTGTCGAATATTTTTTGTAAGCTCTCTATGTGCTCTTGAAGGGATGTTGAATAAACGACAATGTCGTCTAAATAAACGAGACAATTTTTTCCTATAAACTCCCTGAGAACACTGTCCATTACTCGTTGGAATGTCGATGGGGCGTTTTTCAGCCCAAAAGGCATTCTTACGAACTCATAGTGTCCGCTTTCGACCGTAAAAGCCGTTTTTTGAATGTCTTGGGTGTTCATCTCGATTTGGTGGAAACCACTAGCCAAATCGAGAGTCGTAAAATAATGGCATTTGCCTAACTTGTCTAAAATTTCGTTTATGTTGGGTAGAGGGTATTTATCATCTATCGTTTTGTCGTTAAGACGGCGATAATCGATGACTATCCTCCATTTTTGTTTACCTGTGGAGTCTAATTTTTTGGGTACTACCCAAACTGGGGAACTCCATGGAGAGAAACTTGGTCTGATTATACCTTGATTCAACATATCTGAAATTTGACTTTGAACCTCTGCTTTATGAACATACGGATATCTATAGGTCTTAGTGTAAATTGGTATCTCGTCTTTTGTCTTAATTTGATGTTTTATGACGCTTGAAAATGTTAAGCTGTCCCCTTCTTTATAGAAGATATCGGAGTAATTTCGACAGAGCTTCGAAATGGATTTTCTTTCTTCTGGATTTAAATGATCTGATCGAATTTCGGAAGAAATGTCGTTAAAAATTTGTGTGTCATGGTCTTCGATTTGAATTTCCAAGTTATTTAATTCTCTAGTTTCAAAATTTGAAAGGGAATGTACTTTCAGTGGATGTTGTAAGAAAAGGATCTGGTCTGTTGATGAATTATTTTGAACTTCGATTTCAGAGTGCCAATTTTCTGCAGAATAAATAGCTTCAATTATGTCTATGTTGGGTTCAACTCTGGTATAAGGGACGAGGATGTCACCGGTTTGACTATCTACAGGAAGTTTTACGACTACGCTTGAATTTGCAGGAATTTTAAATTTTTGGGACATGAAATTGGGTTTATAGAAAAGTGGAATTTTCGAATTTGTTGTTACTAATGTTTTATTGGGTAAATCAATTTTAGCTTTAAGTGTATTAAGGGCATCAAGTCCTAAAAGTCCATCAAAGTAGCCATGGAATTTATATATAAGAAATTTAAATTCACCAGATTGTTGAAATTCTATAAAAATAGGAAATTCTACTTGTTTGTCTATACTATGTTTTTTTAAGATAGTAGTAATTACTGTGGGTGTAGTTGTTTTTACATCGTCTGGGTGAACGTATTCGGGATTTATAAATGAGGCGGAAGCTCCTGTGTCTATTAAGAATTTCAGGTTTTTCCCAAAGGGTGAAGATATATGAATGTACGGAAGAGAATGTCCGTGTTTGTTAATGTCTAAGTATATGGGTGTATTGAGGCAGGATACTGAAAATTTGTTTCCTCTTCACAATCAGGATTACTTAAGGGGTTTTCATTAGGGTTGTCATAGTATGCGTCTAGTTGTGGATAATAGTCCTGCGTATAACAGCTTTGAAAACCACCGAGATTTGTAGGTTCTGTTGGGACATAATTATTTAGATCGTCTGTACTTTCTATTTGATTATTTATCTCGTCAATATTATGGAACTGAGCGTTTTGCCGAAAAGTGTTCGTTTGTCCAGATGGGGATTTCTTTACTAATGTTTGAGCCGAAAGTGTGTCCATTGGTTCTGTTTTAGTGGACGTTGGTTTTGGTTGGTGAACATTATTTGTGTATTGTGTACTAATTGGTTTTTGATAATAAGGTTGTTGTTGAGGTCTATATTGTTGGAATTGTTGGGGTCTGTATTGTTGTGGTTGTTGAGGTGTGTATTGTAGTTGAGGTTGATACTGTTCTTGTAATCTGTACTGTTGTTGGAAAATTGGTGGTCTCGTGCTCGACTGAGCGAATTTCTGATTATTAAACATTGGCTGTACGGGGTTCGAGGTGGTTTGTTTGAAAGGAATATTTTTTATTGGGAAGTAAGATGGATGGATGGATGGTTTTGGCAAAGGTTTGTGTTCGTATCTAAAATAAGCCATGTTTTGTTCTTTGATACAATTAGCAAACGCTTCTGCTAAGGAATTAGGTTTCATGGATCTTATTGTAGAACCTATCGGTTCTTTTAATCCAGTTAAAAATATGTTTAGGCACATTTCACTATATAAGTCTCCTTTCGCTTTCACAACATTAGGATCATTATTATGGATTTGGATGTGATTCCTTATTGTAGAATAAATTTCTATAACTTCGCTATAAAACTGTTCTATAGACTTATTGTGTTGGCGTAAATTATGTAGATCTTTGATTAATGAAGTTTCATTACGCTTATCGGCGTAGTGAAGAATAAGGTTAGCCTTAATTTGAGACCACTCTAAAGGTGTTCCATACATATTGAGGACTTCGTTAGCCGGTCCATCTATTTTATTTCGTATGGCTCTGAGCAATAATTTTCCATAATTGATATCCGGAACTGTCGTTACTAACAACAGAATTTCCTCGACATTAGTCAAAAACTCGTAAAGAAGCCTTGGATTGCCGTCAAATCGTGGAAGATCTTTGATGGCATCAGGTATTCTTAATGAGTTGAATAATTCGGTAATAGGGTTAGCCATGTTAATGTGAGTAATTAGTTCAGGATTATTTGTTTCGGTTTCCAAATTGTTACCAACCGAAGGATTAAATACTTCAGAAAGATTCTCTATTTCACTCGTAATACCTATTTCACTTGGATCAACGTTTAAAACTACCTTCTCCAATTCACTATTATTTTGAGTACTATCATCTAATAAAATATTATCACTATTTATTCTATAATACGGTCTAGATCTTAATTTATTAATATATTTATTTGGCATTAGTTCAGTTAAATTTAATGATTAGGAAGGGAAAAAAAATTAGGAAAAATATTAACGAACTTGACTTACAATATCGCCATTGGTCGATGAATTCAGTATTCTCCCGGATTCTATGATGACCTTGTTTGATGAGTTCGGTATTCTGCCGTACTATTTAAATGATGACACGTAGGTTTCTGGAACCAAAGAGTTGAAACTCAGCCAAACTACTGTTTGTGTTCCTTGCACTTTATTAATTATATATCGTAACTTTTCGTCACTTATATCAATAAGCCGTTGATATTGAATTGTTTATTTAACCGGTGTTTAAAACATTCACGACGTTTAGGATACGAATTAATTATTGTATCTGTTTGTCACTTATATCAATAAACCGTTGATATTGAATTGTTTATTTGCACCAATATTTAAAACATTCACGACGTTTAGATTACGAATAGGATTTATTTTGCAATCCTACCGACTGCGCCACTTACGTTTTTCCTAACTCCAAGAGTTTAAAAAAAAACAACTTTATTCTTTGAAGTTCTATAATCAAATGCACAGTGTCAAAGTTTTATTTTCATAACCTGGATAAAATAGATACATACATACATATTGAGTTTAAGGTGTGAGAACGGAAACCAAAAGAGTATCTCACACCTGAATTTAAGGTTTTAATTTACATTAGTTGAAAAATATTTAAATGAAAATAATTATTTGATGACGATGAAAATAATATTTGATTACAATTGAAAGGTTATGATTACATTAATGTATTAATATATATTTATATTATATATAGATATACAGATATATAGATACATAACTAGCGCCACCTTAAGTTAGTAAGTAAGTAATGTTAGGTTGAACCAAAATTTAATTCTAGCATCGATATATTTCAGCCCCAAGGATATTTAAGTTAATGTTTTGCAAGACTAAACTAGTTCTCTTACTTATTATTCAAAAATTAAATATTTATCTGTTTCTAACATCATGTGCCAAATACATAAACTCATAATCTTTACCCGTGGTCGCATTTCAAACCTTGTGATATAACCACGTATGATACACAACACTTTTATTTTCACAAACATTTTCACGTTTTCCTTGTCATAAGGCAATAATAAAGGAAATTTAAGAATTTGGTAAATGAAATCTACACATTTATCTCGAGATTTTAATCAAAGCATTTATGAGATAAAATTTTGATAATATAGAAGAGAAGTCAACTACAATGGTGGCGTATCTTATTTAATGCCAACAAAGTTGTGTAGGCTTGCTTCTTCCCTTAAACACCGCATTTCCGATTTCCATTTCAATCAGTTTTAGGTGTAATTTTAAGCTCATATACGAACAAAACCATACAACTCAGTTGTAACCTTTTTGTGTATTTCGCATCCTCAACACTTTCCGGTGCCAAAAAAAATTAGCATATCAGTTCTTTTATTCTCAAAACCGTGGAGCATTTGGCATGGGTCTCATAATATTTATCTGTATATCATTCCCACACCACCTCCTTTCCTGCAGTATAATAAAGTTGTAGGTATATAATAATAGAGCGGTGGAGGTGGAGGTAGTGGTGGTGGTGGTGGCTGATAATATCGTTTCGGAAATTTGTTATTCGCTGGGTCTCCTTTCAGTTCTGTGTCTTTCTACACAATTTGCATTATGACAGTTATATCGTTTATTATGGTGAATTGCAGGAACAATTTTTGTTGGCATTCATCCACAAGAGACATCGACAAACTTTGTCCTATTTTATATCTTGTTTTCAGGTTTTTCTTTTTTTTATTCATTTTTGTTCATATGGCCATCAGCAAATTCTTTTCTATCGATACTAATGTCAATCAAAACATTGTTCCACTATTTTTATGTTTTTTAAATGTTCATAAATTTTTAATAATCTGTGGTTTTTTTTTCATTAAAAGACTTATTTTATGACATTTGATGTTTGATTTGTTTTCATTGAAGCATGAAAAATAATTTCAAGGTCTCTTCGCCATTCTTTACATTCAGTTTTGAGGAAATGTTGGCATCTAATCAGATTCTTCTGTTCTTTATAAATGTCCCATAATATTGCACCTACATCATAAGTCATCACCATCAATGATTTCACGTAGCTGGTAGGTCAACTAAATTCGTTGTATGGGAGGCCAGTTGAAGAACAAATTTCGTGAAATAAATTCCTTGCGAATTTTTTGATCCTAATACGTGCATAGGTACTTCATAGTGTAGTAACCATTTCTGTAGGTATGTGTATCTGACATAGCCCCAATTTGTTAAAACTAAATCTCACACAGATTATTGCCACCAGTCATCAATCAATGTCAGTGGAGTTCCAAACTCACCCAACCATCACCCAAGGTTAAAGCTCATCATTCATTTACTTTAGGAACAAAAAAACAGAATCGTACGATTTTCAAAAACGATTTTCAACAACGATTTTCAACTACTGTCCAATCTCCGCTTCGGTTTCCGGTGTGGTTTTTCATACAAAAGTGAAAATCCAACGACTGAGGTGGCTGGGTTATCTAGAGCGAGTGGACATCAATGCTCCGGCCCGGAAAGTCTTTGAATCCAACCCCGTGGGAGGGCGCAGTAGAAGAGGACAGCATTACAGGTAGCGCATCACGCAAGTAAAGGTAGTAATGGTAGCATTCAAAGCGCAGAATTTGCGGAATTTTTAGTCACCATGATTCACTGGCCGGGAGCGCACTACACGTTTCCTATGGAGCAATATTTGAAGAGCGGTGTATCAGTATCTCAACGAAAGTGACTATAGGCCAGGAAAAATAGGTTCCGAGGTTGAAAAAATTAATTCATGAAATATTAAAATTGGAATCGACGCAGAATTGCAACCTCTATAACATATCCAAAGTCCCCCAAAATCCCCGCATTGGCTTTTTGTGTAGATGCATTTGAAGAGGTGCAGACGGGGAGAATTTGGAGGTCTATCAAACTTAAATATTTGTTTGGGTAAAACCTGATCATATGATACATGCTTTAAGGGTAGTTTTTAACGCCGAATCTAATGAGACCAAATTCAAAATGATACAACCACAAAAAAAGAAGTTATAGTCCTTTTTATGTAATGATGACTTTTTTTTCAGGTACAACAGGTAAAATATTACCGAAACCCCTTTGAAAATAACGGTATGTTAATGAAACTTGGAATGAATATTTCATTTGTCTTAGGAACTAAGAATCAAGAGAGTCCTTAAAAATATTCACGGTGAAAGGGTGTTTTTTTTAAGGGGGAGGGGCAACAAAGAATGTTAACCATAACACCCACGTAAAAATTCTTACACTCATGAAACTCGCCAAAAATATTAAACTCTTCATGGCAACCAAGAATCAAAATAGTCCATACAAATATCTTTGTTCTAAGAGTGTTTTTTGTGACTGTTAACTTTTGACTTGTTCTACGGAAAATACGATTTCAAAAATTAATTTTTGCTTGAAAAGGCCCATAACTTTGTTAAGGGTACTTGTATCATTTTATTTTTGCTTTTATTAGATTCAGCGTTAAAAAATACCCTTAAATCATATACCATACTTTGTGTATATACCTCAATTACACCAAATCGGAATTTTGGCTCAAATCTTCCAACTTCTTCCCTGATTTTCCCTCTCTTTAATAAAAAAACCCCAGAACAAATATATTTATGAGGACTATTTTGATTCGTGGTTGCCATGACAAATTATATATTTTTGGCGAATTTCATGAGTGTAAGAGTTTTTACGTGGGTGTTATGGTTAACATTCTTTGTTGCCCCTCCCCCTTAAAAAAAACACCCTTTCACCATGAATATTTTTAAGGACTCTCTTGATTCTTAGTTCCTAAGACAAATGAAACATTCATTCCAAGTTTCATTAACATACCGTTATTTTCAAAGGGGTTTCGGTAATATTTTACCTGTTGTACCTGAAAAAAAAGTCATCATTACATAAAAAGGACTATAACTTCTTTTTGGGTGGTTGTATCATTTTGAATTTGGTCTCATTAGATTCGGCGTTAAAAACTACCCTTAAAGCATGTATCATATGATCAGGTTTTACCCAAACAAATATTTAAGTTTGATAGACCTCCAAATTCTCCCCGTCTGCACCTCTTCAAATGCATCTACACAAAAAGCCAATGCGGGGATTTTGGGGGACTTTGGATATGTTATAGAGGTTGCAATTCTGCGTCGATTCCAATTTTAATATTTCATGAATTAATTTTTTCAAGGTTCCCCATACGATTTGTGCTATTTTTCCTGGTCTACTATCCCTTGCGAGAATCTTTCGCAAGAACAATGCTGGAACGTTTTCGGACAGCACTTAAGCTTGGAAACATTTTATTCGGTGACGAAGCGCATTTCCACCATATTGATGGATATGTTAACAAACAAAATATGCGATATTGGTGCCCCAACAACCAAATGATGATATCTTTTTAAAATAAAATGCACGACTGGATCGCACGTACTTGCTCTTTTGGTCAAGTTGTGTGGGACTTAAGAACTTTAAAAATATTCAAGTAATTATAGAAAAAGTATAAGAACCATTTACATCGTTCTTTTAATTGCATAAACAGTCTGATAAATAACTTAGAGCTCAAAACAAAGTATGCCATTTGATAACTTGAAAAATATGAATATGCAAAACAAAAATTTTAAATCGTTGGAGCCGTTTTCTTAAAAATTAATTTTGTATATATAATAATTTTGTAACATTTTTCAAAAAAAAAATTGGTTTGCCAATTTCATATACATTTAAAACTGAAATTTCAAAACAATTCATCATCCCGTTTTTGAAATATTGAATTTTCAAAAAAAAAAAAATTTTAATCTTTTTTTAAAAATACAAAATTTATGTTTTCAAAAATTTTGGTATGCAGTATTATTTATATTCTATTAAAGCTTTGGTGCAAAAATTTTATTGAAATCGGATGAGCGGTTGAGAAATGAGAACACCAAAAATCAAAAAAGCCATTATATGGCAGGTACCGTTAATAAATGTTTTTGGTGGTTTTTTTCTTACTAAAAGGTTTGTACATCATATCGATACCTTCCCGTAAGATTGTATTAAGCGACATTTTAAACATTTTAAATTATATTTTTAAAATACCTCTTATTCAGTTATTTATTTGGGTATTTTGTTGTAGTAAACAGATTTTTTGAAGCATTTTGAGTTGAGAATCCCGTTCCAAATCTTTTTATTTTTTTAAATACATAAATAAATAACTGGACCAGAGGTTTTTCTCGATGCCTTTAAAGTTTTTGAAATGTCGCTTAATACATTCTTACGGGAAGGTATCGATATTATCTACAATAATACACAGATTTTTTTAATCAAAATCGTTGGAGCCCGTTTTAAGATAAATAAGCTTTTCCTTAACGGTTCTGTTGGTACGATTTGGTGCCAACAGATTATAAAATCATTATCATTTGATTTCATCGGATTGGAGTACCTATTACCTGCCCCATACTGAGCGAGGATGCCACCAAAGAAGAACTCGAAGACCGCCCGTTCGCGACCGAACCATACAACGAAGTCACCGCCGTCTCCGGAGGAATACAATTGTGTCGACTGCGATGGACCCGACTCCGCTGACGATATGGTCCAGTGCGACATCTGCCAAACCTGGCACCACTACAGCTGCGCCGGAGTCGATAGCTTCATTCGAAATGAAAACTGGGTTTGTGGCACCTCGTGTGCAATAATGGCAGGTAAGTGCTCCCCTTTATCTAGTGCTGTTAGAGAAGTAGTTTCCGCATCTCAAGATACTGCCGAAGCGATCATGCCATATAATGCACCAAATACTGTGCCAAATCATGCAGATACGGCCGCCAACAATGCGCTAAACCCCACATCCAATTTTGATTTGGGCTCCATGAATTCTGTGCCGTATACTGCTAGTGAGACCCAATGTACTTGGTCATATACAATGCCGACCACAGCTTTATGTGCTACGCTGAGCATTGCGCCAAATAGTATTAACAATACCCTGGGTGTACCACCATATGCTGGGCAGAATATTGCCCCGAATACCGCCGTAAGTACACCAGCAACATGTACCGAATCATATGATGCTTCCTCCGTCACCCATACTGCCCTCCCCATTGCCTCATGTACTGCTCTGCCTGCCATTTCATATACTGAATTAAATAAAGATAAATATACAGATAAAACTTGTTTAAATAACACATTATCTAGAATAGCCTTTCATCATGAAAATGTTTTTGAAACGGATCGCGTTGAATCCAGTTTGTATTCGGGTTCCAGACGTCACACCACATCAAAGGATGTGCAACCAACCTCGGCACACGCTACCACGGATGGAATTTCACGTTCCATGTCAACTGCTGCCACCTTTAGTCACCTATCCAACATTTTTGCCGATCCAGCCGGGGCGTTTAGTAGAGGTGCGATTCCAAAACAATTATTTGGGAAGTATCCTGCATCACATACCACAACATCAGTTGATTTACATCGTCGTTCAGAAACATTCGCATCTACTAAATCACCCACAACATATGTCGCCTTCAATAGAGATGGAACTGCTACTGCTACTGTTACTGCTACTATTACTGCTACTTCTACTTCAAGTATCGTCAACTCGTTTCCAGGTACAAAGGAACTTCCTTCTTCTGTCGTTGCTGCAACTCGTCCAACATATGCTGGTGCTGATATCTATAGCACAAACGTTGCACACGGTGCTACTCCCACTGGTCTATATATCCATGCAGCTGCTGCGCCACACGTTACTAATGCTGCTGATATTGCAATTCGTCCTACCGCACATTCGACTAAGATTTTATTGAATGAAAATCCCATCGTCTTTTCAAATCAGCAGCGATTATCGTCAAACTTTTCCAGTAGTTCTAGAGGGTCTAGAACTATCTTCGAGAGAAAGCTTCAAATGGAGTTGCAGTTGTTGAGTGAAGAACGAGAGCTGAAGGAAAAAAGGGACACCGAGTACTTGGAGAAGAAGTATCAAATTCTGAGCAAGGTTCCAATGGAAGGTGGGTCCTCCGTTACTGATGATGAAATATTATCCATCACCAAAGTGAATAAATGGTTAGGTGATAATCCGCAAAAGCCATTGCCGCTATCAACCATGAATCACAAAGGTTTAGTTTCGAGTCAAGGACATCCACTCGCGCCCAAACTACAACCCAATGATCTTAATGGCAATTTCAATAGATCATGGGCCGGAAACTTATGCAAGCCAAATGAGATGCCGACGGATATGCAACATCAACATGCTCCAGCCATATCCCAAAATTCAACATTTAACGTGCCACCACCGAAACGCTTCCGTCCTCAAGCATCGCACATACCACCACCGCAACCGTTCTTGCCACAAGCATCATTTACGCCTCTTCAAGCAACAATACCTTCTCTTCCTCCGTATGCTGGCGCAGGTGAACCACAGATTCGGAGCTTAAATAGAAACCAGATAGCTGCGCGTCATTTGATGTCCAAAGACCTACCAGGCTTCGATGGAAATCCTGAGCAATGGCCGTTATTCATATCCAGCTTTGAAAGGAGCACCGAACTTTGTGGCTTCACAGATGAAGAGAACGTGATGAGACTTAATAAAGCCTTAACAGGAAAGGCAAAGACTGCTGTCAGGTGGTTACTGATACAACCGAACTGTTTTCATCAGGTTATGGCGAGGCTCAAATCGCTATATGGAAGACCGGAACTTATCATCCAAACGCTGCTTCAGAAACTTAATACGACACCTCCACTCAAAGACGGGAAGTTAGAGACAATCATGAATTTCGCATTGGAAGTTCAAAACTTATACGCCACTATACAAGCGACAGGATTACTGGCTCATCTTAACAACCCAACACTCCTGACGCAACTTGAGAACAAGCTTCCGCCAACCATCCTTCTCAACTGGGGTATCTACAAGATGATGTTGCCGGATTGCACTCTCTCCCATTTTAGTGGATGGATTTACCAACTTGCTGAAGCCGCCAATGGGGTGCTGGTTCCATCTACTCAAACGCCGTCTGTAGAGAGCAAAGGCACCAATCGAGGTCGAGAGTTCAAACAAAAGTCCGGATTTCTTAATTCTCACTCACAGGTTGATTCAAATAACAACGAATTGAGAAATAAGTGCTGCATTTGCAAAGGAAGTTGTTGCTCAGTGGCTGTATGCAAACAATTTCAGCAGCTCAGTCGAACCTTGAAATGGGCAATGGTAAGAGAACACCAACTTTGCGGAAGATGCCTAAAGAAACACAATGTACGAAATTGCCCTTCGACATCGACTTGCAGCAAAGACAATTGCACTTTCAAACATCATCCACTACTACACAATGAGCAAAAGAGCAACAACGAAAAGGCAATTAAGGAAGAAACTCAAGAAGTAAAAGGAAACGTTTCGGTCCATATGAAAAGCCATTGCAACACTCATCGTAACGATTGCGAATCCACCTTGTTTCGAATAGTGCCAGTAATCCTGTATGGGAATGGAATCCAACTTAAAACCTTCGCCTTCTTGGATGATGGTTCGTCCTTGACCTTGATGGATGATAAACTAGCGAGTCAACTAAATTTGAAAGGTGAATCACAGCCATTATGTCTAAAGTGGACTGGTAATACTCATAGATATGAGAAGCAGTCACAATTGCTCACTCTGCGAATCTCAAGTACGGTGCCTAACGCTGAGATTTACTCATTTTCTGACGTCCATACTGTGAAGAACCTATCGCTGCCTCATCAATCCCTAAATTTCGAAGATCTGCAAAACAAATATGAGCATCTCAAGGGACTACCCATCGAATCGTATGATGATCAATCTCCACACTTGTTAATTGGCCTGAGGCACACAAAATTAGGACTTCCTCTAAAATGTCGAGAAGGAAGATCCGAAGAACCCGTCGCAACTAAGACTCGTTTGGGATGGCTGATACATGGTGGTTGCTCTCAACGGTTGCCTGATAATGAACTCAGATACCAACACCACAACTTTCACATCTGTGAATGCAATGATGCTGGATTGCAGCGCCTGGTGAAAGATTTCATATGTATGGACAATTTCGGAATATCAAACACAGATAAGGTCTTGATGCCAACTGAAGACAAGCGTGCGCTGGATCAGCTAGATGCAAATACCATTCGAAAAAATGGCCGCTTCGAAACATCATTGCTCTGGAAGTTCGACGACTTCACTATACCAAATAGTCTTCCCATGGCAAAAAGGCGATTAGCTTGTCTTCACAAAAGAATGAAAAGAGAGCCGCAGCTGGCTAAATCCCTAGATGAGAAGATCAAACAATTCATCACAAAAGGGTATGCTAGAAAGCTCACAAAACAAGAAGTAGCCGAAGGAGGTGACCGCTGTTGGTATCTTCCTATATTCCCTGTTTTTAATCCAAACAAACCCGGCAAGCTAAGGATCGTATGGGACGCAGCAGCAACCGTTCAAGGTGTATCGCTCAACTCCATGCTTTTAAGAGGTCCAGGTCAACTTGTATCACTGGTAGCTGTTTTGTTCAAATTCAGAGAAGACTTGGTCGCAATCTTCGCAGATATCATGGAAATGTATCACCAAATCCAGATACGCAAAGAAGATCAGAACTTTCAAAGGTTTCTATGGAGTATCAGCGAGGAAGCTGAACCTGAGGTGATAGCAATGCAAGTAATGATTATGGGAGCGACATCTGCCTCCGCCAGCGCACAATATGTGATCAAAAAGAATGCTGATGAGTTTTCTGCCAAATTTCCAAGAGCCGTTCAATCAATCAAAAATAACCAGTATGTCGATGACCTGATGGACAGTACTAGCTCAGAAGAGAAAGCCATACAACTGGCTAAAGAAATTCGTTTCGTACACCTGCAAGGCGGGTTCTTCATCAGGAACTGGATCTCTAATTCACCTGAAGTCGTGAAAGCCATGAAATCCGAACCTACCGATCAAGTGGATCTTGCTGTTGATGTGGAAATGGGAACCGAAAAGGTCCTAGGCATGTGGTGGCACACTGCGTCTGACTGCTTCACCTATAAAATAAATGCCAGTGCGACTCAAACCGATATTCTTTCCGGTCACCGACGTCCAACGAAGCGAGAGGTTTTAAGGATTTTGATGACGATTTTCGACCCCTTAGGCCTCCTTGCGCATTTCCTTATGTACGTTAAAGTTCTTCTGCAGGATATATGGCGGTCCAATATCGGATGGGATGAAGAGGTCAAAGATGCAGAACATGAAAAATGGCTTAGATGGATTCGATACCTGCCAGAAATAGTAAAACTGAGGATTCCAAGATGTTATATCGTCAACAATTCTGATCCAAGCTCCGAGAAGCAGCTGCACGTATTCGTGGATGCAAGCGAAAATGGTTTCGCCGCTCTTGCATACCTGAGAATTGCTAATGACGAGAAGATAGACTGTATCCTAATCGGTGCTAAAACGAGAGTAGCGCCACTAAAAAGCCTATCGATCCCAAAGCTTGAACTTCAGGCAGCAGTACTCGGCGTCAGATTTGCGAAAGTCATCACGGAATCACACACGATCAATATTTCTCAGTGTTTTTACTGGTCGGATTCAAAAAACGTTTTGAGCTGGATTCGATCTGATCATCGCAGATACAAACCATTCGTGGCTTTTCGCGTAAGTGAGATACTGGACTTTACGGAAATATCCGATTGGAGATGGATTTCCACTAAGCTGAATGTTGCTGACGAAGGAACAAAGTGGCAGAAGGTTCCCGAGTTCAAGGAGTCCAGTCGGTGGTTTACGGGTCCAAATTTTCTCAAGTCTCATCCAAATCTCTGGCCAAATGAGATACCATCTGAGAATGCTACAGTCGAGGAGCTAAAGGCATGTTTTGTTAACCTGCACACTCTGAACCGAGAAGACAATTTTCGAATCAGCGATACCTCAAGTTGGAGACGACTAATAAGAACTGCAGCATACCTCTTTCGCTTCATCCACAACACCAGTATCAAGAGACACACAAGGAAGTCAGGTATTCTTCATCAGCAGAGGAAGGGATATCTCAGACAAGAAGAACTTCGATGTGCTGAAGCTGAGTTATTCCGTGAGGCCCAGGCTAGCGAGTATCAGGATGAAATTGCGGACTTATCCTCCAACAAATCCGTCGAAAAGAGCAGTATACTCTACAATCTGTGCCCATACCTAGACGCAGATAAAGTTATTCGCGCAAGCAGTAGGATACCTTCCTCTGCTGATGTCAGCGAAGACGTTAAGAGACCCATAATTCTACCGAGATATCATCCTATCACCGAACTCATCATCATGGATCTTCACATCCGTTTCAACCATCGAAATCACGAGACAGTAATAAATGAGCTCCGGCAAAAATTTCACATCGCTCATATGAGGTCTGCCTTAAGGTTTGTTAGAAAAAATTGCCAAGATTGCAAGAATACCAGAGCCAAACCGCAACCTCCAATGATGGCTCAACTCCCACCGGCACGGGTCGCTCCATTTTGTCGACCCTTCTCATTCGTGGGAGTTGACTATTTCGGGCCTATGAATGTGAGTGTTCTCAGAAGAAGCGAGAAACGATGGGGAGTATTGTTGACGTGTCTGACAACCAGAGCCGTTCATCTCGAGATCGCACACTCGTTATCGGCAGATTCCTGCATTTTGGCTCTCAGAAATTTTATGGCAAGGCGCGGTGTTCCTATCGAGATATTCAGTGACAACGGAACAAATTTCCATGGTGCTGAGCGAGAACTAAGAGACGCGCTAAAAGAAGTAAACACTGAAAAACTGATGGAGACGTTCACGACAGCGGACACTAAATGGACCTTCATTCCGCCGGGGTCACCGCATATGGGGGGCAGCTGGGAAAGGCTAGTGAGGTCAGTAAAAACCTCCCTCTACAGCATAATGCCAACTAGAAATCCTTCGGACGAGTTATTACGAAGCATGCTTATAGAGGTTGAAAATATAGTGAATTCCCGTCCGCTTACCTATATTCCTATCGACGATGAAAGTGAAGAGGCGTTAACTCCCAATCACTTCCTTCTGGGGTCTTCAAATGGCAGCAAACCACCCGCAGTATTCAACACCGGCACTAAAGTACTTAAGAGAAATTGGCTTATATCGCAGCAATATGCGGAATGCTTCTGGCAGCGCTGGGTAAGGGAGTATCTTCCAACGATTACCCGCCGAACCAAGTGGTTTACTACAACAAAGCCCATTGAAAAGGGTGATATTGTTCTGATCGTCGACCCACAGAGTCCAAGAAACTGCTGGCCCAAAGGCCGTGTAATCCAAACTACGATTTCTAAAGATGGCCAAGTTCGAAGCGCCTTTGTGCAAACACAGAGTGGAGTTTATGAAAGACCAGCCGTGAAATTGGCAGTTCTCGACGTCAGAACTGAAAAGGACGTTAGCCTACGGTCGGAACTACCAAGGGGGAGTGTTAACAGCCCTGCTATAGGCCAAGTATAGCCGGGTTGTTATGCTGCTGTCAAAAGTATTACCTCCCTGGTGGCTAAACGAATATGCCGGAAGTCTCCACCATTATTATTCTGACACTTTTGGCATCCATCTTTATTCATTTTTTGATCTCACGTTTCACACTCTTTACAATTTGAGCGCGCAGTTGTGCAACATAATTAAAATCTAAATATCCTTAAGCCTAAATCGTAAACTAAAATTAACTAAAAATACTAGAAAATCCTAAAGTAAATAAAGAGACTAATGTAAGTTAAAACTAGTTAATGAATTTGTAAATTTATATTAATAAAAAATCTCTTTCAAAGGATTTTATAATTCCTTCACACCAAACGACTGTGTTTAATTCGAAGAATTATAAGCTTAGTCTGTTGGCACCAAATCGTACCAACAGGTTCTATTAGTCCAGTAACTATATACATTAGACCTTGCGTCAGGTCCGGTAGTTCTGATTTTTTGCTGAGTTGTTTATGATATTGGCCTAGTATTAAATCTGATTCTTCGACCTCGAGCGCCGAACGCAACATTGGTAAAAATAAAAAAAACCGCGAATTTTTCGCGGTTTTTTCACTTATTGGCTATTTTAACCATTACGCCTTAACTTCCGAATAAAACATTGCTCTACGATTTCAACCTTACTAAATTTGTTTCAATTTGAGTCCAAAGCCGGTTCTGTAGACATAACGATTTCCAAGGGACGGCATTTCAAAATATAGCAATAAAAAATTTAAAACAACAAGAAGTATATAAAACAGTATAATAACAAAAACATGGTCTTTGACATATGCTGCATCAAAGCAATAGAGCGTGTAGATTGGGCCAAAAGAAGAAAACAATAGTACCGGATGGGGGGTATATATCCCCCCGTTTAGGCGGGAGGGGCAATTTCAAGAAAAGTTGACTTCAAATAGAAAAATAACCATAAAAATACAATGGTAATATCTGGACGAAAATCCATTCCTCATCTCAAAGCCAGAAATCCATTCTTTAATTTTTTTTTAAATAAAGTTTTTTTTGCTGATAGTTTTTGAAAAATTTACTTTCAAACTCAAAATTTTGAGAAAAAGACGATTTTTTTTTGTTAATCTATTTTTTTTTTTATTTTATGGTATTAAGTACTATTTTTGGTTTTCAATGCCCTTATTAATTCTTAGTTAAAAACTCGAAACCAAATGCTAAAATGACTTCTAGTTTTTGAGAAAACTGAAATTAACATGATCAACTTCACTGTTTTCAGTCTAGTATCCTTTTTCTTCGGGGTGGGAGGACTCTGCCTCAGATGCGGTAGTTCTGATTTTTAGACGAGTTGTTTATGATGTTGGCCTTAGCAATAATCCAAGTTTTCGACCTCGAGCGCCGAACGCAACTTTGTGAAATACGCAAAAAACCGAGAAATTTTCGCGGTTTTTTCAGTTTTTGGCTATTTTAACCTTTAAGGCCTGGATTTCGATTATAACTCTGCTCTACCATTTCAAAATAATTAAATGGGCTTCAATTTGAGCTAAAAATCAATTCAAATTGTGAATTTTTTTGAAGGGGGCTTATTCACCCCTTGTGTGAAATCGTTTGCCCCTTTTCAATGATTTTTTTATACTGTGTAGCGTGTCATGTTGGCTTTATTTTAAGATCTTAATCATAATTATCGGATGAGTAGAAACGGAGTTATGATTTTTTAAAGTCAACCATATAAAACTCGAACTAAAACAGTATTCAGTTCAGTACCCACCAGTGAGTTATCTGAAGCGAATGTTTTAGTTCGAGTTTTTAAAAAATCATAACTCCGTTTCTACTCATCCGATAATTATGATTAAGATCTTAAAATAAAGCCAACATGACACGCTACACAGTATAAAAAAATCATTGAAAAGGGGCAAACGATTTCACACAAGGGGTGAATAAGCCCCCTTCAAAAAAATTCACAATTTGAATTGATTTTTAGCTCAAATTGAAGCCCATTTAATTATTTTGAAATGGTAGAGCAGAGTTATAATCGAAATAGCCAAAAACTGAAAAAACCGCGAAAATTTCTCGGTTTTTTGCGTATTTCACAAAGTTGCGTTCGGCGCTCGAGGTCGAAAACTTGGATTATTGCTAAGGCCAACATCATAAACAACTCGTCTAAAAATCAGAACTACCGCATCTGAGGCAGAGTCCTCCCACCCCGAAGAAAAAGGATACTAGACTGAAAACAGTGAAGTTGATCATGTTAATTTCAGTTTTCTCAAAAACTAGAAGTCATTTTAGCATTTGGTTTTCAGTTTTTAACTAAGAATTAATAAGGGCATTGAAAACCAAAAATAGTACTTAATACCATAAAATAAAAAAAAAAATAGATTAACAAAAAAAAATCGTCTTTTTCTCAAAATTTTGAGTTTGAAAGTAAATTTTTCAAAAACTATCAGTGTACGATAGCTCGATGGAATGTAGCTAGAATTTGCTTCAAGAGAAGCAGTTCCAACGAAAAAGAAAAGAATTCAAGAATGATTAAAATTAATCAATATAAAAAAGGATTTATTAAATAATATATAAAAGATATTTAAAATATTATACAAAATTACAACTTGCCTGGCTGACGGTAGAATCACAAGTGAAGTTTTTAAAGAAATTAGAAATAAAGAGGAATAGAAGAAAGGATGACAGGTTGGTGGATCGTATTTGGGATGTAGAACATGATCTACAACTTGGAATTAAAGAATTGTACAAGATGTATAGTGATGCCAAATTTCAATTAAATTGATTGATTAAAATTAGTTAATTACAAGATTAATGTATATCAATATTAAACATACCGCCGGCCAAGAACGACTGTTATTAATTAAGATTAAAGCATAACAATTGTTTAAAATAAAATAAAATAGGTTGTATGTATATAGGCATTTCCTCCTATATAGATATTGCGTAGGGGACCAGGTTTTGTCAGCGCCTGGCGCTCGCTGCAGGAAAAAAAAAGAGAAGTAGCTTTTAAGCTGATAGTGGTGAATCCATTGGTTCGTTTGTAGGAAGTAGGCAGAGTTTTGTTATGGGACGCTTATACTGTTTCCCATTTGATAGAATAGTTACCACTCTACAAATGTCGTCTTGTCCTGGGTGGACTTGAATAATTCGTGCTAATGGCCATTTTGCAGGAGGAAAACGTTCATCAGTTACGAGCACAATATCGTTAACCTGGAAATTCCGTTGAATTTTTGATAACTTATTGGGTCTGTTTTGAAGTCTGCACAGATATTCCGTTCTCCATCGCTCCCAGAAATGTTGAAACATTTGTTGGATTTGCTGCCACCGTTGAAGACGGTTCGTTTTCACATCAAGTAAAGCAGGTTCAGGTACTATGAAAGCTGGCTCTCCGATGAGGAAATGTGAGGGTGTAAGAACACTTGTATCGGACGGATCGTCAGTCATAGGGCAAAGAGGTCTGGAATTGACAACACATTCAATTTGAATTATAAGTGTATTAAGTTCTTCAAAAGTTAAAATTCGATTTAATAAAATTCTTTTTAAGTGGTACTTAACTGACTTTACCCCTGCCTCCCATAATCCTCCAAAGTGGGGTGAGGCAGGGGGAATGAAGTGCCATAAAGTTCCCTCAGATGCGATGGCTTCTCTTACATGGTCTGGAAGTATTTTGTTGAATTCTGTATTCATCTGACGAAGAGCTTTGTTAGCACCGACAAAGTTCGTCCCATTGTCGCTGTATAAGTTACTGCAGCTCCCTCTTCGTCCAGTAAATCGTCTAAAGGCGGCTAAGAATCCTTCCGAAGACATGTCTGATACAAGTTCGATGTGAATCGCCTTCGTCACCAAACAGATAAACACACAAATGAAACCTTTATAAGTTTTGGGCGATCTGCCCTTAGAAATACGAATATCAAACGGACCAGCATAATCAACTCCAGAGTGTCGAAAGGGTCTGGTTTCGTTCACCCGTACTTTGGGAAGTGATCTCATAAGTTGTGTTGAACGCTTATGATTGAAACGAAGACATAATGTGCAGGCGTGAAACTTCGACTTCGTAAGATTTCTTAGATTAAGAATCCAAAACTTATGCCTTACGTAGGACATCATTAATTGAGGTCCACCATGAATAGTTTTAATATGAGAATCCGAGACAATAAGTTTTGCTAGATTGCAATGATTCGATAAAATAATTGGATGCCTCTCATATTGGTCGATATCAGCAAAACGTAATCTTCCACCGACGCGCAATATACCCTCCTCATCGATGAATGGATGAAGATTTTTAATTTTACTTTTATTAGAGACTTGCTCATTTGCTTTTAAATCTTTTATCTCAGACGAAAAGTGTTGTGACTGGGATAAACGAATGAGACATGATAAAGAATTTTGAATTTCCTTGGGACTTAGAATTTTCTCAAACATATCTCTTTTTTTGAAACTAAAGAGACGTTTTATATAACTTGTTACATGAAGAAGTTTGTTTAAAGAAGAATATTTCAAAAGAAGATCAAAGGAAGAAGTTATATTGGTAGCCAAACAATTTATATTAGCTTTTGTCTCTAGTTCAGTTTGATGGTTTGAAAGTTCTTGATTTGGCCACTCAGATGGAGGAAGACTAAGCCACTTAGGACCTGACCACCACAAGGGGTGACTTTGTAAATCATTAGGTTGAACTCCACGTGACGCACAGTCGGCAGGATTATCTTCAGAACGTACATGAAACCAGTCTGAAATGTTAGTCATTTCTTGTATTTCAGTAACCCTGTTGGCGACAAATGTTTTCCAACGCACTGGTAATGCGTGTATCCATGCAAGGACAACTTTTGAATCAGTCCAAAAATATGGTTTGATTTTAAGTGATTGACTGTCAATTGCAGCCATATATTTTTTGAATAATTTTGCTAGCAGCACCGCACCACATAATTCAAGTCGTGGCAACGATACTTGTTTTATAGGAGCAACTTTTGTTTTTGCTGTTATTAGGTTGATAGAAATTTTACCATCATTTATGCAGCGATAGTAAAGTACTGCTGAATAAGCAGAGTTCGAAGCATCAGAGAAACCGTGTACTTCTCCAAAAGACGTAGTAAAAGTTCCCAACCATCTTGGAATTTTAATAGATTCTACGGCATGTAGAGATTTACGATAGTTTCCCCACTCATTATTTAGCGGAGAAGGGAGTGGGTCATCCCATCCTATGCCAGCGCACCACAGTCTTTGAAAATATATTTTTGCTAGAATGATCGTTGGGGCCAACCACCCAAGAGGATCAAACAGCTTAGAAGCATCAGACAATAATGTTCGTTTTGTATGCAAACTGCGTATTGGAAGTGTTATTTTAAAAGAAAAGTGATCACGGTATGGATTCCAGAAAAGGCCAAGTGCTTTGATTGATGAATCGGAATTTATGTCAAAATCAAACGATAGTTCACAATCTTCTGGTGGAAGATCAGATAGTAATTCTGGAGAGTTTGAAGACCATTTTCGTAATTTAAATCCACCAGACAGAAGAATCTGCTGAAGCTCCATTTGAATCTTTTTAGCTGTGTCTATGTCATCAGCTCCAGAAATAATATCATCAACATATATATCTCGTTTTAGAATTTTAGATCCTATTGGATACTTTCTAGCCTCATCATCAGCTAGTTGCTGAAGCACACGTATTGATAAAAATGGTGCACAAGTTGTACCATAGGTAACAGTTAGGAGTTTGTACAGCTGCAAGAGCTTTGCGGGGTCATTTCTCCAAATAATTTGTTGAAACTTAGTTTCTTCGGGATGGATAAGTATTTGTCGAAACATTTTTTCGATATCCGAAGTAAAAACAATGAAGAAAATACGCCATCGTAGTATGACAGACGATAAGTCGTTTTGTAGAATAGGACCTGGCAGTAGGTCTTCATTAAGTGATTTAGATAACGGAGGCTTTGATGAGCCATCAAATACCACGCGTAATTTGGTAGTCGAACTACTCTCTTTCCAAACACCATGATGTGGAAGAATAAAAACGTTATCTGACTCAGAAAGGTCAGCAAGATTACATGAGAATTCCATGTGATTAAGTTCGATGTATTCTTTTATAAACTTAAAATACTCTGTTTTAAGTTTCATATTTTTTGGAAAGGTTCTCTGTTCTAAATGTTTAAATCTTTTGCGAGCATTATGACTTGAGTTTTTAAATAATGAATAGTCCTCACCTAAGACTTTTGACTTAAACGGAAGTCTGACAATATATCTTCCTGAAGAATTACGATAGTGTGTTTCTTGGAAGTACTTTTCACAAGATCGTTCTTCAGTGGTTTTTACGCGTTCTGTGGATACTTCCTCAAGTTCCCAGAACTTTCGCAGAGAATTGTCTATGTTCACCTGAGTGTGAAAAGATGAAATACCTTGAACATAATTGTTCTGAACATTTGAGTTTTTGATTGGTCCGGACAGGATCCAACTTAATTGAGTTTTTTGAGCCAATGGACCATTATTAGTTTTGATAATACCATCGAGGATTATTTCATGGAACACATCGGCACCAAGAAGTATATCAATGCGTCCAGGCTCTGCAAACAACGGGTCTGCTAAAGTTAAGTTGCAAATATCAAAAGGCAATGAAGCATTGAGCTCTTTAGCAGGGAAGTAATTACTTATTGAAGTCATAACCAAAGCTTTGACAAGTATAGTAAACTTGGAATTGGTACAGGAATTAAGCTTAAATTCAACAAAACCTTTACAAGCATTTGATGTCGCTGAACCAATACCGTTTATAACACAATTTATAGGATTTTTCTTGAGTCTTAATAATTGAATACAATGTTCTGTAATGAACGATGATTGAGACCCTTGATCTATGAGAGCTCTGACTATGAAGTCTCCAGCAGCACTGGATATCTTTACTTTTGCTGTTGCAAGAAGTATTTGCGAAGCAGAATTTGAACCAAAATTAGTTGAAATGTGCGAAGAAGTTTGATTTGAAGAACTAGCATTAGGATTAGCAGAAGTGTCACTAGAAGATTGATTTGAATGCTCAATATGCATAACTGTGTTGTGCCTTTTATTACATTTTCGGCATGTCAACTTGCTTCTACATCTTGCAGAAGAATGTCCTGGTAACAGACAGTTAAGGCAAATGTTTTTAGATTTTAAAAATTCAATTTTATTCTCATGAGAAAGTGTTTTAAAATTAGCACACTGGTAAAGAAGATGGGGTTCACTGCAACTTGGGCAGGAACCAGCATTATTGGAAACATGAAACGTCTTAACATGATTTGGTCTTTTATTGTTTGGGTATCTTTCCCTTGATTCACTTAACATCAAAGCTGGTTTAGAGTCAATTGCCTCTAAGGACCGAAATGAATCTTCCAAAAACTCGTAAAATTCAGAAAGTTTTGGAAGATCGTATTGTTGAACAGAGTCTGTGTCTGATTGATTCAGTTTTGAAGACTTATTTTGTGAGCATTTAGCCGTTAAAAAACGCTCCCAATTCTTGCGAGTTATATTATCAAGCTTTTGAGAAAGAATAAAAATAACTAAAACATCCCATGATTCGGTTTTAACCTTTAGGTTTTGGATTGAAGTTAAACAATCCTTAGTAGTATAAAGAAGTTTTTTAATGTTATCACAAGACTCTTTTCGCATTAGAGGTTGTTCACATAAAGTTTTTAAATATGATTCAACAATGAAACGTTTTTTATCAAATCGATCGCAGAGCATTTGCCATGCAGAATCGTAATTTGCCGCTGTACAGGGAATGGAATGAATCATTTTCTCAGCTTCACCTGATACGCACTTCTTAAGATAAAAGAGCTTTCTAGCATTATCAAGACCAGGCTTATTATGAATCATTCCCGTAAATAAGTCCTGAAAATGCATCCAGTTCTTATAATCGCCATCAAATTCGGGAAGATTAATGATTGGAAGGTGGACACCACGTTCCTCATTAAAACTGCGATCACCAAACGTCGTATTATGATTGAAAGAAATATCCTTGTTAGAACAAATGGTAGAAGAAATGGCATTAATCTTGTCGACAATGTCGGACTTCAAATCTAAGAATATGTCTTGAAATGATCCATAATGATCTTCAGTAAAATATTTAGAATCGGATTTTCCTTTCTTTTTCTCCTTGGCTAGAAGAGAAAGTTTAATATGGTTTGCACGAAAAGTTTCCATCATAGTTTCAATTATTTCCAACCGGCCATTTAAATGACTGACCTTAGCCAAACGTTCCTTAGGACTTTTTTCAAAATTTGCTTTAAAATTAATTAAGTCTTCCTTCAAGTTTTCTTGTTTCAGCAAAAGAGAATCTAGATTTTCTTCCATTTTGAAATATATAAACTAAATTCCAAAGGAATTAAAATAAATAAAATAAAATATGTATTAAAGGTTTCCAAATAAAATTCCTAAATGAAAATTATGCACTCGGCAACCCTAAAATTCAGACACGGAAGTGTAATAAAAAAAAATGAAAATCGTGTAAATGAAATAATATAATTAACTAACTAGTTAACTGTTCAATTTTCGAAGATGAAAACTGTTAAAAAGGAACGGATTCTATCTAAGAATAGCGTTATATAAAAAAAATTGAAATGACATGTGATTAACTCGTATGTATTTTTAGGTTAACCGTAAGTCCAAAATGCCAAGGACAAGTTATGAGCTTGAGACTCTTCTGTACAATGCACTCTTTCACACTTTTTATGTTAGTACAGTAAAAAGTTCTGCAACCAAATTGTAAAAAAAGAAAAGAAAATGCACTGCACATAAAAGGTATATAGTTATAATATAAGTATATACAAAACCGTAATGGACTTTACAGTAAGTAATCAACCAAAAAACTTGTGTGAAAATATATATTATATTGAATCAAATATATAATGCAACTGAACCACACACTTTAATTTGTAGAACAAGATCGCACTGCACGTGCAAATAAGCATTCAATTGCTCACAATTATTAATTCAAATTCAATAATCCGCGAATGTTAATTATGCGGCGACGAAGGACCAATGTACGATAGCTCGATGGAATGTAGCTAGAATTTGCTTCAAGAGAAGCAGTTCCAACGAAAAAGAAAAGAATTCAAGAATGATTAAAATTAATCAATATAAAAAAGGATTTATTAAATAATATATAAAAGATATTTAAAATATTATACAAAATTACAACTTGCCTGGCTGACGGTAGAATCACAAGTGAAGTTTTTAAAGAAATTAGAAATAAAGAGGAATAGAAGAAAGGATGACAGGTTGGTGGATCGTATTTGGGATGTAGAACATGATCTACAACTTGGAATTAAAGAATTGTACAAGATGTATAGTGATGCCAAATTTCAATTAAATTGATTGATTAAAATTAGTTAATTACAAGATTAATGTATATCAATATTAAACAATCAGCAAAAAAAACTTTATTTAAAAAAAAATTAAAGAATGGATTTCTGGCTTTGAGATGAGGAATGGATTTTCGTCCAGATATTACCATTGTATTTGTATGGTTATTTTTCTATTTGAAGTCAACTTTTCTTGAAATTGCCCCTCCCGTCTAAACGGGGGGATATATACCCCCCATCCGGTACTATTGTTTTCTTCTTTTGGCCCAATCTACACGCTCTATTGCTTTGATGCAGCATATGTCAAAGACCATGTTTTTGTTATTATACTGTTTTATATACTTCTTGTTGTTTTAAATTTTTTATTGCTATATTTTGAAATGCCGTCCCTTGGAAATCGTTATGTCTACAGAACCGGCTTTGGACTCAAATTGAAACAAATTTAGTAAGGTTGAAATCGTAGAGCAATGTTTTATTCGGAAGTTAAGGCGTAATGGTTAAAATAGCCAATAAGTGAAAAAACCGCGAAAAATTCGCGGTTTTTTTTATTTTTACCAATGCTGCGTTCGGCGCTCGAGGTCAAAAAATCAGATTTAATACTAGGCCAACATCATAAATAACTCAGCAAAAAATCAGAACTAACGGACCTAACGCAAGGTCTCAGTACTATGAAACTACAAGGTTACTGGACTATATGGCAAGTATCGTTATTTTTTGAGTTAAAAAAAATTTCAGTTTCCCCTCTGGAGAGTAAAACCTCAAGTTCAAAATTTGAAGAAAATCGCTTCAGTGGATTAAGGCTATAGGTTAGGGTACGGACAGACACACAGACAGACAGACAGAATTGTGCCACCCACTTTTTTCGTGTTCTCTATCATCGTTATGTTATGTTTGATTGTTATCTCGAAATTTTTTTTTGCAGGAATCCAAAACTTAGCTAGTTCTCTCCCGACCGATTTGCTACGCATTGCATCAAGCGTGGTCACCAGGAAACCACGCGGCTAATCCGAATAATTTGAAAATTTCTAGTGTAAACGATTGCGAAAACCTTAAAAGTTACACTTTTTCTGATCAAAGTCTCAAGTTCAATTTTTTTACGAATGCATAACTTGCCATATGGTACCTTAGTTGCACCCTAATGACCATTTGTACAAGCGTGGTTCATCTTTTCAATCAAATCAGGGGATTAACTGAATTCCATCCAGGGTTTAAGCCTTCAACCTTGTTTCTGAGGTTAAACAATATGCTCATCTAGTGTTTGTTTAACCTCAGTAAATCTACCTAACCAAATAGCAGCACAATAACTATATTGATTCTTGTTGTTTCGCTTTCCCCTAAATATGAGAATCGTGACCGCATTGTTTTAAAGTGTTTTTTTTTGTCCAAACGGTCAATTCTTACGGTCACGCAATTTCTCATACCTTTTTTGCAGTTCATTACTACAACTTGGAAGATACTGACGGAGTAACCAAGTGACGCATAATTTTTGTATCGGAAAGTATGTATACCTACTTACAGGTATTAAACATTCCCAGAAAAAAGTTTCCTACAGATATTTGTGGGGAAAAAACGATTGTGAAAAAAGTAGCCCCAAACAAGAGACGTGCAGTGTATAATGAGACTTAACGATTCCATGCCGGATCGAATTTATGAAGCTACATATAATAAAAAAGCGACAGCTTTGCTTTTTTTCCTTCTGATTTATTTTTCCAACGTCACAAACAAACAAAAAGCAAAATCAATTGATACATTGATGACAAAGGACAAAGCACCTTTACAAAATTCTGTGTCTATTCGGTTGAAGCGGAGTGTATATTTTTTGAATAAGTATAAGCAGCAACAAAAACACAGTAAGACCTATATATAATCACAATCGCCTAATAGCAAAAATCGTTTAGTATCAGGACAGATGCCGCCTGAAAGCGCATGGTTCGTCATCTCCTTGTGACTATAAGCGGGTTTGACTGTTCTGGGTTTTGGGCTTTTATATTTAGTAAAATTATTTAAAATGTTTTTATAAACTTTTGAAGTGTGTTTAATAAGTAAAATTAATTGTTCAAAGCAAATATAGGAAAAATTATTTTGTTGTTGAACAAAATTTGGTTTTTCAATTTAAAAAAAAATTCCTGTTGAGATTTTTGAGTTGTAAACTTTTTTCTAATTTTAATTTCAAAAAAGAAATTATCAAAATCGGAGCAGGTTCCCCGGGTTCCTGAATAATGCACTATTTTGGGCTTTCGTTCCTTCACTAGTAGTCGACCATCATATTGGCATCCCATTCGCCCTGGTACGGGTTCTCCATTATAGCGATGTCTTGATGAAACCTCTTACCATGCTCTCCGCTAATATTCCCCATGTTTTCCATAAAAAAGTCTAAATGGGAGTGAAGAACATGTAGCTTTAGCGACATCCTGCATCCTACAATTTCAAAATTTTTATTTTTCGGTTTTTTCGACTTGCGTCTCGCTAAACACGTCTGGCGAGGCCATTACTGTAAGGCTAACAGTTAGAGCGAATAAGTGATCAAAGTGTGCTTGACTAATCATAAGAAAGCTGAAACCAACAAAACACTAACATAAACAAATTTTTGTTACACAGTGTTATCTATTATCCTTCGCTGAATCAGAATTCACGAAATACCTTTTGATCTTTTCAACAAATAAAAATATTACCAAATGTTATGAATTCATATAGGTACCTAACTTTCATTTATATTAACTCACACATCAAAATTTAGGTACACTCAATACTGATATCATTCTTTTTTTCTATAGACATAAGCAACAATCAAGATATTGAAATATTCAATATCTTCCCCTCAACTCTGCGTATTCGCGTATATTACATATAAGTACTCTATGTTATGAATGAGTTGAGTCAAGGTACACGGTATCTATGTATGTAGATATAGATGTACCTACTTCAATTTATCTAATAGATAGTTAGTGAAGTAATTTATTCATTTGTTTGTTTTCATTATTTTCAGAAACCAACCAAACGCCTTGATCGAGGGAGATACAACAAAACGTTTACAAAACAAAAAATGTAAGTGTAACCAAAATAAAGGAATATTTTCATAAACAACAACACAATATTTTGCAATCTTTTAGCCTTGTAGGTAAGCAATTTAAGAGTAATTTACGCGAATATTTTCGGAAATTGGTTCATCCAATTTGTCTGCGGCTACAAAAATTCCCATAAACTGTACTCGTTTACACTTTTCCGAAGGGTGGGTGTTATTGAAAATATTTGAAAATTGAAATTCTCGTTGATGGGATGGAGAAAATTAATAAAGGCACCTACATTCATATATGTACGTTACATATAAATGCAGATTGAAATGAAATACGAGTGTTTAGGAATAGGAAGTTAATCTTATAACAAGAAAAGTATCGAACAAAATATTAATCACTCATACATTGGGGTGGTGGTTAAAAAAGGTCATTTTGAATGGGCCTTAATCGGCTCTAAATGAAGAAAAAATTCTGTTGCAAAAACGAATAACAGCATAAGTCGACTTATGTCAAAATTGAGTAAGTGACACTACCGCAATCTCCTATCTGAGATTCATATACCCTATTTTTTTTGTATCATTATCTTTAACGGTTACAAAATTATAGCTAGATGAATAATAGCATAAGTCATTTTCCACAAAACATGCAAACGGAACAAAAGCATAAGTCATGATCTTCCTTAACCTTCTGATGACAACACTTTTAAAATTACACACACCACAACAGGGGTGATGGAACACCCCAGCTTAAATTTAATGCAAAAACAGTATTTTTACGGATAGTAAAAATATTTATGGAATTGCAATACTTCATTGACATAAAGAAAAACAGAAAATAGGAAATACAAAAAAAAAAAAGTATTGCTGGGTAGTTAAAAGGACTAAAGGCCAGTTGATGCAAGTCTCTCTCATATTTTCAGGAAATGCAGCACAATTGCTATTCAAGCATGAAAACTTGATTTTTTTGCCTCAATATTCTGGACATATTACATATCTTTACTGCTTCTGTAATTTAGGGGGGGCTAAGCTCCCCTTCAAATGACTCTAGAGGGTAACTTCATTAAAATTTTCGCATACATGAATGACAACATGGGGTGATGTGTCACCCCAGTGCATACTGTATTCCACCGTATTCAAAAACCACAGGCCACTGCTTGGACTTCTTATCATCAACTGACATCTGACATATTAAACGACAAATACCTAGAACGGTAGAAAAGAAAACCAAGCAAAACCCAAATTACAACTAAAAGAAAATTGTCTGGGGTGATGAAACACCCCTTTTGTCATCCGAAGGTTAAAAAATGTATACTTATGTTGTTATTCAGTATTGATCATTCTCTGTACAACAACCACAGGTTGACTTGAGCCCTTTTTCAAAAATAAATGTTTTTGTTCCTTAACACACATGTTGACTTGTTCTTCTTTTCCATTCACGTCGTTACTTTAAGGTAAAGACACAACTATACTTGTGCTGTTATTCCGTTACAAAACTTGGTTGTATTAAGCAAATAACTGGACTTGTGTTATTTTTCTTTTTATCGTTACTGAATTTATTAGAAAATAAGTATACATATGTCATTATTCCGTGGACAAACTTAGAGCTGTGAGTTGACTTGTGTTGTTTTACTCAACATACATTTCATTACAACATACTTATTGTTTTATTAATCAGTTGTTTTTCCAAGTGAATTGCTGCGCATTAGGTGCATAGGTGTTGTGTAAAAAAGAAAAGTGATAACAGTAAAATAATAATAATAATATAGTTAAAGTGTAGTGAAATGGAGTCACGTGCAAGCAGAATTTTGGCAATGGCAATCTGGAAAAATTTCAATCACCCTACAGTGATGGATAACCGTGAGTACAACTTTTAGTCGAAGTTTTTAAAATTAAAAATTTGTTTTTTTACTGTTAATTTGATTGAAATAAAAGTTGTAAGGATCTTCAAATTATTAAATAATGATTGTTCCTTGATTCGTTCACATAATATAAATGGGTCTGCAAATAAATGTCATCTTCTTTCGATGTATTTTATGTTCCAAAATAAAGGGATAAATAGCTTTTAGACATTGATTATTTTTTTAAGTTTAATTTAATTTTATTTTACAAAGATCATTGTTATAGTACTGCAACATGATTTTGTGTTGTTTGTAGGGGAAGCATTTGTGTCGGAAGAGCTTCTTAACGTCGAAGAAAATAAAAACCAAGACAATATCCCATCAATGAATCAACGTTGGGACTCAGATGACTCTATAAATGATCCCGATTATTATGTTTCTTCAGACACCGATGAAAGCCTTGAACGGTGGGGTAAAATTATTGAAAAAACTGTGTTAGAATTTTCTCAAAGTAGAGAAAGAGATAATATAGATTCTGTGGAAACTGTAAACCTAAGTAACCTCCAAGAGGCTGACATAAATATGGAAAAACCATGTTCTTCAAACCAAGTTATTTATAATACTCCGAATTCACTTCCAGAAATTGACATGAATGTGGAAGAATCGATTTCTTCAAACACTGTTAAGAATGTTACCAAAAATCGACAAAAACGACGGAATAAAGGGTTATCTTATGAGACGAAAACTGGAAAAGTTGTTAAGGCCGGAGCGATACATTATTTATCTCCTTGCCGTAAAAAATGCAACGATAAAATTTCGACCCAACAACAAGAAAATATTTTTAATCGCTACTTGGGCTTAGGAAGTTATAACCAAAGAGTTCTTTTCATAAACTCTTTATTGGCTGTTAAAGAAAAAGCAACTACCCGAGCAAAAAAACCAGGCATTAATCAAAAACACAGGCAAAAAACTATAACATATTTTATTGAAATCGCAGCTGAAAAAGTTGACGTTTGCAAAAAATGTTTTTTAAAGTGTTTTGGGGAAACAAATAGTTTTATACGCAGCGTAATTGCAAAGAAAATCAATTCATCAGACATGGATTTATGTGACAAAAGAGGCTTTTCAAAGCCAGCAAATAAACTTCCTCCATCCAAGATTGAAGAAATAAAAAATCAAATAAAAAGATTTCCTATCTATGAGAGTCATTACTCAAGACGAGATACTTCAAAAATGTACTTGCAACCTGGTCTTACTATATCAAAAATGTTTCAATTGTATTGCTTAGAGACGCAGAGCCCAGTATCTTTAGTTAAATATTCCCAGGTTTTCCATGAAATGAATCTCAAGATCAAATCTCCTAAAATAGATACATGCGGAACTTGTGATAAATATGTCGCCAAAATTTCACTGTCTAAGACCATTGAAGAAAAAGAAGATTTGATCCAGCTTCAAACAGATCATCACAAAAAAGCAGAGGAAGCTTATTCCTGCAAAAAAATTGATAAAAATCTGGCTAAAACAACCCCAACAACTGCAGCATTTGCTTTCGATCTGCAACAATGCCTACCTACACCCTTTTTAAGGTCAAACATTGCATTCTATAAACGCCAACTTTGGACGTATAATTTAACCATCCATGATCTAGCAACAGATAAACCATATTGTTACATGTGGCACGAAGGTGTGCCAAAAGAGGTGGAAACGAGATCGCATCATGTTTGTATGAGCACTTAACACGAGTACCAGATCTTGTTCGAAACTTAATCTTCTATAGCGACTCATGCGCAGGACAAAACAAAAACTCGCACGTAAGCTTCATGTTTTTAGCTGCTTTGGAAAGAAACTCAGAACTCCTTACTATCGACCATAAATTTCTTGAGCCAGGTCATACGCATATGGAATGCGATGTTGACCATTCAGTCATAGAAAGAAAAAAAAAGAACACAGCTGCAAAAATACACCATCCCAGAGATTGGCTAAATCTGGTGGCTTCTTTGAGAGATGTTAACCCATTTAAAGTGATTGAAATGAAAAATTCGAACTTTTTTGACTTTGCGCAGGCTTCAAAAGATACTTTTTTGTGGCGAAAGGTAAACACAGACGGGGAAAAATACTTATGGCGAGATTTTCGGTGGATTCGATATGCAAAGGATAATGCTGGCACATTATTGTACAAATACAGTCTGACTGAGGAAGAACCATTTAAAACAATAAACCTCCGAAAGCGTGGTAAAAGTATATCAAACTTGTCTGATCTTAAAATTATCCAAAATCAACCTATAATATCAAAAGAAAAAGCTGAGGATTTACTTTTTCTGTTAGATTTCATAGAACCCGAATTTCATGATTTTTATAAAAACTTAATTAAAGCACCGATTGATACTTTTGAAGTCCATCCTGACATTTTGAGTAGTGATGAAGAATAAAATTTTTATTTTTACTTCTTACACATACAGATTTAAGTTTATGTTTTCACTAAAAAAAACATTTTGTCTATAATTCATCCTTCATAATTTAACTATATTTCGACTTTACTTATTATTTAACTCATTAATTTATTATTTTTAATTCTGTTGTTTTTTTTTGTGTTATAAGAATAAGAAAAGGAAATTGAAGTAAAATAAAAAAGTTTAACTTATACATGTACCTGCATTCTAATTTTTGTTCTTTAAACTTATTTAATAAAAAAAGAAGAAAATAAGAGTCAACAAACGTTCATTATTTTTTAAAAATTTTCGGAGACTTTTGGTAAGAAGGTAATGTTAAGAAGTCAATAAATTTCTTGTATAGAACAAAATATTGGTATGTAAAATCATACTCGTAAGTGTACTTGATAAAAAAAATGTTTGTTTAAAAACAGCACAAGATGACTTACTAATCGAAGATTTATCAACTGAGAAAGGGAAAAAAGACACAAATCCACTTGTACATAAAAGATGTTGAAATCTCTAATACAAAAAACGACATAAGTACACACAAATTTAGTTTGGAAATAACAAAAAGGAACAAAAGCATAAGTCATATTTTTGCAAAAAAAACAGCATTATTTAAAGGAAAATATAAAAATTAATTTATACAAAAATTACATATTAAATTTACTATCTATGAGCTTCAAAATGTTTTGCTTAACCCTCATAGTTTTTTTACCACATAATTTCAAAGTTTAAAAATCGCCTCCTGAAAAGTTACAAAAAATCACTTATGCTGTTATTCCTTTTTGCCACAGTCCTATTTTTTTTTCAGATTTTATTTTCGTCGCTGTAACGGTGGATCAAATTGTCTTTTTCCTTGCATACTAGGTGACGCACTAATCTGCGTAAAAACTCAGAGCGTGTAAGTTGGAATTCGACAAGAAATGGGAGGGTAATATATATAATATTTTCCCAATTTCTTAAAAAATTCATAAGATTCCTAAAATAAAACAAATTAAAAAACAACAACAAGACGCACATAATTATTTTGAAGCTTTTTTATTTCAATTCTAATGATTTATTTTCAAATTAAAATAATAATAAAAATTGTTTCAAACTCAACATTTTGAAGAAAATTAATTTTTTTTTACTTTAAGTCTAAAATTTGAAAATAGTTTTTGCTAAAATTATTTATTTAGAACTTTATTTGAAAATGAACCATAAGAGTGGATTTCTTGCTTTCCAAAAAGCTACAAAACATAACTGCAAATGTTGCCGTTGTTTTTAATAATTTTTTTCTATTTGATGCAATTTTTTTATAAAATTACTCCTGACTAAGTGGAGGGAAATATTACCCCATAGGATTTTTTCTTATCTAGTATGCAAAAAAAAACTAATTTAATTTACTCCTACAGAGACTTTTATAAAAATCTTAAGAAAGGATTTAGGTCTTGGAGGTTGGGAAAGGAGTTGTTGGCATCGCAACCGACCTCAGAAAAGCCTTTGATAATATCTCACATACCCTATTCTCTTTAAATTTATAGCACTTGGCTTTCCACCTCGGCCCTCTGATTTTCACTTTGACAATAAATGATGAAGACTGCGTTATCAATGATTCTGGAATTTATGTTTATTCTGATGATACAAAAAAATGTATAGATATTCATTTCCTCTCCTTCCAATTTCTATCTTCTTCAACAAGATATAAACAGAGTTTCTGCATACTTTATAAACAATGAGGCAGTAGTTGACTCTTTATGTAATTTAGAAGTTCCTTGTGTTAAAGAGCTTAATTTTAAATCTCACATTATCACATGTATTAATAGATCTAACTTTGCACTTGGCTTTATTAAGCGCTAGTCAAAAGAATTTTCTAACCCCTACATTAAAAAATTTCCTTTACTCACATTTGTTAGGCGCCTTCTTGAAAATGCCAGCCTCTTTTATGTTACTCACTCTCTTCGTATCAAAGCTGTTCAACGAAGTTTTCATGGTTTTTCACTTCTGGGGCGACCCTGGCTTAGATTAGCTAGGTTAGATAGAAGAGCTGACAGTTGATCTTGTTACCATCACAGTTAGATCTATGTAGATCCGTTGTGATACCTTGGTAAGTTGTATTCCACTTAATGAAAAAAACCAATGTGTTCTGTTAGCAGTCAAGCCATTTAGAAGCGTTGAAAAAGTTCACAAGGCTATTAGCCGAAGTTCTAGATTCCCTATAGGTGTGTCTTTTAAATGACAGAGTGCTGGATAGTTACAAAAGAAGTGTAAGATATCCTCATGTGCTTCTCTTCATCGCTGCACCCTCTGCAAAGGCCGTCGGTATTGGGCCTCATTTTGTGGTATCCCAGTAGATTGTGTACGGTGATTATGCTGACAAGAGAACGAAAAAGTTTCTTGTCCAATTACATAATTTTTTCTGTACTCTGCTCATTAAAATTTGACCATAACTCTCTAGTTGTGCCGCATGTTTCGAGCAGATCCCATCTCTCATTGGTTATTTCTAATAATTTGTTGCCAATATCTTGTTTGATGCTACGGGTTGGTACTTTAATATGTCTTTCGGCTTGACTTGAATCAAGCGGCAATGGACGATCCCATTCTTACCAGCTCATCAGCTCTTTCACTATGACCAGAAAACCCAGCTGAGTCTAATGTTATGCTGCATGCCAATAACCGTAAGCTCTTCTCTTCGTGACAGTTACAAGTTCGAATGTATCTCGGTGGAAAAAATTGCATTTATTGCTGCTTGGCTATGAATAAAGAGGGTGATATCAGCTCGTGGTATAACCGTCATTTATATTTGCGTGGCTGCTTTGGTCACCGCCAAGACTTCAGTTTGAAAGACGCTACAAAAGTCCAGTAGTCTTAAGGAGCTGGCCAGTCCCAGATTTTCAGAGAAAATTCCTGCACCGACTCCAGTGTCCATCTTAGAACCATCAATGAAGACAGTTATCGTAGATTCATTACTGAAATATTGGTTATTTTTCCACTTCTCAGTATCCTCTATGTTAGGAAAAGAGGTAGTGAAGGGTCTTTTGAAGCTTAAATTGGGTGTTGGGGTGTTATGCAGTCTGTTGAAAAATTAATTCCCGCATATCTCTGAGGAATCTGAGAATGGCCCGTTGTGCTTTGTTTCCAGCCGATAGTCTGGCTTAGTCGCAACGCGCTGTATGCTGCTGATTCTTGCACGAATATATCCAGGGGTCTCCCGTTGAGTCCCGCTGCGGAGGTTGTTTTCAACGCCACCGTAATACCTACGCATGCTAATTTGTGTACCCTGGCTTGATACATATCTATGCTACCCTACGAAGATCGTCTTCAGCTTATAAATTTACTCTCCCTTTATAAACTTGATTTGCTAGAGGACTTTGCAAATACAATCAATACTGACTTTTGATATGTGCTTTTTGCTTTCCAGCCGAGGTTATGCTCACCGGACTCACCAGGGTAGTACTGAAAAAATACGAAACTTGAGATATAAAAGGTCTTAAAACCTTATTAATTACAAAATCTTTATTGAAAATACATAACTCTTATATTTATAACACACAATATTCTGTGACTATGGTTCGCTGGTATTTCGATTAATTATAGTACTGGAACAATTCACTTGCCTTTCTAGATTCTGGTCTGGCTGTCTTGAATCGGTTTCTGATGATTCAGTCCCAGTCCTAATGTTTGGTCTCGGGTAATGTTGCTTCTGATGGTTGGGCCTTTAAAGCTGGTCCTATTATTCTGACTTCAGGTTAGGGTATTATGCTTTTTGCGTCTTAAAAAAAACAGCAGGCTAAAAACGCTTTGGTACATCAGAAGGTACTACGCGACTGGTGGCACTTAAAACAGCAGGCTATAACGATCTGCTACATTGGTGGCAGGTACCTTGCCCTTGGTGGCACTCAAAACAGCGGTTAAAACGCTCTGGTACATCAACAGGTACTAAGCCCCGGTGGCACTCAAAGCAACAGGCTAAAACGCTATGGTACATCCGCAGGTACTACGCCCCTGGTGGGTTTCAAAACAGCAAGCTTAAATGCTCTGGTACATCAGCAGGTACAAAACCCCCCTGAATTGGCCAAAACCGTATCATCTCTTGATCTGAGCCAAACCGACTGCTCTGTTCTTATGCCACTAGAGCAAGAATTAAGAAGAATCTGTCAGAGTTTCCTCAAAGTTGTCGGAAAATACTTTTTCGACGAACTGGGCGACACGTCTCGTGTTTGCCAATAAGAAACATCCTTAAATTCACTCAGAACTCAGGATGGCTCAGGGAGGCCCCCCATACCTAAGCTTCCAATAATCAATTTCCTTCCCCCTCTTTTTACCTATACCTACCTTGCCTACACCCAGGGGAGCACAATAGATTCATTGAGATCTGAGTGAGGTGATGTGACCTTCTCGTATCATCACTCCATTTTACCTAACCTAACTTACCTGTAAAAAACCCCTGGTGACACTAAAAAAAGCAGGCTAGAACGCTCTGGTAGATCAGCAGGTACCAAAGCCCCTGGTGGCAATCAACTCAGTAGGCGCAAAAATGCTCTACCACATCAGCAAGTACCACGTGCCTGGTGGTACTCAAACAGCAGGCTAAAACGACGTTTGACCTCGAACTAAGACACCACTGGTGGGGACAAACCTTTGTGAGAAATAGCTGGCAAATCTTTCCTACATAACTTTTGACGAAACTCCTTACCACTGTGGGGGAGCTACGAGAAAGCAAATAAAGCTTTATGACCAGATCGTCTCGAATTGTCTACGACCCGAGTTAATTTATTACTGCCGTCGTACTTATGGTATGACCAAAGGGGTGATTTTCGTTCATCCAAACAGATCATCATGTTACATTTTCAGTGAAGACTGAATGTGAACTGGTAAAGTGATAATAAGACGCAAATTTTGGTCGATGTTTACCGACTCATATAGAAATCACAGCATGAATTTAATCAAATTCCCCTGGATAAATAGAATTCACAGTGTATTCATGCTGTGATTTCTATATGAGTTGGTAAACATCGACCAAAATTAGCGTCATAGAAGGGTACAATAGCATCTAACTGATGAGCCCAACTGTTATACCTGGGCGTAACGCAATATATGGAGTAGAGCTCACTTAAAATTCTTTATTTGAACTTAATTCATTCGCTCACTTAAACAGAAGAATATTATTTTTATTTTTATTCAAAATCATAAATAAACGCACCTTATGTAGCTCAAGTTTAAATTGCAAGCCTCACTTACCTATAAAATTATTACTACTAATGTGAAAGCCTTCAAATAAATTTCACATACATAGAACGTATCTATAAAAAAAACACACAAAGTGACTCAAAATTTATCAAAAAGACCCCAACTGCTTTTAAATAATGAAAATTCCTTCGAAGGACAAGTTCCGAAAGTGTCCATTTTTCTATCAAATGGAAGCTCTTTTCTTTTCAGAACATCAAAAGTAAATTATTGTTATCGAAAAAGTATACGAATATATCCCGATTAGCTGACATGATGTAACTTAATGAATGAATTTATTGTGAAAAATGAAAATGAAACCACGAAATAAGAAAATATATAAAAGTTTCCTAAGTTTCAATAAGAGTGTTTGTGAAGATATTTTACATTGGCTATAGCTATAGTAATTTTTTTGTATCCAACTCCAAGTGCATATTCCAATGTGTAACCAAGTATAATAACCAATGGCACATAAATATGTCACTTCAATTACAGTAAAAGCATCTCTCGCATCTTTCAACTTCAAGCACAAATGAAAAGTAATTCCTTTAAGCTGTCCCTTGAGCTATCTTTCTCGCTCATTTGTGTGTGCGGTGCTGCGCGGTGTAGATTGTCCTTTTTGGCACAAGCAAAATGACCTCCTTAAAGTACCAAAATGAAAACAGAGACCAAAGTTAAAATATAAAAAAAAGCAAAAAATAATTTTCTTTCATTTTTAAATTACATCCAACAACCCCAATAAAGAAAGTCCTTTTCTCATCGTTCGTTGTCTTCCTGAAGCAGTTTCTTTTTTTTTCAAAAAAGATGGCAAAACAAAAGAAAAATTTAACCCATGGGATGATTATAAAATGCGAAAAAAGATAGTCAGTTGGGGGGGGGGGGGTGTTTGGGAGGAGGACAGTAGCTGAGGAAAAAAAAAGGACACAGTTTGTTGTTTGTGATGTGCCAATGAGAGTTGTAGACGACAACTTATGAACAACATGCACTGCACAAGCACATTCCACACCGGAGACGACTTTTGCACTAATTTCTTAACATTTGTGACCCCTTTCGGGTGACAAACAGAAATTCTATACACAACACAGCATAAAATATAAAGGACAAACGGAAGCCCTAGCCTTTGTAGGTATACTACAGAATAAAACAGCTATGTTAACTGAAATTGTAAGGAAAAGTTTTTGATTCTTATATCCTTGCACAATGTTTTAGTCCAGATATTCAGGTTCTCACATTGCAGCAGTGCTAACTGCTAACTTTTGATCCGAAAGTTGTCTTTTTTGTTTGGCTCTGACGACACGATGTATAGTAAAGGTTCTGTGCAAGCACACAACTATAAGTAATGTGCGAACATTATTTTACTCAAAGGACACATCTTTAGATCTTCTGTTTATATATAGTTTGCAATTTTTTGTTTATTCAACTTCATTAAGAACAAGTATTGGTTTCATGAAATCAATACTGCTGTTTCGGAGAACATTTTTTTTTATTGATTGAAATTCTAACACTCGAACTTTACTAAATAAATAAATTGGGTGGCGCAACAGCTCTAAGAGAACCAGGGCGTAGTGAATTACAACTCTCAACCATTCCTGTGTGCGTGTTTATTGGCAGGAATGGAGGGGACCTACCGAGTCCGAACGGCTAAATGAGGTGCACTTTTTCATGACAAGTATACTCTTAGAGGATTTGTCAGTTCCTCGCAAGAGGCAGTACCTCGAATAAAACATTTCTGTTTTTAGGTGGCACGGCTGGGAATCGAACCCACACCTTCGGCATGACAGTCCTATGCACTAACCATCATGCCACGAGGTACTACTCGAACTTAACTGCTGATTCTCAAGTGCAGTTTGTCAATTAAATCTCAAGAACTGGAACAATCTTGTATCCTCAAGTTTTGTTTGTTTAAATGGGGAGTGGAAATTGAATATGTTCACATGTTAAAATATTGAAAAGTCTTTCCCCGGTTAGTCAAATAATTTTAAATCTACTCTGAATATTTTGAATAACGGAACAAACTTTCTTACTACGGTATCGATGTCTATAAGAGTCTTAGATTCACAATCCGACCATAAGTCTATGAAAAAAACTTGGCAGGATAATAGGCCCCTGCAGGACTTTTCCCATATCTTCCACGGAAGGAGGAGGAAGGGATCACATTAGGAATACCAGTAAGGCTCCAAGTGCAAAAAAAACTAAACTGGATTCTTACTGCATGCCAGTTCCTAGCATACTTGGTCCTTGAGATACATGATGTGACCTGCTAACTACACTGTGAACTTAGGTTACTGCCCAGAGCATAGTACCAAATGCGCAGACCAGCGGCGAGTCGAGTCAACGTAGAAGCAACTGAGGTTTCTTAACGTTACCATCCCGGTGCCCAAACGAACCCAGATACATACTACCAGTACTATGTATTACGGTGTATCCAAGACCTATAGTGATGTCCTTAAAGCATACAAAAAAGATGAGGCTGACACGGATCGTATCCCTCCACAATACACTGAAAATGAGCCTGTGGGAGAGGACCCTGAAATCAATGGTTAAAGGACTGCAATTCTGGATACTCTCCTGATGCATTTGATACGCGTGAGCCTGATCTTGATGCATACTTGTTAAAAGTATGGCTCTAACGTATATTTTCTCCATGGTTTCAGCGAAAGAGATATCACCACTGCTAGACTGGAAACGGCCTATGGCTCGTACTGGCTAGCGTCGGTGTATCTGGACCATTGCCACCTGCGTGCGGCCCTCTCGCCGGTTATACACTGGAGAAACTTATCGCGTATACAGAATGGTATAAGATATGGCTCATTATTGGAAGTGATGCTAGCTCCCATCATATAGTATGGAGAACTATATTATACTGATAAGAGTATCAATGATAGAGCTGAATCTTTTTTTGTTATCCAATATAGGCTAAATCATGAACCTTCTAGCCGCTTGTAATTTCAAAACTCTCGGTAAACCGACAAGCCCAAATATAAGGTAGCACTAAAAGTTCTATTGAAACCTGAGATCCTCCTGGAGAAATTTCTGTGGAAAAATAGAAGAAACTTTAGAGGCATCTTAGGCTAAGAAAAATCCTCTTTTCAAATCTAGTAATGCTTAGCTGATTGAAAATGCTTGGGTGACCAATTTCTGAAAAAAGCTGACCTTTTATAACCGTGAAGTGGCCTCTCAAATTGCATTCTTTTTTTTTATTTAAATGACCCAAATGAGGTGCCAAAAGTTTTTTTTTTGTGACCTTGAAACGAACTTTAAAAATTCATAGAAAAAATCTCTGGCTGACTTTTTATCACGATCATGATATTTCTCATGTAAATTTCCCACAAATGAGGTGCCAAATATCACGCGTGACCTTGAAAAGCTTTAAGCCTTGATTACAAGTTATCTAGAGCTAACCAATTTCTAGGACTAGGTGACCTTTTCTGAACAATTACTGATCAATTGGATGGCATAATCTTTTTTCAAATTTCCCATACATGAGGTGCCAGGGGTTCAGAGTGCCACATTTCCCTGTTATGCAGATTAGTCAAGGTTGTGTTTATACTCAAAGTAGGCAAAAGCTCCCAAGTAAGTCCGAAAGATTTCAGACCTTATAGTCTATCACCATTCCATCTTAAAATCTTTGAAAGATTGATCGATATCCACCTTCGAACAGCACAGACACGCGACTTTTGTCTACTGCTCAACATGCTTATTGCGAAGGGAAATGAGTAGAAACTGCTTTACATACTCTAGTTGGAACTATTGAATGCTTTGTTTATCATAAAGACTACACCATGTTCGCTTTATTGGATATAGAGGGCGCTTTTAACAATGTCGACACATCTCCAATCGGATCCTGCACTGGCACCACTGAAAGCACATGGTTCGCTTAGTAAATTGATGAATCAAATCCTGACTATCAGGGTTATCAATTCAAAACTGGACTGCTTTTCTGCTAGAAGGTCTGTCAGTAGAGCTTCCTCCCCCCTTCCCCTTTTCTGGAAATTGTAGTCCAGTGCAATAAGACATTGACCCCGGCAAAATGTTTTACAAGCTGATTTTTGTTGGATATTGTTCAGAACAGTTCCCTTTATCATATCTGAAAGTTCTCAAGCATCCCGCGGTGGGGTTTGGCCACCATCTTGAAAAAACCACTGCCATCTTGGATTTTTCGGGTTTTGGCTGTATCTTGAAAACTTACTTACTTACTTACTTAAGTGTCAAATTGCGCGTTTCGACTGCCAAAATCAGAGAAACATTACAAAGGCAACAGAAGAGGGGGGACAAAGGGGGCCTTGTCTTCCCTTAACTCTTGGCAATAGCACTCTACCAACAAATTTGACGAAAGCTTATTCTATTTTTTTTTAATTCATGGTTTGACTCCCCCCCTGAAAAATTTACCCACTGTCACCTACATTGTGTTCTGCGTTGGTGAAAACAAACTGTTCATAAGCGTCATCGCCTGCCACCGGTGGTGCATTTTCAGCAACTGATGTCTCGAAATTAAGCGTTTCCTTGAGCGTAGCACAGACTCCACATTTTGATAACACATTCAGAAGAAGTTTTGAGCCGAATTTCCTATGAAGATAGACCCCTAGGCCTAGCTGCAATGGCGAAACAAACGATCTTGGTCGGGTGGTTGCAATAATTGCATGACCGATATTAATTGCCTTTCTCTTGGTAAATTCGTCAATTTTCGAATTGCTTTCTTTTCTTTTCAAAAGTCCTCATCATCGTCATTAATGTGTCTCGTAATAAGTCTTCTCTACCAGATGCAATATCTTCAGAGGTAGCAGCAGTCGTATAAACAAGATATGATGTCCTGTCGAATAATATTGGCTTTAGTATGGACTCTGGACTATTCTCATTCTTTCTTCCTGAGGATTGGAATTTTCTTAATTATACCAACTCTCCATCAAGATTTTCGTTGCTTTGTTTCGGTGAAACAAAGAATACTTGGCTTGCCAACTTGTTCAGCGATAACAATTCGGTCTCCATTATCTTTCAGCTTCCTTTTAAGGTGTCTTTCGCTGTATGTAATTTCTTCTGGGGAACGTGTCTGGATAAATTCCATCAACTCTGCAAATGTATATACTGACATTCATCGTTCGTTTCCAAATATTCCCACAACTTATGGAATGCTTTTAATTTGCTACTATTCATAGGACGGCCTTATTGTCTGAAGACATTCTAAACGCTTGAGGAAATTGACCAGGGGCCCAATTCCGCAAGTGTGAATGATTTTCTGTGTACACATTCTATTCACACCCAAAACAAGTGTGAATAAATTTGACCGATTGTACATGCGTTATCTGTCAAAAACTTGAAACTCACTCTTGCGGAATCGCAAAAAATGTGTAGGTACACGAATTTCTGTGTACACAGAAAAAACTCGCTCTTGCAGAATTGGGCCCCTGGACTTTCAAAATTACTGTAACATCATCAGTTTCTTTGTTTAACCCCAACAACACTTTCTCTGCCCAATCATCAGATCGTCTTGACGCTATGGAACGCACAGAGTCTGTGATGTGAAGTTAAGCCACTAAACTAAACGGTTCTTTCTCAAAATTGAGCTCGCACTCGCAAAACTAGCACTGCCGTTTAAAGTCAAAACTGTCGAATGACGAACGGGACTTTCTGCTCACATGCTCCTCATCCTCGTGCAAAGTACGTAATGACTTTCTGCTCACAGGCTCCTCATCCTCGTGCAAAGCACTTAATGAATGTTCAAATCGACTTGTGTATGCTTATCGACAGTTATAATGAACTGTTACTGTTTTGGAGTCCTCAATTAAAGCTGCGACTCCGTCATTGTGAGCATAACCTAGCCGGGAAATGTTGTCGATGCCTCTTTCTACTCTGACAATAGCATCCGGATTTGTGCCCTCACACAAAATACACAACGCGTTATCCATTAAAAAATTAACCTCATGGGCTAAATCCCAATTTAGAACAAGCAAGCACTCAGTTCGTCCTTCCTCTAAAATACTTAAGCAGACCGTAGTTTTTACCACCTCAATCGTATTTTCACAATATAATCACCTACTTTCATTCACAAAAAACACATACAAAATTATGTTGGTCGAGTGCTATCCTATTGCCTAGTTTAAAGGGGAGCAAGGGCCCCATAGCCCCCCTCCTTCGGTGGCCATGTAATATTTACCCAATTTTGGTAGCTAAAACGAGCAATTTGACACTTAAATGAACTCTCTACGACTGTTAGTTCCAAAAATAGAGCCAAAACACGAAAAATCCAAGATGGCGCTGATTTTTTTTCCAGATGGGGGCAAACCCCACGTCGGGATGTTTGGGAACTTTCAGATATAATAAAGGAAATTATTCTGAACAATATTCAACAAAATTCAGCTTGTAAAAAATGTTGCCGTGGCCAGGGGTAATTTTTGTCTAATTGCACTGGACTATTGGTAGTAAATGAGCTGCAGAAATGCCTTGAAGCGGAGAGTAACAGAGTGATTGCCTATGCGGATGATGTTGCTATTGCCGTAATAGGAAAGCATCCTACTGTCTTATGAGAACTCTTAAAAAAACAATTTACATAAGCTAACCAACTGGGCTGACCGCTATTAGTCTAGATGTCAACCCTCATAAAACAGAATTTGTTCGAAATCGAGAATGCAAAAAAAATGTTAAAAAACTGCAAGTTCATGTCAACGTCTCATTTGCCATGGAGAAAGTTGCCCTACTTACTTCACAGATGTGTCACTCACGGCAGATGATGACAAAGGTTCACTATTGATAGCAGAAACTCTGGGGTAGTCAAGGAGCTCACCTGCCTTTGGCAGCAAACATAAACTCCACCAATGGCACCTTGGTTGAGTATTGACGAAAACCTACCTAAGGACCGTTGCTACTTTGGTTTGACGAAACAAATTTGTATAAAACTCATCACACTTTACAAATCCTATACTACTACCAGACCAGTCATGCTATGGTATGGACCAATTGTTGAAAAATAAGGAGTTAGAAAAAGCTCACCCATTCTAGCGAAAGGACAACAATGTTCCAGACTCGAGAGTCCTATTCAAACTTCGGCTCTAGTTCAAACTTCGATGTAAAATAGATACTAAGACCACAGATTTACCTTCTTCTATCTTCTATCGTAGTTTTAGATTTGATTAAAATCTCAAAATAAAACTATTTTAATGCGAGACCAATATTTACTTGATCTATGTAAATACCTATATGTATATAGACCAAATAAAAATAAAGCTTCTTTCATTCAAAAACATGAATAAAATTTATTCTTTTCAAAACCTAGCTTTTTTGGTAAAAACAAAATGACCATTTGGTGAATCCCATACAGTAACTCTTGCATATAGATTGGAACGCAAGTAATGTCTATGTGTCGTGTGTATATTTTGTTCACTTATATAGTTTTTATGAACTTCTCGAAAAAAAAATAGAAACTCCCTTGGTGATGATAAATCCTTTTGAAGACATAAACGAGAGGTTGAATTTCCTTTAGATGACAGGACAAACTTTTCTTTTTTTATCATGTGAGTGATGGTAAGGAGAAAAAAGAAATGGAGAACACTAAAACAAATCTACAACCAACTTGAACTCGACTATTTTTCTCTTTTTGAAGAGCCATATTGCAAAAGAAACTGTTGAAAAGGAGTGGCTTTTGTGTACAAAACAAAACAAAAAAATAATATTAAATAGTAGTACAGTAGTACAGTGCATCAAAATAAGACTGTTACTATCTATAGATAAGTAGGTATGCTAAGGAGGGATAGGATTTTGCTTACTTTGCCTTTTTTGTGTGAATAATCGTATGAAAGTATCGACTTTATACAAACACGTTTCGAGCTGCTAATTTCAAAAATATCTAATTTTGTTTGCCGTTTTTGCTTATATTGCCTTTTTTGAAAAGTATTTAAGATCGATTCAAAAAAATGTATACTAAAAGGTGACACTTCACACTTGTTCGTTTACTTTTTTTAGTATGGTATAAGAAAATATTCAATACTTGTCCAAAAAAGCAAGTCGAAATCAATAAGGACCAATATTTTAAGATGAAAATAATTTTCAAAAATTTATCTTAACTACAAAGTTCAAAATATTTTTCAAAGCATAAGCATTACAAATTCTTCCATGCACTGTAGATATTTGCGTTAATTAATATTTGCTTATGTCAGTTTCAAAATATATAACACGGTGAAAGTTAGAAGAACTCAAAGAATCAGTTTTGTGTTTCGGAAGGGTTGACTATGACACATAAATAGTTGAAACTTGAAACTGAGCCCTTGTCATAGTGTTGATATTCCACATTTACAAGAGTTCTTCATTGATGGTTATGGAAGGGGGCCAGCACCCACCAAGTATAGTTTAGAAGGATGAGTGCAAGAGAAATTACTTCTACTTTTAATCGAATCAGAACTTTTCGTTTGACTATGAAAAAGCAAAGGCTAAAGTACGAACAGACGACTTATGATTGAAACACTTCAAACTTTAAAGTTTGTAATCATCATTTTATGTCGAGTAGAATCATGCGGTTAGGGATAGGGTTTTGGGTTTTTGTTTGAATTTGATTAACAAGACGACATTAAAATTAAAAAAAAAAAATAAGGAAAATTTGTTGAGCAGGTGCAGTGCCTTTTATAGGTTTAGGAAACAAAATTAATTAAAAGAAAGTGCCAAGGATGAGTGAACAGGAAAGGAAGTATTACAAGGACATATTTCAAAACCACTTTAAGACAGTACCTATATTTTGTTGACTAGTTTGTAGTTTGGTTAAGAAGAGAAAATAAATTAATACCTTCATAAGTATAGTAACTTTATTGAGTTCGTGGTTGAATCATATTTTGAGGAGGTAAAACTATTTTGAAGACAATTTTAAATGCATTCAAAGGTGCGTGAATAAATCCCATGTTCAAGTAGACACGGTGCATTCAAGAGGAGACAAGCTTTTTTAAAAGCGAACCTCTGACGTTCAACTCCTACTTTTACCTCCCCGTGGTGAGCATCGGGTACTTTTAACAGAAGATAGGGTTCCAATACCTGTGGAAGGTTTTAGGAGGCAGCAAACGAGAGAGGGGGGGGAGGAGTGCTCCCACTAAGGCACTTTTCCTCTATCCAGGCGGCAGCCGAAAAATACTCCAGATGGAATCAACGGTGGCGTCTACAGTTTCAGTTAGGTTGAATTACTTAGTGAACACCTTATACGGGCTACTACGAGCTGTGATACATTCGGATGTCAGGCCTATAAAAAGTGGTTAATCCGGCTCCCCGCTTTTGGAGCTATATGTATTGTAAGGGTCTGGTCCTGTAGGTTAGGGGTCGTGCCGTCAGGTTGACTTCCCGGCCACGTAAAGATATTCAGTTGCGAAGCAAAAACAAGCCTCGGATACGGACGGATTAACTGTTGACGAACCTAGCAGGCGAAAAAAGAACTATGCACTTCGAATCTGCAAGTAGGATGTTCTGCCTCTCTATAGACCACGTGCAGGCGAACACTTAGCGGAGTCTCTAGACTGCTATAAAGCAGATATCACCGCAATCCAAGAAATGCGATGGGATGGGCCGGGCAAAAGAAAACTGAAAGATTGCGATATCTACCACGGTGTCTTTTTGGATGTGGATTTGTTGTTAAGGGCAGACCTAAATCAAGAAGTCTTGAGTTTCAGCTATGTGAACGGACGCCTCACGACAATTCGCATCAAGGCTAAGTTCGTCAACAATAGCCTCATATGCGCGCATGCCCCCACAGAGAAGAAAGATGACGACACAAGGGGACATTGCGAATTCCTTGGTAACCAACCGCCAACCAGATAGACCACATTGCGATCGACGTAAGCCGTTCCTCTAGTATGAAGGATGTCCGAACTCTCCGAGGAACCAACGTTGAGTCGGACCACTACCTCGTTTTAGCCAAAGTAATGCTACGGATATCCAGACCAAAGCCAAGACAAGGAAATACTGTGAGGAAGTTCGACATCGGACGGCTATAGTCGCAAGAAATCGCCAGATCATTTTCCGATCAAGTCTCTCGCGCTCTCTTAAATAATCCTATGCCACCAACTGCAAGCATCGAGAACCAGTGGAAGAATTTTCAGGAAGCCATCAGAGATACCGCCTCTGACGTGCTGGGCCTTGCACGACCACCACATAGAAACCCCTGGTTCGACGAAGAAGGCCGACAAGTACATGCAGCCAAACAACAATCATATAAAGCGGCATTGCATGGAAGGACCAGAGCTGCTTGCGAGCTCTACAAGCAGAAGAGGAGAGAGGAACACAAGCTTCTAAAAAGGGAAAAAAAAGATCATGTGAACAGCGCTATCGGTGCTGAGGAGATGGAAAAATCATTTCTGCACATTGTACAACAGCGATGACGAACCGAATTCCGCTACCATGCAGATTACACCATTCAACCTAGACGAACATAGGCCAACAATTCCGTCCACCCAATCTCGACGAAGTAAAGATAGCTACATCTAAACTTAAGTCCAATAAAGCTGCTGGAGCTGATGGCCATGCCGCTGAGCTATTCAAAGCGGCTGGCAATGAATTGGTTAGGAGTATGCACCAGCTCATCTGAAAAATATGGTCGGAGGAAAGCATTCCCGATGAATGAAACCTCAGCATTGTTTGCCCGATCCTCAAGAAAGGCGATCCTCTGGACTACAGAGGCATCGGTCTTCTTAATATCGCCTACAAAATCTTCTCTGCCGTACTTTGTGAACGCCTGAAGCCATTCGTCAACAACCTGATAGGTCCATATCAGTGTGGCTTTAGGCCAGGGAAGTCCACCATCGACCAAATACTCGCACGACGGCAGATCTTGGAGAAAACCCAGGAGTTTCAAATCGATACCCACCAACTTTTCATCGATTTCAAGGCTGTGTATAACAGCATTTATAGAGACGAGCTATATAGAGCAATGTCTAGTTTTGGCATCCCTGTCAAACTCGTCCGTTTGTGCAGAATGACGATGGAGAATGCACGCTGCTCCATCAAGGTCGGCAAAGACCTCACCGACACCTTTGATGTCAAAAAAGGTTTTAGGCAAGGCGACGCGCTGTCATGTCGGTGGTTTGATGTTGTAGGAACTGGGGGCCTCGAGCTGTATCTTTTCCTACACATCAAGTGCTTACAATACCTCCGAGTTGGTAGCCGCCGGATACTGGTCTTGGCTTTATGCCAGGACTTGCTAAACTTGTAAGTGCGAATGTTGATCAAGGAAAGAATTGCAACATTAAACCTATGGCCCTACAGATTGGAGGTTAGTGCGTTGGGCTAACGACCCGACCACAGTAAAAAAAAAAACAATTGTTATGAGAGAGACGCGGGAAGCCTCGGATAACGACTCCCCTCAAATGGCAACCAGACCCGGAACGAAAATGGACTATGATCTGCGAGTATGCACCTGGAATGTAAGGACACTCTACACACCAGGTGCTACTCAAAAACTTGAATCTGTCCTCTCGCGGTACAAGGCAGACATTACCACGATCCAGGAGATACGATGGATAGGATCAGGTATAACGAAAAGAAAAGAATGCGACATTTATTACAGCTGTCACCAAAGACTACACATGCTAGGATGCCGATTCGTCGTGGGAAATCGACTCAGATCGAAAGTCAGCGATTTTAAGCCGATAAGCGATCGCCTGGCTGTGATCCGCATCAAAGCTACCTTCCAAAACATCAGCCTAATATGTGCACACGCCCCTACCGATGAAGCTGAGGAGTCTAACAAGGAGTAGTCTTACGACCTCTTGGACGGAGCCTACGGAGCCTGTCCGGAGTACGATGTCAAAGTCGTGCTCGGAGACTTCAATGCTAAAGTCGGAAAGGAAAACATCTTTGGCGGATTAGTTGGAAAGCACAGCCTCCACGAAACGACAGCAGACAACGGCTTCCGACTAATCGACTTTGCTGCAGCTCGTAGTACGGTGATAAGTAGCACTAGGTTCCCCAGGCGAAGGATACACACAGCAACCTGGCGATCTCCAGATGGTCGAACTGCCAACCAAATCGACCACGTGCTAATTGGCGCAAGGTACGCATCGAACATCTTGGACGTGCGAACTTTCCGAGGTGCAAACGTGGACTCTGACCACTTTCTTGTTGTGACAAAGTTCAGAGCCCGACTGTCCAACGAAAAGAAAACGAAGACCGCCCAAAGAAAGAAGTTCAACATCGCATGCCTTAGCACATCTGAGAAAGCCAGAGACTACAGTGAGCAATTGAACGGGAAACTCTCTGCCGTACACCCAGCCACAGGCGCGGATACAGGGGGAGGGCAATGGGTGCAATTGCCCCCCCCTGGGCAAGTACGAACGAAGCATAAAATATTAATTCAATGAAATGCAATAAAAAAAATAAAATAAATATAACTGTATAACATTTTTAGAGAATAGTCAAATTATTTGATACTAGAGAGCAGATTGAGTCCCAAATCGATTTGATTTTCACTTTTCAAAACGCAAATGTGAATGAAAAATTTCACAATTTTGCAAAGAAATGCTTTAAAAAGTTACTGCCTTAACCCTCCCCCACAAATTTCTTAGTGTTTTTTTTATAGTGAAGTGTAAAGGGAGAGGCGACAGGGGCATTTATTTAAGTTTTCCACCTTAACATTGATTTTAATTTAAAAAAAATAACAATAGCGCAAGATTTTAAACAGCCTTTTTTCAAGCGCTTAGCATGATGCTTATTATTAATCTTCTAAATATTTAGTAATTTACTAGCACTTTCCAATTTTTAAACCTTTTTTTTTTGGTCTAACAGCTAGTGTCGTACTCAATCTTTTGTAATAAAAACAGTTCATCTGAACACGTCCAAACAGTGACAGCTCGTACAAAAAACAACCATTTTTTATAATTACAAATGTAATAGTGACAACCTACAATTTTTTAAATTTACAAACGATGTTCACTTGAAAATTGAAATGAATTCTTTGTTTGGTTGTAGTGCCGGGTTTGATTGTCCTACGGCTGTTATTGTCTATGGAAATTGGAAGAAACTTATATAAAAGGGCTCTTCAGTCATGATTACTGAGCATTCTTTAGCTGAAGCACAATTTATGAAGAAAATAATAACAATAATTGTCAAGAATTTTTTTTTTGAGGAAAATGACAGATGTCATGAATTAAGCATGATACTAAAAATTTAAAATAGCCATTTAATGATTTTAGTTTAAGGTTAATGTTAGTTCGATTCTAAAATCGTAAAAGATTAACAAAATTATCTTTTATGCTGAGTATTATGTTAAAATTGCCTTAGAATCGTTCTTTTCTTAACCTTCCTATACCCGCGCCAAATAAAATAACACATATAACCGCGTACGGTCTCTGGGACCGAAACTCTAAAAGCTCTATTTTATTTCTCATTTCGAAAATATTAATCAAAATAATTTTAATTAGTTGAATGAAATGTGTTTAGTGAAAAAAAAATCAATTTATATGTCTACTTAAATATCGAATAATGGCATTTTTACGAATCCTCTGAAAAAGCAACTTTTTTGACATGTTTTAAAATTTAAAAAACATGAAAAAAAAAAATCGATGTGCTCTTTGAAGAGCAAAAAAAAAAAAACTCTCCAGCCTAGAAGATATTAAAATGAAGAAACAAAAAAACATGCCTCCAGATGGCGCTCCATATAACTTTGTACCTGCCCAAAATTGTTACACGTATACTTGCGTGTCGGTCTGACAGACCGATTGATGTCTAATACCAACACAAGCACCCCCCGCACAAAGCCTTATACCACACTAGATTAAAGATTGAAACAAGTGAGGAAGCTACTGTTTGGGTCACCCTGCAGCCAGTAATAATTTATACCAATTAATTGCACTCAAAATGTTTAAAATCATTCTACATACCTATCGAGAGAAGCTTAAATAAAAATGAATTATAGTTGAATACCAAAACTTGAACCATATCGTTGCCTGGTCTATTCTTTTTAAGAGATTAAAATAGTTGTTTTTTCCCAAGAACAGTTTTTGTACGGATCTATTTTGTTGCCGTTAATTTTCGTTCTTCCGAACTTGAAAAATATTATTTTGTCGTTGTCCGTTTAAAACAAAACGGAACAGCTACTATGAAGTAGATTGCACAGGATGAACCGTTATTTAAAAAAACCCTGAAAAGTGAACTCTCGGTCTGACAGACCAATGCGCGGGTATAGGAAGGTTAATCGTTTAATTTTGCGCCAATATCTTTAAAATTTAATTAGCTTCAAAAAAACTTTTACTTTGCTTCAAATGATCAAATCTACAAGATTTAGATATTTAAATAAAGTTAAAATAATAAACTACATTTGTGTATAATTTTTTTTTTTGAAATACCAAAAAATGTCATACTATAAGTGTGATTGATTCCCTTTTTTTGATAAATATTTAAATGTGCGTTTCCATTTGCGATATTACTTTCACTAGAAAACTCTCGAGAGCGACTCTTGGATATCTGTCTTCCCCTCTGGTGAGCTAATTTCATGACTGTGTACTTGCGAGTTTTACTCTTGAGAGCTTCTTCAGAGCTGCTTGCCGTCTTTCTGCTCTCTAATGGATACGCACCGGTGTTTTAGCCATAAGATACGTTTCAGATGGTAGTATTCGTGAGGATTTTGTGACTTCCGTGTTCCTTATTATTAAAGTGGCGAAGAGTACGAATCCGATGAAGAAGATTGGAGAGACACTAGGAAACGACTACAGTAGTCACTGCCGAAGAGAAGTTGGATGGAACTTGTACACCTAAGGATAGTTTTTGAAAACGTCAATTCGATTGTCAAATGATCGTCAGCTCTTGACGAGTGTTGCTATTTCCAAATATATGCAATAGTTTTGTTTGCACAGAATCTTTTTTACCAACGTCATTTAACTATATTTCAAATGCATTTGACATTAACGAACACGTTCTCTGGCTTTTGTCAATATTTTTGTCAACTCGATTTCTTACTGCAGAATTGCACCGATGATGTTTTCAAACATGTGACTAAAGCAAACTGCATTATCAAACACATTGCATTAAAACTTTGTATTTGCCTTTTCGAAGAGAAGACTTTTGCAGTTTGCGTTTAAGAACATTCTGCAAACGCAGCTGACGTTTTCGAAAAAGGCCTTTAACTGGCAAGGCCATTGACAAAATTTTCTTTTCCCAGCTAAAGAAGAGGCTGAAACTTTCACTTGAACTCGAACGTCATGTGTGGGAATAGGAACATGCTGATGTGCCACTATGCTTTCCGAAATTTGAGGTGGATGACGGAATTCAAAAACGCTACCATGCCACAGCCAAAAATTTCATAGCTCCGTTTCACGAAGTTTCAAAGTACCCGCTGTTTAAGACACTATGGAGAAATGTACTCCAATTTTCTGTAGGCCTCATCAAGATTGTGGAAACTCACGAAAATTGCCCCCCCCTGAACGAAATCCTGGATCCGCGCCTGCCCAGCCACAAGCGTCAACAACCAGTGGAACCAGTATCGCGACATTATTAAGGAGACAGCCGAGACCACCAAAAAGAGAAGGAAAGAGAAAAAAACCCTGCGTAGAAAGAAAAGAGCATCCGCAGCCTCTCAGCTCAAGTATCTCGAAGAGTCTAGCACCGCCACCAACACCCGCCGGTTCTACAAAACAGCCAAGCAACTGGCATCTGGTTATAGGACTGGCACGCAAGCTCTTCGAAACAGCGAAGGGAACCTAGTCACCGAAGCACAGGGAATTGTAGACGTGTCTAAGCAGCATTTCCAGCAGCTGCTTAATGGGCATTATGTAGAGGAAGCGACAGGGGAACAAAGAAGCATTAGACCAGTCAATGAAGATCCAGTCCCAGCGCCCAGTACTGAAGAGGTTAAGAAAGCCATCCACAAGCTTAAGAACAACAAATCCGCCGGCTCAGATGGCCTACCAGCGGAACTCTTCAAGTATGGAGGAGATGTTCTGGTAGGGTGCATGCATGCACCAGCTCATCAACCAAGTTTGGGAGGAGGAAAGTATGCCCGACGACTGGTCAAATAGCTCCATATGCCCAATCTACAAAAAAGGCGATCCTATGTCCTGCAAGAGCTACAGAGGCATATCCCTGCTTAATGTTGCCTACAAGATCCTATCCAACGTACTATGTGAGCGTCTAAAACCTTTCTGCAACACTATGATCGGCACGTACCAGTGTGGCTTCAGGCCAGGCAGATCAACGATAGTTCAAATCTTCACATTGAGGCAAATCCTGGAAAAGACCAACGAATTTCAAGTCGAGACCCACCACCTATTCATCGACTTCAAAGCCGCATATGATAGCATAAGTCGCCAAGAGCTTCTATTGGCGATGTCGAAACTCGGGATCCCGAAAAAACTGATCCAGCTATGCCGCATGACGTTACAAAATACGCGGTGCAACGTGCAAATGGGTAACAGCTCATCCGAGTTATTCTAGACGTGTACAGGGTTCAGACAAGGAGATGCGCTATCATGTGATTTCTTCAACCTAGTCCTGGAGCCGATAGTACGCAAGAGTGGTGTTAACATGGAAGGCACTTTCTTTAACAGGTCTTTTTAACTGCTTGGTTATGCGGACGACATCGACATCATCGGTCATTCCAAGAGAGCTTTACTTGAAGCATTCACAACTATTGATGAACAGGCGAAACGCGTTGGTCTTGAAGTGAATGAGGACAAAACAAAGTATATGCCATCAACAAACAAAGCCTCATCTGTCCATCGCCTAGGACAAAACGTCACTGTTGGTAGCAGTATTTCTAGGAAGTCAAGGAGTTCACCTACCTCGGAACAAACATCAATTCCACGAACGACACCTTAGTGGAAATTTGACGAAGAATTACCCTAGCGAACCGCTGCTACTTCGGTTTGGCCAAACAAATGGGTTCAAAACTCCTTTTTCGAAAGACAAAGTGCACGCTATACAAAACTCTAATATTACCCATTCTACACTACGGGCGCCGAGTGCTGGACGATAAGTAAAAAAGGGGAATTGATCATGGGCACTTTCGAGAGAAAAATTCTTCGGCGGATATTTGGTCCTATATGCGAAGAGGGCGATTGGAGGAGAAGATTCAATCGTGAACTCTGTACGAGCTGTACCAAGATGTGGATGTAGTCCAAAGAGCCAAAACACGTCGACTACACTGGCTCGGCCACATCGAGCGAATGGACAACAACGCTCCAGCCAAGAAAATCTTCAAATCCCAGCCCCCAGGTTCGAGACGACCAGGAAGACCGAACCTCCGCTATAGGAACCAGGCGGTCACAGACGCAAGAGCGCTTGGTCTCGATGACTGGAGGGAGCGTGCGAGGGACCGCAACCGATGGAAGACCGCAATATCTCAGGCAGAGACCCTTCATGGATCGGGAGCCGGATAAAACAATATATAAGTTTGTTCGTGAGAGAACTATAAATTTTTATAGATCGAAAATTTTATCGCTCGCGAACTATATTTTTAAGGTTTGTGAGAAGATCGATAAAAAATGATAAAGATCCGTATTTTATGATTCGCGAACGATATTTAATGAACCCTGAATTAAATGCTCCTTACCCTTTTATAGAAATTTAGTAACTCATTTTTCTTGGTTCACAGCCTAAAGCAACATCAATGTAAGTTTGGCTATAGATTGTCTAATGTTATCACGATTTAAAAATGAATTAAATTATTGTCAATTTTCAAGAAAATAAATTCCACCTGCCATATGGTTTTTTCTTTCGTCTAGACTCTTTCCTAATGCAGATGAAGTCTACCTTTAGTCACATACCTTACGAGCCTAAAGATGATTTTTACCCCCCTTTATTTTTGTATATTCATCAGAAATATGCAAATTCACCAATATAACCCAAAAGTAAGAAAATCCTCTTAAATGTTATTGCTTTACTTGACACAAACAAACAACAGAAATATAGAAACAAAAACTTTTCAAGATTACGGAATATATTTTCAGTGACTCAATAGCTTTTAAAATCCATGGTTATCAACAGAATTTACAATTTTCTGTCAACAAAAAATAAAAACTTTGAGTGATAATCATCTTTGTTTTTGTTTTTCTGCATAAATTATTTAACATAAAATGAATTCACTTCTCTTTGGTATGCGTGTTTCGGTTTCGAATTTCACAGACAAGTTACAAATAATTACTTCATTCTTTTACTTTTAATATAATTTCATCGTTTTGTTTGTGTATAAACTTTGAGAAAAAAAAGTTTTGACAACACTCACAAAAGATTATTTTCAGTTTTTGTGAGGATCTTGTTTTTCGTTTGAAATTCTAAGGAGTCCTGAATCGGCATATCTAATCCTATAATAACTCTTCACATGATTCAAATTCACATGATTATATAAGATGCAGGATGATGATGTAGTCCTTCCGAGTTACGACAACAATCAGCCTGTGACTGTGACATACTTTTATTTAAACAAAAACTCACAACAATCCAAGTAAATATTTGAAAATGAGTTTATGCACTCAACAAATCCCAAGGAAAGTCTAATGCCATGGAGTGAATTTGTCGTATACTTTGTAACATCAAGGCAAACACAAGGCCAGCAATAGTCCCTAAGTCTCCAGTTTCAATTCCTCTCAACGTATCCCAAGACGAAAGGTACACCCACTCCTTGCAAGAAGTAAGCCACTACTTGCCTAATGTTATCCTTCATCAATTTTAAAGCAAATTCTTTCTTCCCTCTTGTACAGTAAGTCTTCGTCTTCTTGCCTTAACTAAACTGTGAAATTTTCATTTTGTAATGAATCCATTTGTTTTTCTACAATTTTCAAGAAAAGAGAAATCGATTCTTATTACTTTTTTTTTTATATTTTTCAACTTAAAGTGGAGAATAAATAGAGAGTCCTGGATAAAGGCAATGGGATCCTTGCAAAGGCGTCTGCCATGTATCCTAGGCAAAACTATATCGAAGAATTGTAATGAAGGAAAAAAGATAAACAAAATGGGTATTGGTTCGGTTCGAAACGAACCGCACTTACAAGTACCATTAGAGTGTAGATATCCTTAAGAATTTATATCGATAATGTGAGAAGAAACGAGATGAAAACTCTATGAATCTAAACGGCTAAGGAATTGTTTTTTTTTTTTTTGTCGAAGAGTTGTACTGAAGGGTTCTATTGGAAATATACCATTTTCAAGGCTTTATAAGTTGATTGACTATGAATAAAAAGAAGGAATGTTTTTGTTTAATATGTAGAAGAAGGACTTCATGTGGTTATAAAGTCCAAACTTAAATGTTTATTGACCTTAAATGACGTCGATTTCTACAAATCTTAAATATTAATAATAAAAAAGATCCTCCAGCTAAAATGGAATAATGGACTGCCATATAAGATTAATTTCCTGCTTTGACTCTTGCTCTAGGAGTAGGTATACATAACGCAAGCATTGGTGTTGGCCTCAGCCAACAAACTTCTTCCAGACGGAAGTCTCTGTCTTTGGTTTCGCAAGCCAAGTTAGTTGAGGTCCTCTTCCACTTGCGTGCGCCACCTTTTACGCTGTCCACCTCTACTGCGCTGTCCCACGGAGTTGGATTCAAAGACTTTCCAGGTCGGAGAATTGGTGTCCATTCGCTCCAGGTGGCCCGGCCACAGATGGGACCAAAAATCACCCCAATAATTTTCCTCTCAAAACAGCCTAACGCTTTTTCATCCACCGTTTACAATCCATGCCTCTGCACCATACATCAGGACAGGGATGATAAGCGTCTTAAACAGGCACAGTTAAGTAGCTCAGGAGAGGGTTTTGCTTCTCAATTGCCTTCATAGCCCAAAGAAACAGCGATTGGCAAGAGTAATCCTTCGTTTGATCTCAGGACTGGTATCGTTCGCTGAGATTATAGCGGATCCTAGGTAGACAAAGTCTCTGACCACCTCAAAATTATAGCTGTCTATAGTGACGTTCTGTCCGAGACGTCGATGTTGGGTTTCCTTTCTTGTTGACAGCATGTATTTCATGTTGCTTTCAGTCACCGTTAACCCCATCTTCTTGGCTTCTTCCTCGATACTCACGAAAGCACCACTGATATTTCGCTTAGTTCGTCCGATTATGTCAATGTCGTCGGCGACTAATTGTACGGATTTTTGAAAGATTGTGCCGCTAGTGTTGACGTGAGAGTTTTGCACTATTCTTTCAGGAACGATGTTGAAGAAGTCGCATGACAACTCGTCGCCTTACCTATAACCTATTCTGACATCAAAGGTGTCAATGAGGTCTTTGCGGACCTTGATGGAGCAGCGTGCATTCTTCATCGTCATCCTGCACAAACGGAAGAGATTGGCAGGGATGCCAAAACTAGATATTGCTCTATATAGCTCGTCGTCATTATGGATGCTGACGCGGCCTTAAAATCGAAGAAAAGGTGGTGGGCATCAATTTGAAACTCCCGGGTTTTTTCCAAGATCTGCCGTAGTGCGAATATTTGGTCGATGGTGGACTTCCCTGGCCTAAGGCCATACTGATATGGACCTATCAGGTTGTTGACGAATGGCTTCAGGAGTTCACAAAATATGGCAGAGAAGATCTTGTAGGCGATGTAAGGTAGGCTTATGCCTCTGTAGTTGGTGCAGTCCAGAGGATCGCCTTTCTTGGGGAACGCGAAAACAATGCTGATGTTTCATTCATCGGCGACTAATGGCATGCTTACCTTTGACCATATTTTGCAGATGAGCTGGTACATACTCCTAACCAATTCATTGCCAACCGCTTTGAATAGCTCAGCGACATGGCCATCACCTCCAGCAGCTTTATTGGACTTAAGTTTAGATGAAGCTATCTTTACTTCGTCGAGATTGGGGGACGGAATTGTTGGACTATTTTCATTCTGGTTGAATGGTGCAATCTGCATGGTAGCGGAATTCGGTTCGTCACCGCTTTTTACAATTTGCAGAAATGATTTTTCCATATCCTCAGCACCGATTGCGATTCTACTACGATGTTCCCCTGATCATGATTAACGGCCACGGTTCGTGGTTTGATGTTACCCTAGGGGGTTTTACTTTTTGGTAAAACTTCTTAAGCTTATACCTGCAATGGCATCCCTCTATTTCCTAGACCGCACGCTTCTCATGCCCTTTCTTTTTCCTTCTTAGAAGCTTGTGTTCCTCTTTACTCTTCTGCTCGTAGAGCTTGCGAACAGCTCTGGTCCTTCTATGCAGGGCCATTTTGTATGCCTGTTGTTTGGCTGCGTGTACCTGCCGGCATTCTGCGTCGAACCAGTGGCTTCACTGTGGTAGTCGTGCGAGGCCCAGCATGTCAGAGGTGGCATCTTTGATCGCTTCCTGGCAGTTCTTCCACTGGTTCTTGATACTGGCAGTTGGCGGCAAAGGACTATTTAAGAGGGTGCGAGAGACTCATTTGGAAAAGACCTGGCGATTTATGTAGCCATCCGACGTCAAGCTACCTCAAAGTTTTTCCTTGTTTCAGCTTAGGTCTGGATATCTGTAGCACTATCTTAAACAAGGGTGGTCCAATTCAACATTGGCTCCTCGGAACGTTCAGACATCCGTGATACTGGAGGAGTGCCTTGCGTCGATCGCAATGTGGTCAATCTGATTGGTGGTTGATTTAACAGGAATTCACCATGTCCCTTTGTGTATATTGACATGCGGAAACTGCGTACTAGCTACGACAACGTTTCGCCCCACAGCAAAGAGTCCATTAACCTGAGTCCGTTATCGGAAGTGGAGTCGGGCTAGCTATATCTTCCGATTGTGCCACCAAGGACGACTTCTCTTCCTAGTTTGGCATTAAAATCACCGAAGACAATTTCAATGTCATATCTAGGGCATTTCTCATATGTCTTGTCCAGGAGCTCGTAGAGATCGTCCTTGGTGTTGTCAACTCTCTCCTCTGTGGGGCATGCGTGCATATGAGGCTGATGTTGGCAAATTTAGCCTACATGCGAATTGTCGTGAGGTGCTCGTTCTCATAGTTAAAACTCAAGACTTCTTGCCAAAGTCTACCTCTAACGACTAATCCACATCCAAAGAGACGCTGCCTTTTTGGTCGGTTTAGCAGTCACCGTAATAAATGTCACAATCTTTCAGTTTTCTTTTGCCTGGCCCGGCAAAATCCCATCGCACTTCTTGGATGGTAATGATGTCTGCTTTGAAGCAGTCTAGGGCTTCCGCTTAATGTTCGGCTGCAAGTGGTCTATAGAGAGACAGAACAACATTCAACTTCCAGTTTCGAAGTTCATGGTCCATGTTTCGTTAGCTAGGTTCGTCAACAGTTAATCTGTCCGTATTCGAGGTTTGATGTTGCTTCGCAACTAAGTAGCTTTATGCGGCCGGGAAGTCACCCCAACTGCACGGCCCCCAACCTGGAGGACCAGACCACTACAATATAAACATATAACCCCAAGGGCGGGGACCAGGATTAATCGCTCCTTATAGGCCTGAGCTCCGAATATGTCATAGTAGCCCGCATAAGGTGTTCACTAAGTAGTTCAACCTAACTGAAACTGTAGACGCCAACGTTGATTGCATCTGGAGAATTCTTCTGCTGACGCCGCGCCTGGATAAAGGAGAAGTACTTTAGTGGGAACACTTCCCCCCCCCCTCTCTTGTTTGCTGCCACCTAAAACCGTCCACAGGGATTGGAACCCCATCTTCAGTTAAAGGTACTAGGCACCCGAGGTTCACCACTTGGAGGTGTTATCCTATGATTTAATAGACAGAGGTTCGGTTTGAAAAAAAGCTTGTGGATACTTGTGTCCTCTTTATTGAACTGTGTCTACATCACCAATTATCTATTCCTACATCCATATCAACATACGCAGCCACAGCACACAGAATGCCATTGTATACACTCTGTACAAGCAACAACAAATGCGCACTGCATTCGGTGGTTTTGACGTCGTACGATGTTTACATTTGTTCTCCTTACAATTCACACTGTCTTGCGGCACAAAAATCATCATGAGGAGGTTCAAATTTCCGAAAAAGCCGAAGCTTATTACCTCAAATTAGTTCCAAATATATTAATGATTGCGAATTTTAAGAGAGTTTAGTGTTCAGCGCCAGCAGATCATCGTTTGTATCTACCTTGATAAGCTCAAGTACTTTACTTGGTGGATCCGTGTATCATTTAAAAAAAACTATTTTGGTGTCCACCGTTAAAACCCGTTCTCCCTTGGACAAGCCTTAGATTGGACGCTGGAATCAGATTCCTACCGTTGTTTTCCCTGCCTGCTCTTTGGAGTTGGTTCCGGGCTAAGGCCGTTATTCTTCCTTGAACTAGCAGACTCCTTGGGCTGGAATCAGACTCCTACCGTTGTTCTCCCTGCCTGCTCTTTGGAGTTGGTTCAGGGCCAAACCCGTTGTTCTCCCTTGGATTAACCTTGGGCTGCAATCAGATTCCTACCGTTTAGTCCCCGACTCACTTCTTCTAAGTGAGTCCTTGATATTTGTTCCATAAAAGTTAGTGCTCGGGAGATAAAAACTGTTCGGGGGTCAGTTTACCCGGAGCTTTCGATTGCGTATGACGTGTTCATCTCTTTCGCAAGTTCTAATTAACAACATTCCCAAACGAGATAGATCACCTGAAACCGGGGACAAGTGCTTGTCCTCGGATAAAAAACTTCGCTCCACTATGTTTCCAACAAGTGGGCCTAGTAAAAACCACTTCTTTAATAAATTTACTCCCCTCCAATGCCATCCAGATACTGATAATTCAGAAATGGATGAAATTGATTCTCCATCTATAGTAAAGAAAGTGTATGTGCCACCTATAAAAGTGCTCCAAAAATCACCCGAATATGTGCATAATATAATGAAGGTCCTTAACGTATCCAACTACTCAATTAAAAAACTAACAATAGGAATAAAAATTGTGTTCGAATCCATGGAGTCATATAATATTGTTTTAGAAAAATTAAAAGAGGATAACTGTCAATATTTTTCTCATGACCTTAAAAGTGCGAAAACTTTCAAAGTTGTTTTGTATGGTTTGGATGACACCAAAACTAATGAACTTAAAGCTGAACTCATTTCTCTTGGCTTAAAATGTGTTGATATAAGAAAAATTGAAAAAATAATACGATCAATTTAATGAATTTTTCTATATCGTTTCCTTTGAAAATGGATCGATAAAATTAAATGAATTAAAAAAAAATTATCGCTCAATTTTCCATACCCAAGTGAATTGGAACTTCCAAAGAAAAATCAAAGGTTAGGTGACACAATGCTTTAATTGTCAAATGTTTGGACATGGCGAGAGAAATTGCCACATAAAAACATATTGTGCCGTTTGCGCTGGATCTCACAAAACAAGCGAATGCAATAATCCTACGAATAAATGTGCTAACTGCAGCGGCAATCACAAAGCTACTGACATAACATGCACTAGCAGAACTAAATATTTAGAAATTAAAGAAAGATCATCTGGAAGAAAAGCTCATCCCCACCCAAAACCTCATTTCGCTGATGCAACAGCACAAATTTCTACTCATCAAGCTTACCAAAAACCGGTTTCATTTGCTTCTCTGAGTGACTTTCCTTCGCTCCCACAGCCACAGCGTCGGCAGGTACATACACCGAGCAAACGCTTCGCTAATCCAAGCTCTCAATTTCAAAGAACACCACTAACAATGAATGCATGGGAAAACGACTCACGTGGCGCTTCTTCATCAAATAATAACAATAACAACAACGTTACCAACAGCAATTCATCACTCTTTACAATGGAGGAACTGAATTCCCTCTGCATGGAAATGATTTCAAATTTATCAGTTTGTAAAACAAAAATAGAACAATTTAATGTGATCGCGCATTTAGCTACTAAGTTTTTATACTCTAATGATAAGTAAAATGGCAGATACACAAATAAAAATAATAACTTGGAATGCTAGAGGTATACGTAATAAATTTCTTGAATTTTTAGATTTTTTGAATAGCTACAGAGTGGACGTTGCGTTAGTCACGGAAACCTGGCTCGATTGTAATATAAGACTCCCATCATCTGATTTCAAATGCTATCGCTTGGATAGAATAAATCAAAGAGGTGGGGGGGTTGCGATTCTTATTAGAAAATCAATTCAACATTCGCTTTTACCTGTAGTTCCCACACGCATGGTGGAGAATATAGGGATAGAGATTAAATTAAGAAACCAGAAGACAGTTAAAGTTTTTTCAGTTTATTTTCCTGGTGGATCCGCGTCGGATATAAAAAGGAAATGGCTAAAACAAGATTTTAGAAATTTATTCACAATGAGTGGTGAATTTCTATTAGGCGGCGATCTTAACTGCCGGCATAGAGATTGGGGGTGTGCAAGAGCGAATGCCTGGGGCAATATAATGTCTGACTTTCCATTGACTGTACCAATTAATATCTTTTATCCTCCTTGTCCTGCAGGTTCCCGTGGTCGTCCTTCAGTTCTTGATATTTTTGTGTCCAATGTCCCTTATCTAATAACAGAACTCATTTCGTTTAGTGTACTCAGTTCAGATCATAATCCTGTTTCTTGTTACCTTTCTTGGTTGGGGGAAAAAAAGTGCAATATTTTCAAATCAAAGATAAAAGTGAACCTTCAAAGCAGTTGCACAGATCTTGAAAGAGTGTCTTGTAAAGATGATGTTGACTCCATCGTTCAAAACTTTACACAAGCTGTTCTTTCCTCAGTTGATGAAAGCATTCCCAAACGTGAAAAAAGAGATTTATATAAAAAACTTCCAGATCATATATTAGAACTTATAAAAATAAGAAACGTTCATCGAAAAAATTGGCAAAAATATCGTCAACCCTTTTCTCGAACAATGGTTTCTTATTTTAACAAACTAATTACTGATCAAATACAAGTGAATCGTAACAAAGAATGGAACAGAAAATTGAGCGTTCTTGATAAAAATGCTAAGCCCTTCTGGAATATCGTTAAAGTAGTAAAAAACAAAAATAGAAGGATACCATTTCTTAAGGATTCTTCAAAAACATATTTTACAGATATTGAAAAAGCAAGCATACTTGGCACAAATTTTTCAAAAAATCACCTAGTTTCTCAACATTTGGGTGATTTTGAAACAAACGAACTTGTTAGGGACAGAATTGAAAGATTTGAAAACTCAAATGAATTGACTCCTTTAAATGCTTTTGTAGTTGAAGAAAATATTAAATATGTAGTCAACAGCTTGCAAACTCGAAAAGTAGGAGGACTAGATAAAGTTCAAAATGCATATTTAAAACAACTACTTCAGATTGGAATTAAATATTTAACATTTATTATAAATGCATGTCTAAAACGCCAATATTTCCCTCAATATTGGAAAAAAGCCATGGTTGTCCCTGTTCTTAAAGCTGGAAAAGCCCCCAGATGTCTGTGAAAGTTACAGGCCAATTAGTTTATTAAGTAACGTTAGTAAAGTTTTTGAAAAAATCCTGAAGCAGTATATTTTAAAAATAGTTTCAGATAAAGATCTTTTTCCAGATGTACAATTTGGTTTCTGTAGCTTTCACAGCACTTCACACCAGGTAAAAAGAATTTGTAACCATGTCTTAGATCGTCGTTTACGGGGTCAGTCAACGGGCATGATATTGATAGAAATTGAAATAGCTTTTGATTGTGTATGGCACAATGGAATAATTTATAAAATGATACAGTTTGACTTTCCTTTTTATTTATGTAAAATTGTTCAGAGTTTCTTATACGGTAGATATTTTCAAGTGCATGTAAATTGTGGTGTTTCTAACGTGTTATTTTTTGACTCTGGTGTGCCTCAAGGATCAGTCCTTGGGCCAGCCTTATACAATATCTATACTTCAGATTTTCCAAATCTTCCGCAATGTGAAGCAGCCATTTTTGCTGATGACAATGCAGTATTTACGTCGCATGAATTTGCTCTCAACATTGAGACAAATCTAAAGAATGCGATCGAAATACTTGGAAAATATTATAAGAAATGGAAAATTAAGCTGAACGTTGGGAAAATGCAAGCCATTTTTTTCACGCGAAAAAGAAAAGCTTGCTATCTTCCCAGCAGTCAGCTTCAAATTAATGGTAATTCAATAGCATGGGAGCAATCCATTAAGTATCTCGGGGTTCATCTTGATACAAAACTTACATTTGACCATCATGTTCAAAGCACGTTAAAAAAAATAAGTATTGCAATTAAGATGCTTTACCCTTTTATCAATAGAAAATCTTCACTCACTAATGACAATAAGATAATAATTTATAAAGTAATTTTCCAAGCAATTCCATTATATGGGTGTCCAATATGGGGTAATGCAGCAACTTGTCATATAAAGAAGTTGCAGATTTCACAAAACAAAGTTTTAAAAATGATGTTAAATCTGCCCTGGCATAATTCAACCTTAGATCTCCACAGAAGGGTGAATGTTGAATTGATTTTTGAAAGGATTCGAAAACTTACAATTAATTTTAATAATAGCTGTGATAATTCTGAGAACTCCCTCATAAACCAGCTTAATGATTAATCTGTGATATTTGTGTGTAATATTTTTATTGCGTTTGCTTTCATCAATGAAGTATGTATTATTTATTTATTTATTTATTTATTTATTTATTAATTTTTTAATTTATTTATTTATTTAATTTTATTCATTTATTTATTTATTTATGTAATTATTTATTATTTATTTAGTTAGTTATTAACTTATTTATTAAACCATTTATTTATTCACTTATTTATTTATTTATTTATATAATAATTTTGATTTATAATGATTTGTTTATTTATGTATCTATTTATTAATTTATTTGATTACCTATTTATTTGTTTTTTGTTAACTTATTTTATATTTTTTTTGTTATTTATTTATTTATTTTTTCATTGTTTAATTGACTATTTTTTGTTATTTCTTTTTATGTTTTTGTTTTCTTTATCTTATTTATTTATATATTAAATTGTTCATTCATGTATATTCGCATTTTTTTTTAATTTATAATTTGAATTATAATACTGCCTTTATTTATTCAACTTAAATTAAATACTTTTTTATTTTATTTTATTTTATTTTATTTTATATAAATTTTTTTTTTAATAAAGGTTTTTTTTCGTATTTTCCTTCGATTAAATATTTTTCCATTACTTATACTCACTAATTCTATTATATACAAGAAAATGTTTCAGTAGAAAGATAATGTATCAAATCTCTGAATTGTAAAATGTGCGGTCACAGACCTTTTTTGAAAACATTATTACGAAATAAAGATATCTATCTATCTAACTGTTCGGGGGGTCTCTAACCACACGGAAAATTGTTAGCTGTGCTCTAATCGCGATGGGGATTTTAACAGCTTCATTGCCATGAGGAGGCTATAAATCAAAGTTCAGCTTTTCACCATTTTTTCCGAAGCAAAAAGCTTAAATGACTACACTAAGAATAACTAATGAATAATTCAAAATTCTTGAGTTAATTAATTTTTGTTCATATAAAGCCTATTTTTCAGAAATTGCTCCCCTGAGGCAGTTAAACCCTCCATTTCTTTTTTCTTTATAATGTTTTCCCCAACTTTTGATTCCGTATCGATAAATAAAAGTGTCCTTATACCTACATCTACCAAATTTGAATGGAATCTGTTCAGCCATTTGCGCGTAATTGAAGTACAAACACCAAAACAAACTTAATTTCCCATTTATAATGCTGGAATAGGATAATATACTGTACATGAACCCAATCCAATAAAAAACTTTCATTTATATTGGCACTCTCTTTGTTTTCATGTCAACGTGTGGGGATTAACATTACAGTTCCATCCAGCTATATTGTTAATACGACTCGCAGATTAACATTTAAATTTTCCATCTATAAAAAAAAAACATTCTTCTCAGATAAATCCTTATTTTTCCGAGTATTTTTCAAATTAAAAATTTCTATTTTCAAAAACGTAATCATCATATATTTGAAAAGAAAACTTATTAAAACGCATCTTTAACAAAAAACTTCACCCAAAAGAACAACATTATTATTTTCACCGGCAAAAATGTACTATCCTTTTACATATATTCTCCATTGTGTCAAGTAACATCCCAAGGATACACAATACACATATTTCTTAACTTCTAACGAGCACATACACTCATGCCTTAAGTTCGTCGAATTTAGGACGCGAATTGGATCTGCAAGATCGTTATAAGAAACAAGACGAAGAAGAAAAAGAAGAAAAAAAGTTAACTTCTTTATTGGGACCCTGGGGGTAATTTATTTTATATTGCTTATTTGGCATCCCACACTTTGGATTTGGATCCCTTTTGCTTCTGCCACCTTCGTTTTAAACTTCCCATAACTTTATCGTCTTATACCGGATATTCGAATATAACGTGCGTTCAAAATGATGAGCAAAAAAAACATACAGAACAGTGCACCCGAGAAACTTTACCATCCAATGGCCAGGCAATTAAGTTTCAAACTTTATAGTGTGTGTTGTATTTCGATATAGGAGGAAAGGGTGTTTCCCATACCCATGCGAATTCTCTCGCACATTTTCTCAAAAACGCAACACTTTTTTGAAAGAGAAGAAGATTTACAATATTTTATGTGTGTTATTCAGTCCGTTCTGCCATCAGATTGGTGGTATCTCATCTCCAGGGACTGAGAAGCTTTATTGCAAAAAAGTTTTTTTTTTGTTGTATTTTTCGTTCGCCCTAGTTTTCCATCATAGCACCAGATTCTCTCGCCATATATAGTTGACTTTGTCTTAGGTTCATTTTTATGAGCGCCTTTACGATGTAGCAGCTAATCTCGATGATACCGATGATATAAAATTAAGTTTATCTCCTACTTCTAGGTCCTCGAAGACATAATAAATCTTTGGGTCGACTATGTTATGTTCCAAAGGATATACGTACATTGCTAAAGGTATACTTATGGATATGGATACTTTTCGTAAAGTCCTATGAGTCTAATGTTGTATTTACAAGCAAAAGTTCTTATTAGGTTGAGAAGAAAAAATTCAAAGGTGTAGGAGTATAGAAAAAGATACTTTGGGCGCCTACTTTTTCTTTTAGAGTTTCTTTTTCTGTGGAACGTTTTTTATACTGTTATAAGGAGTACATTGAAAGGGGAGCCTGTTTATTGGCTGTAAATCTAGCACATGTCGTTTTTCTTCTGAATAATGTATTACCAACAAACTCAAATGAGAAAGTTACATTGTTTTCGTGTAATAAAAATGCCAATCAGTACCAACTGTGACTATTTCAATAAATACAAGCTTTCGCGGAATCAACATTATTTTAAGATTCTTTAAATAATACATTCAAATTAGAAGAAATTAGGTTAGATATTTATCTGTGTTTGTTCAAAAATAAAAAAAATATGTAGATACTCAATTCTTGCCTTAGATTTCGCTTCAAAAATTCAAATACCGAATGCACAAAGTCAGATTCTTTTTTTGCACATTTGTGATGGGCTGTGGAATTTGGTTAAGGCATTCCTTGGGAAGGCAGCGTCTGGCACATTTTCTCCCTGCTAGCTCAGCCTAATGGAGTGGGTATTGCTGCTTCCATAGTCTAGCCCTCACAAATAAATTCGTGCCAGAACAATACACAAAAAAAAACTACAAAACCTTCAGCATTATCTTGATCCGAATTCACACTCTTATCACGTCAGATGTTGTGACGAATTTGGTAGCAGTGGCTACTAGGCATACCCTTATCCAATAGTGACGTAGGTCACCTCCATGCAATGCTGTTGCCTGTCATGCATTGCCCCTTAATGAACACGAACTCAGTCTCTACACTTCACTCAACCTCCTTTAGGCCCACTACATCATTTCCACCCTCGTTCACTTCCTCACCTCGTATAGTTTACTCTTCCATATTAAGCAAATTCATGTTTTCAGATAACAAATTCAATAAACTTTTCTTCATAATCTTAAATTTTAAACAAAATAATGATTTGTGCAGTGATGCTGCATAGCACAATACAAAAAAAATGTATAACTCAAAATATTAATGAGTAATATTTGAGTGATTATTGAAGAGAAAAAAAAGATAAAGTTTTAGGCAAATAAGAATTTAAGGTTTAGAAATTAAGAAAATAATAAAGAGAAATATTATAATGAACAATCTCTAACAGCCCTATTATTGACACGTATCAAAACTAGTTTTAACATAAAACTAGTTTTATATAGTCCGGGAGCTCACCGCAAGATTACCTATCTCATCGCGGCCACGCAAAAATTGGATGCCAACCGATAACTTTAGTCAAAACATTTACAAAATTGCTGGTAGGACAAGCTTATTTGGTCGCAATGGTTAGAAAATGCACTTTTCAGGTTGCATTTTCCGCTAAATGTACCTATAATATAAGCAACTTATATAAATGGGCTATTAAATGAAAGCTATGACTGTCCTCTACACGATACCACTGGTTGGACTGACTTTTTTTGGCTGTTACGACGAGTCCGACTATTTTTTAAAAATATGGTCTTTTTTTAACACTACGTCTTACATCAGTGAAAACTGAGTAAAATGATTTTAAATGGTTAGGAAAGTGGCCTTAACCACTTTTTTTTTAATTTTCATCCAAGGATGCACAAAATCTCTAGTTTTAGAAAAGTGGTCGGACTCGTGGCAACAACCAAAAAACTCTGTCCGACCATTGCTATCGTGTAGAGGACAGTCCTAGCTTTCATTTGATACCCCATTTATATAAGTTGCTTGTATTTTTAGGTACATTTAGCGGAAAAAGCAACCTGAAAAGTGCATTTTCTAACCATTGCGACCAGATGAAGCTTTTTGGACCAGCAGTTTTGACTAAAGCTATCGGTTGGCATCCAATTTTTGCGTGGCCGCGATGAGATAGGTAATCTTACGGTGGGCTCCCAGACTATATAGAACTAGTTTTACGTTAAAACTAGTTTTGAATCGTGTCAATAATAGGGCTGTAAGCAAAACAATTTAAGATATAAATTTAAGAAAATATATATATATTAAAGAGAGTGATATGATCATAAAAAGATAAAAAAAATAAATGAAATGGATAAGAAAGTACTCACTGATAACTTGCTTCACAGGAATCTAGTTGGTGTGCGCACATCTACCGATGATCTGTTTACGCTCAGTATGGTTATGAATATTATGACGTATTACTTATTTTTTCCTCGGTTTTTTTTCTGTTCTTTCTTTATGATCACTTTCAACTTGTTTGTTTTGATATATATTTTATCACATTAATTTACGGCAAAACAAAATTAAATTGAAAAAATGAAAGATAATATTGATAAAAAAAACTAAAGCTGAAATGATGATCAAATTTAAATAAAAAAAAACAAAAAACTGTTTGAGTAGGTAGATCTCCGAATAGATGGTTGGATAAGAAATCAAGCAATTCCTTGGCGGCTAATCGATATAATGGTTTTTGTTTGGCTTGGAGCTTGCGGGTCAGCTTCTGAGTCTTATGACGAAATTCTTGTCGGCTGGATTGGATTTATGTTGGGTTGACCAGTTTCCAATGGAGCACCCCGGTGTAGTAGATCGATACTAGACCAGTTGATTACTTGTGATACAGGTGCTAAGACAAATTCCCTGAGAACAACACAAGTCATATAACGATTGAACCAGGTTATGAGGTTATGTGCTCCAATTTAGCTGGCGCTATATCGTCACGCTTGGTTGTAAGATTTTGCTTCCAAATTTGGTAGGCCAAGTAAGGAATACTCGACAAAGTCAACGGGTTGCACTGAATAAAAATTGAGGTCACTGTTCAAAACAAAGCCACGCACCAAACTTTGGACTGATCCGATCGTGCGAGTATAGTAGCAACTCTGGGTGATCGATCAATATGTGGACTGCTTCAACAAGGTCTTTTGTGCAGTGGAGTCTCAGTTGTAAGAATGGTGTTTCGCTGGATAATCGAAAGATTAAATTAGTTCACAAAAAAACAAGGAAAGCATAATGATCGAGAACTTACACGTGGCTTATTTTATTCCTGATATAGTTTGCCTACCTATATATTAGGCAAGATAAAAGTTAAAAAATTTCTGCTTGATGCAAATGTCTCTAACGCAAGTTTTCTATTGAAATATTAATTATAACTAATTAATACAAATTTAATTTTTCTAGTAAAAGTAATTATACCTTACTTTATTTTATTTGTGGGTTTAAATTTTCCCAATAGTGAATTTTATAATATTGTAATAACTTTCCATATTTGAACTATAACGACTCCGAAATGCAAACAAACGGACACAATAAAGCTTACGGTCGCAGTGCAAACATACCCTTATTAGCTATAATTATAGCAACTCTCAAACGAAGGAAGCGCCATCTGCCGGATTATAACAGATTTACCAGCTGTCAAATAAAAGCTTTTGGAAGGGAAATTATTGGGAAATTTCCCCTACGGAAAGCTCTGGAAGCAGAGACGAGAACCTTCCACCACTTTCCAGAGTTTGGAAATTAAGTATAAAAGGCACATGTTTGAACGGCAGCGACACAGTTTGTTTTTAATCGTGAATGAATAAAGTTGGTTGTAATAAAAGTGAAAAGTAAAGTTTGTGAATTAATTCAGTGGTGAATAATAAATCGTTTTGTTTGTAGTAAGAAAAGTGAAGTGTTTTATTTTGCGAAATAAATAAATGGACGTTTTGAATAAAGTAAATAAGTTTTATTAACGAACCTGAGAAAATATTACAATATGCAAGATTTGCAACTTAGCTTGTGGATGGGTAAAGCAGAAAAGAAATAATTTTTTCGTCGATGGGGATCGTTAGCGGATATAAGAGCTGTGTTCGAAAAAAAAAAAAATTGTTCTGTGACTACCAGGTATTTTCGAATTCTACACGAAATAATTTGTAGTGATGGGCTAGGCGTACTTTGTATCGATTTTTTGTAGTTTAGCTTGTAGCTTTGAAAAATCATGACACACTTCAATCGAACATGCTTTGGAGATTTGAAAAACAAAAAAGTAGCAATAAGCAACTATGAATCAGTACTCATACTTCATTTTTCATGCGGCTGACTTTTAAATCCAGTAGAATCGTAGTAAAATGAAAGAACTAAATACAACTTTAAAATCCAAGAAAAATCAAGACAAGCAAATGCGTTCGCCGTATGTCAATCAGGGGGTAGGGGATAGACTCATTCAAAAATCTGTGAGGAAAGTGCGAATTGTTCATACATAGTCTGTTTTCTTTTTTGTATTCATTTTTATTTTTCAAGGAAATAATTCCACGTGCATTCGCATCACATAGGAATCTATTCCATCTTTGATGGGAATCTGTCCCACTTTTCAAAGTGTAATTTATTCTCGCCGCAAGAGGGAATGTACTACACCCAACATTTTGTCGAATTTTTTCCTCTTAAAGTTTTGGAATTTGAGAGATTATTGATTCATCTATATCTATACTCTATCATCATCATCGTGTCCTGTAACCCCGGCTGGGGCATAGGGCGTCAACAAAACGTCTCCCATCCTTCACGGTCTGCTGCAAGGTACTTTAGCTGTGGCCACGTCTTTCTCTGGGGTTCTGCTTCCGCTAAGACAGTTGATTTCCATGTTGTTCTTGGTCTTCCAACCCGCCGTGCACCCTGAGGATTCCATTCAAAGGACTGCTTTGCAATTTCATCGTTTGGTTTCCTCAGTGTGTGACCAATCCAACGCCATTTACGCTTTCTTATGTCGACGTCCAGCCGCTCTTGACTTGTCCTGCGCCACAATTATTCCTCAATTGATATTATTTGTGGCCAGCGAATCTTTAGGATGTGGCAAAGACAGCGATTCATTCACAAAAGCCTGCAATTTCTTCGAAATGGTAGACGTGACTTTCCAGGTTTCACAAGCATATAACAGCACGGATTTCACATTGGATTCGAAGAATCTCAACTAAGTGCGTAAGGAGATTTGACTAGATTTCCAAATTGGGGATAGAGTACCGAAGGCAGCACGAGCTTAATTGTGTGAAATGGGGTTAGAAAAATATGAAATCTGATTTTAAACGTCCTTTTTGTATTTGAAAGATTATATGATGGTCTTCCTGAACCACTGGCGTGATGTTTTCAAAATTTAGCTGTTAAATCGGTGTCAAAAACTAAATGATATAAGAGAAAATTTAAACTAATAATTAGGTATAATTAATAATTTCGTTCATTTTTATTTTGATAGAAAAACTCGTACAAAAGACACACATATTGACACATTAATGTCATTCGAAAATTTTGGGGCGGGTCAGCTAGTTATTTATATATTTGTTCTATATTGACTTGCATATTTTAAAAGTTCTTAAGTTCCAAGCAACTTGAACATAAGAGCAAGTATATACGTGCGATCCAGTCGTTCATTTTATTTTTTTTTTTTTTCAAATTTGGACTCCAAAATTTGGACTTTAATTTTTCTTGAAATGCAAATTAAACTGTAAATTTGGACTCTAGTTGCAATTGAAACTTCACAGTGAAGTTAGCAGTACAGTCAGTTACACCCACTATTTGGTGAACTACAAAATCCGGAATAGAAATGCATACATAATGAAAAAAAAAACTGCAAATTCCTGCTATAGTCCCATTGGTCTAGCCCAAAATTGTTATGCCAACTTCACACACGTGTACTAAATAGCTTACTAGGAAAATCTAGATTTACGAGGATTATCAATTCTGAAAATCCAAACCTTTTGAATACTATAATGATATTTATGTGTATATAACTATATGTATATGGATTAATGACCAGAGAGGTAAACCGTGTGTCTCACCACTCATACATGCATTTAAATTCAATATTTATGTGGAATCCATAAAGTCAAATAACATTTGACCCTGTTGCATAAATATTGTCATCATAGCAATTAGATGACATCGAGACAATATCATTTATAATCCTTTAAACAACAATTTAAGTCGATATGTGGGTGTTTTCATCTAAATATGAGATAATATCAATATATTTCAATGGTAACATTTCTGAGAATTGGCTTGTTTGCAATAAATTTCAACCATCGTATATATGCACTTTATAATAATGTGAGAGTGATATAATCGTAATGTATATAAATACATACATTTAAATACATAGTTCAACTAACAGCTTTGAGCTCTTTCATAAAGTCATAATGATGAAAATTAATCTTGAGAGCTTTAAACTGAATTGATTTTTATTTTTAATTACAATTGAGACTTTAAAACCTACATTTAAAGCTGTTCAATCCAATTGTATCGGTCAACGAAATTATTATTTGAAAAATAAAAAAACAGAACAGAAACAAAAGCAATGTGAAGCCTGAAATGCGTGTTGGTATAAAATCAAGAAAAATTAAATAGAATAACCTCTCATTATATACGAAATTCATCAGATTTTTTTATTGTTTTGAGTTAAGTACGAAAACAAATTTCTTTGCTTTGAATATTTTGAATAAAGTAACAAGAACTAGAACTTAAAATGCTACCAACCCAAGTAAGCTGGAGGTAATAGTCGGAGAGCTACCAGCCACTTTGACTAACCTACTAGACACAAGGCTACAACTTTGTGTATGCTTGGCTTGGGACTAGATAAGCATGAAAACCACGGTCTGGCAGGGTTGCCGCGGTCGAAAGGTTGCCATCTGATTTTTTCAAAATGCAAAAAAAGGGTCAAAATTAACCTACTCGCACAAGGCTGAAACTTATTTATAATTTAGTTTATACATGCTTATGCATGAAAAAAATTATGCCAGACGGGTTTGGCGGTCGAAAGTGCTTGCCAGACGAGCCTGAAGCTCTTAAAAATTACTAAAAGATATTGAATAACTTGAGAAATTTGTTAGTTACAAGGCTAAAACTTATTAGTGTACTCTTCATTCGTGAACAGATTAGTCAAAAAAGAAAGATCTGAGAAAATGTCCGCATTTCTAGGGTTGCCACCTACTTTTTTCAAAATGTAAAATTACTTCCAAATGTAACATATCTACTTTTACAATGCTGATTTTTGAATTTATAATAACTTTTTGTACATGAAAAAAAGATGCCAGACAAGTTTTGGAGGACGAAAATTAGTTGCCAGACGTGTTTTTAAAGTTGGTATTAAAAAATGTAATTGATTAGTCAGAGAAAAATGTATTAAATATAACACGCTAACTGCGTATAATCCTAATAAATATTAAATCAAGTCAAAAAATTATGATATGGTTCTTTTACTGTAGACCCAGGCTTACCACATATTTTTTCAAAGTTTTATAAAATTGACAAAACTGAAACACCAATAACCTACATATAGTTATCGCATATATGTAAGCTTATGCCATCTTGTATATAAAAAAAACATACTTGACGAGTTGGGATGTTAAAAGGGTAGACACGGTGCATTCAAGATTACACAAGCGTCCACAAGCTTTTTTTTAAAGCGAACCTCTGTCTATCAACTCCTACTCTCACCTCCAAGTGGTGAACATCGGGTGCCTAGTACCTTTAACTGAAGATGGGGTTCCAATCCCTGATGAAGGTTTTAGGGGGGCAGCAAACGAGAGAGGGGGGAGGAGTGTTCCTACTAAGGCACTTCTCCTTCATCCAGGCGGCAGCGGAAGAATTCTCAAGATGGAATCAACGGTGGCGTCTACAGTTCCAGTTAGGCTGAACTACTTAGTGAACACCTTATACGGGCTACTATACATATTCGGAGCTCAGGCCTATAAGGAGTGGTTAATCCGGCTCCCCGCCCTTGGAGTTATGTGTTATGTCCTCCAGGTTGGGGGTCGTGCCGACCGACGGGGTGACTTCCCGGCCACGTAAAGCTATTTTAGTTGCGAAGCAACAACAAGCCTCAGATACGGACGGATTTACTGTTGACGAACCTAGCAAACGAAATAAGGACAACGAACTTCGGATCTGCAAGTGGAATGTTCTGTCTCTCTATAGACCACGTGCAGCCGAACATTTAGCGGAGGCCCTAGACTGCTACAAAGCAGACATCACCGCCATCCAAGAAGTGCGATGGGATGGGCCGGGCAAAAGGAAACTGAAAGACTGCGATATCTACTACGGTGACTGTTACCGACCACAAGGGCAGCGTCTCTTTGGATGTGGATTCGCCGTTAGAGGCAGACTTAGGCAAGAAGTCTTGAGTTTCAACTATGTGAACGAGCGCCTCACGACAATTCGCATCAAGGCTAAATTCAACTACATCAGCCTGATATGCGCGCATGCCCCCACAGAGGAGAAAAATGACGACACCAAGGACGAGTTCTACGAGCTCCTGGACAAGACATATGAGCAATGCCCTAGCTATGACATTAAAATTGTCTTGGGTGATTTTAATGCCAAACTAGGAGGAGAAGACGTCTTTGGTGGCACCTTCGGAAGATACAGCCTGCACGACACCACCTCCGATAACGGACTCAGGCTAATCGACTATGCTGCGGGGCGAAACGTTGTGGTAGCTAGTACGCAGTTCCCGCATCTCGATGTACATAAGGGGACATGGCGAATTCCAGGTCAATCAACCGCCAACCAAATTGACCACATTGCGATCGACGCAAGGCACTCCTTGACTCGGACCACTACCTCGTTGTAGCCAAGGTAATGCTACGGATATCCAGACCAAAGCCAAAACAGGGAAATACTGTCAGGAAGTTCGACGTCGGACGGCTATAGTCGCAAAAAATCGCCTGGTCCTTTTCCGATCGAGTCTCTCGCGCCCTCTTAACTAGTCCTTTGCCGCCAACTGCAAACATCGAGAACCAGTGGAAAAACTGCCAGGAAGCCATCAGAGATGCCGCCTCTGACGTGCTGGGCTTCGCACGACCACCACAGCGAAGCCCCTGGTTCGATGAGGAATGCCGGCAAGTACATGCAGCCAAACAACAGGCATACAAAGCGGCGCTGCATAGAAGGACCAGAGCTGCTCGCGAGCTCTACGAGCAGAAGAGGCAAGAGGAACACAAGCTTCTTAGAAGGAACTAGAATTAGAGTGATGCCACTGCAGGAATGAAGTTCGGAAGTTTTACCAAAAAGTAAAAAGAACCTCCCAAGGTTACAAGCCCCGAACCGAATGCTGCAAGGACGATCAGGGGAACATCGTGGTGGAATCGCAGTGGGTGCTGAGGATATGGAAAAATCATTTCTGCAAATTGTATAACGGCGATGACGAACCGAATTCCGCTACCATGCAAATTGCACCATTCAACCTGGACGACGTAGGCCAACAATTCCGTCCATCCGATCTTGACGAAGTGAGGATAGCCATATCTAAACTTAAGTCCAATAAAGCTGCTGGAGCTGATGGCCTTGCGGCTGAGCTATTCAAAGCGGCTGGCGATGAATTGGTTAGGAGTATGCACCAGCTCATCTGTAAAATATGGTCGGAAGAAAGCATGCCCGATGAATGGAACCTCAGCATTATTTGCCCGATCCTCAAAAAAGGCGATCCTCTGGACTGCACCAACTACAGAGGCATCAGTCTTCTCAATATCGCCTACAAGATCTTCTCTGCAGTACTTTGTGAACGCCTGAAGCCATTCGTCAACAACCTGATAGGTCCATATCAGTATGGCTTTAGGCCAGGGAAGTCCACCATCGACCAAATATTCGCACGACGGCAGATCTTGGAGAAAACCCAGGAGTTTCAAATCGATTTTATCGATTTCAAGGCCGCGTATGACAGCATCTATAGAGACGAGCTATTTAGAGCAATGTCTAGTTTTGGCATCCCTGCCAACCCCGTCCGTTTGTGCAGGATGACAATGGAGAATGCACGCTGCTCCATCAAGTTCGGCAAAGACCTCAACGATACCTTTGATGTCAAAAAAGGTTTTAGGCAAGGCGACACGCTGTCATGCGACTTCTTCAACATCGTTCTTGAAAGAATAGTGCAAAACTCTCTCGTCAACACTAGAGGCACAATCTTTCAAAAGTCCATCCAATTACTCGCTTACGCTGATGACATTGACATAATAGGACGAACAAAGCGTGATGTCAGTGGTGCTTTTGTGAGCATTGAGAAGGAAGCCAAGAAGATGGGTCTAACGGTGAATGAAAGCAAAACAAAATATATGTTGTCAACAAGAAAGGACACCCAACACCGACGTCTCGAACGGAATTTTGAGGTGGTCAGAGACTTTGTCTACTTAGGATCCACTATAAGCTCAGCGAATGACACCAGTCCTGAGATCAAAGGAAGAATTACTCTTGCCAATCGCTGTTTCTTTGGGCTAAGAAGGCAATTGAGAAGCAAAGCCCTCTCTCGAGCAACTAAACTGTCCCTGTATAAGACGCTTATCATCCCGGTCCTGATGTATGGTGCAGAGGCATGGACACTGTTAACGGTGGATGAGAACGCGTTAGGCTGTTTTGAGAGGAAAATTCTCCGGGTGATTTTTGGTCCCGCCTGCATAGATTGGGAATGGGGGAGAAGATACAAAAACGAGCTGTATGGGCTGTACAGTGACACCGAGCTAGCCACAAAAGTGAAAAGCCAACGACTGAGATGGCTGGGTCATCTAGAGCGAATGGACACCAATGCTCCGGCCCGGAAAGTCTTTGAATCCAACCCCGTGGGAAAACGCAGTAGAGGTGGACAGCGTAAAAGGTGGCGCACGCAAGTGGAAGAGGACCTCAACCAACTTGGCGTGCGAAACTGGAGACAGCTAGCTAGAAACCGAGCCGGCTGGAAGAAGCTTGTTGGTTGAGGCCCTGGTCCACCCCGGACTGTAGCGCCACCTTAAGTAAGTACTTGACGAGTTGGACAGTCAAAAGCTCCTGCCAGACGAGCCTAAGGTTTTGAAAATAGGTATTTATAAGAAATATCTTTTCTTCATTTTTTCTTAAATTAAAAAAAAACTGCCAAAACTGCAAACCTACCCGCACAAAGCTGATTTGTACATATATGTTAGCTGACATTTTCCTTGATATGAAAAAAAAAAATATATCAGACCGAGTAGGTTTGCAATTTTGACAGTTTTTTGAAATTTAATAGAAAATAAAAAAAAGGATATTTCTTACAATACCATGTTTTAAGACCTTAGGCCCGTCTGGCAGGAACTTTCGACCATCCGTCCGGTCTGATATATTTGTTTTTCATATCTAAGAAGATTTCATCTAACATATATTCAAAAATCAGCTTTGTGCGGTTATGTTTGCAATTTTGACAGTTTTTTGAAATTTAAGAAAAAAATAAAAAAAAGGATATTTCTTACAATACCATGTTTTAAGATTTTAGGCCCGTCTGGCAGGAACTTTCGACCGTCCGTCCGGTCTGATGTATTTTTTTTTCATATACAAGAAGATGTTAGCTAACATATATGTAAAAACCAGCTTTGTTCGGGTAGGTTTGCAATTTTGGCAGTTTTTTTTTACTTTAAGAAAAAATCAAGAAAAGATATTTCTTATAAATACTTATTTTTAAAATCTTAGGCTCGTCTGGCAGGAGCTTTTGACAGTCCAACTCATCAAGTATGTTTTTTTTTTATATACAAGATGGCATAAGCTTACACATATGCGATAACTATAGGTAGGTTATTGGTGTTTCAGTTTTGTCAATTTTATAAAATTTTGAAAAATATGTGGTAAACCTGGGTCTACAGTAAAAGAACCATATCATAATTTGTTGACATGATTTAATATTTATTAGGATTATACGCAGTTACTTACTTACTTACTTATCCGGCTCCCGATCCATGAAGGGTCTCTGCCTGAGATATTGCGGTCTTCCATCGGTTGCAGTCCCTCGCACGCTCCCTCCAGTCGTCGAGACCAAGCGCTCTTGCGTCTGTGACCGCTTGGTCCCTATAGCGGAGGTTCGGTCTTCCTGGTCGTCTCGAACCGGGGGGCTGGGATTCGAAGATTTTCTTGGCTGGAGCGTTGTTGTCCATTCGCTCGATGTGGCCGAGCCAGTGTAGTCGACGTGTTTTGGCTCTTTGGGCTACATCCACATCTTGGTACAGCTCGTACAGTTCACGATTGAATCTTCTCCTCCAATCTCCATTCGCATATAGGACCAAATATCCGCCGAAGAATTTTTCTCTCGAAAGTGCCCAGTATCAATTCCCCTTTTTACTTGCGATATAGGTACTATAGGGCAAGTTTTGGATTCGTGCAAAAAAAAAATTTCGAGATAACAATCAAACATGACATTACGATGATAGAGAACACGAAAAAAGTGGGTGGCACAATTCTGTCTGTCTGTCTGTCTGTCTGTCTGTCTGTCTGTCTGTCTGTCTGTCTGTCTGTCTGTCTGTCTGTCCGTACCTCAACCTACAGCCTAAACCACTGAAGCGATTTTCTTCAAATTTTGAAGTTAAGGTTTTTTTGTAACTCTCCAGAGGGGAAATTGAAATTTTTTTCTTAGCTCAAAAATAACGGTACTTGCCATACAACCGTTAAGGAAAATCTTATTTATCTCAAAAACGGCTCCAACGATTTTGATAAAAAAAAATCGGTGTATTATTGCAGATATGATATACCTTTTAGTAAGAAAAAAAATCACCAAAAACATTTATTAACGGTACCTGTCATATAACGGTTTTTTTTATTTTTAGTTTTCTCATTAACCGCTCATCCGATTTCAATAAAATTTTTTGCACAAAAGCTTTGTTAGAATATAAATAATACTGCATACCAAAATTTTTGAAAAAATAAATTTTGGATTTTTAAAAAAAGATTCAAATTTTTTTTTGAAAATTCAATATTTCAAAAACGGGTTGATGAATTATTTTGAAATTTCAGTTTTAAATGTATATTAATATATACTCAAAATTGGCATACCAAATTTTTTTTTTGAAAAATGTTACAAAAATTTTAATAATAAAAAATTAATTTTTAAGAAAACGGCTCCAACGATTTTAATTTTTTTTTTTGCATATATTGAAATTTTTTTAAGTAATCAAATGGCATGCTTTTTTTTGCGCTCTAAGTTATTTATCAGGCTGTTTAAACAATTAAAAGAACGATTTAAATGCTTTTTTATACTTTTTCAATAATTACTTGAATATTTTTTAAAGTTCTTAAGTTCCACACAACTTGAACATAAGAGCAGGTACGTGCGATCCAGTCGTGCATTTTATTTACTTATCGTCCAGCACTCGGCGCCGTAGTGTAGAACTGGTAAAATTAGCGTTTTGTATAGCGTGCACTTTGTCTTTTGGGAAAGGAGTTTTGAACCCATTTGTTTGGCCAAACCGAAGCAGCAGCGGTTCGCTAGGGTAATTCTTCGTCGGATTTCCACTAAGGTGTCCTTCATGGAATTGATGTTTGTTCCGCGGTAGGTGAACTCCTTGACTACCTCGAAATTACTGCTATCAACAGTGACGTTTTGTCCTAGGCGATGGACAGATGAGGCTTTGTTTGTTGATAGCATATACTTTGTTTTGTCCTCATTCACTTCAAGACCAACGCGTTTCGCCTGTTCATCAATAGCTGTGAGTGCTTCAAGTACAGCTCTCTTGGAACCGCCGATGATGTCGATGTCGTTTGCATAGCCAAGCAGTTGAGAAGACCTGTTAAAGATAGTGCCTTCCGTGTTAACACCACTCTTGCGTACTATCTGCTTCAGGACTAGGTTGAAGAAATCACATGATAGCGCATCTCCTTGTCTGAACCCTGTACACGTCTAGAATAACTCGGATGAGCTGTTACCCATTTGCACGTTGCACCGCGTATTTTGTAAGGTCATGCGCCATAGCTGGATCTGTTTATTTCGGGATCCCGAGTTCCGACATCGCCAATAGAAGCTCTTGGCGACTTATGCCATCATATGCGGCTTTAAATTCGATGAATAGGTGGTGGGTCTCGACTTGAAATTCGTTGGTCTTTTCCAGGATTTGCCTCAATGTGAAGATTTGGTCTATCGTTGATCTGCCTGGCCTGAAACCACACTGGTACGTGCCGATCATAGCGTTGCAGAAAGGTTTTAGACGCTTACATAGTACGTTGGATAGGATCTTGTAAGCAACATTAAGCAGGGATATGCCTCTGTAGTTCTTGCAGGACATAGGATCGCCTTTTTTGAAGATTGGGCATATGGAACTATTTGACCAGTCGTCAGGCATACTTTCCTCCTCCCACACTAGATTGAGAAGCTGTTGCATGCACTCTACCAGGACAACTCCTCCGTAATTGAAGAGTTCCACAGTTAGGCCATCCGAGCCGGTGGATTTGTTGTTCTTAAGTTTGTGGATGGCTTTCTTAATCTCTTCAGTACTGGAGGCTGGGACTGGATCTTCATTGACTGATGGTCTCATGCTTCTTTGTTCTCCTGTCGCTTCTTCTACAAAATGATCATTAAGCAGTTGCTGGGAATGCTGCTTAAACACGTCTACAACTCCCTGTGCTTCGGTGACAAGGTTGCATTCGCTGTTCCTGTTTCGAAGAGCTTGCTTGCCAGTCCTATAACCAGATCCCACTGTGTGTACCCTTCGGCCGGGGAACCTAGCACATCTTATCACCGTATAACGAGCTGCAGCAAAGTCGATAAGTAGGAAGCCGTTATCTGTTTTCGTTTCGGGGAGGATTTCCAATTAACTGCCTGAACAGAATGTAAGACGGAGCTGGAATAGATGTCAAAAATGTTGTAGCCGGAGCTGCGAGAGTTGAACAATTTTTAACTTTCACTGCAGCATTTTTGACATCTACTGCTTCATATTTCATTCAGTTCAGGTTCAGGCAGTAATCCGCCAAAGATATTTGCCCTCCCGACTTTAGCATTAAAGTCTCCAAACACGAATTGGTAGGGGCGTGAGCACATAATAGGCTGATGTTTTGGAAGTACGCTTTGATACGGATTACAGCTAGCCGATCACTATTCGGCTTAAAATCGATGACTTTCGATCTGTGTCGATTTCCCACGAAGAATCCACATCCTAACATGGGCAATCGTTATTCCTGATCCAATACATTGTATCTCCTGGATCGCAGTAAAGTCTGCCTTATACCGTGACGTGAGGGGATGGATTCAAGTTTTTAGTAGCACCTGGCGTAGTGTCCTAACATTCCATCAGGTGCATACTCGTAGGTCTTAGTTAGGGTCGTTAGCCCAACGCACTAACTTCCAATCTGTGGGGCCATGGGTTTGGTGTTGCAATTCTTTCCTTGATCAACATTCGCACTTACAAGTTAAGTAAGTCATGACATAAAGCCAAGACCAGTATCCGGCGGTTACCAACGTGAAGGTAACACAAGCACTTGATGTGAAGGAAAAGATACAGCTCGAGGCACCCAGTTCCTGCAATATCCAAGCCTTGTATGCATTAATTTAAATTTAAAAATCTTTTTTGGCCAACTAGGATTGACCCAAAATAGAGCCATCAGAAACCAATGTTCTACGCATTGCGCTTCCTAAGCAACGTGATCAGCTACATTCGGGTTCAGATATTCTTTAATCCCGAAACCAGATAATTCATCCGCTTCGACATCGTGATTCCTAATAGTTTCACTAGTGCGGAAGCAGGAAGAAAATAAGAACTTTCGTATTTCAGCCACCAAGCTTCATGAGGAAAGTTTCTTAGAAGTTTACTTCTTCAAGCAAATTAACACAAAATACTTACTTGCATTTCCTAAATTGTTTCTCATCTCATATAATCTAAATGCCTCATCAGAATAAATCGCAGTTGAATCGATTTAAATTTTCTTCCTGCCTGCCATCACCCCTATTATACCTAAATCATTTCGAACTTTTAACATAATAATGCATTTCACTTTATTAATCTACTTAACGAGAAATTTAGGATTTTCTTTTGAGATTTTCTCCATAAAATACTTGCAGACATATATCCCTAGGGCTGACACTTTACTCATAAAATGAACGACATAGAACAAAAAACAACAAAAAAAGAACAAAAATGTTAAAAATCTTAATGAGAATCGAGATAAGACAAAATTGCTTTCCTTCGTCAGCATATAGTATAGCAGATGATGGTGGCAGTGGTGACTGGTGCGGGGGTAAAATGTATATAATTTGCCTCCCTCACTCTAACTTTGCACTCGGACTTGAACTCTTGAACTCGGACACTAACAGGCATTTGTGGTGTATTCAAGAAAAAGGACCCTCGGGAGTGTTTTAATATAATTTAGTTATCTGACTGATTATTAATTCCGGGTGTACAGAACCTCTTAATGAGAAATGTATGAACTCGAGTAATAACAATAATCCACTAATTACTTTTTAATTATAAACTTTTGAATTATGATGCAACTCTACTTGATCCTTGCAAAGCAATACTAACACATTAGAAACACGACATATCTAAGTATTAAGTGTGTTTGGTTTGTCACTGCCAGAGTCTTAATCTTGATCGAAGGATTTTATTTTATTTTCTTTCTTTATTGAAGTTTAAGTTTAAGTTTCAGTTACTTGTCAATGTGGTAGGGATTTTGTATTTTTATTTGTATTATTATCTTAGGTATGGATATGACAAAGCCATAAGGACTGGAAGAAGGAAGAAGAAAGAGTCTTTATTCTATGTGCATATGTTCGGTTTTATTATTAGATTTAAATTGGCTAGTTTGGTGCATAATTATAGCTCCTCGAAACTAAAACTTAAATGTACAAAATTCAAACTTGAAGACGGTAATTAAACCGATTTACAAAAGTAAGACAAAAGTCTTGATAAAACTAAGATGAGGAAGAATCAACCATACACACCAAGAAGACTTGAGGAGCTATTTGAAATATATTCACGGAAGGTTAATTTCACAAATATAAGCTCTAAGAGTTAGAGTAGGGGAAGCTAATGTAAATTATTGGGCAGCAAACGAGAGAGAAGGGGGAAAAGTGTTCCCATTAAGGCATTTCTCTGGCGGCAGCTGAAGAATCCCCCCCAAGATGGAAACAACGGTGGCGTCTACAATTCCAGTTAGGTTGAAAAACATGGTGAACACCTTCTACGAGCTACTACGACATATTTGGAGCTCAGGCCGATAAATAAATAAATAAATAAATAAATTGGGTGGCGCAACAGCTCGTGGAGAACCAGGGCGTAATGGCTTACAACTCTCAACCATTCCTGTGTGCGTGTTTTTTGCAGGAATGGAGGGGACCTACCGAGTCCGAACGGCTAAATGATGAGCACTTTTTCATGACAAGTATACCCTCGAATAAAACATTTCTGTTTTTAGGTGGCACGGCTGGGAATCGAACCCACACCTTCGGCATGACAGTCCTACGCACTAACCATCATGCCAAGAGGTACTACAGCTCAGGCCGATAAGGAACAGTTAATCCGGCTCCCCTCCCTTGGAGTCATACTAAGTATCTGCTCTTCCAGCTTGGGGGTCGTGCCGTCGGAGTGACTTCCCGGCCAAATAAAGCCATTTAATTGCAAAGAAACTGCAAGCCTAGGATTAGGACGGATTTACTCTTAACGAACCAAGCAAACGAAATAAGGACAATGAACTGCTCGTGGAATGTTCTGTATCTCTTTGAACTACGTGCAGCAGAACATTTAGCGGGGGCCCCCTTAGACTACTACAAATTGGACATTACACATTATACTACGTGCGATGAGATAGGCCGGGCAAAAGAAAAATGAAAGACTGCGAAATCTTCCACGGTGACTGTTAACTACCACAAAGGCTGCGTGTTTTTGAATGTGGCCTCGTTGTTAGAGACAGACTTTAGCAAGAAGTATTTAGTTTCAACTCTCTAAACGAGTGCTTCATGACAGTTTGAATCTAGGTTAAATAAGCCAACATCAGCTTCATATACGCGTATGCCCTCACAGTGCTGAAAGATTATGAAATCAAGGACGAGTTCTACGAGCTCCTGGACAAAACATGAAAGTGATGCCGCAGCTATGACACTAAGATTGTCTTGTGTGATTTTATTGTCAAATTAGGAAGAGAAGACGTGGGGGCACTGCTGGAGATAAAACCTGCACAACACCTCGACTATACTTTGTTGCAGGCAAACGTTGTAGTATGTAGCTCGAACGTAGTTCCCGCATCTCTATATACACGAGGGGAGTTGGTGAATTCCTGGTCAATCAACCGCCAAAAAGATTGACGACATTACGATCGACGCAAGGCATTCCTTCAGTATCAGGGATATCCAAACGTTCTGAACGTTCCCCTGTTGATTCGGACCATTACCTCGTTGTTGTCAAGGCAATTCTTCAGATAACCAAAACAAAGCCAAAACGGGGCAATAGTGTAAGGAAATTTGACGTTGGTCGGCTACATTTGCAAGAAATTGCCAGGTCCTTTTACGATCGAGTCTCTCGCGCCCTTTTAAATAATTCCATGGTGTCAACTTCAGCCATCGGCATCGGTAACCAGTGGAAGAATTGCGAGGAAGCCATCAAAGATGCTGTCTTTGATGTGTTGGGCCTCGCAGCACCACCACAGTGAAAATATTGGTTTGACGATGCCAACAAGTACATGCAGCCAATCAACAGGCATATAAAGCAGCTCTGCATAGAGGAGAGAGGAACACAAGCTTTTAAGAAAGAAAAATAAAGAGCATGAGAAGCGTGCGATCGAGGAAATAGAGGGATGCCATTATACATAGTAATCAGGTTCGGAAGTTTTACCAAAAGGTAAAGAGAACCTCCAAGGGTTACAAGGCCCGGACCGAATCCTGCAAAGATGATCAGGGGAACATCGTAGTAGAATCGAAGTTGGTGCTAAGGATATGGAAAAATCATTTCTGCAAATTGAAAGGTGATCACGAACCGAATTCCGCTACCATGCAGATTGCAACATTCAAACTGGACGACGTGGGCCAACAATTCTGTCCACCCGATCTCGACGAAGTAAAGATAGCTATATCTAAATGGCCTTGCGGCTGAGCTATTTAAAACGGCTGGCGATGAATTGGTTAGGAGTATGCACCAGCTCATCTGTAAAATATGGTCGGAGGAAAGCATGCCCGATGAATGGAACCTCAGGATTATTTGCCCGATCCTCAAGAAAGGCGATCCTCTGGACTGCACCAGCTACAGACGCATAAGCCTTCTTAACATCGCTTACAAGATCTTCTCTGCCGTACTTTGTGATCGCCTGAAGCCATTCGTCAACAGCCTGATAGGTCCATATCAGTGTGGCCTTAGACCGGGGAAGTCCCCCCATCGACCAAATATTTGCACTACGGCAGATCTTGGAGAAAACCCAGGAGTTCCAAATCGATACCCACCACCTTTTTTATCGATTTCAAGGCCGCGTATGACAGCATCTATAGAGACGAGCTATATAGAGCAATGTCTAGTTTTGGCATCCCTGCCAAACTCGTCCGTTTGTGCAGGATGACGATGGAGAATGCACGCTGCTCCATCAAGGTCGGCAAAGACCTCACCGACACCTTTGATGTCAAAAAAGGTTTTAGGTAAGGCGACGCGCTGTCATGCGACTTCTTCAACATCGCTCTTGAAAGAATAGTGCAAAACTCTCACGTCAACACTAGAGGCACAATCTTTCAAAAGTCCGTCCAATTACTTGCTTACGCTGACGACATTGACATAATCGGACGAACAAAGCATGATGCCAGTGGTGCTTTTGGGAGTATTGAGAAGGAAGCCAAGAAGATGGGTTTAGCGGTGAACGAAAGCAAAACGAAATACATGCTGTCAACAAGAAAAGACACCCAACATCGACGTCTGGGACAGAACGTCACTATAGACAGCTATAATTTTGATGTGGTCAGAGACTTTGTTTGCCTAGGATCAACTATAAACTCAGCGAACGATACTAGTCCTGAGATCAAACGAAGAATTACTCTTGCCAATCGCTGTTTCTTCGGGCTAAGAAGGCAATTGAGAAGCAAAGCCCTCTCTCGAGCAACTAAACTGTCCCTGTATAAGACGCTTATCATCCCGGTCCTGATGTATGGTGCAGAGGCATGGATACTGCTAACGGTGGATGAGAATGCGTTAAGCTGTTTTGAGATGGGGAATGGAGAAGAAGATACAACCACGAACTGTATGGGCTGTACAGCGACACCGACCTAGCCACAAAAGTGCAAAGCCAAATACTGAGATGGCTGGGTCAGCTAGAGCGAATTGACACCAATGCTCCTGCCTGAAAATTCTTTGAATCCAACCCCGTGGGACAACGCAGTAGAAGTGGACAGCGTAAAGGTGGCGCACGCAGGTGGAAGAGCACATCAACCAACTTGGCGTGCGAAACTGGAGACAGCTAGCTAGAGAAAACGAGCCGGCTGGAAGAAGCTTGTTGCTTGAGGCCCTGTTCCATCCCCGGACTGTAACGCCACCTTAAGTAAGTAAGTAAGTAATACATTATACAAGTGTTTCAATTTAAGTTAAAGTCTCTAGGTAGTTTCATTTTGTATCTTCAGAACCAATTCTATAAAACCTAAACTTGTCCCCATACCTTTTAACTGACTTCGCCAAAATATTTGCTTGATTTTTATTTTTGTTTGATAGGTAAAGGCACTTCTACTATAATTTAATTGGTATGCAAATCAAAGGGCACGGTAGTGCCCAGCCAAGTTCGCGGCACTACACCCTTTTTACAGGAACAAACTCAGGCGATTTTCAACCCTCCTCTAACTTCAGTACCAATAAAGTCAGAAACTTCAAATTCGCAGTATTTGCTAGGCTGATCAAACACAGGTGGCTCACTAAATTTCAACTCCCTAGCACTAGTAGTTCCCAAGATATAGGACTTCAAAAATCGCAAAAACCGTAACTGACTGACTGATTCACTGACTCACTGACTCACTGACTCACTGACAGATCATCAAAATTATGGAGCACCTCCCGACATCGTAGAAACTTGAAATTTCGCACACCGGTAGGCCTTGTGGTACATACAAAGGAAAAAATCGAAAATCTGCAATTTTCTATTCAGGGGGCGTGGCATCCACCCACTTTCTTAAATATTCTATAAATTATATGGAGCTTTTCCGATTGTTCTAGAACAATGAAAATTGGTAAGTTGGTAGGGTTTGATGTACTTAGAAAGAAAAAAATAGAAAAATTGGAATTTTGCATTCAGGGGGCGTGGTATCCACCCACATTCTTAAAAATTCTTATAAATTATATGGAGCACTTCCGATTGTTGTAGAACGATGAAAATTGGTAGGTTGGTGGGCCTTGAAGTACTTAGAAGAAAAAAAATCGAAAAATTGGAAGTTTCAGTCAAGGGGGCGTGGCATCCACCCACATTCTCAAAAATTCTTATAAATTATATGAAGCACTTCCGATTGTTGTAGAACGATGAAAATTGGTAGGTCGGTATGGCTCAAAGTACTTAGAAAGAAAAATTGAAAAATTGGAATTTTGCATTCAGGGGGCGTGGCATCCACCCACATTCTAAAAAATTCTCATAAATTATATGGAGCACTTCCGATTGTTGTAGAACTATGAAAATTGGTAGGTCGGTAGGACTTGAAGTACTTAGAAAGGAAAAAACTCGAAAATTTGGAATTGTCCATTCAGGGGGGGGGGGGGTGCCATCCACCCACTTTATCAGAATTGCTATTATTTGTACAGAGCATTTTCGGTTGTCGTAGAATTATGAAACTTTGTAGAGCGGTAGGGCTTGACTTTCACCTGGCAAAATAAATCTTTGCAAAAAGGAGTGAAATCGCAACAAAAACATAAATGTTAAAAAAGGAGCCAAGTTCTTATGTGCACAAGAAACCTGTGCGTAAAAAGTCAGCCAAAAAAAGTAATGAGATCTAAAATATATGCCAAGTTTTAAGTTCATGAAGTTCAATATCAAATATCTTAAGTAGAGTAATATCGAAACAATTCCAAATCATGACAGAAATTTGGTAATTAATGATTACTGATTAAAATTTGGTGGACTTACTTGGCAAGTTTTCTCTTAAATACTTACTTAATCATAAATTTAAAATGTATGAAAACTTGACCAGTGAACCCACCAAATTTTAATCAGTAATCATTAATTACCAAATTTCTGTAATGATTTGGAATTGTTTCGATATTACTCTACTTAAGATATTTGATATTGAACTTCATGAACTTAAAACTTGGCATATATTTTAGATCTCATTACTTTTTTTGGCTGACTTTTTACGCACAGGTTTCTTGTGCACATAAGAACTTGGCTCCTTTTTTAACATTTATGTTTTTGTTGTGATATATTTCACAGAATGAATCTTTGTATTTGTATATTCTAATACATTATATAAAACTCAATTAGTATGAACCGCGAGCTATGAACCCCGAAACCCTCCTGACTGATTCAGCTTAAATTTTAAGGGAATCTTCAATATTAGAACAAAAGTGTTTATTTCAAATTCGGTAAAAATGAGTTGAGCAGTTTGACTACAATTTCATTTTGAAGGTAAAACAAGATAAGTGTGAGAAAAGCACGTATACGCCCAAGGGTACCATTGATTGTTTTACCAGTTCATTTTATTGATAATAAATTGTGTATCATTTTGATCAGACCAATTTCTATTTCATATTTTTCTACAGCTTCTACCTTAGCATGAGGACATCGATACAAATAAATTTCAACTTTGTGTTTGTAGATATACATATGACAAGGTTAACACTAGTAATTATGTTGAACTTTGTTGCACTGATTGCAAAAATGTAGGTACTTATTGTTTTTTTATAGTTCCTCTTAATTTGCCAAAAAAAAGGTTTTGCAAACAAAATCCTTAAATTTGATTATTCTGATTGACTTCAAAATCTACAGCGCAAGCAACAACAAATTGACAAAGTAACTCCCTCTGATATACCTTCAACAACTTGAACAATACAAGAAAAGAAAGGAACCCTTAAGCCTTATCTTCTAATGCGCACTGAAGGTTAGGTTAGGTTAGGAGGGGTGTGCACAGCACAGAGGCTGTTGCGTACACGGGGGCCTGTTGGTCCATTGTGATCCCCTTACAAAAAGAAAGCAGAGATGCTCCTAAACTAATGATTCAGATAGACTGGCTCATTAACGAACCAGCCTGTGCTCTCTATGAATTTCCTCATATTTGCCATTGAGACCTGCGCTAGATCATCCAGTTCTCCAACAAACCTGTTTCCCAAGTAACGGAGGCGGCTTGTTTGGAGGTTCGGATAGTCACAGAGCAGGTGTTTAATGGATTCTACTTCTTCAACATCCTGACAGCTCCTACAGCAGTCGGGTGCGAGTACACCCAATCTGGTGGCCATTGTGCCAATGGCGCAGTGACCCGTTAGTACACCTATCAAGATTCTAATGTTCTTTTTACTCAGCGATAGAATATACTGAGATTCCTTTTCATTAATTCTAGGCCATAGACTTCTAGAGATAACGCAATCGTTCCTGGTAATCCAGGATTTATTGATTCGCTCTTTCGTTACTAGGTCCATTTTCATTTTAACTACGCCGATCGGGATGTCTAGTCCCATGTCTAATTGGTTACTACTGTTCCTATTTGATAATGACCCCTTCCTTGCTAGTTCATCTGCTATATCATTCCCTTCTATATTGCTATGTCCAGGAACCCAACAGAGTTTGACTTGGTTAGTGTTACAAATTTTGTTCAGTATGCCTCGACATTTTACCACTGTTTTGGATCTTATGGTCTCACTGGCTATTGCTTTGATCGCAGCTTGGCTGTCCACGAAAAATGTGATCTCCGACGAGATCAGTTTTTTCTTGTGTACCAATTCTGCCGCTTTTTGAATAGCGTAAATCTCAGCCTGAAAGACACTACACCCATCTGGGAGTTTATATGACTCTCTTATATTAAGGGCTTCACAGAACACCCCCGCACCTGTTCCTTCTTCCATTTTAGACCCGTCAGTGTAGAAGGGGATACCCTGTTCACTAATTAGTGATTTGGGTTCCCATCCATGTCTTTCGGGTATTGAAATAGAGAAGTGTTTGTTAAAATCCATTATGGGAGGAATATAATCAGTCTTCACATCAAGTGCAGCCACTGTGTCATACCTTTGTAGGATAGACCCATGACCATAGGTGCTGTGCTTCCAAGAGCCCAGTTCTTTGAGTCGAAATGCGCTTTTGGCTGCTGTGCATCTAGTGTACTCGTTTAGGGGTGGAAGATTTAAAATAATTTCCAAACCTGCCTGTGGCGTAGACCTCTGTGCCCCCGTTATTCCTATACAGGCTAGTCTCTGTACCTTATTCAGGTTTTTGAGATAGCTTACCTTTTCAACAGCTTTCCACCACACTATAGATCCATAGGTAAGTATGGGGCGAACAATCGTCGTGTACATCCACTGGATAACCTGCGGTCGCATACCCCACCGTGTACCAAAGGTCTTTTTGCATGTGTAGAAAGCGCATAGTGCTTTTTTCATTCTTTCCTCTGTGTTACGTTTCCATGTTAGCTTGGAATCAAGGATAACTCCTAGATATTTAGCTTCCTTGGAGAGTTTCAGAGGAATGTCATTAAGTCTGGGAGGAGCAAAATCTCCTAATTTCTTTTTATTCGTGAACAGAACTAGTTCGGTTTTTGTAGGGTTAACCCCGAGACCGTTTTGTGTTGCCCAAGAAGATAGTTCTTTAAGTGCGGATTCCATAATAACTTTGATGGTGGTAAGATACTTACCCGATATCAAAATTACTATGTCGTCTGCATAGGCCACAATTTTAATGCCCTGATTCCTAAATCTTGTAAGAATTTTATTAACAACTAGGATCCAAAGGAGAGGTGAGATTACCCCTCCTTGTGGCGTGCCTCTTGTAACTGTTTTCTCAACAATAGTATCTCCTAGTCGCGAGTTTATGATTCTGCCATTGAGCATGGTATAAATCCAGTCTACAATGACAGGCTCAACTCCAACCTCTTCCAGAGCAGATTTAATGCGCACTGAAAGAAAAATCCTTTTAAAATTAGGCAAATTGTTAATATTATCATAATGATACTTTAATAGGTACCTAAGTATACACTGCACACATTTTCACATTAGTTAGGTTTTATGAAAAATATTTAACCTTAGAGACGACCTTATAATTTTTTTTTCAACTTACCTGATTTGTTCTTAAATACCAAATTCTTCACGATGCGAACCTTTGGGAGGAAAAATTCATTTTGTTTTCAATTTCAAAAGGAATTCCCATCCCTATCGACAAACAGAAACAGAACGATGTAGAAAATATGTGTTTTTTATATTGTATTTATCCTGCATGCTTGAAAGTTTTTTTTTTTTTTAATTGCATGAAACCTTGGAAATTGAAACTTTGCCAGTGAAGAGCTTTTGACAAAATATCATTTTCTTTTTTTTTCAAAAGTGTACATCATTTGGTGATTTAAAATTCATGTCAATGCACAAGCACATCAATTGACGTTTTATTACATTTTGGGCATTTTTCCTTCTCATAGAATTCGAATATCATCGATTGCATCCTTTTTATATTTCCATCGTCGTCGCGTTGTCATCGTCATGCTCAACGTCATCGTTATTTTTTTTTCTTCGCAATAAGTTTGTACCTGTGTTTGTGAATCCTTGCGGATGATGCAGTTTCTTGGCAATCAAATGCTCATAAAATATTTCAGAAGTCATACAAAATTTATATTTACTTATTGCAAAAGGATTCGTGGCACTTTAATCATATAAAAAAAGAGAAAAGCATCCATTCTCGTAAAATAACAGGAAGTCAGAAAGTGACATTTAAATAAATGTGAAAATGGAATTTTCTTGTGCCGTATCTTAAGTTAACCTGATTTTAATTTAAGTTTTTTCTTTTGACTGTCATTAATGTTCTTTTCCTGTGATCACATCAAGTTTTAAAAGTATGTTTATACAGTAATTGCTCGATAATCTGATTCAATTAAGATTTAGTTTTTTTTTTGTAAATTCTTATCTAACTGTATAGAGGCACAATATTAAACCCTCCTTTTACATCATGTGGTTCATTTGGACCCCAGAGCATGTTTGAACACTCATAACTTTTCTGTTTTTCATACTTTTGCCTTGGGATTAATACTCAGTAAACAAAATTCAATTTTATATTCATTGCTAACGTTTTAATGGTCACTGAATTTTTTTATAGAATTTTCTGCGATTTTTTTCTGAAAATAGTCCATTCATCTGACATAGGGTCCATTTGGACCCCACTGTACTCTTACAAAAATCATATTTTTCCTAGTAAATAAGGTATTTTTTTTAATAAGAACATAATAATACTATTTAAGCTTGAAGTTGTTGGCAATTCCGGGAGACTATTGATGCATACTTTTATTTGTGTGGCAAAGGCAAAAATATCTACTACAACAACCGCTTTGAATTTTTTTTGAGTTCCACAAATTTGTTGATGACTTTTTATATGACTTTTCTAATTAAATTTCAACTTCACTGTTTTGAAAAATGTTTGAAAAGTCCATTTACACCCCATGTCCGGTGTGTAAAGGAGGATTAAAGTTTTATTTTAAACAATTATTCTATTGATTATTTTAACGGACCATGGTTAAAAGATTGGGGCAGGGTTGCAAAAGCTTAGACACTTATAAGATTAGGTAAGCTTGCCTTTAGTTCACAAGCTAGTTTCTTACTTACTTAAGGTGGCACTACAGTCCCGCATGGACCAGGGCTCAACCATAACAAAAGCTTTTTCTAGTCGGTCTCCTCTACTAGCTGTCTCCAGGTTTGCTACTCCAAGTTGGTGGAGGTCCTCTTCCTATTGCCTTCTTCCTCTGCAGCACCATCCCACGGGGTTGGATTCAAAAAATCTCCGTGCTGGAGCATTGATGTGCATTCGCTCTAGGTGGCTCAGCCATCTCAGTCAGTCGTTGGCTTTTCACTTGTGGGCTAGGTTGGTGTCACTGTACAGCCCGTACAGTTCGTTGTTATATCTTCTATGGACCTATCAGGATGTTGACGAATGGCGTACGCAAGGTACGGCAGAAGAGATCTTCTATGCTATGTTAAGGAGGGTGATGCCTATGTAGTTGCTGCAGTCCAGAAGATCGCCTTTCTTCAGGATTGGGTCAACAATGCTGAGGTGCCATTCATCGGGGATGCTTTCCTCGGACCATATTTTGCAGATGGGCAGGTGCATGCTCCTAACTTTTTCATCTTCAGGAACTTTAACTGGTCACTATGCTTCCTCGGTAGTGACGTAGACTCCAGTGCTGATATGATAACAAACTTAATTCTTTACGGGATGAGAAATTTTATTCCGAATAGGATAAAATCTATCAAGCCGAAAGAAAACTAATGGTTTGATTCGAGCTGTAAAGAGTTTATTAAGGCCAGAGAAGTAAGTTTCCGATGTTATAAAGCCAACCCTATTGAGGAAAACCGGAAGAAGTTCAAACAAGCTACAAGGCCTCGAACGGCCATATTCAAAGAACAAAATTTTTGCATGACCTAAAATTACGGCAAAAAATACTACAATGTCCCAAAGGTAGTACACATTTTTGGTAATTTGTAAAAAACATCCGAAATACTATTTAGAATGTATTTAGAGAGAGAGTGTCATGTCCCACCTATACTTGAGAGCGCAAATGATTTTATGGGACAAATCTTCTTTCGCACTCGTGCAATAGCAAGAGTTTCAAAAGACCTCGACGTACACAAATCCGCTGGCCCAGGATTGTTTCCCTCCCATTGTTCTGAAGAGGTGTTCTTCAACGCTGACACTGCGTAAGCTTTTCCATCTGTCCTACTCTACAGGTCTCTTTCCGAGTGGATGGAAAACAGCATTTGTTCAGCCTGTCCCTAAAAAAGGCGAATCTTCTTCTCCCTCTAACTATCGCCCAATAGCACTTACGTTCCTTCTTTTCAAGGTCATGGAAACGCTGATAAGTTATCAGCTTAAGAAATATCTTGAAGAACGAAAGCTTGTTAATGACCGGCAGTATGGCTTTCGTAGAAATAGGTCCACTGGTGATCTGATGGTATATCTCAACGAGCAGTGGAACAAATTTTTACATCGTTTTGGAGAAAGTAAGATTATTGCGCTGATATTTCAAAGGCATTTGATAGAGTTTGGCATCAAGCTCTCTTATCGACAATTCGTGCATTTGGTATCGATTAATCTCTTCTTCTTTGAATTAGAAATTACCTTTCGGACCGTTCAATACAAGTCGTCTTGGATGGTTACAAGTCTGATATTCATAAAATAAATGCTGGTGTGCCCCAGGGCTCCGTTTTGTCTCCGACTCTCTTTTCCCCTTCTGATCTGGCTGTAATCTGTAGAGCCTTCATCCGACCCATGCTTGAGTATAGCTCCCACATTTGGGCAGGTGCTCCTATAACTCACTTGAATCTCTTGGATAGAATACAAAATAGAGCCTTGAAAATGATAGGTGATATATATATTACTCAAACAATTACTACTCATTATTTTATCGCTATTTTTACAAGCAATGTTCTAGTGAAATAGCCAGTTGAATTCCTCCCCTTTAACAATTCAACCGTAATACTCGCGCTTTTAGGAACGCTCATCAGTTTTCCCTTGAGCCCAACTTCGGACGTACTGTCAAGTACAGAGATTCTTTTTCTAGCCGTACAAAACGAATGTGGAATGCTTTACCAGGCTCTGCTTTTCCCTTCCATTTTGTAATTGGTAAAAAAGGCCAGCTGCTTTGAAGAGCAAGGCCATCAGCTCCAGCAGCCTTATTAGACTTAAGTTTATGTAGCTGATGTTCAAAGGGTAGACACGGTGCATTCAAGAGGACACAAGCGTCCACAAGCTTTTTTTCAAAGCAAACCTCTGTCTATCGACTCCTACTCTCACCTCAAAGTGGTGAACATCGGGTGCCTAGTACCTTTAACTGAAAATGGGGTTCCAATCCCTGCGGACGGTTTTAGGGGGCAGCAAACGAGAGAGGGGGGGAGGAGTGTTCCCACTAAGGCACTTCTCCTTCATCCAGGCGGCAGCGGAAGAATTCTCAAGATGGAATCAACGGTGGCGTCTACAGTTCCAGTTAGGCTGAACTACTTAGTGAACACCTTATACGGGCTACTACGACATATTCGGAGCTCAGGCCTATAAGGAGCGGTTAATCCGGCTCCCCGCCCTTGGAGTTATATATATAGGGTCTGGTCCTCCAGGTTGGGGGTCGTGCCGTCGGGGTGACTTCCCGGCCACGTAAAGCTATCTTAGTTGCGAAGCACCAACAAGCCTCGGATACGGATGGATTTACTGTTGACGAACCAAGCAAACGAAATAAGGACAACGAACTTCGGATCTGCACGTGGAATGTTCTGTCTCTCTATAGACCACGCAGCCGAACATTTAGCGGAGGCCCTAGACTGCTACAAAGCAGACATCACCGCCATCCAAGAAGTAAGATGGGATGGCCCGGGCAAGAGAAAACTGAAAGACTGCGATATCTACTACGGTGACTGTTACCGACCACAAGGGCAGCGTCTCTTTGGATGTGGGTTCGTCGTTAGAGGCAGACTTAGGCAAGAAGTCTTGAGTTTCAACTATGTGAACGAGCGCCTCACGACAATTCGCATCAAGGCTAAATTCGCCAACATCAGCCTGATATGCGCGCATGCCCCCACAGAGGAGAAAGATGACGACACCAAGGACGAGTTCTACGAGCTCCTGGACAAGACATATGAGCAATGCCCTAGCTATGACATTAAAATTGTCTTGGGTGATTTTAATGCCAAACTAGGAAGAGAAGACGTCTTTGGTGGCACAATCGGAAGATACAGCCTGCACGACACCACCTCCGATAACGGACTCAGGCTAATCGACTTTGCTGCGGGGCGAAACGTTGTGGTAGCTAGTACGCAGTTCTCGCATCTCGATATACATAAGGGGACATGGCGAATTCCTGGTCAATCAACCGCCATCCAAATTGACCACATTGCAATCGACGCAAGGCACTCCTCCAGTATCAAGGATGTCCGAACGTTCCGAGGAGCCAACGTTGACTCGGACCACTACCTCGTTGTAGCAAAGGTAATGCTACGGATATCCAGACCAAAGCCAAAACAGGGAAATACTGTGAGGAAGTTCGACGTCGGACGGCTACAGTCGCAAGAAATCGCCAGATCCTTTTCCGATCGAGTCTCTCGCGCCCTCTTAACTAGTCCTTTGCCACCAACTGCAAACATCGAGAACCAGTGGAAAAACTGCCAGGAAGCCATCAGAGATGCGGCCTCTGACGTGCTGGGCTTTGCGCTATCACCACAGAGAAACCCCTGGTTCGACGAAGAATGCCGGCAAGTACATGCAGCCAAACAACAGGCATACAAAGCGGCGCTGCATAGAAGGACCAGAGCGAGCTCTACGAGCAGAAGAGGAGAGAGGAACACAAGTTTCTTAGAAGAAAGAAGAAAGAGCATGAGAAGCGCGCGATCGAGGAGTTAGAGGGATGCCACTGCAGGAATGAAGTTCGGAAGTTTTACCAAAAAGTAAAAAGAACCTCCCAAGGTTACAAGGCCCGAACCGAAGACGATCAGGGGAACATCGTGGTGGAATCGCAGTCGGTGCTGAGGATATGGAAAAATGATTGCTGCAAATTGTATAACGGCGTTGACGAACCGAATTCCGCTAACATGCAAATTGTACCATTCAACTTGGACGACGCACAGTGGACCGTTTCATATATGCTAGACGTCAAAAATTATAATTTTGTTCCAAATGAATGTTTTTATCAATTTAAGCATAAAATACTCAAGGCATATATTTTTTGCTGAAAAAATAACTAAATTTAGCAGATTTTTTGAAAATTAAAGTTAAATGACAGTTTTTTTTTAATTTCCCTATAAATTTATATACCTACAGGATGTTAAATATGAGATGTGACAAAAGGATAGAGCCTTTTAGATTGGACGAAGACAAGAAAAAATTGTACGGGAGAGGGAGTCTATTTCCCCCCTTTAAGCGGGAGGGGTAATTTTCTAAAACATTTACCTAAGATTAAAAAAAAATATTAAAAAACAACGGCATAATTCACAATGTCGTCCAATAGCTTTTCTAAAAGCCAAAAATCTATTCTTCTATTTTCTTTTTAAATAAAGCCGGTTTTGTAAATAGTTTTTGAAATTAATTTTCAAACCTAAAATTTAAAAAAAATCAAAAAATGTTCTCTTACTAACCCACCAACATTTCAGTTTCTCAAAACTATTCATTTTTGTGCATATTACACTAGCTTACATAATTTGAGGCCATCGTATCGGGTCGCTGAATACGAAAATACAGATTTTTTTTCCAAAGACGCGTTTTCGAGATAAGCGCAAAAATAATTTTCTCAGCTATTTTTTTCGATACTGTTATAAATCTCGCTAACGGCTTAGCAAATCAACGTAAACTGTATATTTTCAAATGTCAATGTGTCTCTTTCCGACATTATTGTCCTAGGAGCACATTTCAAATCACTGATATTCGCTAGTCAAATTTTATGTTTCAGTACATTTTGGTATGAAAAAAAAGCCTTGACTAGCGAATAACTTTTTTCACATTGTAATTTGAAATGAACTCTTATAATTACTAATTGTAGTTCATAAAAAAACCTTTCCAACGATATGTCTCGTCATTATTTATCACCCCGTAAGGAGCAACCAAAATCTAGAAATTTTTCAAAAATTCTAGTTTTTGTAGCTTTGACCTCCGGTAACTTAATAAATATCAATCCTATTAACACAAATGGAACATTGTCGGAAAGAGACAGATCACACCATTCTAAAAATATACAGTTTATGTTAATTATCTTAACAGTTACCGATTTATGCCAGTATACGTGAAAATAGTTAAGAAAATGATTTTAGTGCAAAAAATATGCCATGCAAATTCGTGCGAAATGAAAGGAAGGTATTTTCTTTAAATAGACATGACAAGCTTTACAAAAACACATATTTCATCATGACATAATGATATACTCCTATTTAGATTTTCCAAAATAACTTTAAACAACACTTTGCGTACACTAAAAAACGTCATTCTTGTATGTATTTTTTTCATTTCTATAGAATATGCTATGGGTTTTCAAATAATTTATTAATAAATTACATACGTTCTTAAAGATTTCCCTATTTTTTTTCTTTTAATTTGACGAATAATTTTAAATTATATGTACAGTGTAATAAAGCTAAAAATTCACTTCTAGGTAGTTACCTATTACAGAAGATTGGAGGTTGTCTTTGTTGTATGATAACTTCCAACTTATTCTAGTTAAATCTTATTTAATTGTACTTTTGTGGTCAGTGGGTTATCGTTACATTTTAGAATTGCACCAACAACGAAAATTCGGAGTTGACTTTTTGACGTCTAGCATGTATGAAACGGTCCACTGTGCGACGTAGGCCAACAATTCCGCCCACCCGATCTTGACGAAGTGAGGATAGCCATATCTAAACTTAAGTCCTTTGATGTCAAAAAAGGATCTTCAACATCGTTCTTGAAAGAATAGTGCAAAACTCTCACGTCAACACTAGAGGCACAATCTTTCAAAAGTCTGTCCAATTACTCGCTTACGCTGATGACATTGACATAATCGGACGAACAAAGCGTGATGTCAGTGGTGCTTTTGTGAGCATTGAGAAGGAAGCCAAGAACATGGATTTAACGGTGAATGAAAGCAAAACGAAATATATGCTGTCAACAAGAAAGGACACCCAACACCGACGTCTAGGACAGAACGTCACTATAGATAGCTATAATTTTGAGGTGGTCAGAGACTTTGTCTACCTAGGATCCGCTATAAACTCAGCGAACGATACCACTGCTGAGATCAAACGAAGAAGTACTCTTGCCAATCGCTGTTTCTTTGGGCTAAGTAGGCAATTGAGAAGCAAAGCCCTCTCTCGAGCAACTAAACTGTCCCTGTATAAGACGCTTATCATCCCAGTCCTGATGTATGGTGCAGAGGCATGGACACTGCTAACGGTGGATGAGAACGCGTTAGGCTGTTTCGAGAGAAAAATTCTCCGGGTGATTTTTGGTCCCGTCTGCATAGATGGGGAATGGAGGAGAAGATACAACAACGAACTGTATGGGCTGTACAGCGACACCGACCTAGCCACAAAAGTGAAAAGCCAACGACTAAGATGGCTGGGTCACCTAGAGCGAATGGACACCAATGCTCCGGCCCGGAAAGTCTTTGAATCCAACCCCGTGGGACAACGCAGTAGAGGTGGACAGCGTAAAAGGTGGCGCACGCAAGTGGAAGAGGACCTCAACCAACTTGGCTGCGAAACTGGAGACAGCTAGCTAGAAACCGAGCCGGCTGGAAGAAGCTTGTTGGTTGAGGCCCTGGTCCACCCCGGACTGTAGCGCCACCTTAAGTAAATAAGTAAGTAAGTAAGTTATGTAACTGTCCTCACTTTGTCGAGATCTGGTGTACGGAATTGTTTGCCTATTTCATCGGGGTTGAATGGTGCAATGGTGTGTGGCAGCAGGATCCGGTTCGTCATCATCGTTATACAATTCGCAGAAATGATTTTTGCATATCCTCAGCACCAACTTCGATACCACCACGATACCACCCTGATCGCCCTTGCAGGCTTCGGTTCGGGCATTGTAACCCTGTGAGGTTCTTTTTGCTTTTTGATAAAACTTCCTAACTTCATTCCTGCAATGGTATCCTTCCTATTCCTCGATGGCACGCTTCTCGTGCTTTTTATTTTTTCGGTGTTCCTATCTACTCTTCTGCTCGTAGAGCTTGATACTTGAGCTTGATACTTGAGGGCATTCTTCGTCGAAACAGGGTGGTTTTGGCTTTGTTCTGGATATCCATAGCACTACCTTAGCTACAACGAAGTAGTAAGCACCGTTGGCTCCTCCGAACGTTTGGACATCCTTGATATTGGAGGAGTGCCTTCCGTTGTTCGCCATGTGGTCAATCTAATTGGCGGTTGATTGATCAAGAATTCAACATGTTCCCTTGTATATATCGAGATGCGGAAACTGCCTTTTAGCTACCACAACGTTTCGCCCTGCAGCAAAGTCGATTAACATGAGTTCGTTATCGGAGGTGGTGTCGTGCAGGCTATATCTTCCGATTATTCCGTCAAAGATGTCTTCTCTTCCTAGTTAAACATTTAAATCACCCAAAACAATCTTAATGTCATAGCTAGGGCTAGAAGCTCATAAAACTCGTTCTTGGTGTCATCATCTTTATCCTCTGTGGGGGCATGTGTGCCCATGAGGATGACGTTGGCGAGTTTAGCCTTGAACCTTGATATGATTTGCTGTGAGGCACTCGTTCACATAGTTGAAACTCAAGACTTATTGCTTAAGACTGCCTCTTACGATGAATCCTCATCCAAAAAGACGCTGCGTTTTTTGATGAATAGTTGCCGCAGTAGATATCGTAGTTTCTCATTTTTCTCTGTCCGGCCCATCCTGTCATACTTCTTGGATGGCGTTGATGTCTGCTTCGTAGAAGTCTAGGTACTGTACTAACTCCAACTGCACGTGGTCTAAAGAAAGACAGAACAATCCACAAGGAGATCCAAAGTTGGTTTTCCTTCAACAGTTAATCCATCCGTATTCGAGACTTGCTTCGAAAATTAACACCCAACATCAAACTTCCTCAAAATATTTTGAATATCAAACAAAAACCAAAGCACAAAAACGAAAAAAGTAGATACATTTTTAAGGCTAGAATCTAGAATTAAATTTTTAATACCAAAAAGCATTCGCGATGTTGACATTCGGGATTCTGGGATTTGGAATTTTAGCCATTCGGTATTTTGCCTTTGGATTTTGAGCCTCATAAAAGGCAATAGCGTAGTAAATTTGGACATTCGGTATGGCGTCGCTCTACTACACAGGGGAACAATATTTAATTTTTTTTCTGTTGCCTGGAATTCTATAGCTGTTGTTTATTAATTCGAGGTCGCTGATTTCAAATCTACTCTCCATTTTTTTCCAACAGCTCTAGTTTTTGAGATACAGCTAGTATCTTGTGTGTACCTTGAGTACTTTGGATTTCCTATGGATATCCGTGACTGTTCGAAAAGACTGGCCTCAAAGGAAAGTTATGGTTGCAGGGAATCTGAATGTTATAAATAAACCTCTTGTGTCTAGGGATCGCATAATCCTGCCACCTCTTCATACTAAACTAGGGCTTATGAAACAATTTGTGAAAGCTCTAAGCAACGATGGTGAATGTTTTCAATACATCTCTAAAAAGTTTCATAACCTTAGCACTGAGAAATTGAAAGCAGGAATTTTTGATGGTCCCCAAATAAGAAGGCTTATAAAAGATGACAAATTTAACGGATTCTTGACTGAAATTGAAAGAAATGCCTGGAATGAATTTGTTTGGATTACACAAAATTTTCTAGGAAACAAAAAGGGTGAAAACTATGCAGATCACATTGAAAGTTTGTTATTGCACTTTCAGCAGCTAGGTTGTAACATGAGCATCAAGGTGCACTACCTTCATAGTCATTTGGACCGATTCCCTGAAAATCTTGGTGATCTAAGTGAAGAACAGGGGCAGCAGTTCCATCAAGGCATCCGAACAATAGAAGAGCGGTACCAGGCGGGTCACTGGGATGCCCACATGATGGCGGACTATTGTTGGAGTATTAAAAACTGCCCTTGCGATCAAAGTTAAGCTAAAAAATCCTATAAAAAAAAATTTTTAGTGAATAGTGCTTGTTTTCTAGTTTTATTTTTTAATAAAAACTTATTTTTCTTGAAAATCACGTTTTTTGTATATCTAAAAAACTAAAGCTGCTACAAAAAATCTGACTTCATATTTGAAATCAGCACCCCAGAAATATATAAAATTAGTCATAAATTGTTATGCAACAAAAACTTTGTTCCCTTGTGCTATATATTCAATACAGAAACCCAAACCAGTGAAAGAAATCACCAGATGCCCTTTTTCTCAAAGCAAATTTGCAATGTTGACATTTGATTTGTTTTGAATTTGCGAAGCATTTTGAAAAAAAAGAAAGTGATTTATGTCCTGGTTTTGACGACATCTTGAAGGTCATACTAAAAAAAAGGCAATCAAAACCTGATTTCCATTTCCAGGACTTTCTTTTTTTTGTGCCTTAACAATTTGCTTTTTATCAACACAAATGGTTTTCACTACAAACAAAAAATAATAATGCAAAATAAAATTTTTGTCTCCGTTTCGTTTTGTGTGTGTTATAGAGGGAGCATATTCCATGCACTAGGTTTAACCTTTTTTTTAAGAGTAAATGCTTTGGTGTGTATAATATATTTTTTTTTTTTTTTCAGAAATAAGGACAGTCAGTTTATTCTTCTTATTTTCTTCTGTGACTGAAGAAAATGACATAGAAAAAGGTTTTTCGTTTTTCATACATAAACGCAGTGTAACACTTGGGAGTTTTTTTTTTATTTTAGTTTCTCATTTTTTGTATGCTATGCAAAGTCATTTGTAGGGATATACAAATACATATACACTATATGAAAATTTGTCTGTAAATGTGCACAGCTAGCTAGTAAAGAGGTTGGGTAACTGGAGGTCTTTTGTTTGATATCCTTTTGAGAAAACTGTGGTTAAAGAGTGAGCACTTGTGCAAAAGAAAAGGTTTTTTTTTGTTGTTGTTGTATGATAAGAATGCTTCTTACAGCTTTGAGAATATTTTCATTGCTTGAGTAAAATTATACTCAATGAAGTTTTATTGCTTGCACAAAAATCGAATTCGTCCCTAGATTAAAATTGTTCCTAAATGTGTAAGATAAGTTGTGTCAGATCAACCTATTTGTGAAGCTACTGACGATCATAAGATTTCTTTTGTTTCACTTTTTTTGATTAAAAGAAAACTAAAGAAAACCAAAGAGTCAACTACAACAAAGGTGCTAAAGAGCTTTGAAAATAAACTGTGAATATGTTAAAGAAGTTTTACTATAAAACTTCCCCATAGGATGGCTCAATCCAATCCCAATACCAATTTCTAAGCTATAGCTTATCTAATTTCCAAGTTCAATTCACATAGAAATGAGGACAAAATATTTGTATTCAGTAGTTAAATGATTGTATCCATTTCCTTTTACGATGTATTCATTATATATAGGAACATATCGTCAGAATTCACTTCGTATTTGAGCAAGCAAGTAACCAGCCCAAAATGTTTGTACTTAACGTGCTGCCAGAGGTGAAATCAGCTAAGCTGATAGTCGTTTTAACGATTATCTATCCTGTCAATAGTAAAATATAGAGAGAGCAATCGTCAAAAAAACAATCATTTATTTTAGCGACTGCTTCAGTCCTATGCAATATACAGGTTCTATTCAATTTATAAATTGAAATGTATCTAGTACACGGGAACTGTACTCAGTACCAGTTATGATCCCATGCGCACTTCAATCCAATCCCAATCCCAGGCACTGTGCGTATATTTTGGAGAAAAGTCTTACTTACTTTCTCCACGGACGTAACAGGTCCGTGAGGTTCCCTTGCGGGGCCGGACCTCCACTACTCCTTCGCGCCATCGTATAAGGTTTCTGGAGATGTACATCAGCTCTCTCCGACTCTTCACCAGTTGTGCTGATTCCTTTTTGACCGTGTTCGCCAAGTAATTCTACACTCGTCTGCCTTGCTGCGTGAGAGGGTTGCATTGCATGGCTGGATTCGCAATGCACTCGCGACCTTTTCGAAGCGTATGTCCAATCCACTGCTATTTATACGTTTTTCTTTTAGAGTCTATAGCTTCCTGACCTGTCCTCGTACGAAGTTCATCATTAGAGATACGGTTAGGCCAGAAAAACCTTAAGCTGTTTTGCAGACATCTATTCATGAACGTTTGCAGCTTTCTTGTGACATCAGGTGTTACTTTGCTAGTGCTGCACCTATAGAGAAGCACTGATTTAACATTGAAGCGGAACAGTCGTAGCTTGGTTTTAAGCCGCATTTAGACCTTCCGTGTTATCGTCCGTGTAAATTGTTCGTTCTTGTCGATGAACAGCAGATGAAGTGATGATTGATATTCAACGCACAGTTCGCTCATGATTCGCAGGGTGTTGATGTGGTCCACACAGGAAGATCCAGTGTGGAATCTTGCTTGTTCCGCGTCAAGCGTGTCTTCGAGGTGGTCTTTTATTCGCTCCAGGACGATTTTTGCTACGGCATACAACACTCAAATTCCTTACCAGTTTTCGCACTGGTCTCCTTTCTTTGGGAGCTTGACAATCATTCCCTTTTTCCACTCCTCAGGAAGTAGGAGCTCACTCGATGTTGTTGGTTCCGCTTGTAAGACTCTGGGGGAATACCATAAAATCCAACTGCTTTGTTATTTTTCAGTGCTCTGATTGCGGTTAAGATTTATTGTTTACTGGGGGATACAGTGCGTATTCGGAAATTTGTTACAAAAGTGATCCTTCCACCTTTTAAGTTGGTCCTCATGCGAAACTAGCAGTGATCTGTCTATGTCTTTTACCAGGTGTTGTTTAGAGCTTTTAAGTAATTCTATGGACCGTTCTACTGTCATACCTACTTGTGCCCTGTTCTGCTTCTGTTGCCAATTCATTCATATAGTTGGTGAATTTCTCTCATCTTCATGTGATACGCGGACTCTTACTCATTTCTCCCTGCTACAATGCGAGCTTTGAACTGTTTTATTTTTTCGATCCTAGTCAAGTTTCTTCGGAAAGACAGGCACTGTTTTTTTCCTTGCGACTGACGACTTTTGGCAGAGGAAATTTTTACAGCACATGGTTTCCAATGGAGGTGGGTTCCATGCTACTGATTGCTTTCAATCCTTGTGAAGGGTGGTCCCCTAGTTATTGGCGGACTGCTGGATCTTCAGGTCTATCGGTTTTGAACTTGAAATTTGGGTATTTTCTTGGAATCTCCGAACTGTAACAGTGCGCAATATTACGGTTAAAACCATCAGATGATGGTTCCGACCAATTCCCAAGGGTGCACCTCTTCTGTTTCGAACATCCTGGCAACTGCTTCTAAATCGCCGACTGATAATTTGGTTGGAAGTTGCTTGTCTTTCCTACAATACCCAACTGACTTTTTGGCACGTCTTGTGCTCAAAAATGGTCCTTCCTATTACAAGGTGGTTTGCGTTACAAAATTCGACAAAATGTTAGCCATTGTCGTTGCAGTCACCAATACCATGCTTTCCCACAACATGCCTGAGCTCATCATTATCATTGCCAACCTTGGCATTCAAGTTCCCTGTTAACATTATGATGTATCCACGTGGTGTACAATCATAAGCAGCACTCAGTCGGTTATAAAAGGCCTCTTTCTCCTCGAAAGAAGAGAGCTCCGTTGGGGCGTAACACTGTATGATAGTGACGCTACCTATACTCAAGTCCAGAACCTAGCTTTCAGGATCCGGTCATCTAAAGGCTCCCTGGAAATTAAGATCTAACAGCAATCCAACGGTAGATTCATGATAACTTTCAGGTGCCTTTCCGGTAGTACAGTGTTACAAGTTAGAGACTTAAACTTCCCCGAGCCTATTTTGAGGATTTTCACTTCCGTTGTCAAGAAGCGTCTTCACATTCCAGAAACCAATGCCGGAGTGCAATAGCCAAAAGTTGGCAACGTGTTATCATTCCTTATCTGAGGCGTATTGTCGGTTTCGAAAGCGGAATTGATTTCAGTTACGAATAATGCAACCGTGATCTATACCAAAGAGCTAGGGCTTTTGCATTTGTAATTTTAGCCTATTTACGTATAGGGATACGCAGATAGCTGCCCAAGGACCACCACGAGGAAAACCACTTCACAGTAATTATTTGTTTGCACTATACTGGCCCAGACCAAGTTCTGAGCAATCAATATAATTTCCCGATCAGGCACGATGCAGGTCACCCTGAAACGTCTTGGTACTGTGTTTTCGCAGTCTGTGCGACTATACTTTATATGTTTGATTAAATATTTGTATTAAAATTAGTTCAAGAGATCTATTTTAACCTTACTTTTCTTCTCCGTGGCTTTCTGTAGCTTTTTTAAACTGATATTTGATATAGCTTTTATTTTTGTATTTAAAGTCACTTTCAAAAAAAAAAGTACATATTTTAAGAGTAAGTCCATGCGACCCATTCGTGCATTATTTGTTTGTATTGTTTCAAAAAGTGACCGAAGAGTTCAACATTATTATTTACCTAGGCATTATATTCATGATCCCTCAACCACACCTACTCTCACAAAACAGAATAATTAAATCCCTTCTTGCCATTCTACAGAAACCATTAATTTTTATGATTATTATCATTATGATTACAATAAAAGCAATGTTTACAATTTAAGGCATAATAACTACGTTTATTGGTTTCCACGGGCACAAAGTTGAGTAAATTGCTCCGTTTTGCCAGAGCACGCCCTCGAGGTATGCGCCAAAGGAATTGACCAGAACGTGAAGCATTCGTATCTACATACATATACCTATACATTATGTACACAAACCGTTTACCTTTCGGCTGATATAATTTAACATTTCCAGATCCCAGTACACACAAACACACATTCATACTCGTTCTTGTATTATGCTTCATAAACCATAATCATAAAGTGGATATAATGATATTAAAATAATGTCTCGTCTTCAGTTAAATTTTGGGGTTTTGTTCTGTGTGTGGGCGGTCGCTCGGTGCAATTTCATCAATTTAATGTTAATGTCTGAAGGATGATATTAGTATAACGAGGACTTGGGACTCTGCATGAAATTGTATAGGTTATACAATGAAATTATCCTTAAAGTTTTATGTTCTATATTAATCGAGTGGATCAATTGTGGGGGTTGCTATATAAATAGTTGGGGAATTCCCTTAAGTTTTATGAGTTTTAGTTTTCATTTAGGGGGAATACATTTAGAAGATATTTTTTTTTTTTTAATATTTAATGACGATAGGAATTGAGTTTGAACCAATGATCTTAGATATTCATTGTGGAAATATGTATTTATGGTGTCCTTTTCTTTCATCTCCATTTATATAAATAAAAAAGTTAGCTCAATGCATAGCTGGACGCACAGACAAAAAGATTGACAAACGAACGTGACTTACTAAATGTACAGTGAAAAATTTTCAGAGCCGGAGCGGAGGCTCGGACTTCTTCGTATTCTCAGACCTAGGGGCTACGACTCAAACACTCATTTCGCTGGATTGTCCATTTGCTCGATGGATCCGAGCCAATATAATTGATTTGTTTTTATATTCTGAACTACGTGCACATCTTAATCTGCGTTTGCCCTCCTCGCACAGAGAATTTTTCTTTCTAAGGAGTCCAGCATCAGCAGTCCTTTTCTATTTTTCGCCCAACATTCAGCGCCATAAAGCCGGACTAGTAGTTTAAAAGTTTTGTTAGCCATGCAATGTCCTACGTGTGAAGAGTTTTGAACCCATTAATTGTGACAAACCGAAGTACCACCACACCGGTTTGATTTGGCAACTCTTCGTTGGATCTCCACTAAGATGATCTTCATATGGAATTAATGTTTATTTTGAGGTATTTTGATGAACTCCTACACTATTTCAAAGTTGTTGTTAACAGACTATTTCATTGTTTGCTTATAGCATGTACTTGGTATTATCTTCGTTTTCTTCAAGCCCATAAAGTTTTACCTATTCCTAAGCTGCCATGACCACGTCACGCGTTATCTATCAGCAAGCTTGGCACCAGCATCAAGTACAGAGGATCAGTGGAGACATTGTCAACAAGCCATTAGAAGTGCTGGGTTCACTGAGCAACCACAACGGAGCTCCTGGTGGTAGCTGGCGTAAGCAGCTTATAATGACGCTTCTCAAGTAATACTGCATACGAGAAATAAGGCTGCTGAGAGAACTCTAGAGGGAAAAAAGAATGGCAGACTTCCTAGGAAGAAAGAGATAGAGAGAGAAGTGGAAGGTCGGGTCTATTAAGAATTGAACCTGCAGGGCTGATGCTCGCAACTTCTACAAAAAATGAAACGATCTACCCAAGAAAGCCTGTCGAAACAAAGTTGTTGCTAAGGACCTAGAAGGAACACTTTTCTATATTGCTAAGGAACGAAGATAGCCCATACTCTGCTGCTAGGCAACTTGGACGATGATGGTCAACATTTCCTTCCATCTAACCTCGATGAAGTAAGGTTAGCAATTTCCAAACTTTAATCGTACAAAGCTGCTGGTGGGGAAATGTACTGTGAGATGACTTGATAACATGCACCATCTCATCTGCAGAGTTTGGTCGGATGAAGGTATGCCCAATGAATGGAACCCTAGCATAGTGTACCCCATTCACAAAAAAGTGATGATCTGACCTGTTCCAAGTGTAGAGTGATAAGTCTCCTAAGCGTCCCGTACAAAATCTTGTCGGCTAATACTTCTGTGATTGTCTAAAACCTTTTGTCAACAATCTGATCAGCCTTGATCAGTGTGTTTTTTCAATCAAATGTGTTGATCAAATGTTCACTTCACACTACAGATGAATTATACAGAGCCATGTCTTTTTTCGGCATCCGTGCCAAACACGTCCGCTTGTGCAGGATGACGGTAAGAACACAATTGATCCGTTTGCTGATGAGAAAGGTATAAGGCAAGGCGACGAGATATCAAACAACCAATTAAACATAGTTCTTGAAGTAATTGAACGCAAATCGCAAGCCAACTCCACTTATACAATTTATCAAAAATCCGTTCAACTATTTTACATAGACATAAGAACTATCGACATTATTAAGCGAACTGTTTTTGTTGCATTTGTCAGTATTGAATCGAAGGCGATGAAAATGGGATAGGCTATCAATCAAAGCCAGACGAAATATATGCTATCAAAGAGAACGGAATCTCTATAATCTCTAGATATAACTTCAAAGCTGTCAAAAACTTTATCTCTACTCTACCTGGGATCCACTATTATCTCGTGAAATGACATCTGCGCAGAGATCAAATGAAGAATTACTCTTGCCAACCGCTGTTTCATCGGGCTTAGAGGGTATTTATATAGGACCCTAATCACCCCTGTCTTGTAGAGTATTACATCGTGGGATAATGGTTATGCCGTTGAAGTGTCATGTCAAAGGCCTAGGTTCGATTCCAATCCCCTGTCACCTTAAAACAAAAAGTGTGCTTCTCATCTAACGATTCGGACACGACAAAAACTTGTAGGCACCCTCCATTCCTGCACACAACACGCACACAAGAATGGTTGATAGTTGTAAGCCACTAGCCGCTGGTCCTCCGTGAGCTGTCGCACTACCAAATTTATTTATGAAAGAATCGGATGGAAAATTCCTTGGGTGTTTTCAGAGGAAAATACTTCGTTTGTATTTTGGTCCGGTGTTTATCGAAGTAGTCTGGAAAAAAGATTCAACGATGAGTACTACGGGTTATACAGTGACGTTGACCTGGTCAAAAAGCTGAAAATACAGCGGCTGAAATGGCTGGGACACGTGGAGCGTACGGACAGCAACGCACCAGCCTGACGAATCTTCGAATCCAACCCTGATGGTATACGAAGCAGAGGAAGGTGGAAAACACGAGTGGAAAATAACTTCAACCAACTTGCTTTGCATATTTAGAGGTGGTAAAGTAGGAACAGAGCTGGCTGGAGATGCTTGTTGGTTGAGGCCATAGTCCATCGCCATGAGGGGCTGTGAATGAAATCCAAAGAAAAGTAAGTTAAATTGCGTGAAAGACTCTATAATGGCCCGTTGAAAGCAGCCAATGATATCAATATCATCGCCGAGCATTAAAAGTTGAACTGATTTGTTGAAAATAGTGCCTTTAATCCAGAGCATAAGATTGAAGAAAAGACATGAAAGTGCACATCCATGCTGATACCCTGTGCATGTTTGGTAGCGGGGGAGCTTTCCCTAATTCCACATTGCATTGCATATTCTCCTATGCAGCACAACACAGCTGTATTACTTGTCCCACGACCCCTAGTTTAGCCATGAGCAGTATAGAGCTCCTGACGATGAAAACTTTAATATTAGACTTTGAAGTCGCTGAATAGATGACGAGTCTGGACTGGTCTTTTCCGGTATTTACCTAAGAGTAGATATTATGTACTTAAAAACATTGAATTAATTTTATCTTTTATCAAATAGCCGCAGACTCTGGTAGTTAGTGCTATAGATATTAAGTTAATATTGTAATTTACTTACATGTTAATAAAGTTATAATAATAATAAATACCTAAGAGTGAATATTTGGCATAATGGTAAATCTGCATATCTACTTACTAATTAAAGTATTGGAGAAAGGTTTAAGACACTCTGACAGTACGTTGGTAAGGATCTTGTATGAGACGTTGAGCAGAAATAAGCCTCTATAGTTCTTGTAGGACATATGAGCAAATAGGCTCATCGGAAATGCTTCCTTCTACCCAGATATGGTTGATGAGTTTATGCATGCACACTTTCAACATCACATCCCATTTATTTTACTATTTGAAGAAGTCTGCTGGTAAAGCATCAGATCCGGAAGCCTTTTTTATAGCTAAGTCTACCTCTTCTATACTGGGTGGTGGCACTGGGTCACTACTAACTCTATTACTCACTCACTCTACCTGATAATCTACATTCACTTATTCGAAGAGCCTTCTCTTCGGCCTTAAAACCAGCAACCAGTTGCTTGGCTTTTGTATAAAACTCTAGGGCATTGTTTTGATCGCGAGACTCTTCTATTTCGATGAGCTATGAGACTGCATCTCTTTTCATTTTCAGATTGTCTACTTCTCCTCTCTTTTCCTGAGTATTGTGGAGATCATACCCCTCTTTTGTAGCCCTTGATAAACGCTGCGTATGCGCCTTCTGTAACCTTCTTCACTTTGCCTATAGCAACCAGTCTAGAAGCCCAAACTGAATTCCAATAGAATTTTAAAATTTAGAGAAAATATTCATGTTTTCTAAGTTTCACGCTCCTTAATTCTCTAAAAACTTTCTTGCAAATCTAAGATAAAAATATTTTTCCAAAGAGTCTTTACTTTAACTTACTTCTAGAAAAGTATTGTATTGAAACCAATTAAAAACTTTATCTAAGTTATGCCAATTGCGAATATATCGATACCTTCCCGTAAGAATGTATTAAGCGACATTTCAAAAATTTTAAAGGCATCGACAAAAACCTCTGGTCCAGTTATTTATTTATGTATTTGTAAAAATAAAAAGATTTGGAACAAGATTTTCAACTCAAAATGTCTCGAAAAATCTATTTATTACAACAAAATACCCAAATAAATAACTGAATAAGAGATATTTTAAAAATTTAATTTAAAATTTTTAAAATGTCGCTTAATACATTCTTACGGGAAGGTATCGATATGTATTTTACTATCATCTCCAGGAACTATTTGATCATCTTTAGCTATTTACGTTTGGATTTGTTTTTAGAAAAAAAGAAAATCAATTGAAATTCATTTCAAAGAAAGTAAATTGATTCTGTCGGAATTTCCTCCTTCAAATTACAAATTAAACAAAAAACAAAATACAAATAAACCTTAGAAATTAAACTACCACCCTAGAAAAGTGAATTTACTTTATGAAAAGACTTTTCCAGTCTCAAACTATACTTCTATAGTATATACAGATATCACTATAAAAATATGAACAAAATAACAAGAAAATGTATTGATTTGACAAGGAAGTTCCTGAAATAGAGTTTATAGCAAACTTATTTGGTTTTATGTTGTTCACGTTTCGCTGGCAAAAGAAACAATTTTATTTTTGTGTCTTTTTTTCAACACCTTCCAAGAAGGACATGAAATACAAAAACTACATATTCACAAAATTGAATTTTTATCGAATTTTGTTATGTTGACTTCGTAGATAAGGGCGTTTACCAAAAATCCTATATGTATTTTTCAGTTCAATTAAACTATTTAAGAGTGTACGAGTAGGTTTTAAAAAATAGAATTGAAAATAAATATTTCAACTGAATTGAACCTGAGACTTGAAAGATTTTGAATGGGCGTGTGTGCTTTTTACTTTCGATATATGTATACATACATACGTTCGTGCATACATACATAATGTAAGTAAGTGCTATAGTATGTACCTACATATGTATATGGCAAGTTATGTATGCATTCGTAGAAAAAATCGAACTTGATATTTTGGTCAAACCTGATTTTACGATGATAAAGAAGCCCAATAAATTGGGTATTACTCCCACTCTAGGGATTTGGGCAACTCTTATTATGATTTAACAAAGTACGAGAGGTTTGAGGGTTAGAGAGGATTTAAGAGGAAAAAGCGATGAACATTGACTTTGAATGCTTTAAGGCTGTAATGGGTGGGAAACATCTAAAATTGGTAGAGTATTCTCTATAGTTTACTGTGCGTCCCAAGTTGGGTTGAAGCTTAAACTGATTTGTATTCCTGGCTTGACGAGTGTGATGTAAAAATTGTTTCAGGGGAGTGTTCACAGAGATAATTCGGGTGTTATTTTGATATGAGGCATTGTGATAAAATTGCAAAATTCTGATGAATTCCATGCCGAAACCCGTAAAAACCATTATCAAGGCAAAGAAGATACATTTTTTTACTAAATATTAACAAAAGAAACTTATTTATAAACTTTAAAAAATTATTATATCACATAAACGATATTTATAAGAAATTTCTCTGTGTTCACATTAATTCGAACAGTACTGTAGTTGTGACAGTTTCGAATATGCTGTCCAATATTTTCTATGTTTTTTTTTTGTATGCTTTGCTAACTTGACATCACTCGAAAAGTGGGTAAAACTTCTCATACATAATGGGCCCTACCAATGAACCATAATACAAAATTAACCCATACATGTTATGTTTATTTCTTTTCAAAATTTTCTTCATATTATATTATCATACATGTTATGTTTCATATTCTTAAGAATGGGGATATGTACCTAAAGCATGGCATGAAGTAAGGGTTGTATTAATCCCGAAAGCTGGTAAACCTAGCAGCACGGAAGATAAAAACTATTGACCAATCATTCAACTTCGAGAGATTGTTGGACATCTATATTCGCAGCACATCGAAACCGGTGGTAATTTCTCCAATGCAGCATGCATGTGCAAAAGACAAAAGCGCAGAATCTACACTTCATTCTGTTGTTTATACAATTGAAAGAACCTCAAAGACAAAGAATACACTCTTGCTCCCTTTCTGGAAATTGAAGGAACATTTAATATTGTAGAAAGCGATGCAGTTAAGAGAGCCCTTATAGAGCTGAATATAAAAAACTCAATTATTAATTGGACTATGTGCATGTTAAAAAATAGGCATATCAACACTGAACTTGGAGAATCACGTTTAATAGTATCCATCCACATCCAGAGGAACACCCCCAGGGAAGGGTGTTCCTCTGGATGTTATGGACGAAATTCTTGTAAAATAAAAAAATATTGTGGATTCAAAGTAGCAGCCTATGCAGATGACCTAGCACTACTTGCGACAGGAAAACTCCCTTACACTTTTATTGAACAAATGGAGTATGCATTGTCAAAGAACTGTGGTGTAATGGTCAATCCATTGAAAAAGAATTGGTTCTCTTCACTTACAGAAGAAAAATACCAATGTTTAGAGTACCATCAATCGAAGGGACTCCACTCAAAATATCTAATCAGACCAGAAACCTTGGTATGATACTAGATAACAAACCGAACTCGAGTCTAAACACTAAAGAAAGAGCAAAGAAAGCTATGGTCGCCTTCTATTCCTGTAACAGGATTTTTGGAAAATCCTGGGGACCCAACCTTAAAATTATCAGGTGGATGTATAGGGCAATAGTTACTTCGATACTAACCTACGGTAATCTTGTTTGGTGGAACGCTGCTGAGAAAGCAACAAACCTGAACACTTTGAAAAAATTTCAAAGATTAGCAACATTAGGTATTACGGGGCGTTGAGAACCACCCCCCTAGGAAGATTGGAAGCGATACTCAACCTGAGACCCCTGGATCTATTTGTGCAAGAATCAGCAGCATACAGTGCCTTGCGGCCAAGCCAGACTTACACGGAAAGAACTGAAAAATCACCAATTGAAAAATTTGCAGTTGCAATTTACGAATCATGTTTAATTCGTAAATCAAGACATTTTAGTCCCAAATTAATACAAAAACTGGTAATTTAACAGTCAAAACGTAGCAATTTACCAAATTTTATTCTTCGTGATTTTGAATTAAAATTCATGATTCAAGTTTGTACCTTTCATAGCAAAATACAACTGTTTTGGCATAATTTAATCTACAAACGCATAATTTCACAAGCAGCATTTAAAAATATTGATTTGCGATAAATATTTAGTAATAAACATTGCACAATCACTGAATTACATTTTTTTGTCGTAATTTGCAACTCCATGAGAATAGTTGCAAATCACCAACAAAAAATTCCTAAATCACGACTTTCTTGTCGCAATTTACTTCTCGAAGATATAAAGCACCACAACATGGCAGGTATCTAATCATCAATCTGTGACACAAAAGATCTGTAATGCAAATTGGCCTGGTGGTTGCATGCTCGCTCCGCAACTGGAGGGTCGCGAGTTCAAATCCAAGTAGAGTCAAGCGTAAAGTAATTATTTCAAATAAATTAAATTAAATGTGTATACCTGCAAAATGAAGGGTAGAGCCAGGATTGATCTTTCCAAGTTGCAATATCACGAAATAAAAGTGGTGATCACAAATCTTTTTTGCAAATTTACAAATTGTGCAATTGAGGAATATTTGGATCAAATTGCGATTTGTTGTTCGCAATTTTGTTTTCTCTCGATAGCATAATTGATACTTAAAGAGGGTTGATTTACGATTTTTGAGTATCAATATCTTCATTTTGCTCAGTTTTGCTAATTGCAAACAAATAGTCGTAAATTACGAAGTCCAGAGCCAAGGTATAAATCGGGATTAATTTTTCGTAATTTGCAGCTCATTTTTCGTGATATGATCCAAGAATTCTTTCCGTGTACTGCTGGAAACAAAGCACAACGGGCCATACTCAAATTCTCCAGAGATATGTGGGAATAAATGTTTGCACAGACTACATAACTCCCCATTTAAACTTCAATAGACCCTTCACTACCTCTTTTTCTAATAGAGAGGAGTGGGAAAACAACCAACCCTTCAGTAATAAATCTGCGATAACTGTCTTCACTTATGGTTCTAAGATGAACACTGGAGTTGGTACAGGAATTTTCTTGGAAACTCTGGTACTATCGAGCTCCTTCAGACTTCCGCTCTTTTGCAGCGTCTTCCAAGCTGAGGTCTTGGCAGTGACCAAATCTGCTTCGCAAATATCAATGATGGCGATAGCACGAGTTGATATCACCCTCTTTATTGATAGCCAAGCAGCAATATAATCAATTTCTGCCACCGAGATACACTCGAATCTTGTAACTTGCTGTCGCGGAGAGTTTAGGGTTCTTTGCATGCAGCATAACATAAGACTCTGCTGAGTCCCTGGTCACAGTGATGACTACAGGGAAATGAAAGAGCTGATGAGCTGGCAAGAATGGGATCGTCGCTTTATTCAAGTCAAGCCGAGCGACATATTAAAAATATTGGTTATAAAATATTAGAAAAAACCAATGAGAGATGGAACCGGCTCGAAACTTGTGGTTTTGGCCAGATTTCAATAAGCAGAAAACAGACAAAATTATGCAAATGAACGAAAAACGTCTTCGTTCCTTTGTCAGCATAATCACCGAGCACAACCTACTGGGATCGACAAAAAGAAAGAGCTCAGTACCGATTACCTTTGCAGAGGATGCAGCGATGAAGAAGCACACGAGGATGCCTCTCACTTTCCTTGTCACTGTCCAGCACTCTGTCACTTAAGACGACTTGGAGGAAATTTCTAGAACTTCGGCTAATAGCTTTCTGAGCTTCGTCAATGTCTCTTAATGCTTGACTGCTAACGAAAGATATAGGTTCTTTCATTAAGTGGAATACAACTTCCAAGGGTATCACAATGGCTCTACATAGATCTAAATGTGACGGTAACAAGATCAACCGTCATTCCTTTTACCTAACCTTACCTTTATTTAAGAGTGCATGCCTTTTAATATTCATTATTTAGGGTCCATTTTATTATTTAAGTAATACCATGTCTAGTTTATTATATTCAGTTATATCATTTTGGGCCATTTTACTTAAGTATTTAAGTCGTCTCTAAATTTGGTTATTGGTAGGGCCCAATGTCTTATGACCTAATAAAAGAACGTAAGCTAGTCTATAATAAGTTGTGACAGTTTCGAATTTGTCCTTCGATATTCTCTATGTTTTTTGGGTACTTTGCTAACTTGACATCAAGTTAGAACATCTAAACATAACGACAAATTCGAAATGGTCACAACTAATTAACGACAAATTATGTATTGATTGAAAAAAAAAACGTTTTTTTGACTTTAAACAAATATTAACAATTTTTTTAACTTTTCTTTTTTTTTCTTTTAAACTTGCTATCAAATGGTATTTTAATGCTTTTGGGAAATATAACTAAGAAAATGTTAAGAAAAACCCCTTAAGGAAAACTTTGTTTTTCTCAAAAACGGCTCCTACTATTTCAATGAAATTTTTAGGTTTATGTACCTACTTCAGTAAAATATTTAAAAAAAAATTAAACTTTTCCACTTTTAATAGTTCCTACCTCCCATAAAATATTTGTTTGGTTTTGAATTTTCTTATCATCGGCTTAGCGGGTTTAAAACATTTTTTATGTTGAAATATAAAAAAACTTGAGACAATTCTGCATATCAAAATTTTTAAAAAAGACAGTTTAAAATATTTAAGAAAGTTTCAATTTTGTTCTTTTTTTTTAATTTAAAATTTTGTTTTATTATAACAAGAGTTGTTTTATAGAATTTAATGCATTTAAACATTTTTCAATCATAAATTCCATGAGTGCGTATGCCATTCAATGGTGCATTTTATTGTTCCTGCCACACGAACCAACCATCAGGATATTGGTACTTTTCTTGGATAGAGTGGAAGTTTGGGTGTTTTATCACTGAAAATTGGAATCTCGTGGCAAATTTTGTTCTCCACAATTAATCTTATAAAACTGCAACAGTAGGTATATGGGTGCCGGAAAATAACTTCACGAAAAATAATATCTTTATGGAAAATAATTTCGTATCCGCACATTTTTCAATAACGTCTATTCTTTCCTTGTTGCCCTAATACCACTTTTTACTAAACAACGCACATATGTATAGGTCTTCAAAATTAAAGAAAATCTAAAAATAATTTTGTGTTTTTAATTTCAGATGGGCGACTTAAATCAACTTCGAATACACAGCAGAACTAAGATCTTTCTATCTATCTTAAGCCTCTCAATCTCAATATACTTCTAAGAAAAAAAGACAACACTTCCTGCATAGTAGCACTTATCAGCTCTCAAACATCATAAGTTATCTCTCTTCATTCACAGTGAACCCAAAGCCCAAAAAAAAAACCGCAGCAAAAATTACGAAAAAAAAATCTAAAAATGTCACATCTTCAACAACCGCATACAAATCTTAGAAATCTCTGTTGATGCAGCAGTAATATCTCCTCTTAACCCCACCCGCCGGAAAACTGCATCATATACAGCAACCTTCGAACGGCCTTCAAAATGAAAATGTCACCCACAACGGGGGAGACGATACGAGCATGGCTCCTATCGGCCCTCATGGTGCATGGAGCGGTGGCGGGGAATCCCGATGCAAAAAGACTCTATGACGATCTGCTCAGTAATTACAACAAATTGGTGCGACCTGTGGTGAATACAACCGATGTCCTTAAAGTCTGCATAAAGCTGAAACTGTCACAGCTTATCGATGTGGTAAGTACTACATGCCCGCATATTGCTCCGAGCTCCAGTCATTCACATTTACATATATACCTTCATACATTTGTACATACATAATCTCGTTTTCCCCTTCACTCTCTCGACCATCAAATTTCATTCATTCATTCAAAAAAAAAAAACGAACAAAAAATAACTGTTCACAACTCACAAGTCCCTTAAGGCCATTTAACGTTTTAAACTGTCATGTTCCATTTTTAATGTCACACATGACAAGCAAACAGCAAAACTCAAGCTGCTGACTTTCTCTTACTAAACGATTACAAGCAAATAAAAGCAAAGGTGCGACCGCAGGCAATGGGGCATAAAAGTTGGGTGGCTAAGGGGACGTTCGGTGTGGGCGTTGAGTGGGAATACACAATTTCATGAGAAATGGAACATCAAGTGGAAAGGATACCCGCAATGCTGCTCGAGCGGTTCTAATTGAGAAAAGTACCTTTTAAGAGCTGTCACGATGTCCCTAGGGTCAAAAGAGTTTACAATTTTTTGTTGTTGTAAATCTTCGCCCTTTTCCCTCTACTTCTCCATATACCACTTGAAGATGTACACAAAAGAAAGAAGTCACACAAAAGGATGACAGTTTTCTTTGAATGCAAATAAAAAAAATATATTTTTTTTTAGTAATGAAGGAGTCCTAGACCTGAACAAACTGAATAAACTACTCAACTTATTCATCACACTAACATAAGAATTTCTTTGTACAAATTAATTTCACATTCATGCCAAGGATTTATGAACACTACTTATACCCTACCGTTGTTTTGAAGTCATTTATTCGTCCACTCGTTATTATTATTCACTGAAACGAAAGAAGCTGACACTTTTTCAATTAAGTTAGAGAAAGAAAGAGAGAGAGCGGGAGAGTTTAAAATGAGAGAATATGAATGAAAACATTCAAATAATGTGAAAGTTTGACTACGGCCTCTTCGAGGGTGAAAATATCACTAGGCTAACACCCCCTCATCGGTGTCTTATATTGAAAGGACCGTTGCGTTAGTGGCGATAGAATTAGCTTTTGGACAAATTCTCTTCTTCTTTTTATTAAATAAAAATGTGCACAAAAATAAACCGATGATGACAAAGTTTTGTGCATCAATGTTTAAAATTTTCCATTCAAGGTAATAATTTTAAAGTTTTTGAAAAAAAAAAATAAAAGAAAAGAAAATTGAAAACTTCTAGGAAAATATTTTTCCTTTGTCATTTTCTATTGGTTCATTTCATGGAATTATGATAAGAACAAATAAAAGAGGTGGAATAACTTTTTGAAATAATTTTGAATAACAGTTGGACTTTGAAAGTTTTGAATAGAAGTGACATGACGTGTCAATAACTTCAATTGTTTAACGCTTGGATTGGAGGTTTTTGCAAGTAACGATTTCGAATGATTTTTGTGTAGGAATTGGAATTGTTTTCAATAACAAAATTGATTCTAATCAGATTTATAATCTTAAATAAAAAAAAAAATACAAGCTCTTATATGTAAATAATTTTGAAGTATAGTTTTTAGTACCTCGTGGCGTTTACTTACTTACTTACTTAAGGTGGCGCTACAGTCCGCGGTGGACCAGGGCCTCTACCAACAAGCTTCTTCCAGCCGGCTCGGTTTCTAGCTAGCTGTCTCCAGTTTCGCACGCCAAGTTGGTTGAGGTCCTCTTCAACTTGCGTGAGCCACCTTTTACGCTGTCCACCTCTACTGCGTTGTCCCACGGGGTTGGATTCAAAGACTTTCCGGGCCGGAGCATTGGTGTCCATTCGCTCTAGATGACCCAGCCATCTCAGTCGTTGGCTTTTCACTTTTGTGGCTAGGTCGGTGTCGCTGTACAGCCCATACAGTTCGTTGTTGTATCTTCTTCTCCATTCCCCATCTATGCAGACGGGACCAAAAATCACCCGGAGAATTTTCCTCTCAAAACAGCCTAACGCGTTCTCATCCACCGTTAACAGTGTCCATGCCTCTGCACAATACATCAGGACCGGGATGATAAGCGTCTTATACAGGGACAGTTTAGTTGCTCGAGAGATAGCTTTGCTTCTCAATTGCCTTCTTAGCCCAAAGAAACAGCGATTGGCAAGAGTAATTCTTCGTTTGATCTCAGCGCTGGTGTCGTTCGCTGAGTTTATAGCGGATCCTAGGTAGACAAAGTCTCTGACCACCTCAAAACTATAGCTGTCTATAGTGACGTTCTGTCCGAGACGTCGGTGTTGGGTGTCCTTTCTTGTTGACAGCATATATTTTGTTTTGCTTTCATTCACCGTTAGACCCATCTTCTTGGCTTCCTTCTCAATGCTCACAAAAGCACCACTGACATCACGCTTTGTTCGTCTGATTATGTCAATGTCGTCAGCGTAGTAATTGGACGGCGAGTAATTGGACGGACTTTTGAAAGTTTGTGCCTCTGGTGTTAACGTGAGAGTTTTGCACTACTCTTTCAAGAACGATGTTGAAGCAGTCGCATGACAGCGCGTCGCCTTGCTTAAAATCTTTTTTGACATCAAAGGTGTCGGTGAGGTCTTTGCCGACCTTGATGGAACAGCGTGCATTCTCCATCGTCATCCTGCACAATCGGACGAGTTTGGCAGGGATGCCAAAACTTGACGTTGCTCTATATAGCTCGTCTCTATAGATGCTGTCATACGCGGCCTTGAAATCGATAAAAAGGTGGTGGGTATCGATTTGAAACTCCTGGGTTTTCTCCAAGATCTGCCGTAGTCAGTAGCGTAGCTAGGGGGGGCGAAGGGGGCGGTCGCCCCGGGCGCAGGGAGTAGGGGGCGGCAAAAGGGAAAATCATCTTCGTTGTTCATTGGATGTTGTAAGCCAATTACAAAAGTTTTTGTAAAGAAAAACTTTATTTTTTAAATTAAAAATTCTATAAAATTTTGAAACAAAATGGCGTTTGTGTTGACCATTCTTTTTTGTAGCTTTACATATTTGTGTTTGTAAATTCTCTCAATTTAGAGTTCAGAAGGGGTTGATACTTCTCAGAAAATTGTCACCGGTAGATTTGTAAAAAAAGCAGTAGATTCAATATTTTCGCAAAAGATTTGTTTTTTGCTTTTTCAAAAAAAAAAAAAAAATTATTTGCACCAAACTGATAAATGAATAAAAATAAATGAAATATTTTTTCAAAAACATAAAAACAGTATACAAAAATGCTATTAATTATTCATATTCATATGGCATTCAACACCAGAATCAACAATTAACTTGTGCGTTTTTTATTTTTTTTTTGTGAAGGCTTGAAAGTTAATTTTGTTTTCGTAAATAAAGTGCTGCGAATATTATTTTAAGGTGCTAGTAACAGCGATTAGAAAAACCCATCCGAAAAACCTGAAAGTGTATACTTTCAGTGGAACAGAAACAAATTGGAACACAAATCAGTGGAATGATTTGTTCCTTTTTCGGTCAAAAAGCAATCAGCTGATACGAAAAATGATTTTTCATCCGAAAAACAACAATGAATGTTTTGCCAATTTTTTTTTCTCGAAAAAAATTCAACGCTGAATTACTCGTCGATTGATATATCATTTTTATTTGGCTATCAAATTAAATTGAAAAGTAATAAGAACTTCAATAATTTTATTTCGGATGGTTTTTTCTGATCGCTATAACTGGCACGGATTTATTTTGAGAAAAAATGCATTAGATCTACAATCTACTGCAATTTCAGTGAGGTGGCAACTCTGTAGTGAGACACTCAGAGATCTAGCCGCTGACCCGTTGATGGTTCATACTCATGGTAATTAGATCTAGATCTGAGAAATATGAACAGGATGCAATTTCCCAGTTTTGTTGTCGAGTACTGATGAAACAAGTGAAATCTCACTGAGCGCTAAATGACAAGTTGACAGAGGCGAAATGTTTTGGTGGGACAAGACTCTCCGTTCAATTATTGTAGGTACGTTTTTATGGCAACAAAATTTCAACTTTGCTTAAAATGTTTAACTGTTAAAGCACAAAAATTTATGAAATTAATGAACGATAATACTAAGTTCAATTTACTTTCCTTTTTATAAACTTTTATTTTGTACTTTTGAATCGATTTTGTATTTGCACATCACCGAGGAATTGCAATTTGACTGTCAAATGAACAGCTGTTTTAAATGAGAAAGATCATTGAGAAATTAATCCAAACAATTTTTGTCTCAGTAATCTCTGAACAAAATTTCAGTGCTCAGGTAAGATTTTTTGTCCTACTTAAAAAATCTCTGAGCTCTCAGAGATTTTATTATGTGAGACACGCATAGTGCATACCAATGAACTTCACTATTTTTGGGCGAAAGCAAATATAATAAAAAAAAATTCAAGGCTCATGTGCAGCGTTGCCGCGAAGAAAAAATCAGGGAGGGCCTTTTCGAAATTTTATGGGGGCCATTTGACAAGAGCTGGGGCCAAATATTTTACAAAAAAATCTTTAATTAAAAAATAACTCATTATTTAATATTTTTATTTTTTGTTTTTATTTATTTAATTAATGCATTAAATAAATAGTTTAAACAAAAAAAGTAAAATGCACGACTGGGTCGGACGTAATTGCTCTTATATTCAAGACACTGCGGGTTTAAGAAAATTGTATATGGAAATTATGAATGAAAAATAGGTAAAAGCATGAAATTAGCTAAAACAACTCCTTTGACAGTTTGAGGTGGAAAAAAGAATGCCATCTTTATTCTTAATTGAATATGATTGTATGGAAAAAAGATTTAAAATCGTTGAAGCGGTTTAAAAAAAAATTATTTTTATATATAAAATTCTTAAAACATTTTTAAGCACAAATTTTGGTATGAAAATCTAAAGCATTTATTTATGAGTATATGAAAAAAAAATTAAAAAAAAATTGTTAACCATTTTTGAGATATCGAATTTTCAAAAAAAAAGTGAAACTTTTTTTAAAAATTCAAAAACTATTTTTTGAAAATTTTTGATATGCAATATCATTGAATTTCATCTGAAATTTGTATATACAAAAATTAATCTAAATCCGTTTAGCCGATAACGAGAAAATTCAAAATAAAAAAACTCTATGACAGGTAATATTAATAGTCGCTAAGTGTAAAGTTTTATAATTTTTTGTAGTGGATCGTACTAATTTTAGCATATGAAAAAAGTTTAAACAAAATCGTAGGAGTCGTTTTTGAGAAAAAAAAAATATTTTCCTTTCCGGTTATTCCAAAAAATATTTTTTTCAAAAATTTTGGTACACATTACAAATTATATTTGTTGAAACCTTCCAACTAAACCCACCTTTTACTAGCGTCATTATCATGCGATCTAACCTATTTTTCTAAGCAGTTTTTTTAGCTTCATAGCCATTTTATTATATTAAAAAATAAAAATAAGAAATGGCTATGGTTAATATTTAATTTTGTACAACTTTTTAATTATCACTAACACTATAATTATGTTAAAGCTTCTGAAATTAACTTTTGGGGGCCATTTCTAATAGGCCCGGGCCAAGGGCCAAAATATAAAACAGGGGGCCAAAATGCCCGATCGGGCACTTTGTGGCAACGCTGCTCATGTGTCTATTTACATACATAGTAGTCAGTTTAAAGTTAAATCTCAGTGAGTCAGAAACAAAAAAAAAAATTGTTCTGCAATATGTATTGAGGCAAAGTGGCGTGTATCAATTATCAATATTTTGCAAAATATAATTCTTTGCATTTATAAAAAAAAATTTAATCAAAATTTTGTCTGCAACTTTAAGACCGACGATAAGCTATCACAATTTTTTTTTTATTAAGTATGGTTAGACCGAAGGGGCGGCAAATTATAGTTTTTCCCTGGGCGCTAAATATCCTAGCTACGCCACTCTGGCCGTAGTGCGAATATTTGATCGATGGTGGACTTCCCTGGCCTAAAGCCACACTGATATGGACCTATCAGGTTGTTGACGAATGGCTTCAAGCGTTCACAAAGTACGGCAGAGAAGATCTTGTAGGCGATATTAAGAAGACTGATGCCTCTGTAGTTGGTGCAGTCCAGAGGATCACCTTTCTTGAGGATCGCGCAAACAATACTGAGGTTCCATTCATCGGGCATGCTTTCTTCCGACCATATTTTACAGATGAGCTGGTGCATACTCCTAACCAATTCATCGCCAGCCACTTTGAATAGCTCAGCCACAAGGCCATCTGCTCCAGCAGCTTTATTGGACTTTAGTTTAGATATGGCTATCCTCACTTCGTCAAGATCGGGTGGACGGAATTGTTGGCCTACGTCGTCCAGTTGAATGGTGCAATTTGCATGGTAGCGGAATTCCGTTCGTCATCGCCGTTATACAATTTGCAGAAATGATGTTTCCATATCCTCAGCACCGACTGTGATTCCACCACGATGTTCCCCTTATTGTCCTTGCAGGCTTCGGTTCGGGGCTTGTAACCTTAAGAGGTTCTTTTTATCTTTTGGTAAAACTTCCAAACTTCATTCCTGCAGTGGCATCCCTCTAATTCCTCGATCGCGCGCTTCTCATGCTCTTTCTTTTTCCTTCTAAGAAGCTTGTGTTCCTCTTTCCTCTTCTGCTCGTAGAGCTCGCGAGCAGCTCTGGTCCTTCTATGCAGCGCCGCTTTGTATGCCTGTTGTTTGGCTGCATGTACTTGCCGGCATTCTTCGTCGAACCAGGGGTTTCGCTGTGGTGGTCGTGCGAATCCCAGCACGTCAGAGGCGGCATCTCTGATGGCTTCCTGGCAATTTTTCCACTGGTTCTCGATGTTTGCAGTTGGCGGCAAAGGACTAGTTAAGAGGGCGCGAGAGACTCGATCGGAAAAGGACCTGGCGATTTCTTGCGACTGTAGCCGTCCGACGTCGAACTTCCTGACAGTATTTCCCTGTTTTGGCTTTGGTCTGGATATCCGTAGCATTACCTTGGCTACAATGAGGTAGTGGTCCGAGTCAACGTTGGCTCCTTGGAACGTTCGGACATCCTTGATACTGGAGGAGTGCCTTGGGTCGATCGCAATGTGGTCAATTTGGTTGGCGGTTGATTGACCAGGAATTCGCCATGTCCCCTTATGTATATCGAGATGCGGGAACTGCGTACTAGCTACCACAACGTTTCGCCCCGCAGCAAAGTCGATTAGCCTGAGTCCGTTATCGGAAGTGGTGTCGTGCAGGCTGTATCTTCCGATTGTGCCACCAAAGACGTCTACTCTTCCTAGTTTGGCATTAAAATCACCCAAGACAATTTTAATGTCATAGCTAGGGCATTGCTCATATGTCTTGTCCAGGAGCTCGTAGAACTCGTCCTTGGTGTCGTCATCTTTCTCCTCTGTGGGGGCATGCGCGCATATCAGGCTGATGTTGGCGAACTTAGCCTTGATGCGAATTGTCGTGAGGCGTTCGTTTACATAATTGAAACTCAAGACTTGCCCTTTACGTGGCCGGGAAGTCACCCCGACGGCACAACCTGGAGGACCAGACCCTTACAATATAACTCCAAGGGCGGGGAGCCGGATTAACCGCTCCTTATAGGCCTGAGCTCCGAATATGTCGTAGTAGCCCGTAAGGTGTTCACTAAGTAGTTCAGCCTAACTGGAACTGTAGACGCCACCGTTGATTCCATCTTGAGAATTCTTCCGCTGCCGCCTGGATGAAGGAGAAGTGCCTTAGTGGGAACACTCCTCCCCCCCTCTCTCGTTTGCTGCCCCCTAAAACCGTCCACAGGGATTGAAACCCCATCTTCAGTTAAAGGTACTAGGCACACGATGTTCACCACTTGGAGGTGAGAGTAGGAGTTGATAGACAGAGGTTCGCTTTGAAAAAAAGCTTGTGGACGCTTGTGTCCTCTTGAATGCACCATGTCTACCCTTTGAACATCGTGGCGTTTAAGGTCTGGTCAATCAATAAATAGCTTCTGCCACCTGAAAGCAAGCAAGTGTGAAGTCCTCCAATTTTAAAATAAGACTAAGAAATAGGAATTTTTGATGGATAATTTTTGTCTATAGTATTTGTTTGGGTGTCATCTCCTCATTATAGAAACCAGAAATTTTGAAATTTGTCATCTTGAAAAAAGTTTAATTTTGTTTTGATTTCAATGAAATGCGAGCAAGTTATTAAATAAAATCTAAACGAATGTATTTTTCAAGAAGGTGGCTCTTCTCGGACTTGTCCATCAAATATACTTATTTAACTGTTCTATCTCTACAATTGCGCAGTTATTGTAATAAAATGGGAAAATGACAAAAAGCTTACAAGATTTGGAGATCAATATTTCAAAAATGATACCCTCAAAATGCAGTTATTGGCAAACTGCTAAGTCAATTCTTAATAATTTAAAAAAAACAATAGATCTAATACTGATTATTGCATACAAATATGAACTAAATCCATTTGGTGGCTTCGGAGTTCCAAGCATATACATATTCACTCACAGTAGCTTGATTGAGTTATATTTACAATATCTTTTAATTAAATGTGAAAATGACTTTTGTAAAAAGAAAAATGGTGTACTCGGGCGTATTCGTGCTTTTTTTCATATTTTAGAGTTTTCAACTCAAACTCAATAATAAATTATCCCTCTATGTGTCTAACTGATTTTTATCAAACTTTAAAGAAACACTCTCGGGCCTTTGAGAAATATAAATCAAATCGTAGACATTAGAATTTTCGGGAGACCTGGTCACAATATTAAACGAAACAATAATTTTGTAAGAATCGTCTTGGTATCGTCAACATTGATAACTATAGTATCGTCTCGGTAACGGTCTCAGTTTCGTAGTTTCGTAGAACTCATTCTCGTCTCGGTCTCGTATAACAAACTGTCATGTTGGTGTCGGTAACGAGATCGGCCTTGGTCTAGGTATCCGTATCGTTATAGTAAGGCCACCTCCACACTAATGTACCGATACCGATATAATCTCATTACGAAATTTAGTTATTATTTTTACATAAGAAACAATAGCTGTGTTTTTTTTTTGTATGTCCAAATAAAATTGTGTGAAAAAAACGACAACAAAGCAAAACAATTTACATGTTAAATACAACAACAACTATGTCCATATAGAGTTAGATAAGTCCAGATAATTAACTGGAGTTAACTTTTGTCCCGATAAAAACGGTATTGCCAGACTACCATTGTCTTTGTGTTATCGATAGTTTGTATAGAAATGTAAAATGTTTGTTGTTAAAATAGTTCGGAACAAAATGGCAGACCAAGACAAATGTTGAAATGTCCCGATGTCGTTTTTTTGCCAAACTCCATATGGACATTCAAAAAAACGCAGCTAATGAGAGGATTAAAATCGTATGCTGTCAATATACTCTTTTTTTCTTGTTTTAGAATATTTGATCCTATCGAGATTTTTAACTTTAATGTGGCTTTATTGGCATCGTTATCGTTGTCTTTATCGTTTCATACTGCTCTCTTTATCGTTATCGTTATCGAAAGGTTATCGTAACTGTTATTGTTATCTTCATCGTTATCGTCATCATTATCGTAATCGTTATAGTATAGTTATCGTTATCCATATGGTTATCGTTATCAGTTTCAGTATCGGTAACGGTGTCGGTATTGCTTTCATCTGGTCAGGTCGGTCAGAAACAAAAAAAAAATGCACGACTGGATCGCACGTCATGTTCAAGTTGCTTGGAACTTAAGAACTTTTGCAAGTAATTTTATAAAAAAACAAAAAAAGCATTTTAATCGTTCCTTAAATTGTCTTTTTATACGGCTGAAATATTTATATATTATTAAATATTTCCTATTTACGAAAGGTTTCTCGGTTTCGAAACAAAATCATTACAGTAGTATATCATTTTTTTCCATATTATTAGGTAAAGTAGACCGTGTAGTCACCTTACAGAATATTCTTTTAAATGGGCTCATATTAAACTTCTGAGTCTTAGGCATACTTGAGGTATACATGGTAAAGTAAAAGCTACAATAAGCGAACAATCATCATCTCCTATTATTTTTGTCCGGTTATCAGAGCTATCTGGTTAAGAGAAAGATTGCCAAATGTTAACCTGCTCTTCTTGACATCGCAAAATGAAATAACTACGAAAATAAAAGCATTCGAACATTTACAATGTCGAAACGCGGTGGAGAAATAGGAATCATAGACACTCAACTTACGTTTACCTAGTAACCCGAGAAATCACCAAATAAGCTCTCAACGTAACAGCGATCTGTCTGGTTATAACAGCTTCGCGTCCGTTTAATAAAAATTTTCCATTGATTTATTTTTGTATTTTTCCTTCCTTCGTTTTTTCCATTGTCTGCTGGTTGTGGGTTTTTCTATTTCAAATGACCAATAAGTTCCCTAGGCCAATTAAGGGAGTGTTCGTTTATAGGAACGCAATTTGTAAAAGAAATTCGAGTAAAATGGTCATTCTCAAAAGTATGTCCGTTAAAGGGAATTTTTCGCTTATCGGAGCCATCCGCAAGTAGAGCTTTCACTGTACTTATGCCTTTTTTGAGAGTTGTAAAAATATACTCATTTCTAAAAGCCATATTGTAACTTCAAACCTTCGAACACAACAATTAATTTTAAGAATCGGACCGGAAGTTTCTGAGACTAAGAAAAGCAAACAAAGTAGATACCCGACCCCGTTGTTGGTTTGCAAAAACAATTTCTTACCAGTTCTGAAGGTCACTTGAAACTTAAAATCGTGTTTTGATATTCCATGATTCTGACCATTAAGAATATTCCCAACACCAAATTTATTGTGATTGCTCCAACTGACAGTGAAAAATCATAATCCGCTAAGAACATAATTTAAATGTCCATCAAGAAAAAATTTATCTATTTATCTCTGCCTCCCAAAAGGACATTATTGATGGTCTTCAAACATAGTTCAATAGAATATACCATTTCTGCATTTTTTTTTTTGATATTTTACAAAATGCACTGAAATTACAAAAACAAAATACAGCTTTTTATCCCCCTAAAACCATCTTGGATAATAAAAAATATCATGTATCAAAAGTTTATTCGGACTATACCAAACTGATCGCAAGCCATTATCTTATGAGTTCAGTGTAAGATTGGCCGCATTTAAAATTCTTGTTTTGAAAATTCAGTCCTCGATTAATGGAATTCCGGATAATGGAGTTTTGACTGTAATATTAATCTTTGAATTTTATTTTGTCCAACAAAATTTCATAATAATTGAAAGATTGGTGTTTTCAAACTCAATAGATTTATTTATTTATTTATGTAAAACAGGCACTCAGATTGCCTTTTTGCACGTTGCTGGCAAACCGCAAGACCGATTTAGACCAAACTTCATTTAAACACCGGTTCATACCAAACATTTATTGAAAAGAATCAGCCAAATCGGTAAAGCCGTTTTCGAGCCTTTGCGTCTAACGCACAACGATTGATTTTTATATACAGGGTGTCCCGGACCTGAATGGAAGTATTTTAGGGTGTGATTCTTGGGGTTGTTCTTAGAAAAATTGTATGGGGGGGAAGTTGTATCTCCCCTCCCTGAGGCAGGGGGGCAGTTTCGTGCTAAATTAACTTTAAATGCAAAAATAAACATTAAAAATTAACGAACACACCTCATAATAATGTGCTGTAATTTTTTTGAAAGCTATTACTTCATTCTTGCATTTGATTTTTTAGTCAACTTGTTTAAGCGTATAGTTTTTGAGAAATTAAATTTCAAAGTCAAAATTAAAAAAAAAAATGTAATTTTTTTGTTCTTAAGTCGATATTTTTCAAAATTTTACGTAATTAAGTGCTTTTTTTGTGTTCAGTTTTCAATGCCTTCATTATTTATTACTCCACTACCGAAAACCAAATGTAAAACTCTTTCTTAGTTTTTGAGAAATTAAGAAAAAACAAAAGATACTTTTACTAAAATAGCCCGAAAAAATAAATTTATTCATGAATTTATTCATAATTTAACCCTTTTTTCGGGCTCTTTTGGTAAAGGTACCTTTTCTTTTTTCTTAATTTCTCAGAAACTAAGAAAGAATTTTACATTTGGTTTTTGTTAGTGGACTAATAAATAATGAGGGCATTGAAAACTGAACACAAAAAAAGCACTTGATTACGTAAAGTTTTGAAAAATATCGACTTAAGAACAAAAAAAATACATTTTTTTTTTAAATTTTGACTTTGAAATTTAATTTCTCGAAAACTATAAGCTTAAACAAGTTGATTTAAAAAAAAAATGTAAGAATGGATAACTAGCTTTCAAAAAAATTATAGCACATTATTAGATGTGTGTTCGTTGATTTTTAATGTTTACATGCAAATGTATTGTATATATGCGTATATCAATGTATGAAGGTAAAATATGTATGTTCTATACACTACACAGGTTTATTTAACAAAACATAAAGGTGACTTCGGTTAAACAATGGCACACCCAGGCGTATACTTGTTTTTTCTTACAGAATTTTTAACTCAAAGGTCTTAAACAATAAAAGTGTTGTTGTCAAGCCAGTTCAAACCAAACTTCACAGAAACATTCATAAGCTTAGCACTGACTTAAGGATTGCCTAAAATAGTCAATCTGTTCAAACACTTTGGAGTCTCCAGAACCCAAAACGTTCTGGAGAATTGTTAATAGCTGTTTATTCTTTTTATTTTTATCAAAATCTTAGGAACCGTTTTCAAGAGAAATGAGGTTTTTTTCGATTTTTTTACATTACATTTTTTTTTTCATGTGTATGAAAAGTTCAGTTACTTTTGCATTAAATAAAAACAGTTTTCTAAAAGTATTCCCAAACAAGTTAAAACCCCGTCAAAACCCAAGTTTCAAAAATTGATTGAATTATTTTTCCAATATTGACAATGTATTTTGAAAATTTTTGCAGATAATACCATTTTGACCTTTTAAGAACTTTTGTATGAAAACATTATAGGAAATCAGTCACTCAGTTTTTAAGAAAATTGAAAATCAAAAAAGGTTTTGTTTGGGAGGTACAATAAATTAATAACCATTTTTTGAAAAAGCCTTCACAAAAAGTATTTATTTAGTAGAAAAAAAACAAGATTTGGAAAATTGTATAGAAAAATTAAAAGGGAGGTGCCGTTATTTTTGGTTACAACAAAAATGAAAAAAACATGTGTCCCCAAAAACCGGTTAGGCTCTTGCCAAACAGACAAACAGAATTGTGAGTCTCACTTTTTTCAGCTTTCCTATCATCATCGTTATGATGGTACTTGCCAATGCAAAAACTCCTTTAAAATGTAAATAATATTGCATACCAAAATTTTGAAAAATACATTTTGGATCATCATCATCGTGTCCTGTAACCCCGGCTGGGGCATAGGGCGTCAACAAAACGTCTCCATCCTTCACGGTCTGCTGCAAGGTACTTTAGCTGTGGCCACGTCTTTCTCTGGGATTCTGCTTTCGCTAAGACAGTTGATTTCCATGTTGTTCTTGGTCTTCCAACCCGCCGTGCACCCTGAGGACTCCATTCAAAGGACTGCTTTGCAATTTCAACGTTTGGTTTCCTCAGTGTGTGACCAATCCAACGCCATTTACGCTTTCTTATGTAGATGTCCAGCCGCTCTTGACTTGTCCTGCGCCACAATTCCTCATTTGATATTATTTGTGGCCAGCGAATCTTTAGGATGTGGCGAAAGCAGCGATTCACAAAAGCCTGCAATTTCTTCGAAATGGTAGACGTAACTTTCCAGGTTTCACAAGCATATAACAGCACGGATCTGACATTGGATTCGAAGAATCTCAACTTAGTGCGTAAGGAGATTTGACTGGATTTCCAAATTGGGGACAGAGTACCGAAAGCAGCACAAGCTTTATTTATTCTACTTTTAACGTCCAGATCCGTACCACCGTTTGCAGAGACAATACTGCCAAGGTAGTTGAACTGTTCCACTACTTCAACTGGCGTCTCCTGTAGAATAATACGCTGCTGTGTGGAGCGGCCTGTGAGCATTATTTTTGTCTTTTTGCTGTTTATTCTTAGACCATTCGACTCTCCCTTCTCTTGCAGTGTTTAGCACATCCCGTTCAGCCCACTGATGTTATTTGGCAGTAGACATAAGTATGTCATCGGCATAGTCTAAATGACTGAGCCTTTCGAACGGTCTCTATTGAATACCCTGTCGCTCAGCTGTACCAACACTGGCCGTCAATACGTCGTCCATCGCCAGCAGGAAGAGAATTGGCGATAAAACATCCCCTCGTCTCACACCCTGTTGCACTACGAAGGAGTCGGATAGCTGCCCATTGTGCAAAACAAAACACCTTGCGTTGTTGTAGGACTCTTTAATAATGGCAACAATTTTTGGTGGAATTCCTCTACCAAGCAACGATCTCCATATGCATTCTCGGTTAACTCGATCAAAGGCCTTCTCAAAATCCACGAACATGAGGTAAAGCGGTGATTGAAATTCCATCGACTGCTCGAGGACGATACGCAGGGTGTTGATATGGTCGACACACGATCGACCACTGCGGAAGCCAGCTTGATGCCTCTTGAGAGTAGACTCGATTCTATCCTTTATTCGCTCGAGTATGATTGTTGCCATTAGTTTTGGGAAAACGGACAAAACGGTGATACCACGCCAATTGTTGCAATTCTTTAAGTCACCTTTCTTTGGCAACTTAACAATCACACCATCCTTCCAGTCCCTGGGATAGCATCAGCGGATGTAAAATACTAGCCGCTGTTACGGGATCGGCTTTCAGGAGTTCAGCTGGTATTCCGTCCAGTCCAGCTGCCTTGTTGTTTTTGAGGAGATTTATTGATGTACGAATTTCCGATTCTGACGGGGGTTCGATGTCAATACCCCTATAGGACCTGCGCATCTCGTTTAGTTGGGGCACTTCAGCACTCTGCTCAACTGAATCCTCATTTAGCAGGGCACAAAAATGGTCCTTCCATCTACGAAGCTGATCCTCAATTGATACCAAAAGTGTGCCATCCACATCCAGTACAGGATGATTGGTGTTGCTTTTTTTCCCGATCACATCTTTGGCTATTTGGTACAATTCCCGGATAATATCTCCTCTTCTGGCAGCGATTTCCGCATTATCTGCGAGCCCATCTAACCTCACCCTCTTGTCACGTCTCACACAACGATAGACCATCTTATGTGCAATGCGGTACTCTCTTCGCAAGTCAGCCTTTCGTTGAATATCTGCTTCAGCATTTATTTGGACTTTCAACGATTTGCGAAGTTCGATCTTATCCCAGGTGTCTTGGGATATCCAAGAGTCTCTACGTCTCGTTCGCTTGGGTACAGTTTCGGATCCAGCCTCCATAAAAACACTTTTATTTTCACCCCACATCTCATCAATTGTTGAATGCTGGATTCCATTTAATGACGAGGCTCTGTCGTTAAGGGTGGTGACATAGTTTCGACACATGTTGGGGTCATTCAAAGCACTAGTATAGAATTTTGAGCTCCTTGCTGCATCCTGCGCTGGTTTTTGTACGGCATTTTGGATAACAGGCATAATTCTGTCGATCCTTTTCAATTTAAATGGATTTTATGCTTTAGCTCATTTTGAAACACAAAGAAACACTAATTGTGATTTCAATTTTCTAATATTGACCAACCAAGCTATCATTTGCTTTTTCTTATACAAAACTGTTTATACCCCATTTTACTCTTTTTTTGTTGCCAATGCTAAATATACACTACATATATAACGGGTGTTACTTAAGAGGTATAGAACTTTAAGTTGGCAACACTATTTTAACTGGTGGCCATTTTGTCGCTGTCAAGTGATTTGCTGAACAATGCTTCCAAATTGTGCAAATTTTTTTTTGAAAATCATGGTTCTGTTCGAAATACGAATCGTACGTATTTTGTTAAACGATGAAGCTCAATAAACTGCCGTATTTAGAGTGATGATAATCCTCAAGTGTATGTTGATACACCATTACATCCACAAAAACCCCTTACATTTAAATACATATTTTCAATTCAAATTCCAAAATGTATCAAAAAGAAATATGCATATTACCCTGAGACCATAGGACCGAGAATACTCGCTTGAGAGTTGTATATACATAAATTAATTGTCAAATAACTTCCCGCTCAACTGGCTTCAAAAAAGGCAAGCTAGTTGGCAAATGAATTGAAAAAGTTTCTGTGTATTAGCAACTCGCTAGCGAGTACTCGCTCGTGTGGCTTCAGGGTTAGGTATATGTACGTTTCGTTACCTTAAACTCAAATAATTTTTTCTTCAATTCTAGAACCTCAAAAACCAAATAATGACAACGAATCTCTGGGTGGAACAGGTATGTTATTTTAACCATCCAACAACAAAAAAATACATTTTCTAAGTAAAATTCCATAATTTTAATTTCAGTCCTGGTACGATTACAAATTAAGATGGGAACCTAAGGAATACGGTGGTGTTCACATGTTGCACGTGCCCTCCGATCACATCTGGCGGCCAGATATTGTACTATACAACAAGTAAGTATGATTTTTCAATCTGAAAATATATATTAAAAAAAAAAAATAAAATACACAAACAGAATTTCAATCTTGACTCAATAGATTTAAATTAAAAACAAAAATATATAGTTTCGTGTACCTCACAAGAATTACTAAGAAAAAATATCTCAAATATATTTATGTTGATATATCAACAAAAACTTCCCCTACATAAGAATTTATATAAGTATTTTTAAATTATAATTTTTTAAAAATTAAAATCTTCATTTTCTTTTCTACTTACCAACTCCTAAAAAAATAAACTCTGAATATATTTCAAATATATACATATCTACTAAATTTTTTTAAATGTTTTATTTCGAATTATTTATGTATATCAGTGTGAAGCTAAATTTTATTTAAAACAAGAAAAAAAAACAATTTCCTTGATATATCTAAAAAAAAATAAAAATAAATAAACTTAAATAAAAATAATTTATGAATAAAAAAAAAAAATACAAATTACAATATAGGCTAAAAAGTTTGAATGCTTTTTTTAAGGAGAATTATGTAAAATAACAGGATTTTATCGAAATACACAAATTACAACCACACTCAAATCTACTTCACTACATCAAAACACCCATAGCTCAAAGTACAACTACAGTTCTGCCTTATTACATTTTATTTAAGAAAATTCAACTCCATTATGGAAAAAAAATAAAGTTATTATTATTTGCTATTTAAGTATACATTTTGAATATTAAATTAAAAAAAAACGTAATTAAAAAATATGAAAAAAAACATAAATAAACTATAATTAGTGCCGATGGTAACTTCGAAGTGACACTAGCAACAAAAGCGACTATTTATTCTGAAGGATTAGTTGAGTGGAAACCGCCAGCTATATACAAATCATCATGCGAAATTGATGTAGAATATTTCCCATTTGACGAACAGACATGTGTCCTGAAATTTGGCAGTTGGACATATGATGGGTTCAAGGTAGGTTTATAAACCAAATTTGTAAGACAAAACAAAAAACTACAAAAATACATCAAAAAAAGAGATTGTAAAAAATTAAGATTAAGATCTTTTGAATAGTACAATGGTAGATTTTGAAAATCGGTTTTAAATTTGCTTTCATCAGACAGATTACGAATTCATTAGTTTAAGTTAAAACTTTGATGTTTTTCCCGATGCTTTAGTAGTGCGACAGTAATAAATCAAACGCATTAACTCGTTCTAGTGAACGAAGGCTATATTGGATGAATTGAAAATATAAAGTATTAGTTTATTAATATAATAATATTACAATGTTAACAGAAAAGCGTGGCAAAAGTCGAAGGTATTTCTTCTTTATTTCTTTTTTTATATATAACTCAGCAACGTTATTGCTGTCTTATGCGCAATTTTTGGGTTCCTGGGGGCTTAATTTCACGCTGGTAATTTTGTTTCGGTAATTTCTTAAATCGGTTTCTATTGATCGGAGGGAAAAGAGTTGCAGTTTTGAACATTTTTAAATCTTTTTATAGTTCGTGTCTTAAAAAATAGAGAACGGCAAAGCTTTCAAACATCGGTTTCGTCTGAATAATTTCCGTTTTGACACCTTTTTTCTTGCGATTCTTAGGAATTGTTTGGCAGGTTATGCGTTCGTTTAAAAAAATTGAACTCGAGATTTTGATCAGACTTGTCTTTACGATGATAAGGAAGATGAAAAATGTGCGTCTCACAATTCTGTCTGTCTGTATGTCTGTTCTGCTACAGCCTAAACAGGTAAATCGATTTTCTTAAAACTTAAACTCATACGTTTTATTAATTTTTTTTAGATCCAAAAATAACAGTGCCTGCCATAAAATTTTGTTTACTAATTTTATAAAAAATAATTTGTCTCTTAAAAAACAGTTCCAAAACTTTTATTAAACAAATATTATTAAATTTGTTTGAGTAAAAGCTACCTCTGGGCTCTGGATAGGAAACAATTTTCGAAAAATTATGATTACTAAAAAAAAATTCTTATTTTCGATTTTCTTTAAAAAGCTAGGTTCTTATGATTTCAATATTTTTTTTAAACACAAGCTTCTAAAAAACATAAACAGTTTTTTACCAAAATGTTCATAAAATAGTAAAAAAAAACGTTAAGGAAAATATTTTTTCTTAAAAACAGCTGCTTCTATTCTTATTGAACTTTTTTGTTTGCCTAAATAAGTGCAATTTACTTCCACAAATTATAAAAATTTACACTTAGCAAGTACGAATAGTATTTATCTACCTCCCTTATGGATCTAGATTATTTTTTTACAAATAAATTTCAAACTATTTCAAATAAAAAAACCTCTTAGTTATCAAAATTTAAAAAAAAAATTGTATTTTAGTTGACAAACTTTTTTTTTAATTTAAGTTTTATATTCACATAAATAAATACTTTAGATTTGCATACCAACATTTTTCCTTAAAATGCTTTAATAATTTGATACATAAACATTATTTTTTAACGAACCACTCCAACGATTTTAATTTTTTCATACAATTGTATTAAATATTTAAATCAAGAATTCAGATGGCATTCTCTTTTTTCTCCTCAAATTATTTTTCCATGTATTTATATACAATTTTTTTTTAACCTGCAGCGTCTTGAATATAAGGGCAAGCACGTGTGACCCAGTCGTGCATTCTATTTCTTTTACCGAGAGGAATTAAAATAAATTAATTTTAATAATAACGGGGGCTACATAGGGCTCAATATGCAATAAGGGCCCAACAAAAATTCGCAGAAAAACACAACAACGAACATTCCCTAATTTCGGGTTATTATTTAAATTTTTTATTTTCATTTTATTTTTAACAACTTCACTGTCCCTACTCCTATGTATCATATTTGATGCAAACAATTTTTCACGTCCTGTGTTTCCAGCGTCCCATGTATCATATTTGATACCTAAATTAATTTTTGCGCCATGTTTCCTACATCCATGTATCGCTTTTGATACATAAACATTGTGTGTTTTGAAAACAAGTTTTTTGTATGAAAATAATCGCCTAGGAAATAAATGTTCATATACTCTCGTAGGTAAAGTCTGATATGTAAAAATACTGCAAACTTTTAACTTTCTTACTCTTTTTGAAGTAGTCAATTGAGTGAGAACAATATTTGTAGATACATACATAATTATAATCTTTGATTGTAAGACAATGAGATAAGAAGATTTATAAATGTGTGAAGGGATGTGAGTCCTTATGATTTAAGTTAAAGCACGTCAAGCAAAGTGATTTCTGCACTGTTTGCACTCGGTACCAACCAGTGCTGTCGAACGTACTGCAAAAGCAGTATTTGTACTGCATTACCTTGGTGCGTACTGCCGTACTGCACACTTTTCTTTTGTACTGCATTTTCTTTTCTTTTTTGTATTGCCATTTGTATTGGCCTTTAAATTTCGCTGTTCACAAAAAAAAATCTATCGAAAGAATGTAAAGATGGGATTTCGTGTTTTCCATGAACATACACTTCCACGTTCCACAATTTGAATTTCACAAACATGAACGGCAAACTTTTGCGTATAGGTGAGTTTTTCTCAAGTGCAATATGCAAAAGCATGTCAATACCTTCCCGTAAGGATGTAAGGCAACATTTTCAAAATTTTAAATTAAAATTATAAAAAAACCTCTTGCTTAATTATTTCTTTGTGAATTTTGTGGTTATTAACGGATTTTTAAAGGGATTTTAAGTTAAAAATCCTGTGCCAAATTTTGAACAAGAGGTTTTTTTTCGATGCCTTAAGTTTTCTTTAAATGTCACTTAGTACATTCTTACGGGAAGATAACGATGTTATGTGTAATTGTGCAAATTGATTTGAGAGAAAGGTCTCGGTTCTTTATATTAATGTTTGAAAATAGTTGAAACATATATGTGGTGCAAATCTCTAAGAATGTATATGTATTTGAAAAAAATATATGCGTACTGCTTTTACCCCAAAATTATGCAAAACATTTTGGAATGTACTGCTTTTGTCTTTTTTAAAACGACAGCACTGGTACCAACTTGCTTTGCTTTAGAGGCCACTCTACCATCTCTCTTCATATTTTTGTAGCAAAAGAAGTGCCAAGTTTTCTTATCAGTTTACCATTCTGACGTGGTATTTTTGTGAAAAAATGTGAGCATGAGTGTATTGCAGTTGCCGATGATGGAATCCTTGTAAAAATTTTCGCTCAAAAACACGACCCAAGCATCTCTCTAAAGAGCATTTATTTGACTTGCAATATTGAAAGCGGTGTTTCATCAGTCAATTTATTGTATCGTTGCTACATCAATTCCTTTTTAAGCGTCTATAATTTGTATTTATTATTATTATTTTTTTTTTTTTGGAAAAGAACGTTTTCTTATTTCCTAAAAACTAAGAAAGATTTTTTCATCTGATTTTCGGTATTTGACAACAACTTCTTGGATAACCGGGTATCTGACACTATTTGAATAGTTGGGACATCCGTTTCTGGATCCGTATTGTATGTATTCAAATTCATCACAGAATTTTCAACACCAATATTTCCTACTATTTTCGAGAACCTACTAGAAAAAGTAAGACTCCGCAACGCTAATACAAACACAAATTAGTTGCAGGTGATATGTCAATACATCATTAAATAAAATGCACGTCTGGATCCCACGTACTTGCTCTTATAAATCTTTACTTGATTGGAACTTAAAAATAAAAGCAAAACATATAATTAACATAGCATATCAAATTATTTTTGAAACATTGATTTAAAAAAAAAAATTAACTGTTTTTCTAAAAATGCAAAGCAATTTTTTTTGTTTTATTTTGGTATGCAATTTTATTAACAATTTAAATGAGCTTTTGTACAAAAATATTGATTGAAATCACTTCAGTCGTTTAAGATAGAATCAAAAATCAAAAATACTGTTTCGTGACAGGTCCCTTATGCTGTTTTCGATTGGACGTTCGGAATGCTCCTTTTATATTTCATTTTCACTACTACTCTAAAAGTCTCCAATTAGATACTCCGAGTAGGAATAACGGTTCAAAGGGGATAAAACACAAACAGCCAGTCTTTATGTGCTTAGCCCATTGAACCGTTTTTCCTGCACAGTTATTTTAATAATTGACTTCTTGCTGGACGGTGGAGAGCAAATTCCATTTCTTTCAAAGGACTTTGCACCTTCGTCAGGTCTTCGTATCTGAAATGTTGATTCCTGACTCCTGGATCAAAAGTATCACTATTCTTCGAAAGTTTTTTCTAGTTTTAAATAGATTTCCGTTATTTTTCGTTCATCTCGCATTTTCGAAAATTTTTTTTTCAATTTTGTCCCATGGAGATTTTGAAACTCCTGGCAATAATGCTGTGTTCTTCTGAGAATGGTCAGTTCTTGATTATGATGTCCAAATGTTAGATGAAAGTTCTTTTCCTCTTTCTTCTGAAGTATCTTTTCCAAAATTTTTCGAAAACGCATTGAAACCGATAATTTTATACACAAAACGAAATATATTGAAAATTTATAAGCGTTTCACTTTTTTGCTAAGTACCTACCTGTTAAAAATGTCCAAAACCAGAAATTTCATGAAACAAACTTTGAAAATACAAATGGATTTCCATAAAACAAAATGCAGTCCATCTCTTAAAAGCTTGAACTATTTTAGATTTCAAATTCAATTTTTTCTTTTCCTAATTTTTAAAACGTAATAACCACAAATTTAGATTCAACGAAAAATATAGTTTGCTAAAGGTTTACACTGCAATTTGTAATTTTTTTAGCGACCGTAATAATTTGATCACCTACTGTATGTAATCTTTAAATAATGCACGTTCATACATACTTACTTACTTAAGGTGGCGCTACAGTCCGGGGTGGACCAGGGCCTCAACCAACAAGCTTCTTCCAGCCGGCTCGGTTTCTAGCTAGCTGTCTCCAGTTTCGCACGCCAAGTTGGTTGAGGTCCTCTTCCACTTGCGTGCGCCACCTTTTACGCTGTCCACCTCTACTGCGTTGTCCCACGGGGTTGGATTCAAAGACTTTCCGGGCCGGAGCATTGGTGTCCATTCGCTCTAGGTGACCCAGCCATCTTAGTCGTTGGCTTTTCACTTTTGTGGCTAGGTCGGTGTCGCTGTACAGCCCATACAGTTCGTGGTTGTATCTTCTCCTCCATTCCCCATCTATGCAGACGGGACCAAAAATCACCCAGAGAATTTTCCTCTCGAAACAGCCTAACGCGTTCTCATCCACCGTTAGCAGTGTCCATGCCTCTGCACCATACATCAGGACCGGGATGATAAGCGTCTTATACAGGGACAGTTTAGTTGCTCGAGAGAGGGCTTTGCTTCTCAATTGCCTTCTTAGCCCGAAGAAACAGCGATTGGCAAGAGTAATTCTTCGTTTGATCTCAGCACTGGTATCGTTCGCTGAGTTTATAGCGGATCCTAGGTAGACAAAGTCTCTGACCACCTCAAAATTATAGCTGTCTATAGTGACGTTCTGTCCTAGACGTCGGTGTTGGGTGTCCTTTCTTGTTGACAGCATATACTTCGTTTTGCTTTCATTCACCGTTAAACCCATCTTCTTGGCTTCCTTCTCAATGCTCACAAAAGCACTACTGACATCACGCTTAGTTCGTCCCATTATGTCAATGTCATCAGCGTAAGCGAGTAATTGGACGGACTTTTGAAAGATTGTGCCTCTAGTGTTGACGTGAGAGTTTTGCACTATTCTTTCAAGAACGATGTTGAAGAAGTCGCATGACAGCGCGTCGCCTTGCCTAAAACCTTTTTTGACATCAAAGTTGTCGGTGAGGTCTTTGCCGACCTTGATGGAGCAGCGTGCATTCTCCATCGTCATCCTGCACAAACGGACGAGTTTGGCAGGGATGCCAAAACTAGACATTGCTCTATATAGCTCGTCTCTATAGATGCTGTCATACGCGGCCCTGAAATCGATAAAAAGGTGGTGGGTTATACAATTTGCAGAAATGATTTTTCCATATCCTCAGCACCGACTGCGAATCCACCACGATGTTCCCCTGATCGTCCTTGCAGGCTTCGGTTCGGGCCTTGTAACCTTGGGAGGTTCTTTTTACTTTTTGGTAAAACTTCCGAACTTCGTTCCTGCAGTGGCATCTCTCTAACTCCTCGATCGCGCGCTTCTCATGCTCTTTCTTCTTCCTTCTAAGAAGCTTGTGTTCCTCTCTCCTCTTCTGCTCGTAGAGCTCGCGAGCAGCTCTGGTCCTTCTATGCAGCGCCGCTTTGTATGCCTGTTGTTTGGCTGCATGTACTTGCCGGCATTCTTCGTCGAACCAGGGGTTTCGCTGTGGTGGTCGTGCAAAGCCCAGCACGTCAGAAGCGGCATCTCTGATGGCTTCCTGGCAGTTTTTCCACTGGTTCTCGATCTTTGCAGTTGGCGGCAAAGGACTTGTTACGAGAGCGCGAGAGACTCGATCGGAAAAGGACCTGGCGATTTCCTGCGACTGTAGCCGTCCGACGTCGAACTTCCTCACAGTATTTCCCTGTTTTGGCTTTGGTCTGGATATCCGTAGCATTACCTTGGCTACAATGAGGTAGTGGTCCGAGTCAACGTTGGCTCCTCGGAACGTTCGGCCATCCTTGATACTGGAGGAGTGCCTTGCGTCGATCGCAATGTGGTCAATTTGGTTGGCGATCGATTGACCAGGAATTCGCCATGTCCCCTTATAAATAAATAAATAAATAAATAAGTTTCGCCCCGCAGCAAAGTCGATTAGCCTGAGTCCGTTATCGGAGGTGGTGTCGTGCAGGCTGTATCTTCCGATTGTGCCACCAAAGACGTCTTCTCTTCCTAGTTTGGCATTAAAATCACCCAAGACAATTTTAATGTCATAGCTAGGACATTGCTCATATGTCTTGTCCAGGAGCTCGTAGAACTCGTCCTTGGCGTCGTCATCTTTCTCCTCTGTGGGGGCATGCGCGCATATCAGGCTGATGTTGGCGAATTCAGCCTTGATGCAAATTGTCGTGAGGCGCTCGTTCACATAGTTGAAACTCAAGACTTCTTGCCTAAGTCTGCCTCCAACGACGAATCCACATCCAAAGAGACGCTGCCCTTGTGGTCGGTAACAGTCACCGTTGTAGATATCGCAGTCTTTCAGTTTTCTCTTGCCCGGCCCATCCCATCGCACTTCTTGGATGGCGGTGATGTCTGCTTTGTAGCAGTCTAGGGCCTCCGCTAAATGTTCGGCTGCACGTGGTCTATAGAGAGACAGAACATTCCACGTGCAGATCCGAAGTTCGTTGTCCTTATTTCGTTTGCTTGGTTCGTCAACAGTAAATCCGTCCGTATCCGAGGCTTGTTGGTGCTTCGCAACTAAGATAGCTTTACGTGGCCGGGAAGTCACCCCGACGGCACGACCCCCAACCTGGAGGACCAGACCCTTTCAATATAACTCCAAGGGCGGGGAGCCGGATTAACCGCTCCTTATAGGCCTGAGCTCCGAATATGTCGTAGTAGCCCGTATAAGGTGTTCACTAAGTAGTTGAGCCTAACTGGAACTGTAGACGCCACCGTTGATTCCATCTTGAGAATTCTTCCGCTGCATGCCGCCTGGATGAAGGAGAATTGCCTTAGTGGGAACACTCCTCCCCCCCTCTCTCGTTTGCTGCCCCCTAAAACCGTCCACAGGGATTGGAACCCCATCTTCAGTCAAAGGTACTAGGCACCCGATGTTCACCACTTGGAGGTGAGAGTAGGAGTTGGTAGACAGAGGTTCGCTTTGAAAAAAAGCTTGTGGACGCTTGTGTCCTCTTGAATGCACCGTGTCTACCCTTTGAACATCGCACGTTCATACATATCATATTTCTAATGTATTAAATAAACTTACTAAGATATACAAAAAAAATATATTTTCTTCTGTAGCGAAATCGGCCTTTGGAAAGGTGGTCGCCCTGGGCATACATATACATTTTTTCGTTGGACTACTTGTCAAAAATGATAAATGCCGTTTGCGTAATTTTGACAACGCATAATGTTTTCATATTTGATTTGAGTTAAAATAAAATGCACGACTGGGTCGCACGTACTTGCTCTTATGTTCAAGACACTGCGAGTTTAAGAAGATTGTATATACAAACATGGAAATTATGAGAGAAAAATGTAGAGAAGCATGAAATACGACATTTAAATTAGCTAAAACAACTCTTTTGACAGTTTGAGGTGAAAAAAAGTATGCCATCTTAATTCATGATGGAATATGATTGTATGGGAAAAAAAAAAATTAAAATCGTTGGAGCGGCTTTTTTTTAATTAATTTCTTATATATGAAATTCTTAAAACATTTTTACGAACAAATTTTGGTATGCAGATTTAGACTACATATTTATGTGTATATAAAAACAAAATTTGAAAAAAAATTGTCAACCCGTTTTTGAGATATCGAATTTTCAAAAAAAAAATTTTAAACTTTTTTTAAAAATCCAAAAACTTTTTTTTTTTAATTTTGATATGCAATATTATTTAATCTTATCTGAAATTTGTATATAAAAAAAATCATTTAAATCCGTTACGCTGATAACGATCGTACTAATTTTAGTATATGAAAAAAGTTGAATCAAAATCGTAGAAGTCATTTTCAAGCAAAAAAATATTTTCCATTGCGGTTTTTTCACTTTTGTATGGAAGGTACCGTTATTTTTTCATAAATGTAAAAGTTTTTTCTAAAAATATTTTAGAAAGTACTTTAAAAGTCTTAAATATCGAGTTTCAAAAAAATCTATGATGCCGCTTTCGAAATATTTGTTTTTCCAAAAAAAAATTTGAAATATTTTTTAAAAATCCAAAAAATATTTTTTCAAAAATGTTGGTACACAAAACTATTAACAATTTTTGGAAGCTTTTGTATAAAAAAAATAATTGAAATCGGTCATACCATTTTGAAGAAAATCAAAAAATAAAAAAATGGTTCCTTGGGAGGTACCATTTATAACCATTTTTGAAATATGCTTTTCCACCCAAAGAAAGCATTTACTAAAATAAATTTAGTGAATTTTTGTTAAGAAAAGTTATCGAGCCGTTTTTGAGAAAAATACGATTATGTAAATTTGTCAAAAAAAATGTATGTACCTATAATCGCAAGTAAAAAGTTGAACAGTCAGAAAATCCAATCAAAAATTACATTTAACTTTCAAGTAAAAAAAAAATCTGTACCAAAAAGTACACTCTGTCCACAATAATTCACAGACTTTTGAAGTAAAAATCATCGGGGCCGTTTTTGAGATGACAAATCATCATCATCATCGTGTCCTGGTAACCCCGGCTGAGGCATAGGGTGACAACGAAGCGTCTCCATCCTTCACGATCTCCTGCAAGGTATTTTAGCTGTGGCCACATCTTTCTCTGGGATTCTGCTTCCGATAGTAGAGTTGATTTCCATGTTGTTCTTGGTCTTCCTACCCGCCGCCTTGCACACTGAGAATCCTTCATAGGACTGCTTTGCAATTTCATCGTTTCGTTTCCTCAGTGTGTGGCCAATCCAACGCCATTTACGCTTTCTTATGTCGTGGTCCAACCGCTTTTGACTTGTCCTTCCCCCCAATCCCTCGTTTGATATTATTTGTGGCTAGCGTACCTTAAGATGTGGCGAAGACAGGGATTCACAAAAGCTTGGAATTTCCTCGAAATGGTAAACGTGACTTTCGGGGTTTCACAAGCATATAACAGCACGGATTTGACATTGGATTCGAAGAATCTCAACTTTGTGCGTAAAGAGATTTTACTGGATTTCCAAATTGGGGAGAGAGTACCGAAGGCAGCACGAGCTTTATTTATTCCACTTTTAACGTCCAGATCCGTACCACCGTTTGCAGAAACAATACTGCCAAGGTAATTAAACTGTTCCACTTCTTTCACTGGCGTCTCTTGTAGAATAGAGATAAAAAAGCTTTTTTTAATTGTTGTATGGTACCGTACCGTTATTTTTGGAGCAAACAAAATTCCAATTTCCCTTCTATAGGGAACAACCAAAAAACCTTCAAGTTCAAAATTTGAAAATAATCGCTTCAGTGGTTTGAGCTAGAGGGTACAGATAGACTGACATAATTGATAAAGATAACATAAATAGTTTCCTTAAAACTAAATGATAATTTTGTTCTGTTTTATAAGTAGGTTCCTGTTAATCACATATATATTTTTTAATTAAAATCGCAGAAGCTAGCTGTTTTTGTGAAAAATAACATTCACTAATTCGGTCTAAGGATGGTCGTAACAAAAACATTATCAAAAATATAATTGCGTTGTTTCTGAAAAAAAAAACACTATTGATACCTAGTTTTAAAAATATCTATGAAGTAGTCTTAGAAATATTAATTAACAGTATAGTAATTTTTAAATCCTAAAATTATTTTTTGAAAAATTGTAAACGTAATTTTTAAAGCAATTTTATAAATTTCTGTTTCAATCATAACCCGGTCAACAGTTTGTGAGGGACATGAGAATTAGAATAACCGTTCTATGACGATGACGTTAACATAGTTTTTTTTTTAAATACAAAAACGTACAGATTTGTTCATGAAAGTCATCGAAACCGGTTTTCTACAGAAATAAGATTAACAAAAATTAAAAAAAAAATTACCTATAAGACAAAAACAAAAATTAGGGTTTATCCGAAAGCAGTATTCGGATCAATTTTAAATTAAAAATCATTTTAAAAAATACAAAATCATCGCAAAATTATTAATTATTTACAAACATTTTCCAGTTTCTGCCATTGTACTATCTGCGATCGAAAGTTAGGTACCTTTTCCCACAAAAAAATAAGAGATAAATATAAAGCTTGAGAATTTTCTACCTATTTTTAAGATAAAACTTTTTGATTTCTAAAAACATAAATTTTAAAGAAAAAAACAATAAGCATAATATGAAAACTTTCTTTATTATTTCTATTTCTTCTCATATCCATATCGTTACATAAATATTTTTTTTTTAATTTTTATTTACATTTTAGTTAAAATATTCATCTCATTTCTTCCAAGGCAAAAGCTTTTGATAATAATTTGACAATAGAAGTAATGCTTTAATAATGCATAGTGCGCCTAATATCTTTTAATAATAATAATCTTTACTTAGTATATTTGAACTATTTTAATTCATTTAATCATTTTTGCAAACTTTCATAATTTAACAAAAGCTTTCGTCCTTCAAAATTGTTAATCTATTTTTAAAAGAAAATCAGTTCATTTTTGTTTTTTTATTAAATTATATATATTTACAATATTTTATTTTTGTAATTCAAAATAAAAAAAAATATTAAGGTATTAAAAAAAAAAACTAATAGATTTCATCTCAAAGAACTGTGATTTAAAATATAATTTAAATAATAAAGTAAAAACAATTTACTTCATAACTTACAGTTCTTTTTGAATTTAAATTAAACTAACAACAAAAAAAACAATTAAACTAAAAATAAAATCCCAACATTTATGGGACTAAGGTTATAATATTATATCAGTTTTTAGAGCATCGATATTTATTTTGTTTTGTGTTTGAATATATAAAATATAATATAATGAAAATATGACAAAAATTACCTTTGCCCTTTGACCCTTTTAAAACTGTGTGATGGTAAACAAAACTAGTCTTTTCTTACCAAATATTTTTGTATATAATAATAACAATTTCTTCTTAACCTATTGTTTATGCTACTAATACTACTACAAAAATCAAACTAAAACATAATATAGTAGATTTATTAGAGAACCTTATCTTGCGAGTGAATGTGTGAAGTTGGTAAAACAAAAAACAAACAAACAAATAAAATAAACACACACAAATACAAAAAATAGATAAATATAAAAAATAACTCTTTTTAATATACAAATTTTAAAAATACAGAGTTTAGTTTCGATTTTTGTTTAGTTTTACTTTCTTATACAAAAACCCTACTGGAATGCACACAAAAAAACAGTTTGATATTCACACAAATAACAATTGACTTAAATTTCTATAACAACAATTAGTTAGGGTTTTAATAAATTAAGTACCTAATTAATTATTTAAAATTGAATCTTCTTATTTATTTATTTATTTATTTAATTTTTATTGTTAAATATTATAAAAGAATTTATGAAGTTTTTTTGCAAATTTAAATAAACTGTGAGCCTTGAAAAAGAAATGAGTTCTTTAATACAACTCATTCAACTGTATAATTGGGACAACTCAAGCCAGTACTCAAGATCAGTTAGGGCCAAGCCAAAACAACTATTCCAAGGGATATCTCATACCTCATCAACTCATATCAAATCATATCGCAAACGGTCTCAACAACTCAAATCAAGTCTTACAAAATTTAAATTGAGGTATTTGAAACAAAAAAAACACCACCGCACCGCCCGCCACTGTTACGACCGCAACGCTGGCAAGCGATTGCGTTCTTCTTCCACACTAGTAAGAGAATGCATGCAAATACACTTCCAGAGATGAATAAACTACTGAAGTGACCTGATCAACCTAAAATACTGGCGTTTTACCCAGAGTTTAGAAAAGTCCGTGATGGTCCAAAGAGCTTCCAGATTTTTTCTTCTCAAATAAACACATTTTATTTTTAGAGCCCTTTTTCCACCATATGGGTCGGATTAATGCCTTAAAGACTTAAAGATTACAGGCAGATCAGAAGGAGGCAAAATCTCTCCTGACTTCGAAGAAATCCTAACCACTTTCCAGCGCTTTCTTCGACGTTGAATATGTATGTGATCGTTCCATAGAAGGTTATCGGAATGTCAAAAGCACAATCTATATCCAGTAGAGCAGCTAGATCTAATTCCTTTGTGTCAAAAACTTTCTGTAAGGCATTAGTGAGTTCAAACAGAGCGGTTTCTGTAGATCTGCCCGCTCTGTAGGAATGTTGGCGTACATTGAGAGGCCTATCTACTTATACTTTTGAGCTTATGAAGTTGTCGACTATTTTTTTCAGAGTTTTCAGTACAAAGAATACTAGGCTTGCCGACCTGAAAGACTTTGGATGTGTTATATCTTTTTTTCCCTACTCTAGGAATACAAACTAGTTTAGCTCTTCTCCATAGGTTTGGTATATACATAAGAGCTATACTACTTCGAAGTATGCTAATAAGATAAGGCATAAGATATTTTTTACCCTGTTATTATGGAAAGATGCCATGCACACAACCTGGTGATTTAAAAGGTTTAAAGGTACTAATTGCCCAATCAATAATTTTACTTGAACAGCTAACTCCCATTCTTCTTTTTTGGTTTGAGAGGTGTTCTCTCTACCGAATTCCTTTTTCAGAAGTATAATAAGATTGCCTGGAAAGTGCGTACTAAGCAGCAGAGTAAACCTTTGCTCTTAATTTTCTGTGAAGCTCCCATCATCATACCTTAAAGCTATTGATGTAATTAACTTCTCTTTTGCAAGGGCTTTGTGCAATCTCGAAGCAGCAGGGATTGAATAAAATCCAAAAAAAGCTGCAAAACTATTCCTCTTGGCTTTTCTTAGCTCCTTATTAAATTTTGAATAATTATGCTATTAACCAGTTCTTTTTGTCTTATTTAAGAGTTTTCTTACCTTGGAAATTTTTTTTGACAGATTTTTGTTCAACCACGGAGCGTCTTTCTGTATGTGCTGCTAGCTGGCCCTATAAGTTCCAGGTTTGATTTCGGAACAGTTCTGTATAGATCTCAGTGTATTCTCTTTGGGTTCCTGCCAGAGGAATTCTTGGTACAAAGACCTTCCAAAGTGAACACAATAATTCTGTTATTTTATAAGACAGCCTACATTCGGAGCACCAAAATTTATATCTGGGAATATACCCTTCGTTAAATATTTCTGGATTTTCGTAGACATAAAGTCTTAAAGGTACCTTTTGTTAATGTCAGTTTTGTATGGTGGGCGTTAGCATCACATCCAACAAATTGCTGTATCTTCCTTTGGGTGCAGTGATCAACCAGCCTTTGCACTTGGATTGGTAGTATATGATATTTCTTGATATTTCAAAAGCGTTTGATAGAGTTTGGCATCAAGCTTTCTTTCGAAAATGCGTGCATTTGGTATCGATGAATCTCTTCTTCGTTGGATTGGAAATTACCTTTCGGACCGTTCAATACATGTGTATTGGATGGTTACAAGTCTGATATTCATAAAATAAATGCTGGTATGCCCCAGGGCTCCGTTTTGTCTCCGACTCTCTTTCTTATTTTCATAAATGATCTCTTGTCTGAAACTTCCGATCCATTAAATTGTTTTGCAGAAGACAGTACCCTCAGCTTTTCATATTCGTTTCAAGATTCACTTTCTTGTTCTTCGGATGTGGAACTTGAACGGCAGCGTATGATAAGCTCATTAAATTCTGATCTCGACAGCATTGTCTATTGGGGAACAAAAAACCGTGTAGAATTTAATGCTTCGAAAACTCAATGCTGTCTTCTGTCGTTAAAGCGAAGCCCACCCTCTATGCCACTATCCATAATCCATGAGTGGTACTTGCATCTAGGAAACCGAACAGCTTTCAGTCCTGGGTATGTGCATCACAGACCACCTTCTGTGGAATGATCACATATTCGACGTCGCCAAAAATGCTGCGAAATGTCTAGGTTTTCTTCGAAGATGCAAGAAATTTGTCTCCCCTTCTGATCTGGCTGTAATCTATAAGGCCTTCATTGGGCCAAAGCTTGAGTACAACTCCCATATTTGGGCGGGTGCTCCTAAAACACATTTAAGTCTCTTGGATAGAGTTCAAAAAGTTCAAAATAGAGCTTTAAAACTGATAGATGATAGAGCTATAGCAGAAACATTTGCATCTCTCGAACACCGTCGCAATGTTTCGTGCCTTTCGTTATTTAATCGATATTTTTACAAACAATGTTCTAGTGAAATAGCCAGGTGCATTCCTCCCCTTACACAATTCCGCCGTAACACTCGTACTTCTAGGAATGCACATCAGTTTTCCCTTGAGTGGAGGTAGGTATGTAAGGTAAGGCTTCAAGGATTTTGTGTGCGGGATGGGGAAGGGCTGGGAGCGTGAGTAGCGAGGAGGTGAATTTTACCGGTTCTTGCGAGGAGCTTTGACCTGTCACTTTTTGTAGACAGTTAGCTTACCGAATTGGTAGTGAACCTGGTGGTTTGCTCAAATTATTATCTTCGCAGACCGAGCATCTATGGTGATCACAAGCAGCGGACCTTATCCTTTATGGTGCTCTCACAACTCAATAGGCCTGGACAACGTGATGGTGTGCATCTTGGGGATTTTGCTACCATGCACGTGATCAACTTGATGCCCTTCCAAGTACTCAGTTTCGGTACACTCTCCATAAGCCAATCCACTATTTCCGTCGTAATCAACCGAAAGCAGACTGGTCCTGAAGTACAGACCATATTAAGCTTCAGCTTATGCTTTCACCCAAGAGGGACTTCCTCGATTATGGCCTCCTGAAGTGCCGACAGCTCGTCGGCATTCGAGGTTACCTCAGGATAGTTTTCCGACAGGACAGCAATTCTGACGCTCAAGGCTGCACTTGCATACGAGAGCTTTCTTTTTTCTTCGTTCTCGTGCCTCTCTTTTACTTTTTTCCAGGCTTCCTGGGGGATATCCCTTCTGCCTGATAGTGTAAGTACCATTTTGTGCTTCACGTAACCCCTTCCTGAACGGGTCATCCAGGGAACCTGGTTTCCCTAGTTCTGGAAGCTTGAAGCTTCCTCGGCCATATTGACTATATCGGTTTCGTCGACTTGGTGGCTCTGTCGATGATGTACTTGATGATGCTAAAGATGACTTATTGACCAATTTGGATTTCAATTGATGAGTGGAAAAGTGATTAATAAATCTTTCCGTCGGCTTTTTTGGTCACTGTAGTTTTGGCAATGAAACAACTAGTTTACATTTGCTTTCCCGACGTTTCGGCAGGGGTTGCTGCCTTCTTCAGGGGAACTTTATTACGACAAAATAAACAAAAATAATACATTATTTGTTACATTCAGTGTCATAACAATTTAAACAATAATGTGTACACTCACTATTTATATATTATTAAATAAATTTTAACATTGAATGATTATTAAATCATTTATTAAAGGAAGAGCACTTCAAATGAAGTTTAGTCTATTTTACAAAGAAACTTATTTTGAAATAACGTTTATGAAGATGAGACGAGAGAGCAATAGACAGCAGAAATATTTTGTGTGTCTTGTTTTCTATTCATGTTGTTGTTGTTGTTTATTATGTGTAATGTCTCCAGAGTATAACGTTTGGATACATGTTTCTCCGTCTGCAGAACTTTGACACCATCAAAATCTGGAGAATGACCGCTTTCAATGCTGTGGCTTGCCAGGGCTGTCTTAGCAGGATTATTTGATTTTATGTCAGATCTGTGATTTGAAATGCGTTGGCGAAGGAATTGTTTTGTGGTGCCGATGTAGCACAGGTTGCAAGGTTCGTTCGACTTGCCATTGCAATTGATCTTGTAGATTACATCTGTCCGTTTGTCTTTATCTGGTTTTGTCTTAAGCTTTGTATAAAGGTGTGCAAGGGTTGTATTCGATTTGAAGGCCAAACGAACGTCGGTAACCTTTTTACTAATGACTTCTTTAAAGTTCTCAGTGAGACCCGGCACGTAAACCATGCTCTTAAAGTAGCCATCAATTGTATCTTTATTTTGCTCGCGGGGAATTTGTTGTCTGTGCTTTAAAAGCAGACCACGAATTATGGCTGAAGGGTAGCCATTATCGATGAGAATTTTAGTGACTTTTTTCTCATTTGCTGAGTGGAATCTTACGTCACTCAGTGTAAAAACTTTACGCACGAGATTGGATGCAGTGTTTAAAATGATGTGCCTGGCTTGATTGGAACGGAAGTTTATTATTCTGCCCGATGCTGTATTTTTTTGATACCAGTCAAATGTAAGGTGGTCATTTTCACGAAGGACTTTCACGTCGAGGAAAGCTATCGCTTTGTTTAGTTCCATTTCAACAGTGAACTTGATTTTTGGGTGGAATCCGTTGAGGATACGTAGAATGTTGTTGATATTCCGTTTGTCCATCACTGCAAATATATCGTCGACATATTTGGCAACAAACGTAGGTTTTTCTTCCATTTCCTTGAAGCATTCTTGTAATACGTGGTCTAGCACTAAGTCTGCAATGGTGGGTGATAGAGGGTTTCCCATAGGCATTCCAAAAATTTGTTTGAAAATATCCTGTTTAAATTGTATGTAATTATTCTCTTTCAAGCAAAAGTCCAAAATCTCCAGAAACTTGTTTTGATTGATTCTAGTGTTTTTACTAATTAATTCCCATTTCTTTTTGACTATGGTAATAGCAAGTTGTATGGGAATATTAGTAAAAAGAGACACTGCATCAAAAGAAACTAAAACATCATTGCCTGTTAATTTAATTTTTTTCGCTTTGTCAACAAATTCAAATGAATTTTTAACTGAGTGGGTTAAATTTGTCGACGCGCACTGTAGTATTTTGCCAACAAACTTCGAAAGCTCATAACATGGCAGTTTCATTGCTGACGTGATAGGGCGGAGGGGCATGCTTGCTTTATGAATTTTAGATAAACCATAAATGGATGGAAGCTGCGCTGTGTACGTAGTCATCTTCGCCTTTTCTCTGTCATCAATAATGTTGTTGTTGCTTAACCACTTAACAAGATCGTTGTTGCGAGTTTGCAGTGTTGTTGTTGGGTTATTCCTCATTACTTGATGATGGTGACTTCCCATCATTTGCCGCATCTGTGGCCATCGGTGTATCTTCCACTTGCACAGGAGGTATTCTCTCCATACATTCTTGTTTTCCTATAATCCGGAAGGTGTTCTACCTTGATTTGAGGTCGAGGTTCCTCCTGATGAGGACCGGTTTTGTAAGTTCCCGTAATGCATCCTCTTCAAGAACAAACCGATATCCAGTCTCTGATTATCGCCAGGGAAATCTCTTTCCATTTGATCTGCGGCTTCCTCGCGGTGTCATCCCGCGGAGTGTTGAATTTTTAAAATTGTTGTTTTTTGTAATTTAGGCACATAGTTCCCACGAGTAGCTGGAGATATAATGGGGTCGAGCCATACCAGAGCTCCACATTGTATGGTAAGGTCTTAGTTGCTCTTCAATTCGACCAACATCAAAGAGGTTCCATAATAAAACAGCCGGTACACCCCCTGGCTGCAAGCTATCGAATTGGCACGGATGGTTTAGTCTGAATTGGGGGGGCTGTTCTTGGTTCGTAACTCCTCAAAACTAACTCAGGTTTGGGCTGCCCCAAATCAGCGGGTCAGATGAGTATTTGATTCTTCTCGGCACCACAACAAGCTGACTGCTATGCGAAGGATTCTGTTTAGACTCTGCACTTAATTTTAACCTTACAAATTTATTATCTGATAGTGTTTGAGGATTAACAAGACCCCAGACGATTTATCTTGGTATAAATTGATAAATGAGTTGAGTTATCCCTTTGGCGTAAGTTGCAAGGGTTTAAGAGAAGACAATATTTGGCTTCGAATGAGTTGCTATTCAATTACATCATAGTTGATCAAATAATACTTTCAACTAAAACTTTGCAAGAAATCAAATTGAATGGAATCCTTTTTCCAACAGTAAAAATGTTTTACCATAAATTAAATTTTTATATTTTTTAACCTAGAGTTTTGACCAAAAACGTTTCATTCCCTTTAATACTGGTAATCCTTTTGAACTAAGCTTTGAACGAAGTCCTCTTTAAGTTTATGTGTTCAAAAAATCGTTTTTAAAAATTAAAATTAAAAGATTCAACTATTAAAACAATTTTATTCAGCTGTTTACACACAAAATAAAAAAATCTTCATCGAAAATAATATTCTTTTCCATTTTGTTTTCAATTTTGATTTTATGTTTTTGGTTCTTCAATTAAAAAAAAAAAGTGTTATTACAAAACTAAAAATCTAAAAACAACAAAACAAAAAATTAAGGAAATTGTAAAAACAAACAACCACAAATATTTTTACAGTGCTGATGGTCATTATGAAGTAACACTTATGACAAAAGCAACCGTCTATAGTAATGGTTTGGTTATATGGCAACCACCAGCCGTCTATAAGTCATCCTGTTCAATCGATGTTGAATATTTTCCATATGATGTACAGACGTGCATCTTAAAATTAGGAAGTTGGACCTATGATGGTTTTAAGGTGCCCATACATGATATTCTATTATTTTCCTAAATATAAAATTTAATCAAAAAATTAAATTAATTAAAAAAACAATTCAAGTATCATGCAAATTAATATTAATATGTGAAACTAAGTGAATTCATTGTTAAGATAACGGAATGTTAAATTTTTGATTTAATTAATAATTATTTTTATATTTTTTTTTTTATTTAATGATAGCGTTCTTCTTAGTCAAGTGAATAAGGCAATCGAAAATTGAATTCTGTGGGATGAAAAGGCAAATTTTTTTTAATAATGTTATTTTGGCTTAAAAAATATAAATAAATTAATTAATGCATGCAGATAAAAAAAAGGAGATAATTGATTTAAGTCATTTTCAAACTACCACAGAATTCAACGGGAATGATATTGTCATGTTTTAGTTGATTTGAATATTCAATGAATAAGTAACATTCCCGCATGAAAAACATTGCATGTCTTATGATTTATTTTAAAAACGGTCGGGCGGTTTTTTTAATAATCAAAAAACTAAACCATGGTGTTCTTAGAAAGATTGGGTTGGTCGTTTACTTACCCGAGATTATCAATTTATATAACACTCATTTCAAAAAACCTAAGCCGTAAGCGTCATTAGAAGTAAATTTAATTGGTAGAAATAAGCAGTTCTGGGGAAGTAAATGAACAAACCTATTGTAATACATACTAAGAAAAATCTGTTATAAGAAAATATTTGGTATTCTGTTTCTAAAAATACCATGTTAGCCAGACTTCAATCGAAAAATTTAAAGCTTTCAAAACCTATGGAAGATATCAATATACGGGTTCAAAGACTCCTCACAGGAGCATTGTTGTTCATTTACTCATGTGGGCAAGCCAATGTATCGAACGTGTTTTTATGTTCTGGAATACATGCAAATCTGAGCACAGCATACAGCGTTCACGGCTCTTCATCTCCCCAACTCACTCTCCTCGCACAAGGAGCCAAATATCGTTCAAGTAGCTTCCTTTCCAAGTAACCCGGCTTATCATCCATTATAGAGGTGTGCACTTCATCTAAGGTGCTAAGAGTTTTGAACCCATTTGCTTCTGCAAACTGATGTATCAGTAGTTTCTTAGTATAATTTATTCTGTTCCGACTGTTGGATCTGCAATAAAGATGTCATTTGTGGAGTTAATGTTTATTCCGAGGTAGACGAACTCCTTTGCTACGTCAAAGTGCCGCCACCAATAGTAGTTTTTTATTTTTTTTTTCAATGTAATTTTTTTTTTGGTCTTAACCTACTTCCAGACCAACAAGTTTCACCTCTACTTCCGTTACTGTGAAAGACTCTAATATGGTAAAGTGAGAGCAGCCGGCTTCATATCTTAAAACTCTCCGTGTTAATGCCCTGTACACTACCTCCTTTGGAAAAATATTGAAGAAATCAGGTCATAGTCACTGCCAATACTACCTATTATAATAATAATACCTATTTTGATGATGATGCATAAGCCGACAGCCTTTTTTCTGAGCATGCTTGGTTGATGACTTGATGCAAATACCCTACCCGCACAGTTTAGCTCCGTATTTGAAGAGTTCTATTCGCTGTCAGAAAACTTCTTTTTTTAGCTTTTATATAGCTAAACTTATCTCTTCCACTGGGTGATGAAAGTTGATTTTTTCTTGATCGATTTGTGTAATGATACTAATTAAGCTTCTATTAGAAATTCTATATTTTAATACATCTTCTCTTCCCTAAGCTTCAGTGACAAGGTAACCTTCGCTGTTTCAAAGATGTAACATTCCTATTTTTAACCCAACAGCTAGTTGCTTAAATAAATAAAATATAAATTGGGTGGCGCAACAGCTCATGGAGAACCAGGGCCTAGTGACTTACAACTCACAACCATTCCTGTGTGCGTGTTTGTTGGCAGGAATGGAGGGGACCTACAGTTTTCTGCCGAGTCCGAACGGCTAAATGAGAAGCACTTTTTTCACAACAAGTATACTCTTGGAGGATTTGTCAGTTCCTCGTAAGAGGCAGTACCTCGAATAAAACTTTTCTGTTTTTAGGTGGGCTGGGAATCGAACCCACACCTTCAGCATGACAGTCCTACCCACTAACCATCAAGCCACGAGGTGCTACTAGTTGCTTGGCTTTTTATAAAACCTCCGAATATTGTTGGATCACGATAATTTTCGATCATTCTAGCTGAGAGGCTGCGAAGGCCGCTCTTCTTATCTCTTCTCCTTGATTGATACTTAACTTTTTCTATAAAAATTTTCAGACTTTCATCATCATATACTCTTTTATGTTATAATATTGCAACACTGGACAGTTGGTTCTTGATTAAAGAACTTACATAGATGACTGTTTCTGCCTCAGGTACACCCTTGGAGGATTTGACAACTAAGTATATATATAGGTATGCTAAAAAGAACAACGCCGAGGTTTGTCTTCTATGTGATTTGGAGTTTCTTTTCTTCAAAGAAAAGGAATGGTCAGAGTTGACGTTTGCTCCTGGAAGATAAGATATTGGATACGAGCTTTGTATCAATTGGCACTTGGTCGATTCGGGTGACAGCCAGACTGCCTGCCGCCAGGTTTTTGAAACCTTAGTAAATATTTATTGATACCATTTCTTAATTATGATAAGGTTACGTTTAAATGGGTTGAAATAGCTACCAGTCATAAAGATTGACACACTTAGACCATGAGTTGATCCATTGTGATACCACATTAGTCTAGGAAACCCTTTTCCTTACTCAGTGAACCATTTGGAACTTCTTATGAAGCGTAACAGACTTCCTAAGTCTAAGTTTATTAGATCACTACGATCATTAAAGTAGAAATCACCAAGGTGAAGTCTTCTTCTGAGAGATAGAGGAAGGCAAGTGCATAGAAGATGAGAGATCGATCCTATCCCTTCCTCATCCATACAGCTTCTGCAAAATTCGTTAGAGAATACGCCAAGATGCGTTGCATGCTTTTCTATAGGACATAAGAGATAAAAAACACTTAGATCACTTTAAATCCATTACTGACCTAATTTGTGTTGGTGCCAAACAAGTGGTGAGATTGTTTTTTCTAAGGTTTGTTCACTCTAAAGCAGTGTTTTCCAACCTGGGGCGAACGAACGCCCCACAGGGTGGCAATTTTCTATTCCGATGCATTGCAACCGTTTAAGATTCCAATCTTAATAAGTGGGAATGCGAAAAAAGATCCCACTTTCACACATTTATTTTCGAAAAGAGTCCGGGTTCCATCTTGACTTGTTTAAACGTTCAATTGCGCCAAATTTTGTTCGGTTAAAAAAATGTGAAGTGACTGATACCGTTATTAATGAAGTTGTTGAACATTAGGAAAATGTATCGCCGGATTAAAAAAAAAAAAATTGATTCTGATTTATTCATAATTTGTAGGAACATAATTTAATTTTAGGGAACATTTCAGTTTTTGAGTGTTGAGAAATAGTTTGAGTATAATGTTGGGGGGACATAAGAATTTTGGAAAAGTTTTGGTAGGGCAGAGAATAAATATGGTTGGACACCGCTTTAAGGCATCTTTAGCATAAGTTTACATGCAGCGATCAGTATACCGTAATACCTTCATATGTATATCTGCCTTACTAGGTAGAAGAGGTAGAGTTGTTCCACTTTTTGCGAGTTCATCGGCCCTTAAATTACCTGGGATGTCTCTATGCTCCGGCACCCAACACAAATGAATGTTAAATTGCTGCGCCATCTCCAGCAGAGATGAACGTCAATTTAGGATTTGATAGCTTCTTGATTATACGAGTAGATGCGGATAACTGTGGTTGATATCACCTTTTCTTTCAGCCAAGATAAGGCTTCTTCGACCGCCATAAGTTCCGCCTAGAACAAGCTACAATGATTAGGAAGACGGAAGGAGAGACTTAATTTTAGTCTTTCTGAGTACACACTACCACCCACCCCGTCATCAGTGTAATGACGAACATCTGAGATCTGACACAATACCAATAGCCAGTGTCATGTGAATATATTAGTCCACATTATCGTTTCAGCCATGATTAATTTGTTGGCAGAATCCCTGATAATTTTTCACTCATTTTGGACTGTAGTGTAGTTTATGAATATACATATAAGGGACCTTGACAAATAATGTTTGGGTTTGATGAGCCAGTATCGTTTACGGTATCTCTATCTATACAATTCATAAATGCTTCGCTGTTTTAAACTGACCAATAATTTGCTATAGATTTTGTGACTAAGCACGATTATAGCAATAAATTTCTAATCAAATACATAGTAATAGGATATTGTCACACGGCCATAGCCAGGTCTACGCTAGGGTGAGCCCAACAATAAGCTTATAGCTCATCCAAAAATTTTCTAAGGTATTTTAAGATTTTCCAAGTTTTTGAGACAAAATATTCGTTTGCTTTGAAATAATATTTGAAATGTACTTATGCCACAATATACCAATTATTCCGTTTTATTCCGCACACTTTGATTGCTTCGTCAGTAAACCGGGGACTCTTTGGTTCATTGGTCTATTTGCGCTCTTGTGTGCTTTTGTTGCCAGTCACTTGATCTGTTATTTTTCAGTCAAAAGTGTGTTCCGATTGAGTTCAACGTCAAAAGTGGAAGCTATCATTTTGTAAGAACTGTCAGATGTTAAACTGCAAAGCAAAAACAGAAGCACGTCTCTTTTCGAATGGCAATCAGGAAAACCGATTCGATACGTGTGCGATTTTTTTTCGATTTTGAAATCAGATCCAAAAGCTTTTTTTTTTTCTTTTCACGGCAAGAACTGTCATTCTGGCATCATTCGAAAAGGCTATTAAATGAAGTTTAAAAAGTTGAGTTTTTATATTTAATTTTTAATATTATTTTCAGAAAATTTCACCGTTTATAGTTAATCAACTTGAAATATTAAAATTCCACATAAAAGATCCCAACGAATGAGCATTTTGCAGTTTGTGAATGGGAAATGAAAGGAGAGAGCAGTATATTGCTATTTGTCAAATAATTCTACAATAGTGTTTCCCAAACTTTTTTGTGCTCTGTCCCACCAAATCTTTTTTCAAAATTCGTATGTTTTCAACAATATTCATACAATTTTTATTATTCAAAAAATTTAAATTTTCACTAGAAAACTTGAATGGTTAAAAATTTCGAAGAAATCGGCAGAATCAGAAAATTTGTCTTTTAAATCTGTTGATACATTTCTCAGATGATCAAGAATTACATTTATAACGGTAGCAGTCACTTTACATTTTTGGAGCCAATAACACCTGTCAAAATTTGTGTTGTTAATATATATGTCTGGCATATCAATAAGGGTGAAGTTGCTTATAAAATATATCTAGTTTTTCAAAAATATTGACTAAATAACTCACAAATACCTTCCATCGAACGTTTACTAATTGCATTGCCATTTGATCACTTAAGAGAACCAAAAAGTTCCACAAATCCTTTGAAAACAGTTTTAAAAGCCATTTTACTTCAATGTGAAGTATAAGTCCCCCAAGGTCTTCATTTTGCTCTTTAAAAAATAGCTGAAAAAAAATGTTCACAATTTGGCACAAACGAAAGTTTGAAGAAGCCTAAATTGAGCCCCAACTCTTTTCTAAAATAAATGAGTGCGAAAGTGAGATCTTTTTCTCCTTTGTACTCATTTAGTTTTTGCTTTTTAACAAAAACTCAGTCAGTTTTACTTGCCAGTTTTGTGTGAAAAGAAAGAAACTTTGTACCGACTACAAAAAAGAGGAGTTTCTCTTAATATTTCCTAAATGGCATTTAAATTACTTACTTACTTTACTTTTGATGGCGCTACAAAGCGAGGTGCTCCTGGGCCTTACTTAATATGCCTCTCCAGCCGGCTCGATCTCTAGCCTGCTGTCTCCAATTTCGCACTCCAAGCAGTCGGAGGTCTCCTTCTACCTGATCTTTGCATCGAAGATGAGGTCTACCTTGGCTTCTAACTCCCTCTGGTATGGCGTCGAAGACCTTACGCGCTGGAGCATCGATATCCATCCGCTCTACATGGGCCAGCCATCTTAACCGCTGGATGCGGATTTTTTTAACTAGGCTTATGTCGCTGTACAGCACGTATAGCTCGTTGTTGTATCTTCTTCGCCAGACATTGTTTTCTCGATCTACGCAAACAGGACCATAAATCGTTCGTAGTACTTTTCTCTCGAATACAGCAAGGGAGCTTTCATCCGACTGGGAAAGGGTCCATGCCTCTGCACCATACAGCAGGACCGGGATGATAAGTGTTTTGTAAAGCGTCTCCTTGGTTCTTCTCGATAGGGCTTTATTCCTCAATTGCTTACTTAGCCCAAAGAAACAGCGATTAGCAAGAGTTATTCTACGTGTGATCTCCGCGCTGATGTTGTTTTCCGCGTTTACAGCAGTGCCCAGGTAGACAAAATCACTGACCACCTCGAAGTTATACCTATCAATAGTCACGTTCTGACCAAGTCGGTGGTGGGATTGGACTTTTGTTGATGAAAGCATATACTTCGTCTTGTCCTCGTTTATGGTCAGTCCCATTCTACCAGCAGCTAACTCCATTGTAGTGAAAGCACCGGTTACTGCTCGCTTTGTTCTTCCTATCACATCAATGTCGTCAGCAAACCCAAGTAATTGTGTTGATTTATTAAAGATAGTGCCTGATGTACTGGCCTGGGTGCGTCACCTTGTCTTAACCCTCTGGTGGTGTCGAAGGTTTCTGTAGAATCCCTACCAATCTTGACGGAACAGCGAGCATTCTCCAACGTCATCCTGATAAGACGTATCAGTTTAGCAGGAATTCTAAAGCTGGACATGGCACGATATAGTTCGTCTCTATTGACACTGTCGTAGGCTGCTTTAAAATCGACGAACAGGTGGTGGGTATCGATTTTAAATTCTTGGGCTTTCTCCAGGATCTGGCGTAGCGTGAAGATTTGGTCGGTTGTAGATTTGCCAGGTCTGAAGCCACTTTGGTAAGGACCTATTAGATCGTCAGCAAACGGCTTAAGACGTTCACATAATACGCTAGATAAGATCTTATAGGCGATATTTAAAAGGCTTATGCCTATATAATTGGTGCAGAGTAGGCGGTCTCCTTTTTTGTGGATCGGGCAGATGGTACTGAGATTCCAATCGTCGGGCATACTTTCCTCCGACCATATTTTGCAGATGAGTTGGTGTATACTCCTGACCAGGTCATCTCCAGCGTATTTAAAAAGTTCCGCTTGTAGACCATCGGCTCCAGCTGCTTTGTTCGATTTTAGTCTGGTGATGGCTACTTTTATCTCATTTTGGTCGGGCGGATGTAGCTCTTGGTTGTCATCTAGATTGACTGGTTCGAGTCGATGATTGGCGGGATCTTGGCTGTCATCGCCATTCAACAACTCGTTAAATCTCTCCAGATGGCTAACATCGACTGGGTATCTACTACCGTGTTTCCATCCCCACCTTTGCAGGGCCCAGGGCGGCTTGTGAAGCCTGATGTTGATTGTTTCACTCTTCTGTAGAAATTTCGCACCTCTTTCCTGCTATAGCATCTCTGCATCTCCTCAACTTCACGTTGTTGGTGGTCTTTTTTCTTTCTCCTTAGCAAGCGTTTCTCATGTTTCCTTCGTTGGACGTAGAGATTTTTGGACGCTCTAGTGTCCCTGTCGATCCACGACCTGTAAGCCTCCATTTTGGCTTTGTTTGCCTGAGCACATTCGGCGTCGAACCAGGGGTTTCTCGGAGGTGGTTGTGAGAAGCCCAACACTTCTGACGCTGCAGTTCTTATGGCTTGTTGACATAGCTGCCATTGGTCTTCCGGGTTCATATTTACAGTCGTGGGATTTCTCGCAAGCTCAAGGGATACGCGGTCGGCATAGGCTGTAGCGGTCACTTCCGATTGTAGTTGTCCAACATTGAATTTCCTCTGCGTGGTCGTTGATCGCCTTAGAGCTTCCATGGATATTCGCAGTCGAAGTTTGGCACCAACAAGGTAGTGGTCCGAATCGATGTTGGCTCCTCGGTATGTGCGAACATTCAAAATGCTTGAGGAGTGTCTTCCGTCAATCGCGACATGATCGATTTGGTTGCAGGTTCGACCGTCTGGTGACCTCCATGTGCCCTTGTGGATGTCAAGACGTGGGAATCGTGTACTGCTCACCACCATGTTTCTCCCAGCTACAAAATCGATGAGCCTGAGTCCGTTATCGGAGGTGGTATCGTGCAGGCTGTGCCTTCCGATCGTCCTACCAAACATGTCCTCTCTCCCAATTTTGGCATTAAAGTCTCCCAAGAGAATTTTGACATCATGTTTGGGGCATTGCTCGTATGGTTTGGCGAGGAGAAACTTTCCTTGGTAGCGTCGTCTTTCTCTTCTGTAGGGGCATGTGCGCTTATAAGGCTTATATGGTGGAATTTGGCATTGATACGAATCGTCGTCACTCTCTCGCTGATTTCACGAAAGCTCAAGACACTTTGCCTAAGTCTTCCTCTGACAGCGAATCCGCATCCAAACAAGCGCGACCTCCCATCAGTGTTGCCAGAAACACCGATTTATCGTAATTCTCCCGATTTTCAGACCTGTTTCCGATACACCGATTTTTGATCGAAATATGACACTTTTCCCCGATTTTCAATATTTCTTAAGCTGAAATAAATCTATCTGCGTCACAAAATTCCTTTTAATAACGAGTCGTTGTTGTCACGTTACAGAGAATATTACTTTTCAAAGAATACTTGAAGTTCAAGGAATGCAATTGTTTGAGCTTAAAAGTATCTGAATGAATTATGTATTCAAAACAGTTAAAATTAGCAATTTATTTTAATCAAAACAAATATATTTAAAATAGTAATAATAAACTTAAATCTTTGAAGAATTTTTTGTCTTATTATCTACGTTTTCCTTTGTAGGAGAAAAAGTCGAATTTATAAACTTTTTCTAACTCTAGACATCCGGCCAACTCCAAAAAGATATAAGCTTTGTTCACTGTTGTCTTAAAGTTGTCCACTAGACAACGGAATTAGTAGCCTAAGATTTGACAAACTTTTCATTTTATTTAATTAAATAAATTATATTTCCAACTACTCAAAACTTTTAAGAAAATCAGTATCAATAGCAATAGTCTAAGAAATCAAGAAATCTAATAAATAAGGGTGTAAATGTTTAAACATATAGCACCAATCGTGCTGCACCATATACAAGACTATTAAATACCTAAGGGAAATATTTATTTTTGATTTTGAAGTTTTACGTACTGTTTACTAACAATATAACAATTTAAAATGAATTTAAATAAAATAAATAAAACAAAGTTGCTTCTTGAAAAAAAAAAATACTTTTCAGCTTCAAACAATTTTTTTCAAAAGAAATCTGATTTTATTTACTTTAAGAATGAAAAAATGTACAATCTGAAAAACATATTAGGAAAAAATCAGCAAATGCCTTTTTTATAAAAATCGAGTGGTTTTGAAGCTGGCATGACTTTTAGGGTTAAAGCTGTTTCCCCGACTTACACCGATTTCTAGAGTGGCAATCTCCCGATTTCAGAAAATATTTTCTGGCAACACTGCCTCCCATCGAGGCGGCAGTTCCCGTAGTAAAAATCACAGTTTTCTGTTTTTCTCAGGCCCGGTCCATCCCATCGCATCTCCTGGAGAGCTGTCACATCAGCTTTGAGGCTGGCTAGGGCCTCGGCCAGCTGTTCGGCTTTGCGCGGCCTGTTCAATGTACGCACGTTCCACGTACATACACGTAGATCATTGTCCGTTTTTCGTTTGCGGGGGGGGGGGGGGGGCGTCAACATTTTTGGTTTGTTCATCCGAGGCATAATTCATATTTTTCATCACAATCAATTTTCCCTTTCATGACCGGCTCGTGAGGCCTGTGCAAGACGTGTGAAGATCGTTGGGGTTGGATATTCAGAGCGTATCTTTTCTCCTGCTCCTAGTTCCTATAGGAAGGCAACCCAGGTATCATCAACCCATGGATCCGATGGATCCAACGCTCGTCGTTAGTTCACCTTTCGGTTATCCAGCGGGCACCACGTGGAGGTGACGATGCGATTTCGCCCACCTATTGCATTTAAATTGGTATTCTTAAATTAAAGAGAAAAAATAAAATAAAATAAAATAAAATAAAATAAAATAAAATAAAATAAAATAAAATAAAATAAAATAAAATAAAATAAAATAAAATAAAATAAAATAAAATAAATTACAAATTACTCTCTCAATTGGAAAAAAAATGTCCGAAAGAACTTTCGTTAGATTTATGCCATGATTAAGACAAAAATCGGGTACTACATGGGTACCCATGAGTCTCGGGTACCCAAGTACCCGGGTACCTATGTGTCTCGAATACCCGAGGACCGGCAACACTGGAGAGCTCTGCATTTAAAGTATAAAATTCGAATGTAGTACAAAAAAACTCAACCTTTAGAGTTTAGACCAAAGAAAGTGCATGTGTGAAGTAAAAATATTGTATTGTTATTTAACAATACAATACGTAGTCGGCTACGCGGGAAGTTGAAGATACTCGGGTTCTAGAGTCCTCGTGTACCCGGGTATTTCAAGTATTCGGGTATCCAGGTATTTCGGGTACCCAGGCACTTCCCTGGTAGTGTACCTGGATACGTATCTCAGCTCTCTCCAACTCTTCCCCAGTTGTGTTGATAGCTGATTCCTCTTCGACCGTTCTTCGCCAAGTAATTATTCTAGGTTGGCCCACTAGTCTGCCTCACTGCGTGATAGGGTTCCATTGCATCGCATGATCGCAATACACTCGTGATCTTTTCGAGTACATAAATAAATTTAATATACATAATAACAAAATCGATCCATGTTATACATTTTTTAATATTTTTTATTTCCGGAGCATGTTTATAAAGTTTTTATTTTCTTTAAAAAATAACAAAAACAAAATAACCAAATGATTTCAGTTACAATAAATGCAGCAATATAAACTCAAAGCTCGGTCAAGCCCTCGTTTAAAATAAAAAAAAAACAAAATACACGCAAATTAAAGTTATTATTTTCTGCATGATTAATTAATTGGCTAAGTTTTTATTTAAATGCATGTCCACACAAATTAAACCAATACAATTTCCAAAATTAAATAACCAATTCATTGAATATTCAAAATGAATATATATTTTATTAATTAATAAACATTATTAATTTTGAAGTTAATGGAAAATTTTAGCTACCATTTAAATAAGTGTTTTATTTTTCGTGTTACTTGTTGTTGTAAAGGAAACTAAAGATACATGAAATGAGAGAACAAAATATTTAAAAAAATGAAAAGAAATATATATTAATTTTTATTGGAAATTTTTTCTTTAATAACTAATATTAATAATTAATAAAATAAAAATATTTTCTTACAAATAAAAGTATAAATGGTTTTTATTAATTGACTTATCTTCTTCTTTTCTCTTTTTTATAAATTTAAACCAAAAAATAAAACGCATTTTAAAATTGTTATTCAAGTGTGGCATCGGCGAACTAAAATAAAACGATCGTTTAAACTTTTGAACAAAACAAAAACTTCAAAAACTATATAAATCTAAATGTGAGAAAAAGTTTTCAATATCTCTGTGCACTTTTAAATATCTTATAACATATTTAATATTTACAAAAAAAAAAAAAATAATTTTTATTCAAAATCAGTAAACATTTGATTTTTCTGTGAATGATTGATGATGATTTACGGGACTTGTAGCTATTATAACAAAATAATTTTAATTTGTGGAAAATATTATTCTTCTTGTTATATAGTGTTCATAATGAAGTTTTAGATTAAAACACATTTGGCAAAGCTAGAGTTATGTCAGTATAAATGTTATTTTGGTTTTTATAAGTTTTTGTAAAGCTTATGCTTGAAGCTAATTATCTTCTTTTTTTTCTTTTATTTATTTTTAAGATGGACAAAGACCTGATTGAAAAATGTTCCAATAAAAAACGTTCATAGATAACGTTAGGAAAAACATAACCTACATATGTTTTTGGAAATTATTTAAAAGGGTCAAAAGTAAACATTAATTATTTATGTTATTATTATTTGGAAGCAGCTTGTAACGCACTTGCGGTTTTCTACTCTACCTATTCAACGGAAGAAAATAGTGTATATTTTTTGACTATTATGCTAAAGGGCTTTTCACATGAGCTGCGATCTGCGAAAGCGAATACATTTTTTTAAGGCAATTCCAAGCGCAAATATAAATAAATTCTTATTTTACTTTCTCAACAAAGTGACCAACAAGATGTTTTCTGTGAACTGGTTAAACACTTATTCACAATCTACAACATCAGGATGCATTCCACAAATCTGCGAATGAAAATTCTCTCGAATTCAATTATTCTTAGTACTAATTTATTTTTTTTACAATTCGCTTGTGTTGGCGACCACTCATGCGAAAGGAAAGTCCAAATTCATGACCATTCGCAATTCGCATCAGTTCGCTATTCGCAGCTCATATGCAAGGGACTTAAGAACGCAAACGACGCACGTATTGATTAGAAGACGTTTCAGGCGCAAAAATAGAACTTGCGATTGCAAAAGTGAATATTTGATGACAAAAAAAGTACATGTGTTGCCCGCCATTTTGAAGAAGAACGTTGAAAAACGTAAACTCGATTGGAAGTGGAGCTATATTTTTTATTTGATTTTTGTAGGTTACAATATCTTATAAAAAACTTATTTTTACAAATATTTTGATATATTCCTTCAAATGAAAAGATATTGTCGAAAAACATTCGAAATTTATAAATACAAAATAGTTTTTAATGTTTATCTCGCATTTTATATAATTTCCTATATCTACATTAAGTCACAAAAAAGAACACATCACAGAAATTATGCTGGGTTGCAGCCACTTTTAAGTCGCAACTATAAAAATCTCAAGTGTGTTCCCAGCCTCATATAAATTAATTTTTTTTTTCATTCAGGTCTTTGGTCATAAACATAAGGACATAAGGGGATAGTATGAACATTATAATAGACAAGTCTATGAACGTTCAAGGATATCGGTGTATGGTAGCGTAGGGTGGGACTAGTTGGACTATGCGAATAACTCAAAAACCACAAGAGCGAAATTAACGCGATCATATATGAATGATGCATGCGTACAAACCAACACGTGCTAGACAGCTAGACCTTATTTAAGTTGGATCTTGCCTGTCGAAGTAGATCCACGTGCTAATTTGTGTTTTGGGTACAAAAGAAAAAAAAAGAAGATTTTTTTGGCACCTGTTACTGTAGTGAAAACATTCAAAACTCCAACAAGGATTAATAATTCAGCCTATTGAATAGACCGGATTATGAGGGGTATAATACAACAATTATACGTACGTTTTTATAATTGAATATGTTTTTTTCCCATTAGCATGCTTAAAACCGAAAATGCAATTAAAATAACCCTAGCGTTTCTGAGAGAATGGTCACACTGGCCACTTTTCAATATTTTTGCGGTAGAGCTCGAAAACTAAGCCGAATTTGACAATTTTACATTTCAAACTTTTTGATCAAAATTTAATTTTTTATTGATGTGGATAGTTCAAAATATTTTATAAGAAAATTTTAGCAGGAATAGTAAACAAAAACCAACCTGTTTAAATTTTGTTATGAAATTTTCTTAGCTATTTAATTTTGAACAAAAAGTTTTAAATGTAAAATTGTTGAATTTGGTTTAGTTCCCGAGTTATACCAAAAATAGTGAAAAGTGGCCAGTGTGACCACTCCCCAGAAAAGCATGGGTGAATTTAGTAGAATTTTCGTTTTAAGTGAGCTTATGCGCCAGACAAACATACTCACTATTAAAAAACCCTTGCACGTAATTCTTCTTTTATAAAAGGTCTTTTCAATAGGCTATTTTATTAAATTAGTATTCTGTTTCTCAACAGCTTTAAGCGATATTTGTTTTTAAATGACAGAATATGTTCATGAAACTATGGATTGGGCAAGTTCCACTAGGTTGAGAAACTTTGACGCTAAATTAAAAAAAACATGTTTTTTTTTAATTTGTACTTTTTTTTCATTTATATAGTATGCATAGGTTTAACCGAAAAACTGATAAAGGTGGGGAACCTCAATAACGGGTACATACTACATACCCACAGCCGCAAGAATTATTTTATCTATAGAAGAGAAATGTTAGATGGAAGTGGTTTCTGAATCTAGAACACACAAAACAACTTTTAGAAGTATCTTAAGATATGTTTTGTATTAAGTTTTAATTAAGGATCAAATTCAGTTTTAATAAACGAATTCGATGCCTTTGATGCAACTTCTTTTTTCATTTGACAGACATTGCTCCAACTTACCCCATCAAATGGTCAAACTTGCCCTGCTGGTGGGATAAGTTAGACCACTTGGCAGGTGCGAATCCAGGATTTTGTTCAGGGAGAGGAAATGTTTGTGAGTTTCCACAGTCTTGATGAGGTCTACAGAAAATTGGAGTTGACTTCATACCGCTTTACACACCTAGTCACACAAAGTAATGTGAGTGGATGAATTTGAAATTTGAAGAAAAGCTTAATGGCACAGCGGTATGTTCCCACAGATTAAGTTAGAGTTCGAGTGAAAGTTTTAAGCCTCTTTTATAGCTGGAATAAGATATGTAATCTGGCCAATGGCCTTGCATCATCTGCGTCAAAAATGCATTTGCAGAATGTTCTCAAACGCAAACTGCAAAAGTCTTATGTTCAAAAAGGCAAGTACAAGTTTTATTGCATAAGCATTGTGTTCGATAATGCAGCTTGTCACTTGTTTGAAAACATCATCGATGTGTAATTCTGCGGTAAAAAAATCGAGTTGACGACCAAAATATTGAGAAGCCAGAGAACGTGTTCCTAAACGTCTAATGCGTTTGCAAGAAAATTGAATGACGTTGACAAATAAAGATCTTATGCAAACAAAACCATTGCATATTTTTGGCAATAGCAATATTCGCATTAATATATGAAGATCATTTAACAATGAAATTGGCGGTTACTTGACGTTTTCAAATAGGAACAAAAACAATTATCCCTAGGTGTAGAAGTCCCATCCAATTTAAAACTTCGGCATTGACGGCTGTTGTCGTTTCCTAGTTTCTATCTAATTTGCTTCATCGGACTCGTACTTACTCTTCATGTGCGTGAAGTTAGCACCGCCATTTTTGATTTTCGAAAAAAAATGTGCTGTATTGTGCTCATCTTGTGCTGGCTTCTGTCGTAAATATTTTTAAAAAGTTCGGAAATTTGCAAATTTTACGAATGATTTTTTTTCGAAATTTCAAAATTTCTTAAAAAAAAAAAGTTATGCTGCATTGTGTTCAAAAAATGCTACTAAGATCCAACAAGAAAAAAACGAAAATGCACATAGTTGCATTTATTATGGCCAAAACTAAACCTTGCGAAGGGCTTAGCGTGAAGTTAGCACCGCCATTTGCGCCATTTTCAAAAAAAAAGTTGTGCTGCATTGTGCTGAACTTGTGCTGCCTTTGCCGTTAATATTCTTAAGAAATTTGCAATTTTGCAAATTTTACGGATGAAATTTTTTCAAATATTACAATACAGCACAACTTTTTTTTTTTGGAAAATCGCAAATGGTGGTGCTAACTTCACGCTTCGCAAAACTGTTTTTTGGCCTTAAAAGTGCGAATTTTTTTGTATCTCTTTGGAATATGGCTGTACAAATTGAGCACAAGACAGCACAACTTTCACTTTTTAGGAATTATGAAATTTCGCAAAAATTTTATTCGTAAGAGTTGCAAATTTGCGATTTTTTTAAAAATATTTACGGCACAAGGCAGTACAAGTTGAGCACAATGCAGCACAACTTTTATTTTGAAAATGGAAAATATATACCACTGTAGTTTATTACCTTAGCTTTATTTAAATATTTTAATGTTGTAGATCTGAGCATTTGAAGCAAAGTTAGAATTTTTTGAAGTTAATTAAATCGACGTATTTTAAAGAGTTTTTTAAATTAAAATCAATTTAAAGGTGGAAAATTTAGATACCTTAGTGACCCTGCCAGCTCTCCTGTTCCATTCAACTATATAAAAAAAAAAAAATTCGCGTAACTTGGAATTCCCAACGCAAATTCGTTTAACTAGGACTAACCAATATTGAACAATATCTCCAGTGCACACCGATGAGAGTGATGTTGCTGATCCTCATTTTCACCTAAGTTCTTGCACCTCTGATAGAAGTTCTTGAAGCTATGCAAATATCTCATAAATACAAAATCTTAACTAATGATTCTCATTTTGTCTTATAATAGCCTATTGAATAGACCGGAAAATGAGAGGTATAAAGGAACAATTACGTGCAAGGGTTTTTATTATTGAATATGTTTGTTTGGCCCATAAGCATGCTTAAAACCAAAAATGCTACTAAATTCACCCATGCGTTTCTGATTGGTCACACTGGCCACTTTTCAGTATTTTTGGTATAACTCGAAAACTAAGCCGATTTTGACAATTTTACATATAATACTTTTTGTTCAAAATTAAATTTTCTATTGGAATGGATAGTTCAAAAAATTTTACGAAAAAATTAAAGAAGGAAAAGTTAACAAAAACCAACTTAAAAAAAATCAAAAAATCAAGGATATCTAAATTTTTTAATAAATTGTGCATAACTTTTTTTGAAGCAAAGATAGGGTCAAGACATGCACAGACAAAACAAAGTAGAGACTAAAGGCCTTAATATGGCATGTTCAAAAATTAATATTTGTTCAAAATTGACAGAGATATTCCCATTCAAACCTTATCATTTCCTATAATTTTTCTCAGTTTTGGCCCCAAAGTCCCTTTTTTCGGTAAAACATGGCAAATTTCACTTTCGTAAAAATGTTCGAAATCAAAATTTTGATATAATATGACACTAGAACTATAGAGAATTTATAAAAAGGATGTAAGTTCGCAATTTCGTTTTTTGGCTGTTTTTAAATGCGTTCAGACCTACAGACCGAACGGCTGGTCCGATTAACATAAGATTTGGTATTAGGTGCTAGGAACGTTAAATTTGTCATAAAGTACCAAAAAATAGGCTTTCAGGCAAAAACTGTGGAAGATGATAAGAAATGGTTAAGTTTGAATGCTATATCTCTGTCAATTTTTAAATAATATGGCTTCTCTAACATGTCATATTAAAGCCGTAAGACTCCAGTTTACTTTGTTCATGAATGTCTTGGGCGTATCTTTGCTCCGAAAAAAGTTATGCGCAATTTAGAAAAAAAAATTAAAAATCTTTGATTTTTCGATTTTTTATGTTGGTTTTTGTTTACTTTTCCTGCTTAAATTTTTTTTTTAAATTTTCCAAACTATCCATTTCGATATAAAATTTAATTTTGAACAAAAAGTATTATATGTAAAATTGTCAAATTTGGCTTAGTTTTCGGGTTATATCAAAAATACTGAAAAGTGGCCAGCGTGACCATTCTCTCAGAAACGCATGGGTGGATTTAGTAGCATTTTCGGTTTGAAGCATGCTTTTGGGCCAAACATATTCAATAATAAAAACCATTGCACGTAATTGTTCCTTTTTAAAAGGTCTATTCAATAGGCTATAAGACAGTTTTTAGGGAAGGACATTTCAAAACAAGGCAAAGTAAACGAAATAATATCGAAAATAAATTAAGATAAGATTGAAAATGTAGAGATAGGTCAAAAGACATAAAAACAGGTTTTGTGAGTAACTAATTATTCACTTTTTCATAAGATAAACAATGACTTTTTGTCACAATAAGGTATAATCATGAAAAAAAGAAACAAACAAAATTGTCACAACTCAAAACTTTTTTTTTAAAGTGTCGGAACTCAAAATAACTCATTGCCTTCTCAACGAAAAAATCACGAAAAATGTCATATCTCAAAAATATTGATTAGAATGGTTAAAAATGGGAAATAAATGCTTGATATCTTGTGTAGATGGCTAAAAGCCTAGCTCCTTTTACTTAAATTGCTTATTTCTTAGTTTTACGTTTCCTACTTTCCCAGAACGGTTTTTTGCCGCTACTGAAAACCTAAGATTTTTGAGTTGTTACATGTGTGATACATTCTTTCAAAAAAAAAATTTTTGTTTTTTTTTTTTTGTAGTCAAATAATAAAAATAAAGGCATGCCTAAAATATAAACAAAGTAACTGAATACATTTTTAATAAATTACACATTTTATTTAAATTGATACGAAATGATTTAATTTTTTTGAGACGCATTTATCTTCCTGTATTAAATGTCAAATTCCTTAACAATTCAAAAGTATGGTGTTTTTAAATTATGGGAAAAGCATGATTCAAAAGACTGATACACTTAGCTTTTTGGGATGGTCTTATTTCTTTTTATTAGGAGGACATATGCTTTCAGTCAAAAAAAGAACTTATTTTTAAATTTTAAGGTTTTTTCAGTTATAGTAAGTTATCTTTTTTTCCTTCAACCCAAAGATTGGCAGTCTACTCCAACTGAAAATCATAGGATGGCGGGAAATTAATTCCACCCATCATGTTTCACAATATATTTTTGGCCTTAATTTTATATTCATCGACCGCCTTTGCCATCAATACTGTTTGGCCTTCATGTTATCCTCAGTTTTACAACTTGAAGACATAAACTGGGTAACCTTTATAACTTAATAACGCCCGCTGATGTGTAAGGGAAAATCAGTTATGGATGAAGGATGAGGCTTCATGCTTCCTAGAGTTTAGCGAAAAGTCAAACCTTTGTTGTTCTTAAACATCTGTTATTCCATTCGTCTGTTTTGATTTGCAAATTTTTGTCGTTATTTTCCAAATAAAATCTGCATAATCGAATTAAATTTTCAATAACTTGTTTTACAAAAGGTTTGAATCAAAACCGTCCATTTGTAAAGAGTATAGTTCAATCGGCATCTGGGCACAGAGATAAACAGGCCGGTCGGCGTGACGAAGTATATCAGGAAAAATCCTTTTACTTACTTCTGCCGAGAGTTTTTTTTAGCGAAACCAAAACTTTTTTTATTTCCTAGGCAAATAAATTGTAAAACGTTGTTTTTTAATAATTTTGTAATATGTTTGATTGTACATAAGTAAACCATTTTAAACATTTTGTCAACAAAATTCGGTTAGCTCTAAAATTCAAACCTAAAGCCTAGTTTATCATCATCAAGTCCTGTAACCCCGGTTGGGGCATAGGGCGCCAACAAATCTTTTCCATCCTTCACGGTCTGCAGATAGATATTTTAACTGTGGCCACGTCTTTCTCTGAGAGTCTGCTTTTGCTGTTGATTTCCATGTTGTTCTTGGTCTTCCAACCCGCCGTGCACTATGAGGATTCCATTCAAAGGACTGCTTGGCTTGGCATTTACGCTTTCTTATGTCAACGTCCAGCCGCTCTTGACTTGTCCTGCGCCACAATTCCTCGTTTGATATAATTTGTGGCCAGCGAATTTTTAGAATATGGGCGTAGACAACGGTTCACAAAAACCTGCTATTTCTTTGAGATGGTAGTCGTGACTTTCCAGGTTTCGCAAGCATATAACAGCACAGATTTGACATTGGATTCAAAGAATCTCAACTTTGTGCGCAAGGAGATTTGCCAGGATTTCCAAATTTGGGAAAGAGAACCGAAGGCTGCGCGAGCTTTATTTATTCTACTTTGAACGTCCAGATTAGTACCACCATTTGCTGAAACAATACTTCCAAGGTAGCTAAGTTGTTCAACCTCTTCAACTGGCGTCTCCTGTATTAAAATACGCTGATGTGTGGAGCGGCCTCTGAGCATTATTTTTCTCTTTTTGCTATTTATTTTGTACCAACACTGGCCGTCAAAACATCGTCTATTGCCAGTAGAAAGAGAATTGGTGATAGAACATCCCACATTGGGGGAATTCTCCTACCAAGGAGTGATCTCCATATACATTCACGGTTGACTCGGTCAAAAGCTTTCTCAAAATCCATGAACATGAGGTAAAGCGGTGATTGAAACTCTGCAGACTGCTCAAAAACGATACGCAGAGTGTTGATATGCAGAAAGCAGCTTGATGCCTCTTGAGTTTAGACTCGATTCCAACTTTTATCGAGAATGATGAATGCTATTAGTTTTGGAAAAACGGACAAAACTGTAATACCCCGCCAATTATTGCAATTCTTAAGGTCACCTTTCTTTGGCAATTTAACAATCACACCATCTTTCCAGTCGCTGGAATAGATTTCGTTTTCCCACACAGCTTGTACCACTGGATGTGGAATGCTAGTTCTGACGGGATCCGCTTTCAAAAATTCGGCTGGTGTTCCGTCATGTCCAGTACTGTAAGGGGTTCGATTTCAATACCCATATTAGATCTACGCATCCGTAATACCATTTGCAAAAATGATTTTTCCATATTCTCAGCACCGACTGCGATTTTGAAAAAAGGTTTTCGGTTCAGATATTTTGAGAACGTAAAGAAAAATTGTTGTATCGTAGTTGAGTTCAGATTTGCGAACAACAAATATAACTTTTGGCTGAAATAAAATATATTTCGTTCAAAAGTAAATCAAAGATTTTTTTAGAGTGGAAAATATACAAAAATCAAATCAAATTTTTTGAGGGTCGACTATCTCCGTCGAGATCTTTCCAACACATGCTTTATTTATCAAAGTCCAAACCTGGACAGAAACTCAACTTCTAACAAATTTGATGATCTGTCCGACTCCATCCAAAGAATTGTTTCCCATTATCCTCACACTGAAATCGTCATTGCGGGCGATTTCAATGTACACAATTCTAGTTGACTTCGCTATTCTGGCCAGACAACACCCGAAGGAAGGTATGTCGAGATCTTTGCTCAGTTAAACCACCTAACTCAGCTTGTTGACGAGCCAACTCGGATCCCTGACGTTGCAGGTCAATCCGCCAACACCCTAAACATGTTCCTTACCTCTGACCCTGATTAATACACTATCAGTGTATTATCGCCTCTAGGCACATCAGACCATTGTGTCATATCTGCAAATTTCTCGTGCCAAAAAACCTCAGTTAAAGAGAAAACCCCTAAGAGAACCGTTTGGCAATACGAGAAAGCCAACTGGGACGGTCTTAACAATTTCTTCAGGAACTTTAACTGGTCACTATGCTTCCTCGATAGTGACGTAGACTCCAGCGCAGATATGATTACAAATTTAGTTCTTTACGGGATGAGAAATTTTATTCCGAATAGGATAAAATCTATCAAACCGAAAGAAAACTAATGGTTTGATTCGAGCTGTAAAGAGGTTATCAAGGTCAGAGAAGTAAGTTTCCGTTGTTATAAGGCCAACCCTACTGAGGAAAACCGGAATAAGTTCAAACAAGCTAGAGGGACCTGCAATGGCCACATCCAAAGAACCAAATTTTTGCATGACCAAAAATTACGGCAAAAAGTACTACAATGTCCCAAAAGGTAGTAAAAATTTTTGGTCATTTGCAAAAAACATTCGTAACACTACTTCATCCGCGGTTCCAACGCTCGTCTTTAATGACACTCCCTATGTAAGCTCACCTGAAAAAGCCAATTTACTTGCAGCACAGTTTGCTGTTAATTCGACGCTGCCAGAGAGTGTTATGACTCCTCCTGTACTTGAGAGCACTAACGTTTTCATGGGACGAATCTTTTTTCGCACTCGTGCAGTTGCAAGAGTCCTGAAAGATCTTGATATACATAAATCCGCTGGTCCGGATAGTATCCCTCCCATTGTTCTGAAGAGGTGTTCTTCAACGCTGGCAAAACCTCTGCGTAAGCTTTTCCATCTATCCTACTCTACAGGTCTCTTTCCGAGCGGATGGAAAACTGCATTTGTCCAGCCTGTCCCTAAAAAAGGCGTATCTTCTCCCTCCAATTATCGTCCAATTGCACTTACATCCCTTCTTACCAAGGTCATGGAAACGCTGATTAATTATCAGCTCATGAAATATCTTGAAGAACGAAAGCTTCTTAATGACCGGCAGTATGGCTTTCGTAGCAATAGGTCCACTGGTGATCTGATGGTATACCTCACCGAACAGTGGAACAAATCTTTACATCGTTTTGGAGAAAGTAAGATTATTGCACTTGATATTTCAAAAGCGTTTGATAAAGTTTGGCACCAAGCTCTCTTATCGAAAATGCGTGCATTTGGTATCGACGAATCTCTTTTTCGTTGGATTGGAAATTACCTTTCGGACCGTTCAATACAAGTTGTACTGAATGGTTACAAGTCTGATATCCATAAAATAGATGCTGGTGTGCCCCAGGGCTCCGTTCTGTCTCCAACTCTCTTCCTTATTTTCATAAATGATTATAATGAAACTTCCAATCCATTAAATTGTTTCGCAGACGACAGTACCCTCAGCTTTTCATATTCGTTTCAAGATTCACTTCCTTGTTCTTCGGATGTGGAACTTGAACGGCAGCGTATGATAAGCTCATTAAATTCTGATCTCGTCAGCATTGTCCAATGGGGAACAAAAAACCGTGTTGAATTTAATGCTTCGAAAACTCAATGCTGTCTTCTGTCGTTAAAGCGAAACCCACCCCCTATGCCACTATCCATGAGTGGCACTTGCATCGAGGAAACCGAACAGCTTTCAGTCCTGGGTATGTGCATCACAGACCACTTTCTGTGGAATGATCACATTTTCGACGTTGCTAAAAATGCTGCGAAATGTCTTGGTTATCTTCGAAGCTGCAAGAAATTTTTCTCTCCTTCTGATGTCTGATGTGGCTGTAATCTATAAAGCCTTCATTCGTCCAAAGCTTGAGTACAACTCCCATATTTGGGCGGGTATCCTAAATCCCATTTAAGTCTCTTGGATAGAATTCAAAATAGAGCTTTAAAATTGATAGGCGACAGAGCTATAACGGAAACATTTGCATCTCTCGAACACCGCCGCAATGTTTCGTGTGTGTCATTATTGTATCGCTATTTTTACAAACAATGTTCTAGTGAAATAGCCAGTTGCATTCCTCCCCTTAAACAATTCCGCCGTAATACTCGTACTTCTAGGAATGCACATCAGTTTACCCTTTAGCCCAATTTCGGGCGTACCGTCAAGTACAGAGATTCTTTCTTCAGCCGCACAACACGAATGTTGAATGCTTTACCCTACTCTATTTTTCCTTCCCATTGTGATATTCAGAAATTCAAAACCAATGTGCATCGGTATCTCCTTTTAAATCCTATCCTACTTTCCTAACACTCACACTGTGTTTAACATATTAAGGGTAGTCATAACCCCTTGAGTGCGCGTTAATTATAAAAAAAAACAAGTTTTTGGCTTTCGTTAAGTTCCTTATTTGGACTTACCTAAGTTCAATTCATCGAACGCCGAGTCTCATATATACTCATTAAGATTTAAGCTTTAGATAAGAATTGATTTGGGTTCTAAAAAATTTAAAAACCATATTATTTAACAAAAAATAAAATAAATTACTAAACAATATCTTTGCCTCAAGCATCTTGAAAGCAAACAAATGTTTGATCTCTACTTGGTTGTACATTACATATTATATTGAACACCTGGATAACGTTTTCGAAGATCTTGAATTCGTATTGTTTTAATAAGTAAAATATTATCGGGTGTCTAGCTTCCGAGGGCACCTTCCATTTTGTTTATATGTAAAATCTTAACCATAAAATTTTGAGACACGAAACAATGAAATATTAGTAGATATAATAACTTTAAGTTCATACTAGTCTTTTTGTAATGTTGCTTGAACTGCAATGACGAGAATAAGGAATGATGATACTCGTCTTGTAGGAATAAATTCTTTTGGGAAATAAAAACACTTTTTTACTACAGCCAAGCTGAAAATATTAATTACTTTGTTTTTTTTTTTTAAATAATAAGAGTACTTTTAATTCATACTATCCCCGAATATTTTTGGTTTTATTTGTATATTTTTATTTTTTATATGAACGCATTTATAATAGTGATAATAAGGTATAAATAAAATACAATAATCAAAAATGAACTAAACACACTCTTAAAAATAAAAACTCACTAGAAAAAAATACGGATTTGGTGTGAAACGTATACTTGTTAGAAATAAAAAAAAAGCAAAACAGGAAAAGAGGAGATAACAAAAAATCGAATTTTGGGTAAAATACTGTGAATTAGCGGTTTTCTTTGAAATCTTAACTGCATTTCTAAACAAAAAAAAATCTCATCTTTAAACGGGGATACCTACGTCAAATGTTTTTAGTAGATTTTCTTTTATTCCTTTGCAGCTTTAGGCATATACATATTTCAGAGGACCTAACTCAATTACTATATAAATTTGAAAATACTTAACTAAAATATTTACAAGTTAAAATAAAAAGAAAAAAAATACAAAACACTTGTCGAACACCCGAAACAAAAATCATCAGTTAATAAAAAAAAAAATCCATTAAATCTATTTTCTTTGAACAAACCTTGAAGCGGTATAACTATGACTGACAACATTTTTTTGGTTTACACTAAACAAACATACACACCCACACACACATACCACATTTTAATATTTCAATTAAACATTTATCCAAACAACATTTTATTAACACCTAAATACATTCAAAAACAATTAAATATTAAAAATAAATAATAACCAGCTTAAATAAAAACGAATGAAATCAATACCTTTACTCTTAGTTAGTTTTTCCCGTAATATTATTTTGATTATTTATTTTTTTTTTCATTTTTTATTTTTAATAATTATTAGAGCATGTGAATGATTAAAATGCATGAAGTGATAAATATATATATTTTTTTTTTAATATTTTCCATATAAATATGATTTAAAATTAAATTATATTTTTTAATGCGTGCGGTCTTGAAATGCAACATTTTATTTTTAAAATCTGTTCATGTTGTGATGGTGCTACACTTTAAATTTTAGGTATTTATAAGTTTCACTTTGATTAAACAGTGTTGGTTTAATATAAATGAGTGAAATTAATTATTCAGTCATTTTATATTAAAATCAAAATTCAAATTCATTGGTGTTTTATGGATAAAAAAAAATAAAGTATTCCGACTTATTGATGGATTAGAGGTATATTTATAAATGGTAATAATAAGCAAGTATTAAATTAAATTGTTAAAATTAATTATTATTAATTTAAGGGGAATGGAAAAACACGAAGTTATAGGTATTTGGTGTTTGTCGGATTTAAAACTATTAAAACAGTTCTTTTTAAGGAAAATAAATTCTTTTTTTCTTGAGGTATGGTATTTTACTGAAATGATTTTAATTAATAATAAAACTATATTTAATCATCGTTGAGAGGCTCTTCTCTTAATTTTAAATTTCTAGAATTAAAAACTATTCGCCCATGACCTTATTGACACAATTTATAAAAAACATTCAAATTAAACAATCTCTTAAAATCTTATTTGGCTCAAAATCAACTCATCTAGAAAATAATATTTATTAGTTTCAAAATCTTTATAATAATCATAGTTTCAAAGCTTAACTTGTGACATTATTTGACAGTTTATATTTTTCTTATTTTTTTTTTTATTTTGATCAAAGAAAACTCAAGACAATAGAAGGTAAACTAGAAATAATAGCAAAAGAAAAGACCTTTCACTTTTTGTTTAATGAGATTTCATTTTAATCCTGGCATATCCTTTAGCTAGAGCATTTTCCTCCTTTCAAATCCTCATCTTTGTTAGCTTTTTACTTTGTTTTGTTTTATTTTCATTGTTTTCCCAGGGTATGTACGAGTATATAGAAGTAGCAATAAACAATGAAAATCGTATATAGAGCAATGAATATGGCATTTGTATACGACAATCGAAGTGGGCAAAATGTCAGTAGGCGTATATACATATGATGTTGAAAACCTTAAGAGGCAAACATTATTGCTATGGTTTTGAAGTAGCTTTATGTTAAAGTCACTTATATACATAAGTTGTCTGAGTTTTATTTTGTTTTTTTGCTTCCGTTCTATCATAGACTGGGAGCAATTAGCCTTATTAAAGTCAGGGTTATTTTTATTTTAACTGACCAATCATAAACCTACACTGACAAAAAAAATCAACACAAATCAAAAGAGGTACGGAATAAGAAGTTGCTAATTGATTTTTGATTGCTTCTGTTTATAAACTTAATTATGTGTTTACAAAATGTATGTTTAAAGGAAAATAAGATAAGAGTCAAGTGAGCACAGTAACTTTACCGAATCGAAAAATGAGTTTCTGGATAGTTTGCCATTAATTAGGCGTTAATTAGTTGTGAAAATTTCGAAGTTGTCGTTTAATTTTGTCTATGTTTTTGGGTGCTTTGCTAACTTGAAGTTAAGCTAGCAAAGCACCCTCTGTCCGAAATTAGTAGGAACTTTTTTACCAGATGGCTTATGGATTCATAATTTTCCATTAATTTGTCGTTAATTAGTTAACACAAATTCAGTACAATGTTTTCTATGTTTTTTGGGTGCTTTGCTAACTTGATATCAAGTCAGCAAAGCAACTCTCACGGATCGAAAAATGAGTGGGTGCATAATTTGTCGCTAGTTAGTTGTGACAATTTTGAGTTTGTCATTTAATGTTTTCTATGTTTTAAATATTTTAGTGCTTAATAATTTGCTGTGAATTAGTCGTTAATTAGTTGGGAAAACATCAGTTTTGCCGTGCGATGTTTGTATGAGTTTTTGGGTTATTTGTTTTCTATGAGTGTCAATTTAGCAAAGCAACTTTGACAAATCAAAAAATGGGTAGGTAGATAATTTGCCGTTGATTAGTCGCTAATAAGTTGTGACAATTTCGAATTTGTCGTTCAAAGTTTCCTTTGTTTTTTTTTTTGCTGCTTTGCTAACCTGACCTCACTCGAAAAGTGGTAAAAACTTTTTATACTTAATGTCTTATGGCTTAATAATTTGCCTTTAGAAAGTCCTTAATTAGATGTGAAAATTTAATTCAATCGTTGGATATTTTCTATGTTTTTTGGGTCCCTAACTAGCTTTGATATCAAGTGAGCGAAGCACCACCTATAAAAGGAGTGAAAACTGCTAGTACCGAATGTTTTATGGCTTAATTACTTTTGTCAATAATTTGTTTTTAATTAGTTGCGATAGTTTGAAATTTGTCGTGCAATGCTTTCTACGTTTTTGGGTTCCTTGCTTATTTGACATAGAGTTTGCATAACACAGACTCCAAAAGGGGTAAAACTGCTTAAAGTGAATGGTTTATGACTAAATTACTAAGTTATATTAGTTGTTTATAATTTTTGTTAATTTAGAATTTTTGTTCTATGTTTTCTATGTTTTTTTTTCAAAAAATGGGTACGAAATTTTAAAACTTAAGATTTTATTGATAAGTAATTTACCGCTTATTAGTTATTAATTAGTTGTGAAAAATTAAATTATTTCGTGCGATGTTTTCTATGTACTTTTCAAAACAATTATTTAATTTCTTAAATTATCACATACAATCAATGGCTAGTTAAAGGCAAATTATTAATCAGTTAAAATTTCAATATAGTAGGTTCTAAAAACTTTTCCGAAGCTCTTTGCTTATTTAATAAGAATTTAGGAAAAAAAAAGACAAAAACATCGCACGAACAAACTGAATTCACCACAACTAATTAATGGCAGATAACATTAGCAATGAAATAATAAGTTTTAAAAGTTTTTACCGCTTTTTGAAAAAAAAACTAGAAAACATAGAACGAAAAATTCTTAATTGTCAAAAAATTATTGACGACTAATTAACGAAGAATTATTTACCTATTAATGATTCGGTTCAAGCTACTTTTACCATTTTTCCGAGTGGTGGTATGCATTCTCGATGTCAAGTAGCAAGAAACCCAAAAAACGTAGACAAAATTGCACGAAAAAATTAAAATTGTTGCAACTAATTAAAGACTGGTTAACGACAAATAATTAAGATATGAACCATTCGGTACTAGCAGTTTTGCCCATTTTCTGGGTGGTGCTTCGCTTACTTGATATCAAAGCTAATTAAGGACCCAAAAACATAGAAAACATTGCACGATTGAATTAAATTTTTCACAACTCATTAAAACTAACGGCAAATTATAAAGCCATAACACATTAAGTATGATGAGTTTTTGTCACTTTTCGAGTTATGTCAACTTAGCAAAGCACCCAAGAAAACATTGAACAACAAATTCCAAATTGTCACAATTAATTAAAGGCATATTATCCACCTACCCATTTTTTGATTTGTCAATGTTGCTTTGCTAACTTGACACTCATAGAAAACAAAAAACCCAAAAACACAAAGAAAACATCGCACGACAAAATTAATTTTTTTCAGAACGGCAAATTATTCAGCACTAAAATATAAAATTTTAAAAGTTTTAACCACTTTTCAAGAAAGAACATAGAACACATAGAACGATGAATAAGAAATTTTTACAACTAGTTGACGACAAATTATGCACCTTTCCATTTTTCGATCCGTGATAGTTGCTTTGCAAACTTGATATCAAGTTAGAAAAGCACCCTTAAAACCATAGAAAATATTGCACGATCAATTTGAATTTGTCACAGCTATTTAACAACAAATTAATGGCAAATTATTAAGCCATACAAAATCTGGTATAAGAAGTTTTTACTGATTTTCGACAGGGTGCTTGAAAGGAAGTTAGCAAAGAAAACATAGAAAACATTTAACGACAAATTCGAAACTGTCACAACTAATTAACGACAAATTAACAGCAAATTATTCACCAACTCATTTTCCGATTCGACAAAGTTGCTTTGTTAGCTTGATATTCTTGAAGATAAGTGTATTGGAGAAGTCACCACACCATATCTTGTCATTGGCACTTTTAAGCTGAAAATTTAAAAAAGCCATTTAAATTCTTTTAAATCTTTCCCAAAACAAACTTTTTTTTTTGTCCTCAATAACAATTTTCCTTTTTCATTTGCAAATACGAGCTATACCCAAATAAACATCAGAAAATGAAGAAGGTACACATTAAAAATTACATACAAATGGCTTCTGTTCCTTTTTGTATGTACATTAATGTTTTTAATATATTTTTAAGGAAGCAATTAAAATTTATTTAAAATTAACAACAAACATTAACCAAGCAAAAACAACTGAAGACTTGACAGAGAATGAATAAAAATACTGTTATTTTTGTTTTTGTCACAGTTTATCTACAATTTGCATTTTACCACTACACTTCAACGCGATGCGAATCAACTTGTCTCTCACTTTTAAATGTAATTAAAACACATTTAAAATGAATTTATAAATATTTTTTAATAACCATCTCAATTTTAATAAAAAAAATAACAGAAATAAAAAGCAAATAAAAATAAAATAATAATTATTAATTTAACACTCAACGCACGGAAATGGATGTTAACCGATTTTTCAAAAGAGTATCTACATATATAGACACATACTATTCCAGCATTCTGGTGAAATAAAAAGAAATTAAATAAAACATGGATGTGATTGGCATTATGGATAAACGTTCATTGCTATGATTTACTTGTTTTTAATGTCCATAAGTATACCCATAACCTATGAATATTGTTTAATGTATAACAATAACACATACAATTCGGTTCACGTGATTACTGCTTTGAATTGGTTCCAAGGTTGAAAAATTCAATTCATAAAATATTAAAATTGGAATCGACTGCTCTTATTATTAATTACTGAAAGATGTAAGCTATTAGATTAGTTCCGTTTTGGTCGTGAAGAACTGCAGGTAAATTGAACAAACACGAAGTTAAAAAGATCGGTTTTTATGTTCTATATCATTCACAAAACCTAACGTTTGTGGGAAAAAGTGTTCATCATTAATTTCTGATGTTTTAAAAAAGTTTAACACAAGGGTAAAATATCCATCAATATTTGTTAACTTTTTATTTACGAATTTTTATTATATTTTTATTATTTACATAAGCAAGTTATATTTCACTCATTCGGTCGATGCATAAGTGTTAAGTTAGGAAGGGTTGGGTATGAAATCCCGAATGCCAAAATCCCGAAATGGCAAAAAATCCCGGATGCCAAAATCCCGAGAGACAATAGGTACATTGTACATAACACTCTCGTCGCACTGGGATCCTGTTTGTTTTATTATGATAAATCTAATCCGGATCAGATTTGGGGGATAATAAAATGCAGCTATTATATCTCAAGATTTAAAAGTGATTATTTATTTTAAAATTTCTCTTATAGACAATGTCATGGTGTCAAAGCGAGCAGAAGTCAAAAACCATACAAAACGGTTTGATTTCTCTGAAATAGTACTAAAATAGTATTGGAATTGGGGATTCAATCCCCAATGTTTTCGGGATTTTTTTGTCATTCGGGATTTCGGCTTTCGGGATTTTGGCATTCGGGATTTCGGGTATTCGGGATTATGGCATTCGGGATTCTCATTTTTTGCATTTCAGGATTTTGGCATTCGGGATTTCGTACCCTCCCCATTAGGAAAGCAACTTTAACTAATGGAAAAATGGATAGGTAGATAATTTGCCACTAACTTGTAGTTAATAAGTTGTGACAATTTGGAATGTGTTGTTCAATATTTTCTATTTTTTCTTCGGAAATCGGTAAAAACTTCTTATACCAGATGGTTCAATTTTTTTCGTGCGATGTTTTCTATGTTTCTTTTTTTATTTTCATAAATTCATATAAAATCAGCAAAGAGCTACGCCGAAGTTCTTAGAATTTATTATATTAAAATTTCAATTGATTAATAATTTGTCTTTGATTAGCCATTGATTTGTGCTAATTTCAACATTGATGTGCAATGTTTTCTATGTTTTTTTTGTTTTAATTCCTTAACTCATATGAAATAACGTTCAAAAAGAGTATAAAAGTGATTATATGGATCTGTATATTGCTTTTACAGTTTCAATCAGTCAAATGAGGTAATTTGGTTGAAAAATACATAGGAAAACATCGCAAGAAAAAAAATTGAATTTGCTTCAACAAATTAAAAACTTACTAACGGCGAATTATTAAACAATTAAGACATTTATATAAAGTTTGTACCGCTTTTCGAACTACATAGGTTTGTTAATTTAGCAAAGCACCCAAAAACACATTAAAAATATTAAACGACCAATTCGAAATTATCAGAAATAATTAACGACTAATTAACGGCAAATTATCCTACTACTCATTTTTCAATTCGTCAAATTTGCTTAGCTAACTTGACACTCATAGCGAGCAAATAACCCTAAAACACTTCATCATCATTTGTTACGTGATCAACCGATCTTAATGAATGTAATGTGACTGCGAATCTATTTTTGATATCTTTGACGTCCTTATTTTCCGCGCTCACTCAGCCAATCGTGGTTCGAATAATTCCAACCGACCGACGCACGATCGAAAACACTTTACAGTTCATCTTTTGATGACCTGAATTCACAAAACTTCGGTGAAAATGAACTTAAGCCAGTTGCAGAATCAACCAGAATTCAGCCTTTTCTAATTGCAAACTTAGCTGTTTTGAGAAGTCATCGACAAATGATCGTTGTCAAAATGCCGATTTATCACGCATAACCGCACCAAGAAAAATTTCAGGCAAACGTTGAGTTCATCTTCTGGCGATGATCGTAGAATGACCGGTAAATTTGATGAAAATCGCTGGTCTCGTAGTGTCATTGCTCCTCCAAAGCATTTCGCATTTTTCTGAAAATCTTTTATTGTTCCTTCAAGCCCCTGCAATGCTTACTTGTGTTCCATTGTGCATGAAGGAACGAATAATGGATTGGGGTATAAATGCACTGCAACCCCGACCATTAAGATCTTTTGTGCCCCCGTCTAGCGCTGGATGAGGAGGACTTATACATTCTCCAAATCTATTTCTTTAAGTAACTTTAGTATATGGAGTATTTTAAGAGAGAGATAATTATGTCTTTGATGCACGAGTGCATCACATCTACCTAGTATATGATCCGGTTTCTGCACGTGGCGCTCTTCGTTGTGATTCCCAAGTAGAAGTATAGCCCGTCTCAGCTTATTGAGTTCGTTCTAGTTTTTTGATCTTTTCAACTCCTCTTCTTTTTTGATTTCATGTTTAATTACGTTTTTTCCTCTTCCGCAATAAAACTATGGCTCCATTAGGGGTGTCATTACCCCCATTCTCGCTGAGGAGTCTGCTTCTTTGTTGCCCTGTATGCTGACGAGTTGTTTGCCCTGTTCTTTTAGCCTCCCATACCTGTTTAGAGCTGATGCTGCATGAGTTTAGTGCTTTGAGTGTGGCCTGGCTATCCTATATGATTGAAATATTTTGATTTTAATATTTCCTTTCGAGATTTCTTTCTTCACATTTTCCAATGGTGTGGATTCATCCCACATGATAATCTTGTATTTTTTCAACACCTGTACCATTGCAGAGCTTTTTGAAATATTGCATGACAGTTTTTGAATCAACTGAAGATTCAAAGGCAACTTCAACTCTGAATGAAGCATCCAACTACCTTCCAACAAATAAGTCGCTATTCCAGAAGACACTAAGCTATATATGTATAGTAAGCACAATGTCTGATATTAACTTGTTATGGCAAAACTTTGACTAGAAGCACAATTTTGCAAAAAGCTAAGCCTTGCGCGATCCAAATTCATGGTACTTTACAGGGATTAGATTAAAATAAAGCTCTCTACCAAAATCCTTTTTTTTTGGAATTTTAATTTATATGTAGTTTGGCATTCATTTGTTTTTTCTCTATTGCCTAGTGAGAATACTAGTGAATTAAGCAAATCGTCTTACTAATATTATAAATGTGAAAGTGAGTTTGTTTGTTTGTTTGTTACGCTTTCACGCCTAAACCACTGAATCAATTATCATGAATTTTGATATAGAGATAGATGGGACTCTGGAAGCGTCAATAGGATACTTTTTTTTTAACATATGGGACGAAAAAAGAAAAAAATATTTGGTACCAAAACAACTTAATTTTATATGAAACAAAATTAAATCACTAAAGTTTGAAAAAATAATCAATCAATTTTTATATCGTTTCAGTGATAGTTTGTTTTTTATTATTTTGAGGTTTTCTTATAGGTACCTACTATACGCTTCACAAACACGGTTTAAATTAATCAGGAGCTCATCGCAATCCCGGGCAGTAATAGAACAAGAGCCGACAGCAAATTTTGGGAGTGGATGTATGTATAACCAAAATATGAGCACATGGTTGTATAGATTTAAGCATCGTGATATGGAAAACAAAAGTCTGGCAGGGTTAATTCTCAGCTTTTGGCGGTGGTGGGTGGTTAAAAAGTGCGATTATTCCGATTTTTGTGTGAGGGGTATAACCACTTCAATTCATATATAAAATATAGGAAATGACCTTCTGATCTCAAATAATTAATTCCCAGACGTTTCCTTTTCAGCTTTCTCCCCACCAAAAGCGCATCAAAGTGGGCTGAAAACCAGCTTTTGATGTCAGGGTTATAACCAAATGTGCGACACATCAAAAAATCAGGAAAAAAAATCCTGATTACAAATATATAGGTGCCAGACATTTTACTTTCAGCTTTCCCCCTGCCAGACGCCCCCAAAGTGGTGGAAACCCCCTTTTTTATTTTAGCTCTATAAATTAAAAAATCTCCTGATTAAAAATATGCCAGTCCCAGACTTCTACCTCTCAGCTTTCACCCTGCCAGACGCCCCCAAAACGGTGGAAAACCGCCATTTTGATGCCAGGAGTATAACCAAAAGTTTGGTACACAAAAAAACAATAAAAAATCCCCTGATTAAACATATGTTAGCCCCAGACTCCTACCTCTCAGCTTTTACCCTGCCAGACGCCCCCAAAGTGGTGGAAAACCCCCTTTTTGATGTTATCCCAAATACAAAACCGAGCATTTTATAAATAAGCGAAATGATGAGTATTGCCCCAGCTACTTATTATTTGATGCAATGAGTGCTATATTCTGCTAATGCCAAAACGTATTAAACGACATTTTTAACCGTGTTTTCTTTTGGGACTTAAGTACTAATAATAAAGAAGTATTTTTTAAATAAAGACGAATTTTTCCCAAGCCCACAAATTTTAATTTTGTGACCTGAGTAATAGAAGATATGATCCTCTGCAAAGCTTATCGGCCTTATTTTTATTTTTTCAAATCTCCAAATATTTCACTTTATGGTGCTTCTAAGATGATTATATCTCAAGTTCTATTAATCAGATTGTCAAAATTAAAGTCTATGGACTTAGCGAAAATGAAAGGGAATCATTTCGTGTGTTTTTGAAAATGAATTCCTGAACCATGCCATAAAATTTGGAAAACAACTATTTTCAACACACCGTCCCCATAACGGGTGTCAGAAAGGTTCTGCCAGACTTTTGAATTCGATATTAAAATGCATGCACCTGCAAATTCTCAAACTCATATTTTGGTAATACTTTCACCCAAAAAATTTGCTACCAGCTATTGGACTAACAGAGGTATATTCAGTACAATAATTATTTTTCTTTTTGTAATATGAACATTTATGTAATCTGAATTAACTAATAACCTGAAACATATTAGTCTAAGAGCCGACAGCAAATTTTGGGAGTGGAGGTATAACTAAAATCGGAGTATGAGGAATTATAGGTACATGTATCGTGATATCAAATACCAAAGTCTGGCAGGTTTTGTTTTCAGCCTGGGGGGTTTTCAGGTGGGGGGTTAAAAAGTACTAGATCCTCTGATTTATTTTCAGGGTTATAACCTCTTTAATTTATTTTTCAAAAATTGGATATGATTCCCTGTCATTTTTCCTAAGCAGAAACACCACAATCTTGACGGTCCGATTAATATAACTCAAGATATAATCATTTTACGTGAACCTTAGCATCCCTTTTTTGGAGATTTTCAACAAAACAAAAAATCAACAAATAAAGTCTCCACAAAAACGGTTAAAAAGGTTTGCTTAAAAAGGTAAAATTATGGGTCCTATTTATCCGATCACCAAGATAAAAGTCTTGAAACTTAGGGAAAATGACAGTGCATCATATCCTATTTGTTAAAAGTGAATTGAAGTTCTAATGACCCTACCATATAAATAAGAAACTACGCGGCTTTTAAACCCCCACCCCCACCAAAGGCTGAAAACAAAACCTGCCAGACTTTATTATTCCAGATCACCATACATGTACCTATAATCCCTCATACTCCGATTTTGGTTATACCTCCACTCCCAAAATTTGCTGTTTGCTTGGTCTATATAGGTATGTAAATAATAATAATCGTTAATGTTTTCTGTATCGATCGTCAACCAGAATCGGTTGACAAAATAAATATTGGCGCGAGCGAAGCCGCGGGTAAAGGCTACTTATAAATAAAAATAAATTGGGTGGCGCAACAGCTCGTGGAGAACCAGGGCCTAGTGACCTACAACTCTCAACCATTCCTGAGTGCGTGTTGTTGGCAGGAATGGAGGGGACCTGCAGTTTTTTGCCGAGTCCGAACGACTAGATGAGAAGCACTTACACATGACAAAAATACTCTTGGAGGATTTGTCAGTTCCTTGCAAGAGGCAGTACCTCGGATAAAACTGTTTTTATGTGGCACGGCTGGGAATCGAACCCACACCTTCGGCATGATAGTCCAACGCACTAACCATCATGCCATGAGGTACGACTTAAGCAAATCATTGCTTTGCACAAAAACCCAATATCAAACGACTTTAACCTGACTGATTATTCACCTTACTTTCACTTTTTTTTCATACCTAACACAATTAATGGTAAAAGTTCATCATGGTCTGAATAAAGTTAAAAGGAACAAATTATCGTGACGCAAATGGCAAAAAACCAATAAGATACTTTTTTGTATAAAAAAAAAAACAAATTCTAATAGCTAAACTGATGTTTTTGAACTAACACGTTTTCAGTTGTTTATGATATTGCATCAGGAAATGCAATTCACCGTAGTTTGGACAAATGCCTTTACAACCAAATCATCCAGAACTTAGAACTTATTAAATCAATTTGTTTTTAAAATGAATTACGACATACATAACACCCGTTCCTAATATAACTTTAAAATATAAAAATAAAGTTTAATAAAACATGGTTGTATAAAGCGAGATAATGTATGGGCCAGCTCATTGAAACAGATATAATTTTGATTCAGTACCTTTTATAGAAGAAATATGTTAAAAATGTATACCTATACAAAAAGAAACTTAAAAATAAACTACTACACATAAAATTGATGATCAAGGGCATGACCCTCATAAATAACTTTAAAATTATGGGAATATCTTTGGGATCATAGAAACATATATTTATCCAAGAAAACCAAAATAAATAAATGTATCTATAGAAAAAGCAATTTGAAAACATCTCTTATTCACATGGACCACACCATTGAAAAACAGAAATGTCAAAGAAATTGCAACAAATCACTATCATTCATTTAAATTTGAATTTATTGAAGATTTTAGAATTCTGGTGTAAAGAAATGTCACTCCTCTTGTTAACCATTTTGGGTCAATTATGTAGAAGCTATGCAACTCTTACCATCAAACTTTTTATTCGGTATCTGATTTACTTCAATAACAATTTATTATATCTCAAAGTAGGTACCTCTCTTAAGGTTTCTTTGGAAGTGAACTTTTCTAATTTCTTCTAGAAAGGTATATGGGTTTATAATTTTGTTTGCATTATTCCTTAATTAAAAAAGAGGAACGTCCTTATAAGAACTTTCTTCACTCTTAAAGCCTCAATCAAAATGCTAACAACAAGGAGATAATGAACTCTTTTCATGACCAAAAAGTATCGTAAACGAAATAGATCAGGAATCTTGTCAAGCAATTCTGCAGGAAATTTAAGCACCCAATGCAATGCTTAGTAGCAATATTATTCTAAAGAGTAATCATGAGAAAGTCTTCTATTTCAATTATTTCAAGTTAACGTTTACAAAAATTAAAACCACAGCCAAGCTAAATTCAAGAGCTGTTCAGCTTGTGAAAGTAGAAAGTTAACTTGACAGTTATTTCAACTCTAATTTGCATCTTTTTGAAAGCACCTTATGTGCTGAAATGTTTGGGAAAAGAAAATAGAAATTTATTTTAATTCACACCAAAAGATCCAAATTGAATACAGTGGAAAATGTACATAAAAAAATTGGTCAAATACATCAAACAATACAAAGAAATTATGCAATTGGAAAGTTTTGATGCTTTGAAGTGTAGATTGTAGACATGGAGTTCATATATGGAAGAAAATATACGATAAATGGCTGCTACGTAACAGAATGCACTTAAGTGTGCCATAATTTTAGCCGTAAAGTGGTTTTGGATAATCCTTAATTTCTAAGAAAGTTTCAAAACGGACACACATGAGGCTTTCAGCTACACTCAGCTCCGTGAAAAGAGCGATATTTTCTCCTCAACTTGTCAGACGAACACAGACAACACGAGTTGGAGGTTTCATATCGCTAACCTGCTCAAAAAGTTCAAATTAATCGATTAATTCTTACATACTTACTTACTTAAGGTGGCGCTACCGTCCGGGTGGACCAGGGCCTCAACCAACAAGCTTCTTCCAGACGGCTCAGTTTCTAGCTAGCTGTCTCCAGTTTCGCACACCAAGTTGGTTGAGGTCCTCTTCCACTTGCGTGCGTCACCTTTTACGCTGTCCACCTCTACTGCGTTGTCCCACGGGGTTGGATTCAAAGACTTTCCGGGCCGGAGCATTGGTGTCCTTTCGCTCTAGGTGACCCAGCCATCTTAGTCGTTGGCTTTTCACTTTTGTGGCTAGGTCGGTGTCGCTGTACAGCCCATACAGCTCGTTGTTGTATCTTCTTCTCCATTCCCCATATATGCAGACGGGACCAAAAATCATCCGGAGAATTTTCCTCTCAAAACAGCCTAACGCGTTCTCATCCACCGTTAACAGTGTCCATGCCTCTGCACCATACATAATGACCAGGACGATACAGGGACAGTTTAGTTGCTCGAGAGAGGGCTTTGCTTCTCAATTGCCGTCTTACCCCAAAGAAACAGCGATTGGCAAGAGTACTTCTTCGTTTGATCTCAGCAGTGGTATATCGTTCGCTGAGTTTAAAGCGGATCCTAGGTAGACAAAGTCTCTGACCACCTCAAAATTATAGCTGTCTATAGTGACGTTCTGTCCGAGACGTCGGTTTTGGTTGTCCTTTCTTGTTGACAGCATATATTTCGTTTTGCTTTCATTCACCGTTAAACCCCATCTTCTTGGCTTCCTTCTCAATACTCACAAAAGCACCACTGACATCACGCTTTGTTCGTCCGATTATGTCATTATCGTCAGCGTAAGCGAGTAATTGGACGGACTTTTGAAAGATTATGCCTCTAGTGTTGACGTGAGAGTTTTGCACTATTCTTTCAAGAACGATGGTGAAGAAATCGCATGACATCGCGTCGCCTTGCCTAAAACCTTTTTTGACATCAAAGGTGTCGGTGAGGTCTTTGCCGACCTTGATGGAGCAGCGTTCATTCTCCATTGTCATCCTGCACAAGCGGACTAATTTGCCAGGTATGCCAAAACTATATAGACATTGTTCTATATAGCTCGTCTCTATAGATGCTGTCATACGCGGCCTTAAAATCGATGAAAAGGTTGTGGGTATCGATTTGAAACTCCTGGGTTTTCTCTAAGATCTGCCGTAGTGTGAATATTTGGTCGATGGTGGAATTCCCTGGCCTAAAGCCACACTGATATGGACCTATCAGGTTGTTGACGAATGACTTAAGGCGTTCTCAAAGTACGGTAGAGAAGATTTTGTAGGCGATACTAAGAAGACTGATACCTCTGTTCCTCTGTAGTTGGTGCAGTCCAGAGGATCGCCTTTCTTGAGGATCGGGCAAACAATGCTGAGGTTCCATTCATCGGGCATGCTTTCCTCCGACCATATTTTACAGATGAGCTGGTTCACACTCCTTACCAATTCATCGCCAGCCGCTTTGAATAGCTCCACCTATAACACAGGCTTACAAATATTGGTTAACTTTTCGACACGTGAAAGTAAGAGTCGTGCTAAGGTTAATTTTTTACGCTGAACTCAAATCCGTTTATCGCTATCAGCTCTGGTTTTCGAGATATTACCCTTAGAAAGTACACAAACCCCTTTTTCGCCATTTTTGGGTTATGTAACTATGCGAATTGATTATTTTATTTTTTTTAAAGGTATATATTTCTGATAGTACTCATATTAATCATCAAAATTCAGCTTTAATCGTTCCAATATCTCATTTACTTTTTGAGAGATATTAAATTAGTTATAAGTCCTCATCTGACTACCTATGTACATATAATTTTAAAAATGCGCTTTTCTTTGGCTTACGTCGTTTTCGACAGGATTATGTAGAGCAGCGGTTCCCAAACTTTTTAAGCTGTGGAACCCTAAACAATGCCCAAATATATTTCGGAACCCCATCCAGACAATAGCAACAAATGAAAAACAACACATTTCAAAATCAATTTTTTATTTAGTGTGAAGAATGAATCTGTTTCATTGTTTGATTTATAATTGTTTTAAAATTAGCTTCTACATATGTCCGAAAGTTGTATTCGCATATCTGGGGCAGCGTCCAGAATCGATATGTGTTTAGTTTTCGTGTAAGTTTATGCTGAAAAGGTAGCAAATTTAATATAGCTTTCTTGGCAAGCTTAGGGAATTCATTCTTATTACCAATCCAAAATTCGTTTAATGATACAGAATCAAATACAAACTTCATCAAATACACTCAGGGTCATAGCAAAGATAATATAACAAGTTATATTATCTTTGGTCATAGGCTTGCTGGTTTTCATTAGAAATGGATTTTGTATCCACTCAATATCAGTATTTGTATCTGGAAAGTAATCCAGCATGGATCTTTCGAGACTAACCAAATGAAGAGCAATAACATTGCTGATATCTGCTCTGAGTTCAAGCATGTTCTCTTGCAAGAATTCATGTAAAACTGGAAAACACTCAAAATTGTTCTTTGCCAGAAATTAATTTTTCTTTTCAAAACCAGTCTGTGTCTAGCAAAAAATACTGTAATTGATTTTTCCTGCAGAGCTGTAGCAGTTTCGTTGATTTTCTCGAAAATTTCTGCTTATTTCGTAATCCATTGCTCATCATGCAATACATCAAAGAGGTTTGCAGTTGAAGACATATTTTTTTCCAGTTTGAACACATTCAACTCATCACGAAGTTGAAATAACCTGGATAAAGCTTTAATTCTGGAAAGCCATCGGATTTCAGTATAAAGAAAAGGCAATTCGTACTGACTGCAATGCCCATATCTTTACACACTAATTTAAACAATCTCGATTGGAGGACAAAATTTACTATTTTCACAGCTTCACCGAGAACTTTTTTTTACATCAGTTGGCATTTTTTTCATGACAAGTGCATAACGGTGGAAAATACAATGACTGCTGGTACTTCTAGGAGCAATAATTTTATTCTTTGAAACAATCCTTTTAACCTTTCCCACCATTGCTGCGCCGCTGCATACAGGGTGTCCTGGACCTGAGTGGAAGTATTTAAGGGGATGGTTTTTGGGGTTTCTGGGGTAACTAAAAGCTTATTTCGTGTTCAATACTCAATGCCCTCATTATTTTTTAGTCCATTATCGAAAACAAATTTAAAAAATCTTTCTTAGTTTTTGAGAAATTAAGAAAAAACAAAAGATACTTTTACCAAAAAAGCCCGAAAAAAGGGTTAAATTATGGATAATTCATGAATAAATTAATTTTTGTCGGGCTTATTTGGTAAAAGTACCTTTTGTTTTTCTTAATATCTCAAAAACTAAGAAAGATTTTTGCATTTGGTTTTCGGTAATGGACTAAAAAATAATGAAGGCATTGAAAATTAAACACAGAAAAAGCCCTTAATTATGGGCGATTCCGCTGGAGACGATTTTCGGCATACATTTTTCAAATACAACATTTTTTACTTTTTTTGATAACAGTGCATAGTAGAAGGACTCTATTTATCAACAAAAATATTATTGTTCAAGTTAGCACCATCCAATACACACCGCCTTAGGCATGTGCTAACCTGTTTCAGCTGAGTCATCATAATTGCAGTTCACACGAATACCAAAGGGGATTGAACTTCGGCAATGCATGCGCCGGTTATTTGATGCTCAATTGCATTATTGAATGGGTCAGCGATATTCGATGGGAAGCAATGCGTGGACAGGAAAGCTGGGCTTAGTTTTAAGAAAATGAAATTAATTGTATTCCGACCTCCGAATAGCTTAGACACATTTCCATTTAATTTAATAAAGATTATTATAACGTGCTGAATTTACTTGTTTGAATAGTAAGTCGAACCGTTGGGCCAGCCCATAGGGCTGGCGTTCGCGTTTTTTTTAACATCCTCGGAAAGGATGTTTCTAACTTTCACCAAATTTAAAGAAAACATTTTTTACGGTTCGCAAAACTATCATACGAAAGGTCGGTGCAAACTGCAATTATCATGACTGTTAAAACAAAGCGCGAAATAGATATTACCGACAGTTTGAGGTAATGATTCACTTGTAAGACTTGTGGTCACAAATGTGATTTATTCGTTTGTCCAAAAATATTGAAATATTTGTTAATACTTTTTTAGTATTATTTATCGCAAAAAGACATTGTAAGATTGTTGCACCCGCGATAAAAAAGATATAAAAGTTTGTTTTTTTCACAAAAAATAAGGTGCTTTCGTTTTGAAACTTTGTAAAAGTAAGAAAAAAACAAAAACAAAATTAAATCAGTCGTATCATTAGTAAATTGTAAATTGAACTTTGAAAAAACATTGATTCAAATTGGTTGCACCCGCGATCGTGAAATTAGAATCGCGGGTGCAACTTACTGACAACTACCATTACTGAGTGATGTATTATATTTTGTTTTAAAATATGCTTTGAATTATAATTTTTGTTGCTCAAGGTTGATTTTTTTAACATTTTAATATAATATTTTGGTCTTTTTTATAAAAATATAAGTTTAATGGTAGGGAAACAAGGACTTTCACAACCTGGCACGAAATCTATCAAAAAACATCTACTTTATACTTTTTTCTGAACAGTAAATTGAAGAAGGGAAAGACGTGTTAGTTGATAAATGGGAACGATTGAAAAACATACTGGGGGGTTTTCAATCAAAAATTTTTTTTTTAATCGCAAGCCGGAACCAACATAGCACAGATATTTTGAAATCTACCATCATCGAAACAGATATGGAAGATGATGATTTAAAGCCACTTATACGATCAGTGCACAAAGAAATTCTGTTTTCTGATATTTGTATATCTGCTCCTTCTTCATACGTATATATCTGGCCAATCCCTCCTCAATAAAAAAACAAAAGCTGCGCTATTCCAACAACCTCTCTTGAACTTCTTATTACTAGCAGAGGCATGCCTTGAAACCTGTTCTATTTTCACTGCAATAGTCTTGCCAAAAGATATTTGCGCGGGTTTGTATCTATGTACTCTTACAGTACCCTGCAAGTTCGGCAGAAAAGTAACACTTTATTGTTACGTAGGGTTGTGTCTAAACGAAATGGTTGAAGAGGGAGTTGTAAGATCACAATTTATGATGTCAATTGAAGACATGATCGTAAAATTGCAAGTACCAGAAAAAAATCATTGATGGCAATAATATATCCCCAGTATTTTCGAAAAATATTGACATATTTTATAAAAACTTGGTAATAATTTATAGAAAAGTGTACTAACTAGCATTATATGTCACATAATATCTAATCCAGTTCCGTTATATTTTGTTTTATATAAATATTCATTAAAGTTAGACGCGTTGCACCCGCGATAATTTGATGTTGCACCCGCGATTGCTTTAAAATCGAAAAATTCGTTATTTATTTTAGTTTTTTAACTTCATATTTATTTCATTAGTTGTTTGGATATACGTCGTTCAATAAAATGTAAGAAGAATATAATAAATGTTTCTCAATTAACAGACTTTTGGGTTTTTCGTACTATGATCCAGAAAGGTGGGCCAAATTCGTTGCACCCGCGATCGCACTTTGAAACCTTTTTTCCAAAAATCTATTTATTTCATTTAAATTATTTAAATGAACCCAAAATTAATAGGTCAAAATGATACCCATCAAGTAATAATTTCATTAAAATAAGTTTGCATTTTACTATAAATATACTCAAAGTGAGTCTAAATATTGCACCCGCGATAATGGAATCGCCCTTATGTAAAATTTTGACGTAAGAAAAAAAAATTACAATTTTTTTTTTAATTTTAACTTTGAAATTTAATTTCTCAAAAACTATTCGCTTTAACAACTTGATTTAAAAACCAAATGCAATAATGGAGTATAACCTATAAAAATAAAATGCACGACTGGATCGCACGTACTTGCTCTTATGTTCAAGTTGTGTGGGCCTTAAGAACTTTAAAAAATATTCAAGTAATTATAGAAAAAGTATAAAAAGCATATTTAAGTCGTTCTTTTAATTGTATAAACAGTCTGATAAATAACTTAGAGCTCAAAAAAAAGTATGCCATTTGATTACTTGAAAAAAAATGAATATATGCAAAAAAAAATTTTAAAATCGTTGGAGCCGTTTTCTTAAAAATTAATTTTTTATATATAAAATTTTTGTAACATTTTTCAAAAAAAAATTTGGTATGCCAGTTTTGAGTTTATATTAATATACATTTAAAACTGAAATTTCAAAATAATTCATCAACCCGTTTTTGAAATATTGAATTTTGAAAAAAAAATTTTGAATCTTTTTTTAAAAATCGAAAATTTATTTTTTCAAAAATTTTGGTATGCAGTATTATTAAAATTTTAACAAAGCTTTTGTGAAAAAATTTTTGTTGAAATCGGATGAGCGGTTAGTGAGAAAACCAAAATTCAAAAAAACCGTTATATGGCAGGTACCGTTAATAAATGTTTTTGTTGATTTTTTTTTATTACTAAAAGGTACTCCATATCTACAATAATACACTGATTTTTTTTTATCAAAATCGTTGGAGCCGTTTTTGAGATAAATAAGCTTTTCCTTAACGGTTGTATGGCAAGTACCGTTATTTTTTGAGCTAAAAAAAAAATTTCAATTTCCCCTCTAGAGAGTTACAAAAAAACCTTAAGTTTAAAATTTGAAGAAAATCGCTTCAGTGGTTTAGGCTGTAGGTTCAGGTACATACAGACAGACAGACAGACAGACAGACAGACAGACAGACAGACAGACAGACAGACAGAATTGTGCCACCCACTTTTTTCGTGTTCTCTATCATCGTAATGTCATGTTTGATTGTTATCTCGAAATTTTTTTTTTGCACGAATCCAAAACTTGCCCTATAGTACCTATATCGCAAGTAAAAACTGTAGCACATTATTAAATGTGTTTTCATTGATTTTAAATTTTTTTTTTTTGCATTTGAAGTCAATGGTTCAGAAACTGCCCCCCCTGCCTCAGGGAGGGGAGATACAACTTTCCCCTTATACAAATTTTTTCTTAGAATAACCCCAAGAACCACCCCCTTAAATACTTCCACTCAAATATATCAAGTATATCAAAACACACATTTTCCCCAATTAATGATGTGTTTACTCATGAAACAGTTTATGACCTTAAAGTTCACACTTCGATTAAAAAATATAAACTTCAAAAAAAAAATGTTGTTCAAATTTTTTTTTGTGGAAATTTTTAATTTTTTTCTTTTATCGTTTGTATTTTACTGTTTATAAATACTTCTAGAAATTTGTGGAACCCTGAAAACTCTCCCGTGGAACCCCAGGGTTCCGCGGAACACACTTTGGGAACCGCTGATGTAGAGTATGTTCTAAAAAGAGTTTTTAGTGTAGACTAGATGACCCGGTGAACTTCGTTTCACCAAAAATTAATTTAAAAAATGTAAGTTTAACTCTTCATAGGCAAAGATCAGCAAACTTTCTATCGCCTTAAAAATGCAGTTGTTGGCAAACTGCGAATCCAATTCGGAAAAACCTTCACCCACGACGGTGACGGCCACACTACCAAAGATCTGTTTTTTCTTTTTCAGTGTAGACCGTGGTAACATTACCTTGTTAGGAACTTTGTAAAAGAATATTTTTTAAATAGGCCTGTTTAACTTCAGAGTCTTAGTAATACTTCGTATCTATGCCTTGATGATATTTGATTGAGCGGATAACTTTTGGAAAATATTTTTTTCATTTACCTATAAGATTTTATTTTGTATGAACCGGAAAATAAACTAACTAATCCAAAAGTGATATATTGAAAAAATATTTGTTTATAGTTTCAGTTTGCATTTGGGAAAATATTTAGTGCTAAAAGAACCTTTAAAATTGTATAGGTAGGTACCTACTAAAAAATAAATATAAGCTTTCTGTATAATTTCTCTCAATTAAACCTACAAATACATAGCCACATCATATTAAAGCTATTTAGCTCTAAAAGGCCATCCTCCAAGTATGTACTACTTTTCAAACCAAATAAAAAAAATTCATCTGGTACTTTTTTTTTGTTTAGCATCATTTCACCTTCAAAATATCTAGAGTTTTAAAAATATTCAGCTCTAAAAGCCATTTTTTAACTTTTACCCATCAAACATAAAAATTAATTTTAAGAATAGGACCGAAAGTTTCTAAGATTAAGAAAGAAGTAAGCAAACAAAGTAGGTACCTGACCTTGTTGCCGGTTCATAATAACAATTTCAAACCAATTTAAATAAAATCTTCTACACCTTATTGTTTTCACACTTTTTGTTTTATTGTTTTTAACGCAACGATATTTAAATAGTACGCGATTGGCACGAAAACATTAAAAACCAATATTCAAATGGTCGCTTTGAAACTGTTGAAATGATAAGACTGTTGGTGGAAATAAGAATATGACCTTTTCGAATGGTTTTGAATGACAGATCTTCTTCTTCTCGGTCTTCCAGAGTACCAATCAAAAAGGCTATTGATTTTTCACTGCCTGCAATTTTGTAGTTCAATTCTGAAATTTCACTCAAAATGCAGGTTTTCTTCCCACAACAACCATCTTGGATTATAAAAATATTCTGTAGCAACAATTGATTCACATTATACCAAACCGATGCTAATCCTTAGTAATTTTATATTGGTTGGATATAAAATAGACCGCACTGTAAAATCTCGCTTTGATATTCTTGCAGAGTGTCGGAAAATCGAGATTCCCGTTATCTGCAAGCTATAGCATAGTTTCCCATTGTGCATCTCCCTTAATTTTTTTGGTGTACGTACATACTTATCCCGCTATTTTTCTAGCTTATTCTTTTTAGTTTTACTTAAAAAAAAAAATATGAACATAGACCTTTATTATTAAAGGTAATATCATTAGAGTTTTATTATTTTGATTGCTCCAACTGAAAGTTAAAAACCTTTATCCGCGTTTATTTTGTTTTTATTGAAAAAAGCTATAAGGCGAATTAGCACTGGTTATGAATATTTTAACACAATTTGCTTGTTTTGGTAAAATCTAAGAACATACCTACATACATAGTTTAAATTTTTCCGTTTATATATAAAAATAAAGAAACAAAAATAAAAGAAAAGAAAAACTTTTTAATTTGTTTGATTTAATTAATTTTACTTTATTATATCACAACATATGTATGTTTACATATGTTGTGATATAATAAAGTAAAATTAATTAAATCAAACAAATTAAAAAGTTTTTCTTTTCTTTTATTTTTGTTTCTTTATTTTTATATATAAACGAATTCATCATCACGCAACATGGAGACTACACAACAACTAAATTTTTCCATCAAGAAAAACTTAACCTACCCTCTGACTCATCAATGTGTTCCTTCCATACAAACATACATACCTCCCAAAAGTATGTACATTGTTCATGGTCTACAAATATGTATTTAAATGAACTACATGTATCATTTCACTGAAATTACTACACTCAAAATGCGGTTTTAAATTGCCCTACAACCATCTTGGATATTCCAAATTATCCTTCATCAACAATTGATTCATTACTTATGGGTTGAGTATAAGATTGGCCGTTTTGAAATTCCGTTCCTCAACTAATGGAGATTTGACTGTAATATCATGTCTGTTCGCATACCTCCCAAAACTACGAATTTCTACGAATTTAGCCCAAAGTTCTGTCAAAGCTCATATAAAAAAATAAAATTTGTAGAAATTCGTAGTTTTGGGAAGTACGCGAACAGACATATGTATTATTTTTTAATTTCATTTTATCAATCAAAAATTTTATAATTGATTGATTTGTTTTCAAACTCAATTGATTAATTTATTTTTTTTTATACAAAACAGGCAGTCAGAATGCGTTTTTGCACGTTGCTGGCAAACGGCAAGACTGATTTGGACCAAACTTCATTTAAACACCCACCGGTTTATATCCAACATTTCCTGAAAAGAATCATCCAAAACGGTTTGGCCGTTTTCGAGCTTTTGCAGGACTAACGCACAACGATTGATTTTTATATACATATATGTAAGAAGATTTCAAATCTGAAATCTATTTTTGCTATCAGCTCAACTATTGGAAATAAATTTAAAATTCATCCGTTTTAAACCATAATTTTTATTTTTTGAGTTTAAATAACTCTTACAAATTAAAACAAAATGTAATGGAGCACGGTTTATATAAATTTCGGTGCATTTCAAGTACAAGAGACCAACAATATTCACTCAACATGCCATCATCCCAAGAACCTTTGTAGCTTTTTTATATTCATTCTAAATCTTGTTGAAGTCCGCTCTCCTTGCTCATCACAAAATATTGAAAAATGCAACTGAGAATTTCTCAAAAAGAAAAAGAGGTATTTGGACGACTAAAGCTAAATTTTGAAGATAAAGATTAGTACTTTCAGAAATCTGTACAATTAAAAAAAAAAAAAATCAATGCACATAGTTACATAACCCCAAAAATGGTGAAAAAAGTTTTTTTTTGCACTTTCTAACGGTAGTATCTTGAAACTCAGAGCTGATAGCGAAAAACAGATAACGGATTTGAGTTCAGCACGAAAAATTACCCTTAGATCAACTCTTACATAGTCGTGTCGAAAACCATGTAAACCTGTGTAAGAGCATCAAAAAGGAGGCGTCAGGAAAAACAAACTTACTTTCCCGCAACAGTTGTGGCAAAAGCAATACACTTGATTTGGCGTCCCATATCAAAACCGAAGATTTTGGAGAATAAATATTATAATTTGTACCCAGATAGATTTTTTAATCAAGGCTTTTTTGATTTTTTAGTGCAGCTTTATATTTTGAAGTTTCTTTTCAAAATGCGATCAATGTTTTAGTGGAAAAATGTATTTTTCTTTTCAATAATTGACTCAAAAGACTAGCTCTATTTTAAAGAAAAATCAAATTGAATAAATTAATTTAAATTTGTTAGACGGTTGAGTAGTTAGACAGTTTCTAAAAGTTTTTAGTAGTTGTAAATATGCTTTGTTAAAGTAAATAAAATGCAAAGTTAGACAAATGTTAGAAAACCCATGCCATTGTCCAAGTATAAGATAACTTTAGAACAAGGCTGAACAAAGTTTTTAAAAAAACTTTTTGGAGTAGGACAGCTATAAAAGTTTATAAATACGACCGTAAAATAATTTTTTTTTCGACTAAGGTGATGCATAACATAATTGTCAACTTCAAAAAGCGGTTTAAAATATTCTATTGGCCCATTCATTAGACGCCTTCGTCAAATTATATGTATATGAGTATTGCAGACAAATTTTATCAATAACTTTAAAGATGTTTTAAAAATGGATTCAACAGCACTGAGTGCCGTAGTCTAGATTATGAAAAAATATGTTCGAATTAAAGAACTAAGAAAGAAACCTTAACAATTAAAAAAAAAACAAACAAACTGCACAGGGCCGAATTAGCGGCTTCCAGTTGGTTGCGCCAGTTGTGAAAGAAGTTTATCGGCAGTAGGGCGGATAAAAACTAAGTTGAGAACTACTTTTACCCAAAACCATTCATTTTTAATATAGATGCATGGTAAGATATTGTTTCCGAGTAGAGTTTTGAAGCACTTCTAATGATTGTTGAATTGCTTTACTGCTGACGTCGTTGTCGGCTTCATTCATTAGATCTCTTTTGAACAAATTTGGGAATTAATTAAATGCTCAAGCCCAAATTCATAGTTATTTGCACTGAAAAATTATTTAATGATTTGGTTTGGACTGGTTAGAAAAAATTCCTTCCTACGCCAATGTTTACGAGTATGCACAGTTTTTGGCAATTTGAACATAGGTACATATGAATGTCCATATTTTAAAAAATGTCATAAATGTATCTTATCAATTGAGCTGCACTGTAGCTATCTGAAGTTCCTTTTAACTTTAAACTTAACTTGTCTCTAGCATCGAATGGACATTGGAATGGAATTGAATAACTTTTGCTGCTGCAAAACTAATGAAGTGTAAACATCATTTTTGTATGTACAAGCAGATACATACCTACCTACATGTATATAAATGCTGCATATTTCGAAAAGCACTTGAAGCGATGATGATGATGATGGAATAATATGCAAGCACTCATGCTCTTGACAGCAATTTAATTCCACTTTATAGAAAAAATATATTTTATTTTATTGATTTCTATCAGAATGAAAAAATGAGCCATTTTAATTTTAAGTTGTTCTTAGTCAATCAAAGAATAAATGAGCAAAAAAGAGTAGTTGAAAAATAGTACCTTTTATCTAAAAAAAAAAATTATTAGCTTTTTTGGTGAAAATTATTAAGATTTATGTACGAGTACGTATACAGAATTTGTGTTTGGTTGGCTATCACTTAAGTTTGACTCTCATTAGTGGCGTTAGAAGGACATAATTTCAAAACTCAAGTGAATTCTTTGTTTGAAAAATTAAAGCAAACCAAAAATGTAATGTAAGAAAAAGAAATTTTTTTTAAATATTATTTAAAACTGAATGAAGTAGCTTTCAGCTAAAATAAATGTTTAATGACATTTAAACAACCTTAATCCTATTTATAAGGAATACAAAAAAAACTCAACACTATTTGCCTAACCAACATCATGAGGTTACTTAGAATAAAATAGAATATTCAGCATGCAGGAATTTTCTCTTAATCTATCATGAATAAAATAACTATCCTAAATCTTGCAATTCTCAAGATTACTACAAATATATCCTTTCTGCAGGACATTCAAGCATTCAAGAGTAACAATGTATATATTTTTTGTAAAATGTCTCTCATAGCTCTTTAAACATATCTACATTGTATTCTCCTTGATGTTGGATGGAATGATGTCCCCCCTTCTTCATCCTTTTCTACTTTCAGGACATGCCAAAAGACACTAAGCATGCACATGTTCTGTACAGCAGTTGTATTCATCGATTTATCTGCCAAGTGTCCTTTTAAGCATATTTGTTCTTCTTTTTTTTCTTTTTTTTTTTGTTCCTGTCTGTGCCCTTTAGATTTATGCAAAACTATTTGTCGAATGTTTCACAAATAACTTCGCTTCATCCTCTTGATGCAATGGTACTGCAATGCTTCTAGTTTAGAACTTATCTAAACGATTAGGATTTTTTTTTTTTGTTCTCTTTGCTAGTTATATAATATATAATATGTACGCAATTTGTTTGTGTTTGTTGTAAATATGTATACATAACTGCTTTGGCAGGATGTCTCTTCGTCAAGGTTTACAAATATGTACACATGAATAAATTAATATAATATTTATTGGTGCAAACATATGTGTCGTTGAAGATTATGGGAATTTGATTGATTTTAGATGACAGAATTTTAATAACTGCTTCAAGGGAAGAATTATAAAAAAAAGATATATTTTGCTTTGTCAGAAAATGAGCAGGCAAATCCAAAATTCTTTTCTTCAGTATTTGACAGCAAAACTGAGGAATTTTGTTTAGGAATCCTGTTCATGAGCCTGAACATACCTTATTTAATTTAACTAAAATGCTCTCCTCAAATTATCAAAAAGTTTTGTATCTACCTATCGACGTTTGACATGAATACGTCTGTTCATTGAGCGCAAAATACAAAAAAAAATTACGATTCAGTTTAATATTGCAGCCAAAAATCATTTTACAAACAAACAGGATCTTAAACAGAAAAGCAGCCAAATATTTACAATGATTTATCTTTTAATTTTAACTCAAGCTAGTTCAATGACAAATAATCTGTAAGGAAAGTGCTTTGGATAATACTTTGTATCCAAAGAAGTACTTTGGTCGTTCTTTTAATAAAATGATCGGCTTTAACTAAACTGGTACATTGTGGCGTATGCGCACTATTAATTAAAACCTTAAGAAAAGGTAAGAAAAATTTGAGCAATTTCTGGAAAATAAAATTGAAGACAATCAAGACTTAAGTTTTTCAATAAAAAAGCGACTCCGACTACGGATGGTCTTGATGTGTAATTTACAGTTCTACAGTTGAAAAAAAATTTAAGACAAAAGGAATTTTGATCAGTGGCGACGGTAATATAGATGTAGTTTGTGGATAAGGGCTTCTATCCATATGCTGTGGAACGCTTTTTCGACATCCAACAAGCATCCAACAGTTATATCACGGTGATTATTGAGCGCTGAGGTGATATCGTGATGGAACTTAAGCAGCGGGCTCAGCGTTGAGTGTTTTTCTTGAAAGCCGAACTGCATTTCAGGGATGATCGCATTTTCACTGCAGAACCTCTTGAGCCGCCGGAGGACTAATTTTCCAATATTTTTCTAATATTGTTGAGAGTCGATAAAGGCCTGTAGTTGGACACTAAGTGGATAGTTCCTTTCTTCGGTTGCTACTATCTCTTCTTTTTTCCACTTCTGAGGGAGGTAACAGTTGTTGAAGTAGTTATTTAGGAAGGATGTTAAGAGGATCACATCTATATCTGGTTGACATTTCAACTGTCATAAGTGAAAGTCTAAAATTTAAAGTCTGGTGAATTTTTCAAATTTAAATTAAGTTAGAAGTTGTTTTTTTCTACAAAAATCACATAAATCAACTCTTCTAACGTTGTTTTAACTCAGCAATTCAACTTTTCACCAATTTCAACTAAAGGTACGAAGCTTTCTATAAATTAAATTTCCGCATAAATTCAATCTCGTTACTACGGTAAATTACTTATGAAAGACTATCGTAAAAAGCGAAATTTATCCGAAACTTCACCCGAGACTACTAAGTATAGTAAAAAACACTCGCTATCCGAAAACCAACTTAAGATGGAAGTGGTTTCTATGGAGAATTTAAAAACCATCCTTAATGACATCCTGTCCGAAAAATTAAAGGATCTTGCCACAAGGGATGAGCTAAAAAATCTCTATAGCGAACTAACTTCTCTCAAAGCAGTAAACACGCAACTTAACCACAATCTAAATGTGATGACTGAAAGATGTGAACTTTTGGAAAATCAGTTGGAGATAATTTCGCGGAAGACCAACGAATGCTCTATTGTCGTACACCTTCCTTTAAACGCAGAAACCAATGCAACTCAATTCGCCATACAAACTTGCAAGGGGCTTCTTAAGCTAAATGAAGGTGACAATATTCACATAAAACGATCCCGTGAAATTCACAACAACAATGCACAACGCGGAACTGTAATCATAGAGCTTCTTTCGGCAGAAATTGTTGACAAGATAATATCCGCGGCACACCAGCTGAAGAACTCTGGAATTAGTATATTTCGAGAACAGTCACTTCTATATAGGAAAAAGAGACAAACACTTTTGCAATACCGAAGCAAACTTCTTGAAATTAATCCGAACACAAAAATAATTGTAAAAGGCGATAAAATGCAAATAAATAGCCATACATTTGTTTACAAATATGCACGAGGACTAATTGTCAAAACTTCGACGGAACAGACATTTATCAAACAGATGTTCGGTGACAGATCATCTGAATTCTTTGACTGCAGCGAGGGAGTGAAGTTGGCTCCAATTTCTAATCCGCCATCTTCTTTTGCTTCATACTCTCAACCGATGTCAGCGCCACCTGTGGGTCAACTTTTACAAGTAGAAAGGGTGGGAACACAATAGGGAGAAGCTGTCGTCTGCCACAATTCAAGTAATTTTCACAATTTAACAATTCTATCATATAATATTACAGGTCTTAAAAGTAAACTTTTACTGCCTGAATTTTTTAACTATATTCAAAATTTCGATGTCATTATCTTATTAGAAACTTTTTTGGAAGAAAAAAATGAAAAAGATTATTTAAAATATTTTACAAATTTCAAAATTATGTTTTCACCGGCAACTAGATCAAGTATCCATGGCAGGGCCAGTGGTGGGATTATATGTGGGGTCAAAAAAACTTTAAATTGTAATTTTGTCAAACTCAATTGTATAGAAAACCGAATTATTTTTCAAATCTCCAACTATAATTTTCAATATTCAATTATTCCGGTGTATTTAAATTGTAACAACTGGCAAAATGATTTTGATTGTTTAGTAGACTTCGTGAATAATTCTAATTTGCAAAATATAATGATCATTGGAGACCTAAATGCCCGAATCGGTACATACCAAAATCCTTCAGCTGAAAACCTACATTCGCAAGACACTCTTAACCCTACCAGAAGCTCAAAAGATGAAATCATAAACAGAAGTGGAAGACTCCTTACCGAATTCTTTGAAAATTTTGGACTATTCGTGCTGAACGGGTCTACTAAAGAGGATACCCATGGAGAGTGGACTTTTATAACCCGCCAAGGACAATCAGTAATTGACTTTTGTGCAGTATCGGCAGAGTGGCTTAACCCATTTGCAGACTTAAAAGTGGGCACAGCGAACTTTTCAGCGCACTTTCCAATAGAAGTCAAAGTTCAGCTTTTTAATGAAGCTATACAAAGAAATTCAAATAATTTTCTCAAATTAAAATGGAAAGAGAATAGTGCTTCTCTTTATAAAGCACTTTTGAACCGCCACTGTGGCTCCCTCCCCTTACAACCAGCAACCAGTATAGAACAAGTAGATGACGAAATAATAAGAGTAATTAAAATCTCAGCTCCCTTTGCTCAAAGCCACAATAATAATTACTCCTTCAAACCTAAGAACATTTGGTTCGATAATGAGTGTAAAAATCTCCGTAAACTATCTTTTGTGTACCTCAAAATATTTCGATCGACAGATGCCTTGTTTTTCAAAAATATCTACCTATATGTTAATAAACAATACAAACTACTTTGTGCAGCGAAAAGAAACTATTATCTAAAAAACTTAGCAAAAAAACTAACTGAATCTAAGAATTCAAAGGCTTTTTGGGATAATGTCCGGGAACTCGGGGGGCGTAGTCGAAGTATGGTATGTACTCTCGGAACTGAGGCACTAGCAGCACATTTTAAAACTCTTTTGTCAGCGGACGAGAGTAACCATACTTTTTCTTACGCTCTACCAAACATTACCGTCAGCGATCTGGATAACCCAATATCTTTGTGTGAACTGGAATCAACCCTTCATAAGATGAAAAATAACAAAGCACCGGGAATTGATGGAATTCCAGTAGAATTTTATAAAAATAGTACTGATCAATTGAAAAACTATCTTGTGATATACTTCAATAGATTATATAACGAATCTTATGTGCCAAACAACTTCAACAAAGCTGTAATTTTTGCCGTATATAAGAGTGGAGACAGAACCCTAGCTGAAAACTACAGAGGAATTTCTATTTTAAACACTCTAAGGAAAATTTTTACGTCGATTCTCTATGAAAGGCTCACCAAATGGATCGAGGACAGAAATCTACTGAGTATGTTTCAAGCCGGTTTTCGTCCTGGTTTCTCTACAATGGATCATATTTTCGCGCTAACCAGTATTGCAAAGAAGTCAATTGAAAAGAAGAATAAATTATACGCCTGTTTCGTAGACTTCAAGGCAGCTTTTGACAAGGTCAACAGACAGGCTCTGGTCTACAAGCTTTCAACACTGGGAATTTCCCGGAAATTCTTGCTGATGTACATAAACTTTCTCGTCTCATCGAGTGCCTCGGTATGGGATGGGTTTGATCTTTCAAACTGGTTTGAAACAACGACAGGTGTTCCCCAAGGCTGTATTTTAAGTCCAATTCTGTTTGCCTTATTTATTGATGAAATTTGTGAAATACTTCCTGGAGGAATCCTTTTTGCCAACATTCAAGTGAAAGTTCTGCTCTACGCTGACGACTTAGTCTTACTTGCTGACAACCCATTCACCCTGCAGTTGCAAATCAACAAACTGAATACCTTTTGCGAGAAGTGGGGGTTACTTATCAATACAAGCAAAACCAAAGTGATGATTTTTGAAGCAAATCAAAGAAGGAGGCGTCCCGAAGAAAGCTGGTCCCTTAATAGTGTATCAATTGAAGTTGTGCAAGAATTTAAATATCTCGGAGTTTTAATTACACATAACCTAAATTTTTCGAAACACGCTAAACAAAAAAGCAATGATGCTAAACTGGCTTTGAGCTTAATGTGGCCCAAGTTTTTTGCAAACCAAGAAATAGACCTGATGTCTAAATATCGCGTTTTTCTGGCAACTGTGAACACATGCATGTGCTATGGTGTGCAGGTATTTGGATACTTATTTTTCGAGGCGTTTGAAAAATTGCAGAGATACTTTTTTAAGCGCTTATTCAGATTGCCGAATTCAACCCCTAATTACGCCATCTACGTGGAATCTGGTATAACTCCTCTATTTATTCAAAACCTCAAATCCAACTCTGACTATCTGGTAAGAGTAATGGAAAGAAGTGGAAGAAATCTTCACAAATCCATTTTGATAAGATTACTGCAAACCAATGCCTCCCCATTTAAGGATTGGAATGAAATAGCTCTTTCTCATGAAGCTCGGCTGTCGCTAACAGAGTCAAACGTTGATGATTGGCGAGGTATGTTTGCAGAGGTTACTGCTAAGCTAGACGAGAATATTTACATGCAGCATTTATCCAGAGCGGCTTCTTCATCATCAAGGAATACATATAGGAATCTCCAGCACCAATTGCCATCAGAAACAAACTACTTCAGCAACAAGTTTTCAGTCGAAGCTATAAGCTACATTTTTAAAGCACGTGTTGAGCTCTTTAACTTAAACTTTATGCCTCATCGAACTGATCTGACACAAATCTGTAGTCTATGCAATAGAAGGGAAAACGAAGATGTCTACCACTTTATTGCAATTTGCCCAATATTGCAAGAAATCCGTCGTTTATATTTCGAAGAAAGTTTTCTCTCATCAAGTCGGTTGTATGAAATATTAAACGGAGCTGTAGGATGGTCTACACTATATAAGTATTGTAAACATGCCTTTACTTTTCGAAACAGTTTCTAACTTAAAATGTTTAAGTTCAACCAGTTTTTACTCTTTAAAACACCCAAATTATTTATTTTGTGTTTCAAATCACTTGAAAATTGATTTTTTTTATGTTTCAAATCATTTCAAAATTGGTATATTTTTGTGTTTCAAATCACTTCAAAATTGTCATTTTTTTATGTTTCAAATTATATTAAAATTGTGATATATCATAAATTATTTTATTTATACAAAACCTATTAATCTACCTTTTTTAAAAATTGTAAACCTTTGAGTTTAATTAATATTTAATTGATTTATTACTGTACAAAACCAGTTACTTTTCTTTTTATTCTTTATATATTTTTATTAAACACTTAAATGAAATGTTATATCAGGCAGACGGCAGATAGCCAGGTCCTTATTCTTAAGTAATTTATTGTGAAACATTTTTAATGAAATAAAGAATTTATAATAATAATAATAATAATATATCTGGCCTTTTGAGGACGTTTTGATGGCTGATTTCCAATAATCCTTTTGATGTTTTTGAAAGCATCGGGTCCTGGTTTAATTGTTTTCAGTAGCTTCTGATGGAACTGGATATTGTTGTGATGTTTTATGGAATTCCGGAACACTTTTTTGACACATTACAGTTCACTCCAAACTGATCGGTAGTTGTTGTTGGTGGTGATGAAATCTCTTTGATGGATCTTTCTTCTTAGTTCTCAATTCTAAAAATTAATAAATAAGCCATCTGCCAGAATAACAAATTTTAGTTTAAATAAGTAAATTATTGTTAAGGTAAATAGATTAATAGAGATGGTCCTCAGCCTCTGTTATTGCGCATACAGGTTTTGCACTTACTCGGGAAGGTGCTGGTACCTATCCCTTGAAATGTATAGGCTTCTTTTGGTTATCCAATGCATAAGATACAGCCTGATCCAAACCATCAATAGCTTCGTTGATTTCATTGTCCAGCAAGTTCCTGTTTGAAGGTGGAAGCGTTATGTTGTCTTGGATGTCCTTTTGAAGTCTACTTGAACAGCTTCATGGTCCGAATCACTGGGTACTATTGTGCATATATAGTTTGGAATTTTTGGAAGAAGCCAGGAAAAAGTTCAACGTTGATGGTGTTTTGGGGAAGATAGGTTAAGGTTGGCATATAACTACCAGAGAATGACCATCTAACATGTCTTGCCTTCGTTGTTCATTATTGTGTCTGACCACAGTTGATGTCTAGCGTTTAAATCACCGCCGATGAGCCCGTTGGTGCTTCACTTCAGATTACTGTTAAGGACATGCAGGATGTTCGTTGGACTGCATTTGCACTTAAATGAGTTCCTTGTGACGGTTAGGGTCTCACCTCTACCTAACGTTATCTTAATGGTGGTTGCTTCACTGGTCCGTAGTCCTAGGATGATGACTGGTAAAGGAGAAGAATTTGTCTTTTATGAATAGTGCCATCCCTCTGTAATTCTCATTTTTGTCCTGCCGGAAGTTTTTGTGTACCGCGATTTTTATGTTTTTGTGCTTTATCAAGTTGGTTTCAGTAATAAGGTCGAAGTCCAGAGTGTTGTTGTTCATGACCCTCTTTTCCAGGCTGTGCAATGAGTTATCATTATACGTCTGTAAGCGGGTTTTCTTCAGTTGCATATTTTGAATATGAAGATGGCCAATTCCATGGACTTTTCACCCTTACTTAGCAGCATAGCTTGGTGGAACAGCACTCCCGGCTTTTTCGATTATGGTGAGCAGGTTGAATCCAAAAAACCGGTGGACATCATTGCTGAGGCTCACATTGGGTAAGGCTACCTTTGCTGGTGTTACTTTAGCTGCAGTTGTCCTGGCTGATGTTGTTTTCTTTGCTGTGTTCGTGTGGATCTTTACTTGTTGGGCCTTTACTAACTCACTTACTTAATGTGGCACTACAGTCCAGGGTGAACCAAAGCCTCAACCAACAAGCTTCTTCCAGCCGGCTTGGTTTCTAGCTAGCTGTCCCCAGTTTCGCACGCCAAGTTGCTTGAGGTCTTCTTCCACTTGCGTGCGCCATCTGTTACGCAGTTCTACGGGGTTGCATTCAAAGACTTTTTGGGCCGGAGCACTCATGCCCATTCGCTCTAAGTGACCCAACCATCTCAGCCGTTGGCTTTTAATTTTTGAAGCTAGGTCAGTGTCGTTGAACAGCCGTTGTTGTATCTTCTTCTTCATTTCCCATCTATGCAGAAGGGACCAAAAATCACATGGTGAATTTTCATCTCAAAACAGCCTAAAGCGTGCTCATACACCGTTAATAGGTTCCATGCCTCTGCACCATACTTCAGGACCGAGATGATAAGCCTTTTATACATGGACACTTTAGTTACTTGAGCGGGGGCTTTGCTTCACAATTGCCTGCTTTACCCAAAGAAACAGCAATTGGCAAGAGTGATTCCTCCTTTGATCTCAGCAATGGTATCATTTGCTGAGTTTGTTGAGCCTTTGCTGCTACTGGAGTTTTTTTTTTTGGGTTTCGTTTCACCATTGCAGTGAAACTGACTGTATGCTGGGTTACGTTGCATGCGGATTTAGCAACAAAATCCTTTTGTACCCTTTTTCCCTGCAAGAACCTTGTTCCTCTCTGTAAGTTTCAGTTTAAGAGTTGGGTAACCCTTAAAGCTGGATGGATGTCCTTCCTTCTGGAAATTTGCTGTGCTTTCCTTCCGCTTGTGCAGTCCTGGTTTATGGTCTTTCTTGTATTTGACGCAAACGTATAGACGTCAACAGTTAGTGGCGACATGTCCAAAGCACATTCAGTTTCTACACTGCACGTAACCGCTGGATTTCAAGCGTTCCCAGTGCACTTTCTGATTAATTATTAGGGTTTTAGTGTAGACACCACTCTAATCAACGGATTTTCCAAGCTCTACTAAAAAGTTTTTGTAGATTTTTCCTTCTTAGCTTTGAATGTTGTAACCTTCACCAATTGTAGTCCTTCAATCTTTTGTTCATCCTCTACCTCGATGATTGAATAAGAGGTGTGGATCCCTTTTAGAAGAAGTAGGTTCTCCCTGTTTTCTTGTGGTTGAGTTTCAGATACCAAATTCCTTATCTCCTTGAAGGCTTCTCTCTTCTCAGCGTTGATTAGGGTTGTCTTAGTGTTGTGGTTTTTGAATGTCATTCCTAATTGTTTTTCTTTGCAGAATCTGCTGATTCCAGCAATTTTTCCAAAGTAACCTAAAATTGGTGGCATTCATGGGCCCTTAGTTGAGGACTAGGTTGGTGGCTGGGTTGATGTTGCATAACCACTGTAGATGCAGGAGCTGGCTGCTTCCTGTTACGTTACAGAGTCGGGCTTCTTGGTTTTTGCTCCGATGTGGCTTCTTTACCTGACTTTCGGGGTCTCTTTTGTCTAGGTTTGAGTTATTCGTTCCCGTCTACAGAACTGCTGGTCTCATTGGCTTCTTCTTCGCTGGATAGATTCTCTTCGGTGTTGAATGTTGCAGCATCTCCCTTGCTTTTAATTGGACGCTAGTTATACTTGAGAGAGTATATATGTACCACTTGAGGAAGTTCATACTCTTTGGTAACAGCAGAATTCTTTTTGACTGTAATAGATTTTCGTTTTGGTACTTAATTTAGATATGCAGTTTATATTATAACCTGAGAAGCGGAACCGAAGACGACGGTGAAAACAATTTTAAATAAGAAAACACAGAATTTAGATTCCCGAATTGGGATTTGAATAATGAAAAATTTGTTGTTTGGGAAACTTTTTTCGACATAAGGAGAAAACCCAAAATCTTTTCAATAGTAAAGAACAATGATTAATTTTAGAGTAAAATGGACCGGTATCACTTTGTCCTGAAATAACCGAAAACAGAAGAATATGTCCCGTAATTTCAGGGATAGTTTACCGAAAAGAAAGTCAACTGGTATACTAAATTTGCTCAGTAAATTTTCTAACAAATCTCGACTATAACAGACAAATTAAAAAAAAATCACTCCTCTAATTTATTAAATCCAATTGCCAATAATCCTTTCCTCTTTTCCTTTTTTTTGTTTGCTAAGTTGTTTTCGTTCCTCTTCTATAACATTCTCCCTATTCTTTCTTTTCTTCACTTTGATTTTTTTCTCTTTAAATTTAGTTTTATTCCGATTTTGACAAAACCAAAATTAAATTCTTAACCTTTCAACACTTTATCTCTCGATCTTGCGAGCTCTTCAAAAATTCAAACTCGCTTGTATTGTCATCAGTAGGCGTCATCGGGATCTGGATTAACTTTTAACACGTGTTACAAAAACAATTTTGAAAATTTCCCATTATTTTGTTTTTGTTTTACGTGTAAAAGTTAATCTAGAGCCAGGAACCTGGAATTCACTGATCGCTGGTTTCACTTCCAGGAGCGGTGAAACCAATTAACGCATTCAGCCAATTTCCCCATATTTTATTTTTTTTTTCTTAGAGAAAGTCAAGCAGAAACACAAAATGTCAAAAACCGAAGAATTCAATTTCAAATTAATAAGTAAATTCATCCCCTCCAACTACCGTGTACACAATAAAATAAAGGGAACTTTGCAGCAGTGAAACAACCATGGATCAGAGAGTAAATACTTTGAAGGAACAGTTGGCAGTTATTTTCTAAAACGCGATTTACAAAAAAACTACTTCGGTGGACTTTCGATAAATTTTGGGGATAAGCCGATAACGTTCAATTTTTAACAACAATAAAGTTCTTCGAAATTAGAAGTATATGTGTGTCGGGCCCTCGGCCATTCTCAAGCGTCCTCCGATCTTGTTTTTGAATAGTATTTTTGAGCAGACCAATTGGTTATTTAGGATTCGGAGACCAAATTTCACCCACACTTCTTCATTATTATAGCAGACCACCCGTCTGTTAATTAGTGTCATTAGTGAGCGGAAAACTCATCTATAAAGTAGATCATCAACATCAATAATGGTTTCTTCAACATACTGATAGTGAAGACCGATGGCTGCTGGAACATGGCTCCCTTACTCCCTCTCAGCATGTTGAAAGAAATACCAGTAGGGAAGGAAGAGAAATGAAAAGGCGGAAGCAAGGATTTGTATAACTGAAAGAACAAACTTTGTCACGGCAAATTTTACCGTGACAGTTGAAAATAAAGAAAAAATAGTTTCATTTTAGGATTTTTGGTTTTATAAGTAAAATGGTAAGAATTTGTTGGTATTCGTGAAATAATTTTTAAGTAAAATAAAATTTTGTGTAGTGACTTAAAAAATTATATGGCAGGTATTTTGCCTTTTTTTCTGGTCCCAATACAAATTGATAAATGTTTTATGGCCTATTGAAAGACTGGAAATTGAGGGGTATAAAGGAATTACGTGCAAGTGCTTTTATTATTGAGTATATTTGTTTCGCCCATAAGCATAATTATAACCAAAAATGCTACTAAAATCACCCCTACGTTTCTGAGAGAATGGTCACACTGGGCACTTTTCAATATTTTTGATATAACTCGAAAACTAAGCCGAATTTGACAATTTTACATTTAAAACTTTTTGTTCAAAACTTTTTCAGCACAATATGGCAAATTTCACATTCGTAAAAATGTTCGAAAACAATATTTTGATACAATATGACTTTAGAGAATATTTAAAAAGTATATGTTTGTTCACAATTTTGTTTTTCGACAGTTTTTAAATACTTTCAGACCTACAGGCGGAACGGCTGGTCCGTTTAATATAAGATTTGGTACTAGCTGTTTGGAATGTTAAATTTGTAATAATGTACCAAAAAATAGATTATCGGGCAAAAAACTATGAAAAATGATAAGAGATGGTAAAGTTTGAATGGCTGTATCTCTGTCATTTTTCAAATTATATTATTTTTTAACATGTCATATAAGATCTTTAAACTCTACTTTATTTTGCTGAAGTATGTGTTCAGCGTTTCTTCGCTCCGAAAAAAGTTATGCGCTGTTTAGAAAAAAAAATAAAAACATTGATTTTTCGATATTTTTATGTTTGTTTTTGTTAACTTTTCCTACTTAATTTTTTTTATGAAATTTTCTTAGCTATCCATTGCGATAGAAAATTAAATTTTGAGCAAAACGTTTCAGGATTAAAATTGTCAAATTCGGCTTAGTTTCCGAGTTTTACCAAAAATAGTGAAAAGTGGCCAGTGTGACCATTCTCTCAGAAGCGCATGGGTGAATTTAGTAGCATTTTTGATTTAAAGAATGCTTCTTGCACGTAATTGTTCCTTTTTAAAAAGTCTATTCAATAGGTTATTAATGAATAGATTAAAAATCAACTTACATATACCAATTTTAATAAAAATAAAATGCACGACTGGATCGCACGTACTTGCTCTTATGTTCAAGTTGTGTGGGGCTTAAGAACTTTAAAAAATATTCAAATAATTATAGGAAAAGTTTAAAAAGCATTTAAATCGTTCTTTCAATTGTATAAACAGCCTGATAAATAACTTAGAGCTCAAAAAAAAGTATGCCATTTGATTACTTGAAAAAATATGAATATATGCAAAAAAAAAAATTTAAAATCGTTGGAGCCGTTTTCTTAAAAATAAATTTTTTATATATAAAATTTTTGTAACATTTTTCAAAAAAAAATGTGGTATGCCAATTTTGAGTATATATTAATATACATTTAAAACTGAAATTTCAAAATAATTCATCAACCCGTTTTTGAAATATTGAATTTTCAAAAAAAAATTTTGAATCTTTTTTTAAAAATCCAAAATTTATTTTTTCAAAAATTTTGGTATTCAGTATTATTTATATTTTAGCAAAGCTTTTGTGCAAAAAATTTCATTGAAATCGGATGAGCGGTTAATGAGAAAATCAAAAATCAAAAAAACCATTATATGGCAGGTACCGTTAATAAATGTTTTTGGTGATTTTTTTTCTTACTAAAAGGTACATCATATCTACAATAATAGACTGATTTTTTTTTATCAAAATCGTTGCAACCGTTCTTGAGATAAATAAGCTTTTCCTTAATGGTTGTATGGCAAGTACCGTTATTTTTTGAGCTAAAAAAAAAATTTCAATTTCCCCTCTGGAGAGTTACAAAAAAACCTTAAGTTCAAAATTTGAAGAAAATCGCTTCAGTGGTTTAGGCTGTAGGTTGAGGTACGGACAGACAGACAGACAGACAGACAGACAGACAGACAGACAGACAGACAGAATTTTGCCACCCACTTTGTTCGTGTTCTCTATCATCGTAATGTCACGTTTGATTGTTATCTCGAAATTTTTTTTTTGCACGAATCCAAAACTTGCCCTATAGTACCTATATCGCAAGTAAAAAGTAAGTAAGTAAGCCCAATAGACAGACAGACAGAATTGCAGAACTTAATTTTTCCTATCGTCCTCATTATTATCGAACTGGATCAAAATCTCAAGCTAATTTTTTTCAACGAATGCATAACTTACTAAATATGTACTATGTAGTAGGTATCTCCCTACATAAAATATTGCAAGTAAAAATTAAAAGTGTATCCCATTTACTTTTTTTTTAATAAAGTTACATTTTTTTCAATAACGTCAATTATTTTAAAACCTATAAAATAAAATTGATCATGGTTGAAGAATGATTCACAACTAATATTCAACATGAGCTATTTAAAAAAAAAACAACAACTATAGATTATTTAACATTTTTATGATTTACATAAAATGGATTTAAAAATAAATAATTTTTATTTTGATAACTTATAGAAATAAAAAATACAACATAATAATAAAGCAATATTAAATTCAAAATAATAGAATTAAGTGTTAATGTTGTACCTATATACAAACAAAATAAACACAAAGCATTTAGTACCTCTTGAATGTATGATGTGACTGTAAAAATTTTATATTTAAAAAATAAGAAAAAAAAAACAACAGATTAAATTGATTCCTGCACACATTTTCCACATGTACATACCTACCTAAATAAAAAAAATATCCTACTATTATTAAAAGCTCAATTTATTATTCGGATTTAATATTTAAGAAAAAAAAATAATAAAATCCACCAGTCTATCCTTTATGTATGTTTATTTCAGTATACATTTTTGTTATTATACGAATTAAATTGCACTGGAAACCCGAATCGCCTTTGGATATGTGAATTTTTCTATTAAAATTATTTTATTTTATTTTTTTTTTATTTTCATGCACTGTCACAACACTGAATTCTATCAAAATAAAATTTAAAGTCTTAAAATTAAATTTTCCTTATTTTTCTTGCATCAAATTCAATTGTTAGTATTTTTTTTTATAAAAAATCAATTGACAGAAAAAAAAAACATTTAATCGAATGCAAACATGACTGAATAAAAAAAAAACAATAAATACATAGCATGAGTTCCGTACTGTACACACTTATTGTCCTTATTTTTTTTTTTATTATTTTCCAAGTCTCAAAATGCATCTTAATTTCAAGTCCCCCATGAAATATGAATGTGAATGCAATATGTATTTATGCATCTAATTTCCGTAGACAAGAGATAATCCTCTTTCTCTCTCTCTTAAAAATGCATGTTGTCTGTAGCTCTTAACCTCAGTGAATGTGCCTGTCAAGTTCCTTTGCATTGTGTAATAATCATTGAACAATAAATATATGCGAAACACATTCTATAACGTAGTTGCATCCTGTTTCCTTGTATTCCATCCTTTATTTTCTTATTAATATTTGTCATGTACTCTTATTTAACGTGAACGTGAAGTGCATGCTATTGTGAATGCTCTTTATTTGGAATGGGATTGTGAACGATTTAAATTTTTGTTTTCTTTGTTTAAGTTGCAATGTCTTTGCTGGATTAATTTAATTTAAAAAAGAATCAAAGTAAATAATTCGAAACACCAGTGTTAAATAATGAAATGCAAAAATATGTAAATACCCGCTTCATTAACCTTAGTTTAATTTTTATTTTAACCCTAAATTTGAAATTTTGTTCGCAATTTTTTGTTCCTTTCCTATAAATAAAAAAGAAATCAACAAAATTTTTATTTCTAAATTTTCATATAAATAAAACATTATTTTTCTCTTATGTTTATCCTTACATTTATCAAATTTTATTTAATTTTTTCTTTTATTTTCTACATGAGAAAAATAACCAAGTTCTATTACAAGTAAAAAAAAAAATATTTATAATTAATTTTAAATTAGAAAAGAAACTTGTAACGTTATGAGGCAAATTTAGCTGAAATTAAATATTTCTATAGAAATATTCAAAAAAAAATTAAGAAATACAGTCTTTTATTTTTTTTTATATACATTGATTTATTTTCTTTTTTTAAGTTTTTTTTTTTTAATATTTATTTGTCTTATTTTTAATTTTAATTGAAAAGAAAAATAAACCTTGAAAAAATGATTAAATAAAAAAATGCATGCTTTCTCGCTTTCATTCTTCATTTTTTATTATTATTATTATGAAATTTAATAAAAAAAAAAAATAAATTGTTATAACAAGGAAATATATACTTTATATATATATTAATATTTATCCTCCTATATTAGAATATTTTGAGTGATATAACTTTTTATTGATAGTAAAATGATTGTAATATGTATTTTCTTATTTTTTTTTTTATTATTATCGACCAATTTTTGGTTTCAATCGACAACGACTTCAATTCGCAATAATCAAATCACTTATACACGCACACACTCTCGCAAACTTAACACAAAATGATTCCCGGAAATCGGAATCCTCAAAATGGCAAACATCGAATTGAAAATATGTATAGGTGGATTTGCGGCACATGGACGAACAGCAGGGAAGCAATATTGTAGATGTCGGGGTCGATCTCTCTGAGTTTTATATGTCCGTAGAATGGGATATCCTTGAAGTGCCAGCAGTGAGGTGAGTTTTGATATGCCTATTGCCAAAACTATTTTTTGTTTTTATTATTTTCTTCTTTGATGATGAATTATTATTTGTTATTGATTTTATATGTAATATTTTCGTTTATGGATAAGTTGATAGGTATAATGCATATTGATGATTTCTCAAAGCAATTTTCTTTGACTGTTTAATTCCCCAAAGGATCCAAAAGATTGTAGGAATTTAATGTTTTGTATTGATTTCATATTTTATCTCAAAAGACGTTTTTTTGATTCTAGCTGCGTTCCCAGTTGTGTAAAATAGACATAAATCTTAAGTAATTTTTCTATTACATTTTTTTAACATTTCCTTAATTTTTATGTCCCTCTGGTCATGGAGTAAATCACTTCAGTCTGAAAGTAAATAAAAGAAAACCTCATGGGTACACTAAGGCTCTTTGACAGTTTGTATAACTAATTTAAACTTCTGACTTCCACAAGGCTTTATTTATAAAACCAATTTAACCAAATAGCAAAAAATTAGCTTTGGTTCTATTGGTCACCAAAATATATCATGGGCTCTCGGCCGTGAGAATCTCTTCTCAAAGAATATTTTTCTTCAAAATTCAATACAGCCAATTTCTTTACAGAGTCCTAACGTTAGTACCGGTATTAGTCTTAAAGTTAGTAGGTACTCAATTCAGTATTTCTCACTTCTTCAAACACATAAGTATGAATAAATGAGAGATACTGATTTGAGTATCAAACTTTAGGACTAGTATCGGCAGGGCCGGACAAGCTATACGTGCAAGCGGTGCAAATGTGCAGGGCGCTGAACCCAATGGGTGCCTTGAGCAAGCATCAAAAAGAACCACAATTCTTTTTAATAGCTCACACCAATATTAATATCCATATACTTATTCTGAATTCAAAGACAGATACCAACTTTTCCAAAAATAAGTCGATGCCTAGCTTTCTATTCACACCCACATTAAAAAAAAACTAAATCACAAAATCTTTACAAATTGCACGATTTTGTTCCCCTTACCTCGTTCGTCTCTTGGGGACACTTCGTCAAAAAAAAAAATCGAATATCAAAGTGTACAGCTTGGGTAATGAGAACATGATTTCTTCCACCAAAAATAGTAATTGAGGGGCGCTAGTGATGAAGTTTGCGCAAAGCGCTAATTTAGCTTGGGCCGGCCCTGAGTATCGGTATTATCGTTAGTACTCTGTGAAGAAATTGGCTGTAAGATTTTAGTTGAATTTTGAAGAAAAATATTCTTTGAGAAGAGATTCTCACGGTCGAGAGCCCATGATATATTTTGGCGACCAATAGAACCAAAGCTAATTTTTTGCTATTTGGTTAAATTGGTTTTATTATGAAGCCTAGTGGAAGTCAGCCAGAGCCAGTGGGGGGCTCGGCTACAAAAGTCTCCCAAACATACAAACAAAAATGATAGTTAACACCTTATACATTATCTATACATCGTCAACTGGCTGAATGCCAAGGGAAAGATCGTCCGCTGACGAAGTGAACAATGCAAGTATAGAAACAAGGTTTGATGAATTCACTACGACAGCTGACGATCTTTCCCTGGTATACAGTTAGCTGATAATTTCGAACTCGAGCCAAGAAACACTTGAACTCTTTATGGAAACACATTTCCCTGACTGTGAGAGCCCTGAGGACTCAAGTTATAAACATCCACACCCTTAAGAAGTTCTACAATCAGCACCAGAATTGGATAAGGTTATCACAAAGCAGAAGATTGTGTGGGCAATAAACTCGTTCAAACCCTTTTAAGCAGCTGGACCAGACCAGATTATTCCGGCATTTCTTCAGCATGCTCTACAGATAATCACCCCGTGGCTTAGGGTAATCTTTAAAAGTTGTGTTAAACTTAGATACGTCCCAATCAGCTGGAGAGAGGTTAAAGTTGTCTTTATTCCAAAAGCTGGAAAACCGACACACTCGACTGTAAAAGATTACAGACCAATAAGTCTCTCTTCGTTCCTCCTCAAGACACTGGAGAGAATTATTGATCTGCATGTTAAAGACCTTCTCAACCCAAACATTTTGTGCAACTACCAACACGCTTACCTTAAAGGTAAATCAGTGGAGACTGCGTTGCATGAAGTTGTTTCACAAATTGAGAAAAGTCTCGATCACAAAGAACAAACCCTGGCAGCATTTTTGGACTTTGAGGGAGCGTTTAACAACGTAAAAACGGAGTCCATTAAATCTGCTCTGGAAGAGGTCGGGGTTGAGCCTGCCATTGTGGAATGGATTTATACCATTCTCAATGGTAGAATCATAAACTCCCGACTGGGAGATGCTTTCGTTGAGAAAATAGTTACAAGAGGCACACCACAAGGAGGGGTAATTTCACCTCTCCTTTGGATTCTAGTTGTTTAAAAAATTCTTACAAGATTTAGTAATCAGGGCATTAAAATTGTGGCCTATACGGACGCCATAGTAATTTTGCTATTGGGTAAGTATCTTACCACCATCAAAGATATTATGGAATCCGCACTTAAGGAACTAGCTTCTTGGGCAGCACAAAACGGTCTCGGGGTTAACCCTACAAAAACTGAACTAGTTCTGTTCACGAATAAAAAGAAATTAGGGGACTTTACTCCTCCTATGCTTAATGATACTCCTCTGAAACTCTCCAAAGAAGCTAAATATCTTGGAGTAATCCTTGATTCCAAGCTAACATGGAAACGAAACACAGAGGAAAGAATGAAAAGGGCACTCTGCGCTTTCTACACATGCAAAAAAACCTTCGGTACACGTTGGGGTATGCAACCGCAGGTTATCCAGTGGATGCACACGGCGGCGATTGTTCGCCCCATACTTACCTATGGTTCTATCGTGTGGTGGAAGGCTGTTGAAAAAGTTAGCTATCTCAAAAATCTGAACAAGGTAGAGAGACTGTATAGGAATAACGGGGGCACAAAGGTCTACGCCACAAGCAGGGTTGGAAATTGTTTTAAATCTTCCAACCCTAGACGAGCACAGTAGATGCACAGCAGCCAAAAGCGCACTTCAACTCAAAGAACTGGGCTCTTGGAAGCACAGCACCTATGGTCATGGGTTAATCTTCCAAAGGTATGACACAGTGGTCGGACTTGATGTGACGACTGATTACATACCACCGATAATAGATTTTAACAAACACTTCTCTATTTCAATACCCGAAAGACATGGGTGGGAACCCAACTCACTTATTAGTGTACAGGGTATCCCCTTCTATACTGACGGGTCAAAAATGGAAGTAGGAACAGGAGCTGAGGTATTCTGTGAAGCCCATAATATTAGAGAATCATATAAACCATTAGATGAGTGTAGCGTCTTTCAGGCTGAGATTTATGCTATTGGAAAAGCGGCAGAAATGGTGCACAAGAAAAAACTGAGCTCGTCGGATATCACATTTTTTGGGGACAGCCAAGCCACTATCAAAGCAATAGCCAGTGAGACTATAAGATCCAAAACAGTGACAAAATGCCGAGGTATACTGAATAAAATTTGCAACACTAACCGAGTCAAACTCTGCTGGGTTCCTGGACATAGCAATATAGAGGGGAATGATATAGCAGATGAACTGGCAAGGAAGGGGTCATTATCAGAAGGAAACAGTGGTAGCCAATTAGATATGGGACTAGACATCCCGATCGGTGTGATTAAAACGAAAATAGACCTTATAACGAAAGAGCAAATCAATAAATCCTGGTTGACCAGGAACGACTGCATTATCTCTAGAAGTTTATGGCCTAGAATTAATGAAATGGAAATACTCAGTATATTCTATCACTGAGTAAAATAATATTAGAGTCTTGATAGATGTACTAACGTGTCATTGCGCCATTGGCACAATGGCCACCAGACTGGGTGTATTCGCACCTGACTTCAGTAGGAGCTGTCAGGATGTAGAAGAAATAGAAACCATTAAACACCTGCTCTGCGATTGCCCAAACCTCCAAACAAATTTCCAAAGAATTTCTGTGCCGGAGAATTGGTGTCCAATTGCTCTAGGTGACCCAGCCATCTCAGTAGTTGGCTTTTCACTTTTGTGGCTACGTCGCACAGTGCGTCGACCAGTGGACAAAAATCAAAAAATCAAAAAATGCAATTTTGTTCTATTATGCTTTGATTCGGGTCAAGCACATGTTGAATAACTGTCATTTAATGTGTTTTTGTTGTTTGCTTTTTTTAGATGATAGATAAGCGGAATTGTTTAAACCATATAAGGTAATAATAGTCAGAGTCTTGTTGTGAAACGCGATTTTGTGTGAAGTGATTTAGCTGGTGAAGGAAAAGTAATTGAAGAAAAATTTTTTTTGGCAGTGATTATTAATAATGGATTCATTTAGAGCTGCTATGACTAATTTTATTTGGTTTTTGAAATAATTTGTAACTTTAGTGAATTATTGAAAAAAATCATATTTTTAAGGCATTTTTTTCTATTTGGTTAAGCTTTTAAAAAAAGTTTAGCAAAGTGTAGCAGAATTTTTAGTGTCATTACATTGTCTTATAATTTTACTTTGCGAAAATGCAAAGTTTTCATGCTACTTTTTGCTAACCTTCAAAATATTCAACTTTTTGTAGAACAAGGTCAAACCTTTAAAAATCAACAAGTTGGTGAAAAATGAATTTCTTTTGATAAAAAATCATGAATTGAAGATATTTTAACATTTATTTTGAATGAATTGAAGAAAAATAAATGTCCTTTTAAAATTAAAAATGATTAAAAGTCCAAAATTAAGTTTGTTGACTCAAACCTTGAACGACGATGGAAACAATGTTCAAGGAATCATGCTCTTTTCAAGAAACGCCATGAGGCTTGGCTTTGAAATAGATTTATACTCTTCCTGATAGCATTTCAACCTGTCTGCAAAATGTATCGCCTTTTGATGAACTAGGAACTAGTTAGGGAAGATCCCAAACACCATTTTCAGAAGCGTCAAAAAACACGAAAAAACGAAAAATTGACAAACTATTAGCTCTTCAGTTGAATTGGACAACTGAAGAGCTGAGGTTCGCAACCAACGAAGATATTTTGACAGTCCTGCTTCTCAGATCTGATCCTTTGATTTCAAATTTAAGAAAAAAAAATTCTAAAATTATCGAAGGAAGATCAAGAAGAAATTGCAAAATATACATATACAAAATACTGAATGGGTTGACAAATCTTTGGCTGCGCCTACTTTCTTTATCATTAAAGATTTTGAAAATAGAACTCCGATTTTTGATTTTTTAAAAAAGAATTGTTCATTTTTATGCACAAATTTATATTTTTTGGTTTTGTTTATTTGTGTTGTCAGAGTTTATCTAAAAAATATAATTTTAAAATCATGTATTTGTGAAGTATTGTTCACGATTTAAAAAAGGCGTGGCAGGGGGCGAATAACGTTAACAATATTTTGTGTTTTTCAACTCACTAACTAATTCAAATTTCCAAAATATTATTCAAATCTTACAAGCGGTTTATTAGAAATAAACAATATAAAAAAGTGGGCGTGGCAGTGGGCGGATAGGGTCCAACCCATTTTTTGTTTTTGAACTCATCTAGAAAGTCAAATTCTCTAAATTTTATTGAAATCGTGCCAACAATTCTTAAGATATACATAAACCATATTCAAAAGTGGGCGTGGCAGGGGGCGTGAAAATTTCGTTAGATTTTATAAAATATCTTTTTTATTACATTTCCAAAAATTTTTTTTTGCAAAGTCAACTTAGTTTTGGAAAATTGATTTTTGTCCACCATCTCCATACAATCGACGTCGGTGTCACTGTACAGCCCGTACAGTTCGTTGTTGTATCTTCTTCTCCATTTCCCATCTATGCAGACGGGATCAGAAATCACCCGCGGAATGTTTTCCTCACAAAACAGCCTAAGCCGTTTGCATCCACCGTTAAAAGTGTCCATGCCTCTACATCATACATCAGGACTAGGATGATAAGCGTCTTATACAGGGACACTTAAGAAGCTCGGGAGAAGGCTTTGCTTTTCAATTGCCTTCTTAGCCCAAAGAAACAGCGATTGGAAAGAGTAAATCTTTGATTTCTGCTCTGGTATCATTCGCTGAGTTTATAGCGAATCCTATGAAGACAAAGTATCTGACCACCTCAAAATTATTGCTATATATAGTAGAGCTCCCTGATGCACGTGAACTCAAATACACGTGCTATTAATTATTCGTGCATGAACCCGTGACCTTATATTTACACGTATAATTATTATTAAACGTGTATTTAGCAATACACGTGTAATTATTATGAAAATCGTTTCTAAGATGTTTTCTGATGCAAAAGACCTTGAGAATGGGTACAATTATTATTTGAATAGTTAAAAAATGGATTTCTTATACGAATCTCTACTAGTCCATTCACAAAATTTAATTACTTTGACAGTCGAACCTTGGCGAGACTAAGGCAAGACGAATAATATAAGACGTTTACAATGCAGATGAAACGGCTAGACCGACGCTATACCATATCGAGAAAACCAAGACACAGATAAATAGAACACAGGACACAATTATGATCACGACACAGACAAACGCGTATTATAAAACTACGGTTTTAGCTTATTTTAAAATTTTTCAAAACCCTATTTATGAGAAAAAGAACTTTGGCGAGACCAAAGCGAGCTGACGGCAAAGCAAATGCCAAATTCCAAAAAACCACGAGTAAATGTCATGACGAGACCAAAGTGAGTCCATAGCGAGAAAACCACGACACACATTCTAATTCAATGTAATTGAACACGGCGAGTCCACAGTGAGACGAACTCAACGATCACTACACAAAAAACCACGTATGAACTTAAAAAACCACGGTTTCAACTTATTTTAACCTTTTTCAAAACCTTTTTTATGAAAAAAAGAACTTTGGTGAGTCTATAGCGAGACCAACGCGAGATTATGGAAAAACATGCCAAATACCAAAAACCACGCGTATAAATGTCATGGCGAGACAAAGCAAGGCCATACCGAGAAAACCACGACACAGATTCCATTGTTAATAGACATGGCGAGACCAGAGTGAGACGAACTCAATGATCACGGCACAGAAAACTACGTATGGACTTAAAAGACCACGGTTTCAACTTTATTCAACCTTTTTCAAAACCTTATTTATGAAAAAAGAACCTTTTCGAGACTCTAGCGAGACCAAAGCGAGATGACGGTTAGACATGCCAGATGCCAATAAACACATGTGTAAATGTTTAGGTGAGATCAAAGCGAGACTATAAAGCAAGAAAACCGCTACAGACGCACGACGAGACCACAGCGAGATGAGTTTAATGTCCACGATACTGAAAACCACGGTGATGGATTAGCGAGATGACACCAAGACTCGTAGTCGTCGTCGGCGTCATCGTCGCATACATTATTTTGTATACATATTTGATCTTGCCTTCATTCACCGTTAAACCCTTCTTCTTGGCTTCCTCCTCAATAACTCTTGTGTAAGCATAGAGTCTTCCATTATTTTTTCAAGAACGATGTTAAAAGAAATCGCAAGATAGCGCGTCACCTTACCTTAAACTTTTATGACATTAAAAGGTATCGGTGAGGTCTTTACCGACCTTGATGGAGCATTGTGCATTCTCCATCGTCATCCAGCTCAATTGGACGAGTTTGGGGGGGATGCCAAAACTAGACATTGCTCTATATAGCTCATCTCTATAGATGCTGTCTTACGAGGCCTTGAAAAGGTGTTGGGTATCAATATGAATATCCAGGTTTTGCAATTCGGCCCTAGTGCGAATTTTGGTAAATGGTGGACTTTCTTGGCCTAAAGCCACAATGATATGGACCTATCATGTTGCTGACGAATGGCTTCAGGCGTTAACAAAGCATGGCAGAGAAGATCTTATACGCGATATTAAGAAGACTGATGCTTCGGTAGTTGATGCAGTCCAGAGGATCGCCTTTCATGAGGATCGGACAAACAATGCTGAAGTTCCATTGCTTTCTTCTGGCCATATTTTACAGATGAGATGGTGCATGCTCCAAACCAATTCATCAACAGCCACTTTGAATAGCTCAGCCGCAAGGCCATCTGCTCCAGCAGCTTTATTGCAATTGTGATTAGATATAGTTTTCTTTACTTCGTCGAGATCGGGTGAATGGAATTGTTAGGCTACGTCATCCAGATTGAATGGTAAAATCTGCATATGGAGGTGGAACTCGGTTCGTCATCGCCGCAATACAATTTGCAGGAATGATTTTTCTATATCCTCAGCACCGACAACGATTCTACTACGATGTTCCCCTGTTCACCTTTGCAGGCTTTGGTTCAAGCCTTGTAACCCTAGGAGGTTCTCTTTATTTTTTGGTGAAACTTCCGAACTTGGCATCCCTCTTTTTCCTCGATCACGTGCTTCTCATGCTCTTTCCTTTTCCTTTTTAGAAGCTTATGTTTTTCTCTCTCCTCTTCTGTTCGTAGAGCTCGAGAGCATCTCTGTTTTACTATTAGGACTATTAAAGGGGGTGCGGGATACTCGATTGGAAAAGGACCTGCGATTTCTTGTGATTATAGCCTTCCGACGTCAAACTTCCTCACAGTATTTCCCCGTTTCGGCTTTGTTGTGGATATCCGTAGCATTACCTTGGCTACAACGAGGCAGCGGTTCGAATCAACGTTGGCTCCTCGGAACGTTCGGGCATCCTTCATACTAAAGGAGTGCCTTGAATCGGTCGATCGCAATGTGATCAATCTGTTTGGCGGTTGGTTGATCAGGAATTTACCTTGTGTATATCGAGATGTAGGAACTGCGTACTTTCTACCACAACGTTTCACCCCGCAGTAAAGTTGATTAACCTGAGCCCGTTATCGGAGGTGGTGTAACTCGAAACTTCTTGCCATAGTCTGCCTCTAATGACAAACCCATATCCAAAAAGACGCTGCCCTTGTGGTCGGTAACAGTCACCGCAGTAGATGTTGCAGTCTTTCAGTTTTCGCTTACTTGGCCCATCCTATCGCACTTATTGGATGGGGGTGATGTCTGCTTTGTAGCAGTCTAGGGCCTCCGCTAAATGCTCGGCCGCACATGGTCAATAGAGAGGCAGAACATTCCACATGCAGATCCTAAGTTCGTTGTCCTTATTTCGTTTCTTAGATTTGTCAACATTAAACCCATCCATATCGGAGGCTTGGATTAAAATCGCTTTACGTGGCCTGGAAGTCACCCCGATCGAATGACTTAAAATATACTGGAACTGAAGATGCCACCGTTGATTCCATCAAGGGAATTCTCCCGCTACTGCCTTGATAAAAATTTTCTGTCTTCAAGATTGTTGGCACCATCACGTCGATTCTCTATGCTGAATTCATCCGCAGCACACCATCCTTTTTGAAAGGCTCATTCAATCCAAGACTTCAGTCGCAATATACTGCCAGTCATTTCCGACAAAAGATTATAGTGTTTCTATTTATGTCTTTTGTTCAATACTCGCGCTTATAAGTTTAGCAAGTTAAATCCGGATGAACGAGACCAGTATCCGATGGCTACCACTTGGAGGTAAAATAAGCACAATTGACATGCAGAGTTCGTTGCATCACTGAACGTCGCCATGTTGACGCCAATCAGTGACTACCCACGCCCTACAACTCCCAACCAAATACCTACATCCTATAGTGAAACCTCCTTTTACGGACAGCTCCCTTAAGTGAACAAATTTGACCTTTGACCGTCAATTTGTCAATTTCTACCCTTCTGTTCAGCAACGAACAATTCAAACCTAATCTGCAACAATGTGGCACCGCATGCCATGAAACTACTGTCTGTATACAAATGCATCTGTGGTCTGTTATTGTATCTTTGTATCTTTAATTTCATGGCCGGTAGATTCAGCAATTCTAGGAATGCCAACTTTTTTTTATTTTTGATTTTTTTTTTTCTGTTTTGGGTGGACAACTCGCATAGACGGACAAAAGAGCTTTCGTTGCCTAAGGTAGTTCTTGCTGTCAGCAGTTACTGTTGTCATATTATTTCAACATGCAAATGGGCTTTTTGATAAAAAGCTTAAGGTCTAAGTAGAAACAAATTGATTGAAATATGTCTTGAAGGTTTAATTAGTTCACTACCAACTATTAAACTTTTAAGTATTTATGAAGGTATTTTATTGAAAAAAAATATACTTGGCAATCCCAATCAATTATTAACTTCTCTTCTCTCTAAACTTTAAATTATGAAAACAAAACTTTAATAAGATACATACTCTTCCTATAAATTTAAAAGCGTTTTTCTTTAGATCTTCTATAGCAAAACCTCCTGTTATCGCCCATGCACACAATCTAAAAGATTAGTAACTTTCTTAATACAATCAATCATTAATTTCTAAGTTTTATCCAAAGAAATAATTCTATCTTTTAAATAACTCAAATATTTGAACAGTTTTCCATAAAATTCATTGGAAGAGCTTAATGCTATAAAAACCTTCAAGTTTTGAAAATTTGTGTCACAGTTTGAAAATTTCTTTGAAAAGTTAAGTCCACCAACAATTATTATTCATTTCTTTTTTAAGTTATTCTCCAATAGACTTCTTGTGTGCATTATAAAGACTTTATGCATCCATAAAACACGCTTTCAATTCCAACTAACTTAAAGAAACTTTGCCTTAAATTCTTTGAAACTTGGACGTAAATCTCATTTCAAACATTGCATTAACTATAGAAAAAAAAAGAAGAAGCAGCTCCTCATCAAACACACCATCCTCCTTTTTCAATCAAAATGAACATAAAACTTTTCTCACCCACGCACGCAGGCCACGATTCCACCACTAATTTAACACAACTTTTGCTTTATCGTCTCACAGAAAAACTTTTTTTGCCAAAGAAAAAAAAATATCTGTTTTATGATTCATTTGGCATTAAAATAAAAAATTCTAAATTTAATTTTCAAAATTGTCGGTTCGGTTCGGTTCTACTTTAAATAGTAGTAGGTATAGTATGTACCACACAAGAATGTACACACAATCCAACTCGAACACACACCAGAGCGCAATTAAAAGTTAACACTTTCCAACACTCAAGACCTCTGAGTAATCACACATCCTGGTTGAAAAAGATACTTTAAATTTTATTTGCTAACCAGAAAATTAAAAAAAAAAAAAAAAAAAGAATATGGCATGGGGAAATAATTTTGCTGCATTCTGTGATAGGAGTGAAATGCCAGTACAGTATGAATAAATATATTACGTATACGCCATACCACCCCAACCCCAAGTACATTGCACAAATTGCACAGATAAGTGCATTCGTGCATAAAAAGCCCACCGCATATTTTGTGGGTGTGACTGAATATGAACCATACATTTTCCAGTAAAATATTAACGGTTGCAATTATTTTTACTGTTTACAAGAAGTACGAGTATGTATGAATGCACATACACGTGAGCACGTGTCTGTTTCATTCGCCAGAAAAACCTTCAAAACAAGCGTGGTATTATTGAAAAAATTGCTGCGTTGATTTCTATAGAACATATTGATGAAAAAATAAATCTTTAAAATCCATTAAATGACAATATCGATTTCTGGTGAATGAGTTAGCTACATGCAACTTTTATTTTGTACCAAAAAGTTTCACGTAATTGGATTGCAACTCATTTTTGAGGCTACTGTAAGACTGTAAGTCGCATCACTCTTAGATCAACAACTTACAATCACAATCTCGAGACTTTACTTAGACTCACCAAATACATTGTTAGATTTTTGAATGTTCATTAATAAATTACTAAAACCATAGATCTAGTTGCATTTAGGTTCCTATGAATATAAGTTTCGAAACAATATTTTAGCTTCATAACAGTGCCACGAGCAACAGCTTTTTCATTATGTGCAGCCAGTAAGCCTGTGGAGCGCAGTTATTAATCGTCAATACGAGTGCAGTCGTTCTGGTCATTTTGTTAATTTGTCTTTCTTGAAGCTTCCCTACAACAGTGCAAGTGGTAAAGTGGTTTCTTTGAAAGACAAATTTGAGAAGGCGATAATGTCCACTAATTTCTTACTAAAGCTTATTTCAGACGATTGTCAAATTTGATAATTGGTGTGTTCACGAAAATGAGATCACAAAAATTTTGCTCCGTCAAAAGGTGAGGAATCGAAAACAAAATTGGTTCCTTTAGTAATTTGACATCAAAACTGAGAAATTTGGGTAAGGAATCCGTTCATGAGACTTAGATCACTGAGTAATACGAGATCTCATTTTTCTGAATATGCCTAATATCTGCTAGTGAAATGACAGTTCCAAACTACCTAACAATTCTAAATGCTCAGTTGATTTACAAGGTTCGTTGTTAAAGTTTACCCAGCGTTGACCCAGGTTTTCTTGACAACACCAAGAATATTGTCAAAAAACCTGGGTTTTTTGGTTCTCAAAATTGTGTTGTAAAGATAAGCAAGAACCAAAATTGTTTTAAAAATAAATAAAATCAAACAATAGTTTTCATTTTCTACTTCGATTTTCTATTAGCTGCATTTTATTATCTTCGGGTCTGGGTGGAGGTTATCTTTTAACATGTATTACAAAAAAAAAAAGATGGGATCCGGGTTTCAATCGAGGTTAATTTCAATAACCCAGATACAGGTTTTCACTTTGACTGGCAGAGGGCTATTTACCATTGTGAGCGATTTGTCAGCAGTGTTAGGAATAGAGAGGAAAAGAGACAGGCTTTAAATGAAAATCAAATAAACATAAGAAAAAAAAGAGACTGATATACAGCACTGTTTTGGCACTAATCGTTTTATTTTCACGACGCACAGAGGTCGATTTTAAAGATTTAGGCGGCCAAAACTATTTTTTTGTGTATTTTAGCTTTAGATGATATATTACAACTGAAATTAATGGACTTTGTAAAATATACATATATTTAACACCGAAAATTGACAAAAAGAAACATATTTCAAAAATAATGATATTTATTTTCAGAAACTACAAAATTATTTTCAATAGTTGGAAAAGATAATAACAAATTATAGTCATAATGATTTTAAGGAACAGGTGAAAAATAAAAAAAAAATGTATGTTTCATATATACAGGATGTCCTGTAAATAATGGATAACCTTGCAACTGGTTGTAGCAGGCCTTATGACCTTTCCAGAAACAAATATAAAAAAAATATTTTCCCAGTGGTTACTATGTTATGATGTTTTTTCCAAAAGTTGTTAACAAGTACTACTTGCCTCAAATACGTGAACGCTAGGACCATGGATGAACAATTTATACTATTTTTCTATTTTTGTAATATTCTAGAATAACTGTTGCAATAGATGGGTGGTTAAATTTAATAGTAGTCATTGCATTTTTTTTATTATAATTTTTTAAAATATTTTTTTCAGTACAAACATTTATTTTCACAAAAGTTTGATTACATCTAATAAATTAAAATTGTATGAGAACATGAATGGCCAATTGCTTAAAAAAGTTGTCTATTTAATGCACTTTCCAAAATGGTATAACACATGCTTGTGTATTACCGAAATAACCAAGAAAATTTGTCAATCATCTAATAAAGTTGCTTTTAACATTTTCGCAAAATGTCTATCAAAATGTAACAATAACCTCCAAATTTAGGTTGGACAAAGATTTTCTTTTTTGATGTGTAAGGGGGTTCACTGCAAGATTTTAGGTGTTGAAAGCCCCACCATTTGGCCACCACATTGAAAAACGAATTCTAAAAATTTTTCCATGGCAACTTAATTTTATTAGTCTTAGAAAAAAAACTTTGGTACAAATTTATAGCAAATTCAATTCTCTTCAATTTCAATTTATGTTAACATACTTTTTACCCTAAAGTTATAAATAAAAAAGTTATAATAAAAATTTAAACATATGTTTTTATGTATGTATGAACGATAATATCATCAGAAAGTACCGAACGTACTTCTTCTACTTTTCTTCTTTTGGTCCTATCACTCGAATCTTCAAAAGTCTTAGAAGGCCGACCCGGCAAGTTTGGCTTTTTTCTGATATTATAAGGGTTTATCCTAACCAGACTTCATTGTTCTTTCGAAAAACTGCTTCCATTCTTTGGGCTTTAGACTATTTTTGTTTCATGGCCGATTTAAAAAGTGCAAATCTTTTTTTAAAACAACTTAAACGTTCCGGCGAATCGCCACAAGAGGATAAGAGCCGTTTTTCTAGGTATTTTAGTTTTTCCTGCAAATTAGGCAAATTTTGTTCTTGCATTTGATCGTAGAGGTATTTGCGGGTAACTACTTTTATACCTGAGGTACAAGGTGCACCTAAAGTCAAGAAAACTAAAGTTTATTACGTTTGAAATCAAAGTTGGTTATTTTTCGTTTTGTGTCTTACTCGACTAAAAGCTCAATAACTTTGTCATCTGCAGCTATCTGCACAAACGTTTTTCGTTATTACATAACTTAATATGTGAAGCAAATTATACAAAAAAAAAATATTGCCCTATAGGGGGCTATAATAAAAAAAAAGACTTAGGAATATGAAAAATAAAAAAAAAATCTTTACAATATAGACCTTACTTAGAAGTTATACGAAGGGTATAAAAACCGTTATTTATATAAAAAAAAAATATCAAGAAACATTGATTCTTACCTGAATTATGATAATCCATCACAAATACTTTAAAAAATTTACATTACAACACACAATTTCAATTTAGTTCACTTTAAAAAATGAGAAATACTAAATGTGAGAGATGCACTCTGACAGATGATCAAGTTCCAACTGCTTGTCCACGTGCTAGGTGACAAGTTCGGTAATGTGAGTGGTAAATTATTGTTGCAGGCATTGTCCTCTAGCTTTCAACTTTTTTTTTTATAAATTTACCGTTACTTTGAAATACTCACTTTTGGCCGGCTAGTTATTGCAAATCGACGTCTGTGCGACGTGAACCATATATATTATGAGCGATAGTAAAATGCGACTTTTATTAAAGTAAGTTAGTATCCTCCTTGTATTTCTTTTTCAAAAACAAAAGAATAACCTTTAGCACGTGATTCCACAACAAAAACTTGCTTCTGAGCTCATGCCACTTTGACAATTTATTCTTTACCTGAACTCGCCTCAGGAAAAAACCAAATTTTACTTCAGGGTGAGTTCAGGGTGACCTAAGGCTTCAAAAAAACACAAAATTGGCTCGTCAGTTTAAGTTCACGTTTTTCAAAAAAACGCTTTAAGGCGACCCCAGGATGACTTCAGGGCTCAACTAACAAACCTACTGTTGGCAGATTCTTTTCAAAAGTCTGACAATGACATTGGAATGACACTTCTGACACAATTTTCCAACTAAGGCTAGGAACGCACTTGCGATTTTAATCGCACGATTATTTAGTCGCAAAAAATAGAACACATGAGCCACAACGTGAATGCACGCACATGCGACCAAAAAATTGTATTGAGTTGCGACCATTTTTTTATTCGCGGCGACAGAAAATCGCAAGTGTGGTTCCAGCCTAAATTATAATATTCGACATTTGCAAGAGATTTGGAACAGTTTTCTTTGCCAGTGGTAAGGGGTTTTTTACCCGTGGTAATGGGTTTAATTAGAAAACAATCGTCCTGTTTGCTACCAGATGCTTCATACGCACGTAGAATTGTCTGTGGTCGTTAACTCTGAGCTCCTGGGTTAGTTGAAGTTTTTATGGGATTAATCCCAAGTCATGAAGTAAAATTCTTGTGTGCAGCAGAATTGACTTCTTTAGAATCTTCTACACACTTTTCATGTTTTCGGTATATCTTGCCTTTCGTTAAAGTGCGGGTACTGGTGGAATGTTCACTGAACCGGTTGACTTGAATTTATCCATTACGTTGCGAGTTGTCTTCTCAGAAATGCTATTATGACCGTAAAATGGGCATGCGTGCAAAATATTGCTCGAACGGAAGACCCATTTTCATGAAACAATTTAATCATCTCCACGTTCTTGAACGCTATAACAATGCGAGCTTATTTGTTAAAGCAGGCAGAGACAGAGGTATAATTGCAGATTCTACTGAATTACTCCATTTGCAGTCGACAAAGCTGTTTGCAGCACAGTACACATACTAAAGGTAATATCATTAGCGTTTTCATTTTTGTTTAGTTCTGCTCATCCATCAAAATCAGTGGAAAATGGCGAATCCCGTGACCCCCACTCGTTAAACATCAAAATTTCATCAAACACGAATAGTATTGGTTACAGTATAAAACCCTATCCGCAACACCACTTTGGATTTCAAACTCCTCTGACAACCTTAATGCGGAACGTGATATTTGAATCCATCATTATGTAGCCTTAATAAAAGCAATCAATTTATCCGGAATGCCCTTCCTGAGCAAAGCAGGCCAGATAAATTCTCTAATGAAACTGTCAAACTCCTTTTCGAAGTCGATGAATGGCATGTGAAGTGGTGTTCGATATTCAAAGCACTGTTCGATGATAAATCGCAAGGTGCGATGTGGTCCACACATGAAGATCCAGTGTGGAGTCCTGCTTGTTTGGCGTCAAGCGTGTCTTCCTTCGACGTGATCTTTTATTAATTTTTCCTATAACTTTGGCTACAGCAGGCAGCAGGTACCGATCTCCGGTTTTCAAGCTGCATAAGTTCTCCTCTCTTTGGGAGCTTGGCAATAATTACCTTTTTCCACTCCCCAGGAAAATTCTCTGTTTCCCAAGCTCTCTCCATAATAATAATAATAATAATAATATTAACTATATGCCTGTAAGACCTAAGGTCTTTTAAATGCAACCTGAATTGCACGGCACTAGTTAGAAAGAGTAGGAGGATAGGAAAGATTTGGCACAGTGGATTGAGATCAAGGTGTTTATTATCTCATTAAATCTCACGGGTGGTTCGGTGTAGGAGCTCACTCGGGAATACCGTCAAGTACAACCGCTTTATTGTTTTTTAGAGCTCTGAGTGCGGTTAAGATTTCTTCTCTACTGGGTGATACAGTGCTTATTCAGGAATTTGTTATTATGGTCGGTTAACTGGGTGTTGGCTTGACTTCACTAGTGAAAACACGGATGTAGTCCGTGTAGATGGTCCAACTAACACACCTACTTACGGGCTTTTTCGATTTTGCTGCCAATGCGTGACGCTTAAAACGTCACACACTACGGTGAACTTCTCTCATTTTCATGTCTTACGCAGACCCTAGCTTGTTTCTTCCTGCTGTTGGAGAAGCTGCAATGCTAGATTTTAGCTATTCCTTCAATCCTAGCCCAAGTTTCTTCGGATAGTCAGGCACTGTTTCTTCCTTGGGACTGACTAAACCTTCAGCACCGGATATAAAAACGTTTTTCACAGCACCAATGGTTATCGATGGAGGTGGGTTCCGTTCTACTGATTGCTATCAATCCATGTGAAAGTTGGTCCCATAATTGTTGGCGGACTGCGGGACCCTTAAGTCTTTCGGTAATGAACTTGGGCATTCGGTTGTTTTCTTGGGATCTCCGAATTGCAGCTGTGCGTAACCATCAGATGGTGGCCCCGTGCCATTCCCATGTCTGCACCTCTTGTGTATCGAACGTCCTGGAGACTACTTCTAAATCAACGACTGATCGCAAAGTGATCAATTTGGTTGGAAGTTACTTGTCCATCCGTCGACCCCCAACTGACTTTGTGGCACGTCTTGTGCGCAAACATGGTCCCTCCTATTACAAGGCCGTTGGCGTTACAGAAATCGACGTGCACCAATACAACGACAATCATCCACACCATGCTTTCCTATAACATGCCTGAGACCATTATTGTCATATCCAAGCTTTGCATTAAAGCAGCACTCAGCTGGTTAAAAAGGCCTCCTTCTCCTCGACAGAAGAGATCGCGCGCCGCCGCGCCGTTGGAGCGTAGCATTGTTTGATGGTGACGTGACGTTATCTAGTCCGGAACCTAGCTATTTTGGAAAGCAGCAATCCAACCTAATAAAACCTCTCCTTTATTTGGTTTGTGAAATATAAAAATTTTCAAATAAACTGTGAGGTATGAATGGGGGGCATGCTGCCCCCCTGCAACCCCCCTGTTTGGGCTCACTATAGGATTTGGGGTGGGTGCGAGGTTAGGTGTATGCAAAGTTTCTTTTCCAAAAATTACTGTTTTTTTCCAAAACATTTTACGTTTGGCCTTAAGTCAAAAACAAATTTGACCTTATGTCACTTTGTCAAAGCGACATAAGGCCAACTCTTAAAACTTGGCATTAAGTTGCTTTTGGAAAGTGACTTAATGCCAAAATTTTAAATTTGGCCTTATGTCACGGCACCCTTGGGGCACCTATCATACTTATAGTAGAACAAATATTACTGTAGCATAAAACAATATTTGTTAAATACCTTTTTTAAGAATATAAATTGGAACTGTTTAAAATTATTAAGGACTTCCGAAACCCTTTTCTTGAAACGGTTATAGTCACCAAAAACTATCTATAGAACACAATAGTAAGCAAACTTTTATTAACTTTATACAAGAATGACAAAAAATATTTGTGACAAACCATTTTCAAACCAATTTGTGACACAATAACAATATCTTTCAATATTTAATATTATTAATCCTGAAGTTGGAACAAACAAATGCCTTCAAAACTTCGTTATCTATTGGATCACTTTGGATGTCTTTTGAAAAACTAATAAATAACTATAAAACGCATCCGTAATAAGAAAAAATATTGAAGAAAATACCGGCAATATCGGTGAATCCACTATATATTTCTCCAATAAAAATACAGTACAGCAAATAATAAAAACGTTACCATAGAATGACAGACAACAATATTTACACAAAATTTAACAGAAATTCTCAAAAAATCATGAAAAACTAAAGAGCAAACACTGAAATTTAAATTATTCCCATAGAGAATAACAATTACAAAATCATGACATAGAGGTATTAAATAACGTACCTCAAGATAGAGTTCAACATCCTTGTTTCCCGTTTAAACAAATACACAATACCAATAGCAATAGCAATAGCAGTGCTGTGCTGTGCTTGTTCTTGTGCTTGTGCTTGTGCTTGTGCTTGTGCTTGTGCTTGTGCTTGTGCTATTCTGATAATATTGCTGTAGTTGCCATTCTGTACCTCCAATGTTGAATCGCATTTATTATGTTTTGTGTAATGATTTCCGTTTTAATGAAAACATGGAAATTTCCTCTTCACCAACCTTATAACCGTTGAACCATTATCGTCTCGTGCCGTTTCGTTTCGGGCCAAATTGGTTCTAAGGTTACCACTTTGATAGTTTTATTTTAAAATAAGAAATTTTCAAATTCAGCTAGTTTTATGTTATTTTTGAATAATTATTTCCATCAAGCAAAAAAAATTTTTTTTAATAAAACTAAAAGATGATATGCTCACAAAATGAGTATGTTTGAAGAACAAAGTAAAGTAGGCAAGACTACCAAATCAAGTTGCTATGAACTTTTCGTAAGAATTACATTAAAATCCTCTTTATATTGTATTGCCTTAAACAAAGAACCGGTCATCTTCGGTGGAGTGGAACAGTTGTTGTAGTTGATGAGTTTTCTTAAAATCAACTCCATAAGCTAAAGCAAGCTAATCAGCCTCCATAAAACATCGACATTGGCGTTTAATCACGGCACAGTAATGGGCTGACCGGGTTAGTGTAAAAGCGTCCTGCTTCATCGTTGGTTACTGGAGTGATATTCAGGACTAACATGGCGCTACGGTACCTTGGTTGGGGATATCTTAGTTGGTTTGTCACCATTCTCATCATTTGATTAGGGTGATTGGCGATGTTTCGGCCCAGGCTATCCTTAAATAGCATTAAATAGATACTTGCCTAGGGGGACTTTTGCCTCAGAGTAGAGGTGGTCGATCTGGAAGTGCTTATACTCCGCTGATGATTGATGTAAAGTGCAGTGCAAGTCGTCAGGATTTTCCTCTAGAACATTTGCAGTTCCTTCATATCTGTTTCGAAGATGGTGAATCAAACTTACTTATTTACTGACGAAGCTTTCTAACATCTCCGATGGCGTGGTCTTTAAACCGGAGGTTCGTTCTAATTCGTTCTCTCGAACATGGGGATTGGATTCACAGAATCTCTTGGCTGAAGCATTATTGTCCATTCGATCGATATGGCTGATCCATTGTATCTGACATGTTTTGATTTTCTGGACTACATCCACATCTTAATGCAGCTCATAGAGTTCATGGTTGTAGCTTATTCTCTTCAAATATCCGTCGAAAAACTGAAGTAGCACCGGTTGGCTAGGGTAATTATTCTTCGTCGGATCTCTACTAAAATGTCATTTGTGGGATATATGTTTTCTCCGAGTCCTTAACTACTTCGAAGTTGTTGCTATCAACAGTGAAATTTTTTACTAGCCAGTTGACAGATCTTTTCATTGTATGTTGATGGCATGTATTTGGTCTTGTCTTCGTGTTATTGAAGGCCAACCAGTTTCGCCTGTTCTTCAACTGACGTTAAAGCCTCTGTAACGGTCTGCTGAGAGTGGCTGATGATGTCGATATGAAAAGCATAAGTTGGACAGATCCATGGAAATTAGTACTATCAGTGTTAACGCCTGCTCTGCGCACTATTTGCTCCAAAACGAGATTGAAAATATTACAATATAGCGCATCTCCTTGCCGATACCCTGATGCGCATGTTTGGAATAGTTCAGAAGATATTTTCCCTAGTTGTACATTGCGAGGCGTATTTGCCAACGTCATGCAACACAACTCATTTTCCTGGGGTCCCAAGTTCAGCTATTGTCTTATAGAGCTTCTGACGATGAGTGCTATCATATGTGGCTTTGAAGTCGATAACTAGATGGTGAGACTTGAAATTCATTGGTTTACCTGAGAGTGATTTTTTCATCTTTGGTGAATCTGCCTGGATAGAGGCTACACTGGTACTTGCCGAGCATAGTGTTGCAGCACACCGAAAGACCCACAAACAGTACCTTGGATAGGATCTTGTATGCGACGTTTATTAGGGATTTACCTCATAGTATCGCCTTTTTTGTAGAATGGATGTGATAGACCAATCATCGGCCAGTCTTCCTTCCACTCAAACTTGGTTGATGGGTTGATGCATGCAACCTTTCAACACATCCCCTCCGTGTCTGAAGAGCTCGCTGGTAAATCAGCGGATCCGGCGGCCGTGTTGCTTTTGAGCTTTTTATAGTTAGTTCAATTTCTTCTTTATTTGGTGGTGGTACTAAGTCTTTTATGACTGATGGAGTTGGACTCGCTTCTCATTCTATTACTCGCTCTACTTGATTCCCGTTCAGCAGATGCTGAAAATGCAGCTTGAATACATTTTCTATTCCCTGTGCTTCGGTTTATAGGTTACCTTCGATGTTTCTTAGAGTCTTGGTTCCGGCTTTAAGGCCAGTGAACAAAACTGGGAAGCTGTAACTGATATCTGATCTTAGCAGTAGCTTGTAGATTAGAAATTTTGTTTAACTAACAACCAACTAACAATTTAACTTGTATAAGGTTCTATGCAAGCTATTTTCAGACTGCTATAGAAACAGTAAAAGGCCTTAATGCAAGTCATTTTGGCGCATTTACGCAAGCTAATTAACTGCCATAAGACTTTTGTTGACAGGTCTTATAGCAGCAAATAGCTTTTCATGAACAGCTTGGCTGAACAAGCTATAGCTTCCCTTGGATGTTTATATAAGGCCTTACGAAAGCCATTTTGACTGCCATTGCCAATAGCTTGCCTTGGATGTTTATATAAGGCCTTACCAAAGCCATTTAATGACAGCTATTGTCAATAGCTTGCCTTGGATATTTATATAAGGCCTTACCCAAGCCATTAAATGACAGCTATTGCTAATAACTTGCCTTGAATGTTTATATAAGCCCTTACCCAAATTTATTTTGCATAAGCAATAATATACGCTGTCGTGATTCGAGAAAATCAATTTTGCCATCGAGAGAAAAAATTTTTTTTAAGCAAAGCTGATTCTGAAATTTAAAAAAAAATATTTTTTTATCCGTTTTTATTTTATTTTATTTTATTTTTCTGATGTTGTATTATTTTATTGCATTTTATTTTATTGTATTTTTTTCTCCTCAGTCAGCTTCTGAAACCTTTTTTCTGTATTCTGTAATGAGTGAAATGATATTACAAAAATGAAAAGTTTTTTTTTTACCTGGGATTTGAACTCGATTCCTTCCTCGTACCAGTCTAGCACTCTACCACTATGCCAATTTGCTGTTGAGGAAAACATAGTCAAAAGTGAATAACTTGATACTTCTTGAATGTTCTCTGGCTGTTTTAAGAATTGCTTCTCTGTTTTTTCTCACTTTTCTTTGGTAGGTTACAGGTTTTTTAAATTTTTGCCATGAGTTATTCATTTTTAAGTTTTGTTAAAAAGTTCAATGTTACTGTAGGCACTTCTTTTCTGTTTTACGATGTTCAATGGGTACTTACCGTTCTTATTTATTTTAATCTGATTTTTTTTTATAAGCACAATATTTTAAAAGACACACTTGTTGATCTTCACTGATTACTTTAATTTGTATAAGGCCTTTACAAACAAGCCTTATACAAGTTGTTTGCAATTACTTGTCATGGAGAGCCTTATAGCAGCTATTATTTTAAACATTTTCAGTAAACAACTTTGGAAGGCCTTATACAAGCCATTTATTACTTATATTTACAGAGCCTTGTATAAAGCTTGTGTTACTCATATAGCCTTATAGCTGCTATTTGTTTAAGTTTCAGGTGGATAATTCTTGGCTTGCTCAAGATTGCCTTATACAAGCTCTATACCAGCTATTACTTGCCAAATTCGAAAAATTTTACCTTATACAAGCTAAATTGTAAGTTGGGACAGGAAAGTAAAGTTGTCATTTAAACAGTCTGTGAATGTGAGTTGAATCTCAGCAGCTTGAAGAAGTTGATACCTTGGTACTTGGCAGCTGTGATTGGCTGGTAATTTTGTTTCGTCTGGCAACGCTAGGGTGATGCTTCTGCATCTTCTAGCTGAATAACAGACAAGCTCGATTTATATGATTTGATCGGATGGAGTAGTATTTGACCGAGTCATCAGCGAAAATAAGGTCAGAGGTCATAATGTTAGAGAGAAGTGGTCCCAGTAGTGAGCTTTGAGCAACTCTAGCTCTTGCAGTTGTTCAGCTCTGACAGAGTCATCAGCGAAAGAAGGTCAGAGGTCATGATCTTGGAGAGAAGTGGTCCCAGTTGTGAGCTTTGAGCAACTGCAGCTCTGATGCCCTTCATTGTCGATCTGCAGTTGTTCAGCTACCACGAAGATGTTTCTGGGAAAATAAAACAGAAAAATAATAATAGTGTTGAAGGAAAGCCTATTAAGTATCTGAATAATTTATGGATAAGTGCTTTAATCAGTCGAATATGTTCTCGACATCCAAGAAGCATCCCACGGTAACTTGATGGTTGTTAAAAGCTGTAGTGATTTCATTATGAAACTTTTGGGGCTGTCGAATGATTTTTCCAAAAACCGAGATCCATGTCTGGGATCGGGATGATGTTGTTTTACTGTAGAACTTCTTGACCTTCCTGAGATTCAGTTCTCTCAAGAGCTTACATTTAGTTGTTGAGGAAGGATATCAGCCTGTAGTTGGTGACCGTGTTCCTATAAACTTTTTTGGCAATCGCCACAATTTTTTTTTTTTTTTTAAGTTTTCCATGTTTGGGGGAAGATACACTATTGTTAAAGCAATTGATAAAGACGATGGCTGAGAACATCATTACTGTGTGTGGAAGCCCCTTAAAGACAAAGTTGGATACTCTTTCCGGTCTAGCTAACTTCTTTGGTTTGGAGTTGCTAATATTCTCAGCTATCTCCTCTTTGTCTCTCAAGTTAAGGCTGTCCACTGGCACTGATGGATCACTCGCTAAGGCTAGCTTAAATGATCTGGCAAACTATCATCCTCGTTGAAAGCTTTGTAATCTCAATAAAAATTGAGTGGGGAGGGTTAGTAAAAGAAGTATACCTATCAAACACGTGTGTGGTGTGTCTAAAAGGGACATAGTAAATATTCTAAAACTTCAATCTTAACGATCTGATTAATAAAACTCATGACAAATAGGTACTTATACTTTTGGAGACTTATTCTTTTGTTGTTTGTATAAAATCTCCAAAAAAAAATCTAAATTTTAAGTGTCTTACCTGGATTTTGTTTGCAAGTGGCAACCATGGTTGGTTTAAATCGTCCTTTAACAATTCCCATTGTACATATACAATATAATAGTAGATACCTAGGTTTATATTACCAAAGTAGGGACAAGGGAAGAAGGAGTAAACGTTAAATGTATGTGCATTTATTTTAACCCGTATATCGTGTTCATTCATTTTATATTCTACATTTGTTGGTGTCTTTTTCGGTTCTCTGCATTCGGATGCTGTTGCTGTTGTTGGTTTTGTGGATGCCCTTGCTACGTGCATATATCATACACATAGGAACGAGAAATTCTACACATGCTGTGATGAGCCTTATTTGGATATCACATTCAACATAACGATGCGGAGGAAGACTCTCTTCTACACGGTGAACATAATTATTCCTTGCATGGGTATATCATTCCTGACGGTGTTAACATTTTATTTGCCATCAGACAGTGGAGAGAAGGTAAGTGACACTTTGTTTTTTTTTTTAATATCATTAAAACCATCTAGATATACTCGTATGTGCTTAGTCTATTTTTTATTTTTTTTTCATCTGAAGTCCTGTCAAAACCACAAAGGATAAGGATTACTGTCACATGGCCTATTGCTTAGGGGTGGAAATAAAAAATGATATAAAAATATGGATTTCACATGAAAAAGGAGCAATATCCAAACGATAAAATAAAATAAACACTGAGGGGCCTTTTTTTATCTTTTTATTACCTTACGGATGGGCGAATTTCCCAGGACACTATCCTGATCCTGATCCTATTTGTGTTCACAAAGTAGTGTTCTCTGTGACCATCCGAGAGGAAAGGGAAATTGTAAAATACGTACCGGATGTCTGGATTAAGCGGTGTTTAATTGAAATTGGGTGCATTTTTAATGCCAATTTTGCTCACAATGTTGTGAACGAGAATCCTTTTTTTTTTTTGTTGTTGTTGTTCTCTTTCATTTAGTTCTTTTTTTGAGAAAAACCCTATGATGTGGTGATGGAGAAGAGAAATCAGGCTCTTTATAATATAGGCAAGAATAACGTTTTAAAGACGAAAACTTTTGCAATAAGGGATGTTTGTCGTGTGGTAGGTAGATATGTAATTATGTACATTTATTTTGTATGAAAGAAACTGTGTATACCTACATTTTTGGGAGGGTTTATTTGCCGGGGGATAATATTTTGAAAAGACAGTGAAGCGATTAAGAATATAAAGTGTTTGTGGGTGTTTTCCTTTGATGAGGAATATTGGGCGAGGCGTTTTCCCATTGTAGGTTTATGTAACGAAATCGGATTATTTACCTCTAATCTGACACCTGATATATAAGCTCAGGTTTGTTTAGGTAGTGAAAGCTGTTGATTTAAGTTGGGTTCAAATTGCGGATTGTCTATTATGATTTTTCATGCTCTTAATGAGGATATATTTTTTTTTTTTGTTCGTTTTGGCATGATTTATACGTTGGGTGGGGATTATAGAGTTTCACATTGTTTAAGGAAATGGAAAACCAAGGTTTTAGTTGTTCTTCGCAAGATGAAAGGAAATTAACGACCTAAATTACTTTCTTTGCAGAAACTATAATTAATCTCTAATTCTCATAATAAAGGTTTCTAAGGGTTTTTTAATTTTCTCTACGTTTGTCATGAAGTGTTTTTTTTTTTTTTTTTTTTTTTTTTTTACACTTCAGATTCTTAGTTGTAGTGAGCTTAGAGCAAGCTGCAACCTACAATCAGAGGCTCATCATAAGTGCATGTGTTAGTGGTTAGTAAAATAAGGCAATCTAACACATGCATAATAATATACTAATACATTAACAAAATTAAACAAAAAATTAATATAAATACATAATCAAACAATATACAAAATACTTTAGTCATACACGTGGTATCAAAAATGAGAACAATCACGACCGTGGAGCACTGGTTCGAAATATTTTCTTTAATCCCATCTTACTAATGTTAAAATCAACAGAGGAGCTGTTTAAATTAAAAATCTTGCACATGCGGTTAAGCGGCTCATGTATACCGTAGTTAGTTCTATGGAAATTAACGTGTAATAGTTCAAATCTTCGCAGGTGGTGAGATCCTCCGGGGTAGTTTATGCCTATACAGTCTAACAAATCAGGAGCATCTATTTGGCCATTTATAAGTTGGTGAAGAAATAGTAAATCATTATTAACACGCCTTTGATATAAGGTTTGTACCTGCAGTAGCTGGATCCGATGTTCATATGGTGGAAGGTTGTACGGATCAGCCCAAGGAAGACCCTTCAAAGCAAAGCGAATGAATTTATGCTGTATTGATTCAATACGATTTTTATGAATTTCATAAGTGTTAAACATTTAATGATTTGAGTCTTACGTAAACTCTTATGCTAAGAGAACCTTAATCAGAATTATATATTTACTTAGGACAAGTTCGACAGCGTACATCACTTTCCAGAATAAGAAACACGCATAAGTTTCTCATATTGGTAGTTTCTGAAGACCACTTAAGTGATGCCACTTACTTTGACTGCGAAACTGGGTTTTAATTTCAATCAATTTGTCAAACCAAAAGAAAAAAGACTTCGCGAACACTTTGATTTATTCCTTGCTTACTTACTTACTCCTTAAAGTCTTCAAGTCCGAAGGGCCTGGGGTGCAGGGCCCCACAATTAAGGGGACCCCCAGTGCCCAATTTCTTGTGGCTTATTTGTATAACATCCAAATTTAATTTTACTTGGTAGTCGTATCGTGCTCCCGAGCAGGATTTCTGATGGTGTGTGTGTGTCCCGTTAAGGTATGTACCGCACTACGATAGGCCATCAAGAATAGTGGAATATGCCGATACCAGTCTCGTTGGTTGTCGCTTACAACTTTGGAAAGGTGTTCCTTAGGGTTCTTTTGAATCGTTCAACCATCCCATCAGATTGCTGATGAAGTGGTGTTGTTCTCGTCTTTTTATCGCCAAGGAGCATACAAACTTCTTGAAAGATCTTGGACTCGAAGTTCCTTCCTTGGTCTGAATGGAGTACACCAAATCTGCTAACCAAGTTGAAAACAATCTGATCCGCGACTGTTTTGGTTTCCTGGTTTGGGATGGCAAAGGCCTCAGGCCACTTGCTGAAGTAGTCCACTACTACCACGGTGCACCGGTTCCCATTTTCGGTTTCTGGAAAAGGTCCTGCTACGTTTATTGCAATTCTCTCAAAAGGCATGACCAAATTATACTGCTGCATTTTACTCTGGACTTTTCTGCCTGGTCCTTTGTTTGCAGCATAAGTATCACATTTCCGGCACCATTTTTCGGCGTCTTCTCTTGCATGTAGCCAGTAGAATCGCTGCCTTACCTTTTCCAGTGTCTTATTGACTCCTAAATGACCATGATGCAACTTCATTTACTTTTGGTCGAGGCACTATTAGCTGCATCACATATGATTTGCCGTCTGTGGGCTCCCATTTACGTCTTAGTACTCCTTCTTGTACATGGAGCGAGTCCCATTATGCTCAATACGCCTTAAGGGTTGGACTTCTATCGTAGTTGTGACCCCATTCTGGTTTCTCTTGATGTTCCTTCCATGCAGGGAAGGGTTCAATATCCGAGTCTTTTTGTTGGGCAGTTCTTAGTTCTGCATTACTCTAACCATAAATGGTATCAGCTCTTAATCGCTGGATGGCAGCAACCTCCTTCTCTTCCTGGCATGTGCAGTGCTTGCAGTCCGGTTTGCTTGGTCTCTGAGATAAGGCATCTGCGTTTGAGTGCAACCTTCTTCTTCGATGTTGGATCTGGAAGTCATAATAAATGTCTGCAATCTCTCAATCCATCTTGCCACTTGACCTTCTGGATTTTTGAAGTTCAAAAGCCAATTAAGTGCGCCATGGTCTGTTCGAAGAAGGAACTTCTATATCAGTGGCGATTCCTCTCAGTTGGCTAGGTTGGCTGCGCCAACCCTATAATTTCGTCTTAAATACACGTACTACAAACAATTTGAGAATAAAGTATCCTTTTATGTTGATAAAAAAACAACACCCCAATCCGTTTAAATCATTATAAAACCAGCAAAACCTATTTAAATCGAGCCATTCACTGCAACCCCTACGTGCTATATTAATCCCATACAAAGTAGGAATCTCTTTATTTTTCTTTCAATGGCCGTGTTGGCTACACACATTTGCGCCAACAAATCTCATACAAACTACATATTATTCCCGATGTGCTGTGTCACTCTATCTTTAAGAACAGACCCACAAAAATACCCACACAGGTTGGCTCTATTGAAAGAGCCAACGCCTGGGTAGAAAAATGTGAGTTGATTGCCGACCAGTACCCACCAGTGGAGAACCTAGTTATCTGAAGCAAATGTCTTAGTTCGAATTTTATATGGTTTACTTGAAAAAATCATAACTCCCATTCTACTCATCCGATCTTCAAGGTTAAGGTCTTTAAATAAAGCCAAAATGACACGCTATATTGTGTGAAAAAATCATTGAAAAGGGGTAAAAAATTTCATACTAAAGGGGTGATTAAGTCTGCCTTCAATTCGATTTGCAGCATTCTAAATTCAAAAGTTGATGAAAAATTTCAACAAAAAATGCTTATTTTTTGCTTATTTACTCTTCTAAGATTATGTTATACAATGTCTTACCATCAAACCTACATGAGCGGTGCTAAAATTTTTTTTAATGATTTTTTTACAAATTAAATGCGTTTTAATTAAAAAACTGATCGACATAGCTTCATTAATATAATGATTACTCAAACAAATCTGCATGAATCTTTATAATTAAGGTTGTAAAATACTGTCAGTAAGATAATCGTTAGATTTATAAAAAAAAAATATTAGTTTTTACATGGTAACTATGAAAAAAATGTAAAAACAATTTGAAGTAATGTTTTTTTACACCTACTTAATGGCATTAATATCAAAAAACTTCATATAAACATTGAACATAGAAAAAATTTTAATCAAGTATTTAAATTTAGTATAAAGACTAAATATATGTAGGTAATCACAAAGTTGTACATCCAACACCAGAGCAGGAAATAAATATTATTTAAATCTAATACATTTAAAACATGCTTTGTTGTACATTGTTCCGGCCTCACTAAAACGTTAATAACTTTTTAAATTACCAACGGATTTTAATGAATCAGATTTTTTCGATTAACAATTAAAAATACTTTTATTTTAATGTATCATACATCATTGTAAACCACGGAAAAGCTAAGAAAAAATGTACACAAAAAAAATACCTTTAATTTTTGCATATGAAAATAATTGAAAGAATTCAGTATAAATGTAACTTATCAACATTGGTATTTTTTTTTTTAATATTCCAAAATGAGGTGTCAAATAATGGATTATAATACCTAATTTAAATTATTTTCAGTCAAACAAAATTATAAAAAACTTCACAAGAAATTTTAGGGGGAAACAAACTTAGGGCATCTATATAAATATATGCTTTTCGAGCACATTTACCAGAAAAATACATAGCTTGAATATTAAGGAACTAAAATACACCTTATTTATGATTTAGTATTTGTCTTAATAAATCAGAAATATCTAAATTATAAAGCTCAATTGGAAGTAAAATATCAAAAATGTGTTTTTTAAAAAGTCTCACATTAAAAACTACTAAATTAATCCCCCTTTTGGCAAACTTTATGGCTTATATTTATCAACCAAGTCCACAAAATGGATTTAATTTTTCAAAATTTTATTTCACCAATCCTAATAAAAAAATTGATATATGAAACATTGCTGTACGTTGCTCAAAAGCTTGAGTATTGATTTTCAATTTATTAATTAATTATAAGAAAATTCACATTCTGATTCTGATAATTTCCAAGGTAGCCGTAGAAACCAAATAAAATCAAAAATTGTCGATCCAACTGCATTAAATTTGCTATTAGTCGAGGAATACTGCTTTGATTTTTAAAAATAAGATTAATCCTCAATTTTTTAGAGCGTTACAGTTTACAGGTTACATTTTCATAAAATTTGAGTAGCTGAGATGCCTCGAAAGGCTCAAAAGCATGTTTTTTACTATATTTACAATAATTTCATCCTTATTTTTCAAAGTGTTTAAATATATGTAATAATTTGGACTAATGTGTCAATAGAGAAAGAAATGTTGTCGAAGATAAGGGAAAGTGAAAATTTTTAGGAACCGGTTCTCGAAATTTTTTTGAAAATAGAGTGACGACTGGATTTTATGTAGGTATAGATAAATGAGTTGTATTAAAACTCATTATAGAGGAAAAAAATTAAAAAATGTTGCTTTTATTACATTCAGCTTTGATCAAAGGATTATTCGTAGCCAACCCAGAACTCAAGACCAGAAATCGCCACTGTTCTATATCCATAGATATATGTGGTGGACGGTTCTGGCAACTCTGCAGCCTCTGCGGAATACATAAGTACTTGTTCGAGAGTCGATAGAAACCTCCCACTACGAACCAATTAGCGAATGCCACGACTAACTCTTGGAGAGTTGATAGAAACCACCTGCAACTGACCAATCAAAAATAATGCAGAAAACGAATTGCGATGCCCTTGAAGGAGAAAAGAGTCTGATTGATGAAGCCGAGCCGTACGCATCACAAATATTATAAATCCCTAGTTTACTTAGAATTAATAAAATAGTAATAAAACGAATTGTGTTCCGTATTTTTATCTCCTAGGAATTTATATTTGGATCTATTTTTCTGCGGCTAAATATACTTATGCAAGTGTTTTGTTGCCGATACTATACCTAGAAGTTCTCTTCTGGTCACACAATAATTTCTTTCTGGTTTTGAGAGTACCTTGCTGTAAAAGGTAACGACCTTCTCTTCTCCTTGTGGAACTTGTGAGTTGTGGTAGTACGGCACCAATTTCCACGTTACTAGCGTCGGCGTCGATGATGAAAGGCTTCCCTGCTGTCGGATAGGCCAAAACTGACGTATTGCACAGGCGGTGTTTAAGTTTCTGAAAACTTTTCTCGCACTCGCTTGAACATTCGAACGGTTTGCCTTTCTCTGTTAGCCGATGCAACTGACCATAGAGCAGAATTCCTTACCAAAATAAAAACAATCAGATCGCTCAAACACAAATTTGAAAGCGCAGTAAGGCCAAATTAGTCTGAGATCACTTTGGTGAGGTGAAATAAGGCCAACAAATACTGTTGAATTAGCTGTTATTTCACTATTTTACTGGGAGCCGGATTAACCGCTTCTTATAGGCCTGACCTCCATAGGCGCCCGGAGGGGGGGGGGGCAAGAGGGGGCAGTTGCCCCCCCCCTGGCTCTGGACAATACCACACAACTAAGAAATTTTTCATTTTTTTCTTTGAATTTTAGCAAATACTTTGCCTTCTCTCCATGATTTGCCCCCCCCTGGCTCTGGATCATACCAAATGTTCCTGAAAATATCCTTAGTTTCGATATTGTTGGATATTGTTGGAAAATATGGATATTTTCTTTACAGCTTCTTTATTGAGTTCATGGTTTGCCCCCACCTGGCATTACCACATTTTTGCATGCATTTTTTTACTATAAATTTTAACAACTACCTACTTGTCTTTTTTTGTCGGGGTTCATGATTTGCCCCCCCCCCCCTGGCTCTGGATCAGGCCAAATATGTCTGAAAATATCCTTAGTTTCGATATTGTTGGAAATATGGATATTTTCTTCACAGCTTGAAGTTGGAGTGGAGTGTATTTGCCTCCAAAATAAAAAAAATTGTGAGTTACTTTATGTCATAAGAGTTTGAAGTTTATAGTACGTTTAAGTTTACACCGCGAACACTAAACCGGGATTTAATAAGATTTACGTCAAATCTTCTTTACCATACAAATTAATGTCTTAAATCTTGAAGATTAGAAATAAATCTTGTTAGATCTTTCTAGGACAAATAGTTTTACAAATCAAACTAACCTATTCTTATATTGAACTGAATGAAACAGTTCTTCATTCTTTGACGCAAATTTAACATTCTATCTCACTGCCTCTCTTTTTCTCACTTTTTTTTTTGAAAATATTATTTAATCTTATTTGAAATTTGTATATAAAAAATTCATCTAAATCCGTTTAGCCGATAACGAAAAAATCTAAAATAAAAAAATACGTTCTATGACAGGTACTATTAAAAGTTGCTAAGTGCAAAATTTTGTAATTTTTGATAGTAGATCGTACTAGTTTTAGTATATGAAAAAAGTTTAATCAAAATCGTAGGAGTAGTTTTTGAGTAAACAAATATTTTCCATTGCGGTTTTGTAACTTTTGTATGGAAGGCACCATTATTTTTTTATAAATGTAAAGTTTCTTATAAAAATATTTTATAGAGTACTAAAAAACTCTTAAATATCGAGTTTCAAAAAAATCGATTTTGTTGTTTTCGAAATATTTGATTTTCCAAAAAAAAATTTGAAACATTTTTTAAACATCCAAAAAATATTTTTTCAAAAATGTTGGTACACAAAACTATTTATATTTTTTAGAAGCTCTTGTTTACAAAAAATAATTGAAATCGGTCGTACCGTTTTGAAGAAAATCAAAAATTAAAAAAATGATTATTTGGGAGGTACCATTAATAGCCATTTTTGAAAAATGGTTTCCCACCCAAAGGAAAAGCCTTTACTAAAATAAACTAATTGAATTTTTTTTAAGAAATTTTGTCGAGCCGTTTTACAGAAAAATACGATTATGTAAAATTGCTACAAAAACTTGTATGGCAGGTACCGTTATTTTTGGTTCTAAAAAATATGAAAAAACACGTGTGGACATAATCACCAAAAACCACTATGTACCAAGTTTGAAGAAAATCGATCGAGCCGTTTAGGCTGTAGACGAACAGACAGACAGACAGAATTGTGCCATCCACTTTTTTGGTATTCTCTATCATCGTAATATCATGTTTGATTGTTATCTCAAAATTTTGATTGGCGCGAATCCAAAACTTGCCTTATAGTACCTACATCGCAAGTAAAAATGAAACCCCGTTTCTTTAAGAAATAAACAGGACAGAGATATATCGATACCTTCCCGTAAGAATGTATTAAGCGACATTTGAAAAATTTTAAAGGCATCGATAAAAACCTCTGGTCCAGTTATTTATTTATGTATTTAAGAAAATAAAAAGATTTCGAACGGAATTTTCAACTCAAAATGCCTCTAAAAATCTGTTTATTACAACAAAATACACAAATAAATAACTGAATAAGAGGTATACATTCTTGCGGGAAGGTATCGATATTATGTCTGTTTGCTAATGTGAAATTTTCACCAAGTTTCCCAAACTTCGGTTTTTTGCTCCTATTGTTTTTGACAGCAAATGTAAGTAGTAAGTAAGTAGGAAATTTCTGAAATTTCCTTTGAAAGCCTATTGGTGTACTCAACAAACCTAGGTGTGAAAGGAAATGTCAAAAAAATATCTTCAAATACTCGACTGAGGAGATTTTGTTCAATCATCTTTTCTCCTGCCCTTCTCACCAAAAAATATCAAATAAAGAAGCCAATCCGCAGCTGTCAATTTGATTTGCTACAAGCTGATGCGAACAGCTGATGTATTAGATTTGCAAAGCAATCCTCGCGTTCCGATGTTTATTCGCTATGTCATCTAGTTATCCTAAAAATTTCGAGATAACTTGAGTTGTTGTTGCGTCAGCGGTCATCAGCGGTCATCAGCTGTTTTTTAACATGGCATTACAACAACACAAAGCTATCCAGATAACTGAGAATTAACATCGGGACGTGCCCAGTGACAAAACGCACACATCGAATCAACTCGTCATTCAGCACATCATTCAGCAAAGGTCTTAGACCGAGAGCCCACAGCAGATTTTGGGTGTGAACGATAGCAAAAAAAGAAGTATAGGCGTCGAAAGCTCCATTAAAGACTATTAAAAAAATCAAAGTCTTGCAGTCCACAACTGGGGCCTTTGCGAGAAACAGTGCATCGAAAAAAAAATATGAATGCAACTTCGAGGAAAATCGTGTTAGCCGAAATTGGTTTTCACCCCTCCCTAGATAAGCTCCGCGGATCCCATATCACGGAATTTGAGATCATTTGAGTGTTTAATTCGCCCTGCCAGACTGTTTAAAAAAACCGTTTTTCACTTAGAATTTTGAATTTTTTAAACGGTCCGGTAGGGCGAACTATACACTTAAATGGTCTCAGATTCCATGATATGTGATCCGAGGAGCTTCTCAAGGGATGATTGAAAACCAATTTCGGCTAACACGATTATCTTCAAAGTTGCATTCATATTTTTTTTTCGATGCACTGTTACTCGCAAAGGCCCCAGTTGTGTACTGCAGGCTTTGATTTTTTTAATAGTCTTTAATGGAGCTTTCGACGCCTATACTTCTTTTTTTGCTATCGTTCACACCCAAAATCTGCTGTGGGCTCTTAGTCTATCTTGTTATTAGGCGTTTTCCTTTTGAGGTGGCGAAGTACTTTGCTAGCTTTTTTCAATGGAACACATCTAACTGCTTTCCCATGTAAAATGTATCTACTCACACATAAGAGCATGTGCAGTTGGTAGTACAAGATTAGGGTTTTCATCTACTCACAAGTACTTTGCCACCTCCAAAGGAAAACGGCTGTTGTTGCAATTCACATCTATTCTTCGACACGAAATAAAATTACAAATACAACAATGTACACAAATGGGTTTTGGAGGGTGAAACGTACGAAGGATTGGCTTCTTTACCTATTTGATATTCTCTACTTCTCACCCTGGAACTGAAAGTTGCTAGCAACTCAGTTTCCTCGTGTGAAAGGGGCCTATAGTTCCGGAGAACTTATTATTTTTTTTTATGGTTAGCTTACACTTAAAAAAAAAAACCCCGAGGCCACACGGGCAAGTACTCATACATACTCATTTGTACACAAACACATACAAACCCAAGCAACTTGCTCATCAACTGGCATGTAATTTTTGAAGCCAGTAGTGAAGCAAGTTGAGAAGCAAGTTGTGAGACAAGCAAGTGGAAAGCAAGTGGGAGGCAAGTGGAATGCAAATTACGAATTTGACAAGCAGTGTATGTAGCCAACTTGCTTACCAGTACTTGCCTCCGGGTAAATGTTCTAGGCAAACGCAAATATGGATGAGTATGAGTAGGATATTAAGGTTATTCATAAACGTAGTAAAGTTGTAAACTGCGTAAATCTGTCAAATTTTCCATACATGTTTTGACATGTATGAATACTCATTTTTTCTCAAGAAAATGGAAAATAACCTACAACTACCTACTGACATGTGGCAATTTCATTGAAATCACTCAATTCGATTTCATTGAAATCTATCAGGTCAAAGGATTTCGAAACTTTTTTTTTGAAACTGTCCTTTTTCCTTTTGTAAAATTACATTTTTATTTCGTATTTCAAAGATTCGTGAATGGATCTTCAATAACTCTTTCAAAATAAATTCGGAACGAACCATATATTAAAGATCTACATCTTAGCATTTTTGGTTGGATCGTGAAAAAGAATTTGGTTTTAATCGAATCAAAAATAACATTCCCTTTTGATTTTTTCACGAGTGAACGAATGATATTTTATTGTTTTATGAACCTTGCTTTTTATACAAAAACTTCTTAAAAATGCCTGTCTGGTTAAATAAGTGCGGTCTACTATTAAGTATAAATAATTTTACGCTGGATAGCTATAACAGTACCTACCTCCCATAGAAGATAGAACGTTATTTTGGATTTTTTCATTATTGACTGAAGGATTTAAATGAAATTATTTATAAAAACTTCCAAAAAGCTCAAATTATATTACCTACATATTAAAACTAAAATTTTTTTTTGAATATCCATTTTTTTCGAAAATTCGATATGTATCTCAAAATTGGTTTGGTGTCTGCCCCCCCCTGGACAAAATCCTGCGGGCGCCTATGCTGACCTCCGAATATGTCGTAGAAGCCCGTATAAGGTGTTCACTATGTAGTTCAATCTAACTAGAACTGTAGATGCCACCGTTGATACCATCTGGGGAGCTCTTCCGCTGCCGCCTTAATGAAAGGAAAGTGAAAGTGCGTTAGTGTTTTTGATGGTGGGCTTTTGCAATACACCACTTTTTTTTAAATTTAAATTACCTTAATTAGTTTTATGTAAGAGGCCCCCATATTCTGAAGTGTCCAGGCCCCTAAATTGTCTAAACACGCCTCCGCTTTTGTAGATATGTTCTAAGCTTAAAGATTTTCATTAACTGACTAAGGTCCATCAGTTGTTCGATGCGGAATCATGCTACATAGTCTCAGGTCTCAGGGATAGGTCCGAGATTACTCCTAAGTCCTGAAACATGCTTTTCAGTCAGTTCTTAAGATTCCAAGTTAACTCTGACAAATTTGTGCTAATATCCATAGTGTCGCACCTAGTTTTCAATAGATTTTTGAAAAGATAAAGTAAATCTAAATCCTTGATTCATTTTCATGATAATCGAACTCTAGATTAATTCAGAATTAACTCAGGGCTAGAAAATTGGTTCTAAGAAAACTACACTTATTTTGTAAGAGAGATGTCTAGTGCTCCCTGACACGTCTCCCTAACATTTACCAATTTCAATAAATTTCTACCCAGTATTTTTTAATTGTATTGATAATTTTAAGGTGGGGGGGGTGTATGAAATAAATAAAACATTTCAAAACTTAAGGTTTAAGGTTAAGTTATGTTATAAGGGGTAGCGATTTGGTGTACCACATCACCTCACTCAGATCTCAATGGATCCATTGCACTCCCCAGGATATGTGAGATGTAGGTAAAGGAAATGTAAGGGGAGGGAGCTAGTGGAAGTTTAAGTAATGGGGAGCCTCCTTTAACCATCCTGAATTCTGAATGAATTTTAGAATGCCCAGGACGTCGAAAAAGTATTCTCCGAGGACTAATTTTCTAGTTATGGCTAGGCTGGAGCATTCACAGAGGAAGTGAAATGAGCCCTCCTCCACCTCTTTGTCCTGACACCCTCTACAAAGGTCAGATGAGCTGATGCCCATTCTGGTCATTTGGGTTCCCATTGAGTTATGACCCGTTAGGACTACAACCAAGAGATACAGTTGAGGTCTGCTTAGCTTAAGTAAATACCTTGTTTTTTCTTTAGAAAAATCGGGTTTTTCAATAAGAGCGCTACAAAAGTTTTTTTTAAATAAAACAAAAACTGTTTTGGATATCAATGAAATTCTTTATTCCTATGAAAGTACGTTTGATGCCATTATGTATGGAACTCGATTTCTTTTGCATGGCCACCACGGGCACGCTTGCAGAATTCCAGACGCTGAACCCAATTTTCGACGGTTTTCAAGCATAAATCGGCAGATACTGCTGCAATTTCACGTTCGATATTCGTACGAAGTTCATCAATCGTCACTGGCTTGTTGGCGAAGACTATAGACTTGATGTAGCCCCACAAGAAATAGTCTAACGGCGTCAAATCGCACGACCGAGGCGGCAAAGCGACTGGACCATTTCGTGAGATAACACGTTCTCCAAACTTGGTTTCCAATAAATTGATTGTGACATTCGATGTGTGGCTTGTGGCGCCGCTGTCCTGTTGGAACCACATGTCCTCCAAGCAGCGTTACCACTTCCGAAAAAAAAGCCGAAGTAGTTTTGAAGAAAAATGTGAAGTAGATTGAGAAAAATCGAAGTAGATTTCAAAATGTACTTTCTTGTACAAACATTTATTAGGCGAAGAGCCGGCTTTTTTCTTGCAATTTATTCCTGAACTGATTTTCTTGATGGAATATGTTCACGAGTGTCCCCTGAATATAAATCCAAGTTGGCGGGACTGGGAGGCACGAGCGTCAGCCGCCATATTGGAAAACGCGTTTTATCATATATCATATCATATATGATATCATATATCATGAACCGTGCATCGTACGAATATGTTATTGTCTCAGAATTCATAATCAACATACTTTATATTTCAATTTTACTGAAATTATAAAATAAATTGTTTTTTTTTCGACGGTAATTTTTATTTGTTTCGGTTCAAAATCTGACAACACCTGGTTCAATTGAAAAAATTTGTACGTATCTATTGTTCACTCCTAACAGTAAACTCCACTTATTCCAGTCAATTTGTGCTCAAAACGGTGCTTACCAAGCATGATACGTCAGGAAATTTTATTCGCAAATCTACATAAAGCAGGGAAAAAATCAAAACTACGCCACAATTTGCATGGTAAAAACACAATGGTGGCTGGATTAACTGCGAATTCAATGAAATAAAGGAAAAGGAAGTAGATTTGGCTTTATTTTTGTAAAATTGAAGTAGGTTTAAACAGAGAATTTTAAAATGAAGTAGATTCCCATATATCAGTGATGGTGCGAAGTAGGAAGTAGATTTTAAAAAAATAAGAAAAAATGAAGTAGATCTACTTCAATTGAAGTGAAGTGGTATCACTGCCTCCAAGTCCATATCATCCAATTGGGGCCAAAAATATTCGGTTATCATTGAACGGTAGCGATCCCCATCCACAGTAACGTGCCAGTCTTGATCATCACGGAAGAAGTACGGCCCAATGACGCCGCCGGCCCATAAACCACACCAAACCGTAATTTTTTCGGGATGCAATGATGACTCATGAAGTACGTGCCTGACCAATACCGCATATTTTGTTCATTGACGAAGCCATTCAGCCAGAAATAAGCCTCATCATAAATTGGACGTAGCGCTCTTAACGTTGAGGCCACTGACTCCGAATTTCGGTAGTAAATTTTAATAATTTCGACTCATTGTTGGCTCGTATGTCTTTCCATCATGAAATGCCAAATTTTACTGAAGAGAAATGTCAAAAGAACGGCAAGAAATATGGCGTCGTTTGCTGTCCCTGTCGCTCTACTTTTGTAGCGTCCCTGTTGAAAAACCCTATATCTGGCCATAGATTCCTAGAAACCCGACACGTGTCAATTTCTGACCATCTGTCGTTAGCGGCCTTGAGGAATCTCTGGTGAATTCTGCTTTTTTCCTGTTCCAGTGGCTTAAGTTCCCATGGTACAGATTGGCTCGGTTCTAGTGATGTACCGGTTTTGACCAGTTCGTCTGCCATTTCATTACCATAAATGTCACTATGTCCCGGGACCCATCGAAGGGTGACTGAGTTAGATTCGCCGAGCAATCTCAATTCACTACGGCAACGATCAACCAGATTTGACTTTGTGACAGTTAACGAAATGGCCTTAATTGCCACCTGGCTGTCTATGAAGATGCCAATGTTTTAATTTATCAGTCCAAATGCAGAAAGATATTTTGCAGCCTCCCAAATTGCAAGCACTTCCGCTTGGAAAACACTGCAATAGTTTGGGAGTTTTATTGATTTGTTTAAGGTTGGGTTAACTGAGAAGATGCCTGACCCTACCCCAGCTTACGTTTTGGAACCGTCCGTAAAAACCGACACACGATCTGCGTTTAAGACCCGGTTTTCCTTCCAGAATTGCCTTGTTGGAAGTTCTGTTAGTACAACTGGGTTAAAATTTATGTACGGTGAAATGTAGTCCGTTTGAACGTCTATGTCAGTGTAGTTCAATATGGTTCTGTGTCCGCAGTGGCCCCGTTTCAAATGTTTACACTTGAGTCGTAGAGCACTTTTGAAGGGCAACTCTAATGTTAATCTATCGTGATTGGTAGAAACATGGTAACGTCATAAAATAATTTGTGCCTTGACTTACATCCACTTTGTATTGAGCTAGAGAGTAAGCAGATGAAGTGATTTTCTTAAAATTTGGAGCATTTAAAGCAAATTAAAATTTAAATTGGGTGGCGCAACAGCTCGTGGAGAACCAGGGCCTAGTGAATTACATATCGCAACCATTCCTGTGTGCGTGTTTTTGGAAGGAATGGAGGGGACCTACAGTTTTTTACCGACTCCGAACGGCTAAATGAGAAGCACTTTTTCATGACAAGTATTACTCTTGGAGGATTTGTCAGTTCCTCGCAAGAGGCAGTAATTCGGATAAAACATTTTTGTTTTTAGGTGGCACGGCTGGGAATCGAACCCACACCTTCAGCATGACAGTCCTACGCACTAACCATCATGCCACGAGGTACTACAAAATTTGGATCATAGTTTTTTTCTTCAAAAAACATGTTATGCGTTATTGAGTTTTCAGGTTTCTATCAAACACCACAGAAATATACTTTAGCCCAGTCATATTGTCTATAAGATTAGCAAAAAATTCGAAAATCTGGATTTTGGTATAGCCTCCTATGGCGTTCTAAGAAACTTTAAGAAATCACCATTGATATGACCATCGCTAACAATTTTACTGGGGGTCAAAAGCCCTCCAAATGGTTTTGATGGAATATCCTCACAACAGTTACTGTCTCAGAGTGGGTACCTATGTCAGGCATTTCAAAAACCTCTTATGTTCATAAATTACATTTTTTTCCAATATAATGTGTAACTATACACGCTTCCTTAATCTTCTTAACTTATACCCTCGCATTGGTCTGGTAGAGTAAGATCGTCATATTCTTTTTTCACATGCATTTTAATAACGATGCAATTAAGCACAATGTGATTTATGGTAGCTTAGTGATTTGTTTCGACCTATAAGTTTGTGTGGTCTAGTTTCATATCAATGGGGACCTTTTGCAGTTTCCTTAGAACATTCAGAGGAGACTTTAAACCAAAATCCAGCTTATGTCTTTTTTTTCAAAGCAAAAAGCTTTAATTACTGAACTAATTGTTTTTATGCATTTAAGGTGCTACTGGTCTCACAAATATTTTTATATCTTTAACAGGAAGTTCTTCTCGGCATTCACTCCTCAAAAATAATTTGTTCAAAGTTATTTGTATCAAATTCATATATCTTCTAAGCTTAGGTTTTTTAACCACAAAATTGTGTAAACTGATGGACGATAGCAAACAAGGCAATGATATTAAATTTTATAATTGGTCAATAAAAAAAATAAAAAAAATTAATAACAGCTTTTCATACTTATTCATACTGTAAAAATGCTGACATTATCAAAAATAATGGAGTATTTGGAAGGCAATTTCCTAGTGGACTTGAAAGACTCACTGTTTATAACAAACAAATCAAGCCAAAAGCACACAATTTATTGTCTTCAATTTAAATAATTTTGCAGTAAATTTCTTAAACCAGAGTGCCAAAGAAAATAATAAAAAGCAAATTACAAATTACTCTTCTCATAACATAAAACAAAATAAAATCTAAGTATAGTTAAAAAACGTTTTCAAATTTAAAAAAATAAGCATTTCGTATTTGTACATAAATAAAAATAATAATTAAAATTTAATTTCAGGTAACACTCTCAATATCCATTCTTATCAGTCTCCATGTGTTCTTTTTGCTGGTTGTCGAAATTATTCCACCAACATCTCTAGTTGTGCCTTTACTAGGGAAATATCTAATATTTGCTATGATATTAGTCTCAATAAGGTAAGTCATTAAAATTTTAATTTCCGTTTAATTATAAAATAAATTATTTATAGTTATGAGTATGTACAGTAAGTATAACAGCATTTAAACGATACAATATTTATGGAGTGTTATATAGCTTCTTACTCTCTTAAAATATTCGCATAATTTTAATTGACATCTTTCAATAAATTCACAGCGATAGAACATAATAACCTGACAACCACATTGGTCGTTAAAAATAAAACGAGAAAACCGCGTGTATGTACGCTTATGTTTTTATATTTTATTGGAGCATTTTATAACTGCACTTTAGATGTGTCGCATGACCCTTTGCTCCACAAAATTAAAAAAACCCCACCCAAATGTACTTGGATGTATTATGTTCAAGAAGTTTATTACTCTTTTAAAAATACACTCGTCAAAAAAATTAAGGGAACGAGATTTTTTTAATTTTTTGCGAGTGTTTTTTGAAGAACTGTATCAAGAAAATACACACAAGACAAAAAGCATTCTTCAGGCTAATTTTTCTTGTTTTGAGAAATGACACGAGATTATTTGTATGGATAATTTTTTAGTCAATCAAATATTATTGTAAGATAACTTGTTTATTCAGCTTTGACTCAATGTTTTGTTGTTGTAGTACAATTTAGTTTTACGTGTTAATTTGAATTTTATGAAAAATTATACTTTTGGTTTTGATAACCAATATCTCTGCAAATATAATGGACGTTGTACAAAATTCAATGACAGTTTTGTAAATTTGAATACTTATGTAAGTGTTTACAAGATTCTGTTAAAATTTTGTAGAAACTATTTAATTTTACTCTTCACCGTTAGTTAAAAAAAAAAGTACTAAAAAACGAATTTTTTTGCTCTTTCGGTAAACCCTTTGTTTTCTTTGCCAATATTGATTGCACGACTCTCATTGGTATGCATTTGCAATGTCTTACAAACCAATTAAAGGCAACAAATTGTGTTGTTTCTAAATGTACATTGCGTTAGTAGTTGACAGCAATTTTCGTCGAATTTTTTCACAGTTTTGTAGTGGTTAAGTACTTTTTTGACTTTTTTCTGAAATGAAATAAAAAATTATTTTTCCAAAAAAAAGTTTTGAAAATTTTTCAAATAAAAAATAAAAAAAAAATGCCGAATCAATTTGAAAATGTTGTTAGTAAAATTATAAAGCTAACCACAAAACCTTAATTTTTATTCATATAACTAGGAATAGGATTCATCAAATCAGTTTTCCCCAAGAGTTCAATGTGGACTGGAGCCGTGACATAAGTGTATACATTAGGGTGGTCATAAAGAAAATGTCATCTTGGATGAGCATAAATCGACTCTACATGAAAATAAAAAATCCCTAATATTTCAGATTTTTTATTTTCATTCCTTATAGCCCACTGTAGGAGTTTATTAAATTCTTTATTTTTACCTCCGATATAAGTACTATAGAGATAGTTTTGGATTCGTGCAAAAAAAATTCAAGATACATATGTGACATTCAAACATGATATATGATGATAAAAAACACAAAACAAGTGGGTCGAACAATTCTGTCTGTCTGTCTGTCTGTACCTCGACCTATGTACTTCGAGCCTACGGTTGTGAAGCGATTTTCTTCAAATTTTGAACTTATGATTTTTTTTTTAATTCTTATTTATCTCAAAAACGGCTCTAACGAATTTGATAAAAAAAATACATAAGTGGATTATCATTGGTATGGTGTACTTTCTGGTCATACAAAAATTACCAAAAACGGTACCCGTCATAAAACGGTTTTTTTTTATTTTCGATTTTCTCATTAACGGCTCAACTGATTTCAATAAAAAATGTAAGCAAAGCTCCTTTAAAATCTCATTACATATAAAATTTTGAAAAAGGAATAAGTTTTTGGGTTTTTTGAAAAAATATTAAATATTTTTGTTTGAAAATTCAATAATTCAAGAACGAGGTTGGGTTGGGTTTTAAATGTATACTCAAGAAATACTCAAAATTGGCATCCTAAAACTTCTTTTAAAATGTGCTGAAAAAGAAATGAGATGAGGTAAGCTTTCCTATACAAAGGACACGAGGAGCCTCGGATAATGATAATTGATAACCCTCAAACCGCAACAAACCCCAGTTAATCAACGGATAACGACTTGAGAGTATGTACTTGGAACGTGAGAACTCCTTACACCCCACATGCAACTCAAAAAATTGAGTCTGTTCTGTTCTCATGCGGTATAAGGCAAACATTACTACAATAGATAGTCCAGTAAATAGAGAAATTTTACAACTGACCAAATGAAAAAAAATAGCGGCAGGCTGAAATTTAACAGGTCGTTTTGGGGGAAGGCTTACAACTTGAATCTAAGTTGGCGACCTCCTACTTCTTGCAGGGGCGGTGCCACGCCCACTTTTCTTCAATCATGGTTTATGACGAAACGGCTGCACCAATACGGGTGAAATTTTCATGTTTCTTAATACGATCAAAGAACAAATTATTAAATTTTTAAAGTAAAATCCGCCCATTATAATTCAAAGTTCTTTCAACTTAATTTTTTATGAACTTTGACAGAACTTTGGACTAAAATTCGCAAAAATTGGCTGTTTTGGGGTAGTACACGAACAGATCTAATATTGGCACCTCTATAAGTGTTCAGAAGTGAGAATATTTCGTAAATCGAGTCTATCGAGTAGAAGTCTTTAGTCTGCCAGTGTTTCACCACTAAACTGAATTTGGTATGAATAATTTTGCTTTATCAAAGGGCACGGTAGTGCCCAGCCAAGTTCGCGGCACTACACCCTTTTTACAGGAACAAACTCAGGCGATTTTCAACCCCCCTCTAACTTCAGTACCAATAAAGTCAGAAACTTCAAATTCGGAGTATTTGCTGAACTGATCAAACACAGGTGGCTCACCAAATTTCAACTCTTTAGCATTAGTAGTTCCCAAGATATAGGACTTCAAAAATCGCAAAAACCGTAACTGACTGACTCACTGACTCACTGACTCACTGACTGACTGACTCACTGACTCACTGACTCACTGACTGACTGACTCACTGACAGATCATCAAAATTATGGAGCACTTCCCGACATCGTAGAAACTTGAAATTTCGCACAACGGTAGGCCTTGTGGTACATACAAAGGAAAAAATCGAAAATCTGCAATTTTCTATCAGGGGGCGTGGCATCCACCCACATTCCTAAAAACTCTTATAAATTATATGGAACACTTTCGATTGTTGTAGAACAATGAAAATTGGTAAGTTGGTAGGGTTTGAGGGTACTTAGAAAGAAAAAAAATGAAAAATTGGAATTTTCCATACAGGGGGCGTGGCATCCACCCACATTCTTAAAAATTCTTATAAATTATATGGAGCACTTCCGATTGTTGTAGAACGATGAAAATTGGTAGGTCGGTAGGGCTTAAGGTACTTGGAAAGAAAAAAATTGAAAAATTGGAATTTTGCATTCAGGGGGCGTGGTATCCACCCACATTCTTAAAAATTCTTATAAATCATATGGAGTACTTCCGATTGTTGTAGAACGATGAAAATTGGTAGGTCGCTAGGCCTTGAAGTACTTAGAACAAAAAAATCGAAAATTGGAAGTTTCAGTTCAGGGGGCGTGGCATCCACCCACATTCTCAAAAATTCTTATAAATTATATGAAGCACTTCCGATTGTTGTAGAACGATGAAAACTGTTAGGTTGGTATGCCTTGAAGTATTTAGAAGAAAACACAATCGAAAAATTGGAAGTTTCAGTTCAGGGGGCGTGGCATCGACCCACATTCTTAAAAATTCTTATAAACTATATGAAGCACTTCCGATTGTTGTAAAACGATGAAAATTGGTAGGTCGGTATGGCTAAAGTACTAAGAAAGAAAAAATTGAAAAATTGGAATTTTGCATTCAGGGGGCGTGGCATCCACCCACATTCTTAAAAATTCTTATAAATTATATGGAGCACTTCCGATTGTTGTAGTAGGACTTGAAGTATTTAGAAAGCAGACAAATCGAAAATTTGGAGTTGTCCATTCAGGGGGGGGGGGTGCCATCCACCCACTTTATCAGAATTGCTATTACTTTCTCCTGGCAAAATAAATCTTAGCAAAAAGGAGTGAAATCACAACAAAACATAAATGTTAAAAAAGGAGCCAAGTTCTTATGTGTACAAGAAACCTGTGCGAAAATAGTCAGCCCAAAAAAGTAATGAGATCTAAATATATGCCAAGTTTTAAGTTCATGAAGTTTAATATCAAATATCTTAAGTAGAGTAATATCGAAACAATTCCAAATCATGACAGAAATTTGGTAATTAATGAATACTGGTTAAATTTGGTGGATTTACTTGGCAAGTTTTCTCTTAACTACTTACTTAATCACAAATTTAAAATGTATGAAAACTTGACCAGTGAACCCGCCAAATTTTAACCAGTAACCATTAATTACCAAATTTCGGTCATGATTTGGAATTGTTTCGATATTACTCTACTTAAGATATTTGATATTAAACTTCATGAACTTAAACTTGGCATATATTTTAGATCTCATTACTTTTTTGGGCTGACTATTTCGCACAGGTTTCTTGTACACATAAGAACTTGGCTCCTTTTTTAACATTTATGTTTTTGTTGTGATTATACTAACTTGAATTGTGTAAATATTTAGCTGCCGGCAAATTATTATGTCATTTAGAAGATGTAGCTAAAGTTTTGTGACAGAAATTTTGACAAATTTGACAGTTGTATCGTTTAAATTCAGATTAAGGCTAAATACACACCGGATCAGTCAAACGTTTTTGATTCATAAGGCAAGAAAACGTAGTTGAATATTGCTTTGTTTTACCTGTTTGGTGAGCCTTGGCTCATAAATATCGTAGCCTTAGCACCATCCTGCATCTAATACATTTCCCAATACTGTTACAGTAAAGCTAAAAGTTAGAATTAATTGAATCAAGATCATGAATCATAATCAAAAATTCATCATAATCGAATTTTTATCACACAGTTCTATTCGTGACAACATTGAATCTGCCGATCCATATTTTCTTTTTTTTCTCTCTGTTGCTAAATTCATTTGAAACTTTAGCATTAAAATACCCCTTCTTAAAGGGGTTAATTACCATAGGCTAGGTAAGTTTGATGGGCTGAGTGTAGATCTTGTTCCCGCCACACTTAGATCAATGTTGATCAATTGTGGTACCCATGATGGTTTGGATCATCCTTTTAAAATATAACCCATGAATTCCTGTGGAGCATCGAACCATTTGGAGGCGTTGGTGATGTTCATTGAATTTGAGATAATATCACCTGTTGACTTTGAGTTTTCTGCTAGATCGTTGAAGAAATATCTACCCAAAAATATTGTCCTTATAATTGCTGAGTGCCAGACAGTGACCTAGATCAGCGGTTCCCAAACTTTTTGAGCTGTGGAACCCTAAAAAATGTCCAAATATGTTTCGGAACCCCATCCAGACAATAGCAAAAAATGAAAAACAACCATTTCTAAATATTTTTTTTTTAGTGGAAGAATGAATCTGTTTCATTGTTTGATTTAAAATTGTTTTAAAATTAACTTCTATGTCCGAAAGTTGTATTCGCATATCTGGGGCAGCGTCTAGCCTCGACCTGTATTTCGTTTTTGTGTAAGTATACGCTGATAATCCTACTTCACAGCAGTACATTGTAACAAAAGGTAGCAAATTTAATATAGCTTTCTTGGCAAGCTCGGGAATACATTCCTAATACCAATCCAAAATTTTTTTATTGACACAGAATCAAATACAAATTTTAATGAAGAGGGAGCTCTCATATATTACATTACATATATTATTTACAGATTTTTAAAACTTGGAACAAAGTAGGGTAGAAGGTAATGAAACAATGCCTTTTTTAAGAACCAAAAATTCAAAAATTCAAAAAACTCGCAAACTGCTAATTAAACAAGTCGTACATATTTTTAGTTACTTCAGAGTTCTTAAGCATTTTCAAGTCAACTGAATTCTGGTTAGAAGTTCAAACCCAAAATATTGCTTCAAGGGTCTCTATCAGAGACTATCAATTATTTATTAATAGTCTCTAGTCCCAAATTATCAATTTGTTTCACAAGTGTGCAGTGCGCAAACTGAATCAACTGCTTACAGTAAAGTGTTTGGTTACAATCAAATATTGAAATGTAAGTAGGCTCATTCACAGTAGATTTTTCGAAAGTTTTAAGTTTTTTTGAGAAGCCTAAAATCACCCAATAAAAAACTAAATACCCAAATTGGGATTTATCGCAATCAGAATTCGAAGGAACGAGTGAAAAGTTCGAGGAGCCCAATTGGCGGTAAAGAGCACATTCTGGCTCTTCTTTCAAAGCTGCCAGTTTGTCTCTCGCAAAAAATACTGTATTGATTTTTCCTGCAGAGCTATAGCAGTTTTGTTGATCTTCTCGAAATTGTCTGCAAGATAAGCTGATTTCGTAATCCATTTCTCATCATGCAAAACATCAAAGAGGTTTGCAGTTGAAGATATATTTTTTTCCAGTTTGAACACATTCAACTAATCACGAAGTCGAATAACCTGGATAAAGCTTTCCCTCTGGAAAGCCATCGGAATGCCATATCTTACACACTAATTTAAACAATCTCGATTGAGAGGACGACTCTTTACAAAAATTTACTAGGTTTTCACAGCTTCACCGAGAACTTTTTTAAATCAGTGCATTCTGTTTCATAACAAGTGTATAACGAGGAAAATACAATGACTATAGGTACTGGTACTTCTATGAGCAATGTTTTAATTTTGAACAACTTCTTTAATCTTTCCCACCTTTGCTGCGGCTCCGAAGTGTTTAGGTACTCATTCATGAAACAGTTTATGGCCTTGTAAGTTGCACACTTCGATTAAAAAATATAAACTTCAAAACAAAATTTTGTTCAACATTTTTTTTGTTGTGGAATTTTTTAATTTTTTCTGTATCGTTCGTATTTTACTGTTTATACTTCAAGAAATTTGTGGAACCCTGGAAACTCCCCTGCGGAACCCCACTAGAACCACTAACCTAGATATTGAAGGGTGTCCTCCCTTACTTCTTCGTCTCCACAGCCCCTATACCTACCTACGTCTGGGAGCGCTACGATATCCCGCAAACCAAAATCTCGAATAACGAAATCTCGCATTTTTTTAAAAATCTCAAATAACGACATCTCGCAAATTAAAAATCATGCTTTTCATAATCTCGCAATTTATGTATGTACGTTTATGTGTTGTCAAATTTGCAATCGGCAACTTCCCACTGCAGTCGTGAATGCTGATGATGTGACGCCGGTCGTCTCGAAATGCATACAAGTAAGCTTTCATTTTTTAATTTTAATTTAATTTGTTGTGTTATTTTTTAATTTAAAATTAATAATTGAAACCGGCTCATTGTGTGATCAATTTAAAGTGTTTTGTTTTTATTTTCTAATAATTGTTCACGGATCACACGCCGTTCAACATAATGAATAGTTTTTATTCGAATTGTGTTAATAACCTCTATAGTCATTTACGCGTTCATAATGGAACTAAAAGTATTTTCTTGTTCAAGGCCAAATACGAGTAATGCGATTTGCACATGACACTTTACAACTGGATGTACCATCTCTATGTTCTCTTTCCTTCTTGTTCTTTTGAAAGCAATAATATTGAAAATCAAAAGTTCAAATTAATAAATAACAGTGTGGTCTTAAAGTACCCAGACACTGGATTATATATTATATTATATACAAATACATTTTTTTAATCAAAATCTCGCAAATTTAAATCTCGCGCGAGATTTTAATTTGCGAGATTTTGATTAAAAATATTTATTTGTTGCAAGTCAATTCAATTTTGCGAGATTTTGATATGCGAGATTTTAGTTTGCGGGATTTCGTTATTGCGAGATTATGAAAAGCGGGATTTTGTAATTGCGGTATTATGAAAAGCGAGATTTTGTAATTGCGAGATTTCGTTATGCGAGATTTCCAATGCGAGATTTTGATTCGCGAGATTTCATAGCCAACCCCCTACGTCTTCAGTATTTAGTCTTATCTTCATTTTATGATACCCTAAGAGATTATGTCTTGTGATAACCTCTATCAAAAGATTCGGAGGTCTCTTTGTCAGGTTTACGCTGTCCCTTCGGGCGGTCTGCCGAATACGTTAATAAGCAATCACAATTTAAATTCAAATCAACTTTGCCAAGGTGCACAAAAACATACTAACCATTGAATGATAAATTTAAATTATCACAACTAACTAACAGCTTATTAAGAGCAAATTACCCACCCATCTTACCATTCTTCTAATTTTATTATTTAAAACTATTTTATTTTAGTTTGTATGTATGTATGTAATAGGATTGATACTTCCTTAACAAATTAGAGTCTTCGCAATTGCATGTTTGAACCATTTCAATTATGTTTGCGAACGTTTCATAATTTCAAACTCATTTGAATCTTCTATACACAATACATACATATATATGTATGTACTGTAGGAACATGTACATACAAATAATATATTGATGTTTAAAAGTGTTTTGTTTAATTCGATTAAACTTTATCGACTGTCATGAGAAAATGATTTAATTTAAAATATTTAAAATGGGACAGGTCAATTTAATGAAAATGAAAATTTGCCATAATAACCACATATATGGCATAAACTAAATACATATCTCATTTTGTGTGCTTAGAAAAACACACACACAAATTGTTAACGATCAATTGTCACAAAATTCCAACCACATTTATTTTCAACAAATATTATTTGGTTGCACCGCACATACCTACTGCAGCATGAATGGCAAAATATTTTACCCTAATTGAATATTCCAAACCAGTTATTTTATTTAAAAAAAAAAATACTTACACATAAACAAACACTATAGTGAATGTATCTATAATTGCGAATTATTTTGAATATAACAACAAAACACATGATAAATGAACCTCAAATTTATTTATGTATTTTATAATTATTTATCTATTTCATTTTTTCTGTTGATACTTTGTTACTTAAAATTCCTGGTTTCTTGGAACTAAATTTAATATGTATCTAAGGGACACCTTAAAGCTCACAGACTATGAGATTATGCACAAAATTGTAGTTAAAGTCCGTTTATTCAAAAATTCTCTCCAAAAATTTATTTTTATTTTTAGACGATTTTTTGAAAACCAGAATTGAATATCCTTTAAGGCAATTTATTGTTTTATGCATGTCAAGTTAGCAAAGCAAATTCCTCGAACCGAAAAATGGGTAGGTGGATAATTTGCCGTTAATAAGTTGTCAGTTTCGTATTTTTCATTCAATGTTTCTTATGTTTTTTTGTGCTTTGCTTACTTGACATAACTCAAAAGCGGTAAAACATTTTATACTTATTGTCTTATGACTTAATAATTTGCGGTTAGTAAGTCTTTAATTAGTTATGAAAAATTTAGTTCAATCGTGCAATGTTTTCTATGTTTTTGGGTCCTTTACTAGCTTTGATATCAATTTAGCAAAGCACCACCTAATAACGGGAAAACAAACTGCAATTAGTGAGTGGCTTATGGCTTAATAATTCTTGGTTATCTAGTCTCTAATTAGCCTCTGACAGTTTCAAATTTGTCATACAATGTTTTCTACGTTTTTTGTGTTCCTTGCTAACTTCCCATTGAGTTTGCATACCACCACCTCTAGAAGGCCTAAAAACTGCTTTAACCAAAAAATTTATGGCTAAATAATTCATGGTTAGGTTAGGTTAGGTAAATGGGCTGACAGTTGGTTTTGTTACCGTCACACTTAGATCAATGTAGATCCATTGTGGTACCCTAGGGATTGTGAACCCTATGAAAAAGAAACCTATGATACATTTCCATGTTAATTCAAGCCCGTTAAGGGTGTTGAAGAGTTTCAGCAGGCTATAGCCTGAAAAGTCGGTGAGTATTTCTTGGTCGTTGGAGGAGTGTCCGTTGGTACATAACCACCAGGCTGAGGAGAGGAAAACGCCTTTCAAAAGTGTGATCCTTCCTTTGCCCCCATTAGAGAAATCATCCCTCCATCAGGCCCGTAGGAGCAGTGGCTCCATGCAACGTCTGGTAGATGGGTATGATAGGTCAGTGGTTGGTATATGCATCCGTTCGTTGAAGAAATGTCTGTCGTTATATAATCACCTGGCTGAGAAGAAAAACGCTTTTCAAAGGCGTGATCCTTCCTTTGCCCCCACTTGAGGAATCATCCCTCTATCAGGCCCGTAGGAGCAGTGGCTCCATGCAACGTCTGGTAGATGGGTGTGATAGGTCAGTGGTTGGTTTATGTGTCAGTTCGATTAATGTCTGTCATCACATAATCACCCGACTAAGAAGAAAACACCATTAAGAGGTGTGATCCTTCCTTTGCCCCCATTTGAGAAATCATCCCTCTATCAGGCCCGTAGGAGCAGTGGCTCCATGCAACGTCTGGTAGATGGGTATGATAGGTCAGTGGTTGGTATATGTATCCGTTCGTTAACTGTCATTATATAATCACCTGGCTGAGAAGATAACGCTTTTCAAAAGCGTGATGCTTCTTTTGCCCCCACTTGAGAAATCATTCCTATATCAGGCCCGTAGGAGCAGTGGCTCCATGCAACGTCTGATAGATGGGTATGATAGGTCGGTGGTTGGTTTACGTTATCGTTCGTTGAAGAAATGTTTTCTACGCCTATTGACTGTGGTTGGATAAGTTACCAATCTCATGGTCGTGTGGTTGATAGAGTGTACGGATTTTCATTTTCAAGCCATTGGGTAGCATTAATAAATTTCAATATGTTTTTGCTTGGAATGTCCGAGAGTTCTTCCAAGTCATTGAAGAAGTATCTCCCTAGGTGCTTGTTTCTGAGATGATAAAGCGCAGGGCAGTGACAAAGGTAGTGAGGAGTATCCTCATGAATCTCTATGTCACCACATCCCCTGCATAAATCGTCTAAACTGAGTTTCATCTTTTTCTTGTGGTAACCTAGGTGGTTGTGACCGGTGATGATACTCACGAGAAGAGATAAAGACTTTTTATTCAGTTGGATGATGGTGTCGGTCTTTTGTTTGTTGAAACTAGGCCATAATTTTCTGGTTATAACACAGGTATCGAGCGATCTCCATCGCTTATTCGTCGCAGCTAGAGTTCTACTCTCGATTAACTGTTTAAGATTACAGGGTGGAACCTGAACTGTAGTTATTGCCTGATCAGGATCAAGAGTCGATCCGATTCTTGCCAACTCGTCAGCGCTTTCGTTACCTGGGACACCACTGTGACCAGGAACCCAGCAGAGCCTTATATTGTGCTGTGTACCAAGAACCCTTAGCTCTTCGCGACAGCAAGTAACAAGCTTCGATTTGATTTCAATGGCAGAAATCGCTTTTATTGCCGCTTGGCTATCAATGAAAAATGTGATATCAGCTTGTGGTATTGCCATCATTGAGACTTGTCTAGCAGCTTTTGTCACTGCCAGGACCTCAGCTTGGAAGACACTGCTGTAATCAGGAAGTCTGAATGAGCTGGATAATCTGAGGGTTTCTGAGTAGAACCCTGCACAAACACCTGTATCCATCTTGGAACCGTCGGTGTATATAGCTATCATCGAATCGCCGGTTGACGGCTCGTTTATTTTCCATTCCTCTCTACTAGGAAAGGCTGTCGTGAACGGCTTGTTGAAGTCTAAATGGGGTGTTATGGTGTCAGTGCACACCATATTACCCGAGTATTTCTGTAGAATCTGCGCGTGACCTGTAGCACTCTGTTTCCAGCTGCTAGTTTGGCTAAGCCGAAGTGCGCTCTTGGTTGCTGATTCATGTATATATAGATCTAGGGGTTTTAAGTTGAGTATAGCTTCCAGACCCGCTGTCGGGGTGGACCTCATTGCCCCAGTGATGCCGATACATGCCAATCTTTGTACCTTTGTCATGATTTTAAGGTTGGTAACTTTGTCCAGTGAATTCCACCAGACTACGTTACCGTATGTCAGTACAGGTCTAACTATGGCTGTGTACATCCATTTGATAATTTTTGGGCTTGGACCCCACGTTTTGCCAAATATCCTGTTGCAGGAATAGAAAGCAAACATGGCTTTCTTCGTTCTTTCTTTAATGTTGAGACTCCAGTTCTGTTTCTTATCCAAGATCACACCCAGATATTTGGCATGATCGGAGATTTTGAGCTGGATCCCCTCAATAAAGGGAATTTGAAAAGTCGGTATTTTCCTTTTGTTCGTAAAAAGGACTAATTCTGTTTTTTGCGGGTTAACCGCTAGACCGCAGTTTTTAGTCCACGTATTTACTACTAATAAGGCATTCTTAATTTGTTCACTAATTGTGGAGGGCAATTTACCTGTCGCTAGTAATGCAAGGTCATCCGCATATGCGACTACTTTTACTCCACTATATTTCAGTCTCATTAGAACTACGTTCATCACGAGTATCCAGAGAAGCGGAGAAAGGACCCCCCCTTGTGGAGTCCCTCTGGAGGTAGATACTTTGATCTGTTCTCCTCCTAGCTCCGAGTTTATCTGTCTGTTTCTTAACATGCACATTATCCATCTGATGATGGCGGAATGTTAATTCATGGTTAATTAGTCGTTAATAATTTTTGACAATTTAGAAATTTTGTTGTATCTTTTCTATGTTTTTTTTTTTCTTCAAAAAGTGTTGAAAACTTCTTAAACTTAACATTTTAATTCTAAGTAATTTACCGTTAATTAGTCATTAATTAGTTGTGACAAATTCAATTTTCCTGTGTGGTGTTTCCTGTGTATTTTTCAGCGAAACTATTTCATTTGACCCAGAAAACGTAATAAAGCAATAAACAGTTGATATAATCAATTTTAAACTCTTTTTGAATGTTACTGCATATGAATTAATGAATTATAACAAAAAACCATAGAAAACATCGCGAGACAATCTTAAAATTATTGTTATATACAATCAATGGATAGTTAAAGACAAATTATTAGTCAGTTAAAATTTCAATATAATAGGTTCTTAGAACTTTTCCGGTGCACTTTGCTATGATTTGAGGAAAATAAAATTAGAAACATAGAAAACATCGCACGAAAAAATTTAATTTGTCACAACTAATAAATGACTAATTAATGGCAAATTATTAAGCACTATAATACTTAATTTTAGGAGTTTTTACCATTTTCAAAAAAAAAAAACATAGAAAACATAGAACGACAAATTCGAAATTGTCCCTACTTATTAACGACAAACTAAGCACCTATCCATTTTTCGATCCGTGAGAGTTGCTTTGCTTACTTGATATTAAGTTAGTTAAGCACCTAAAAAAACATAGAAAACATTGCACGGTTAAATTGAATTTGTCACAACTAATTAACGGTAAATTATTAAGCCATAAACCATCTGGTAAAAGAAGTTTTAACTGATTTTCGACAGGGTGCTTTGCTAACTTGATATAAAGCACCCAAAAAAAAACATAGAAAACATTGAACGACAAAATTGGAACTGTCACAACTAACTAAAGACTAATTAACGGTAAATTATCCACCTTCCCATTTACGATTCGACAAATATGCTTTGCAAGCTTGACATTCATAATTGTTTTGAGTCTCAAAGTTTCTATTTAAAAACATCTTTTACTTCTCTTTAAAAATAAGGATAACTGTGTTGCGAACGTTTTTTTTCTGGACCAATAATTTTCCCTTTTCTATACATGAAAATTTGCAAAGTACAAACCCAACCACAACATACATAACACCCATAAATGAAAAAATAGTACAAACACAAAGAAATAAAATTTAAATTTGCTATGTGGCTGACACATTGCTGTGGTAGTGTTGATGGTAATTTAAATTTTATTTCTTCACATTCTCGCTGCGTGGATTAAATTTCCCACACAGGAACCCGGCCCAGAGGTTCATTTTTGCTGCCACCCACTTTCACGCCCACATACAACAAAACATATAATGTTTTGTACTTCTCAATTCCACAACCAGTCGTTAAAAAAAAACCCGCCTTTAAGTCATCTTACATACAAATTTTGTTGGAAATTCCCTGCAAATAAAAACACTTTCTTTTGTGGCGAAACAATAAATTTCATCGCGAGAACAGCATGAGGCAGAAATAATGACCCAGCTTCTTATAATTAAGTTCTCATCGTAGATTGTGAGCAAAATATTAAAATGCTCGTATATATTTCGAATTTATTTCCTCCCAAATTGTTCATAAACTTGTTTACCCTTCACCCTATGCACTATAAAATACATCCTTTTCCTTCCTCTCTCATACCCCCGTCAAGGTTATCTCTCTCTTTCTCTGATGGTGTGACCTCAAAACAAGGGAAGTCGAAGGATGTCAAAAAACATCCTTATAAGCACCACCATCATCACCAACACCATTATCATCGCATCATTACGACACAACAAGGACACAAAAAAAAAATTATTTGACGCGCGTTCATTTTGCATCAATAATTGGTGTCTGTTGTACATGCTAAGGGAGGATCATGAGGTGGCAATTATTGGAATAAATTATTGTAACCTATAATCCTAATTTGGCTCTGCCACTGCCACCATTGTTATTTCCATTCGAGGCTGAAATCGTTTTAAAATCCTGTTTGTGTCGCTGATGCTGGTGATGGTGGGTGCTGGTGCTGTGGAAAAAGGGATCTTTCTAGAAACTGCCAACAAAAGGCAAAAATTAAATGCTCCTCATATTCAAAGCTTAAACTTCCGTTTTGTGGAGGAAGATAACATTTTTTTAGGTAGGTATTGAGCAAGCAAGAAAAAAAGGATTTTATATATTTTTCCATTGCCATGCTATGCCATGCCTCGCCTTGAGGGTTATTTAAATGCGATTTAAATACAGGGTGAGAAAGAAGAGAATTCCTAGATAATAACACAAAGTTCGCATATCTTAAGAGAGAATATATTTTTTTTACGTTTTTTTTTTTTTTGTTCATTTTCCTTCTTCGTTCTTTTCTTTTATCACTTCTTCTGGTAGTGTATTTTTTTAAACTATTCATGCATTGATTAGGTATAATCAGTTTCAACCAAAGCTGTGTAGAACCAGCTTCAAAATTTGCAAACCCTGCAAAAATAACTTTAATAACGAGTCCTGCCTGCAGCTTATGGGGTTGTTGAACCTTGGGACTGTATGTATCGTACCTTTACATAACGTTTAGAACTATACTATTTGATGAAAAGGAAAGTGGATTTATTTTTTTAAATTATTTGTTCCATGTTTCTATTATGGACGTTTTACACTTAAAAAACGTTCCCAAAATAATGATTAAATTATGCATACCTACCTATAGTAGGTCCGAAGTCAATTCGAATTATGTCTAAAAAAGGATGCAGGTTTAGCAAATTAGTGACATGTCATTTTGTAAAAAACAGGGCATAGTGACCTACACTCTTAACCATTCCTTTGTTCGTGTTACTAGTCTACAGGACTGGAGGGTTTACCTACAATATTTTCTGCCGAATCAGGGTAGTTGAAAGTAACTTTATCATTGCAAGGGATACTCTTGGAGGATTTGTCACTTCGCCTAGAGCTACTACCTACCTTGGAGAAAAAATGTACATACATAAATGGAAATTGCAAGATGTAAACACAGACCTTTAGCGTGATAGCCCTAATGAATACTAATAAATACGTCAAGGTGTATACTGTAATAACTGTATTTAGGTATTTTATTATTAAATATACTTACATATGTACGACTTTAACATGCTTTGTCCACCAAGTGCTACTAATATGATATTAATTAATGTCTGTGATGGCATAAACTTCATTGATAGAAGATAGAAAATACACTACAGCTTGAGTTTTCATTGTCATGAAAAGCCTTTTTAAAGCCACGATAATTACGATTTAGTCAAGAAAATATATTTGGTAACGCAACAGCTTGTGGAGAACTAGGGCCCAGTGACTTATAACTCTCAACCATTCCTTTGTGCGTGTTGGTGGCAGGAATGAGGAGAGGGAACCTACAATTTTTTACCGAGTACGGACGGCTGGATGAGAAGAACTAATTCATGACAAGTACCTACTTACTCTTGAAGGATTTGTCAGTTCCTCGCAAGAGGCAGTACCTCGGAAAAAATATTTCTGTTTTCAGGTGGCAGCGCCAGTGGCTGGGGAATCGAACCCAGACCTTTGGCATTAAAGTCCAACGCACTAACCATTACGCCATGAGGAACTACGCCTTACAAGCATAGCTCTTGTATTATAATCAAATATGAATGAAAAGTGAAACCATTCTTGTTCTGAATTTCTTTAATTCGGCTTTTAGTTCTCAACAAACGCTTAATTTTATTTCACTTTGTCAAAGCAAAAATTCAGCGTTATTTCACCTAAGTGAAACGTGGTATTGTTAAATTATTGTTAAGGGACTCAGGATCACGATTCCTGGATACTATGTACTGTATGCGTCGGACAAAGGTCACCCCAGATCCTGCATACAAGTCAAACGTAGCACTATTGCATATCTACTCCCTGATTTCAGTGATCGAGATATCACCGCCGCCGCTAGGCTCAAAACGGCGAATGGGACGTACTGGCTAGTGTTGGCATATCTGGGCAATGACCACCTCGGCCCTCTCCCCAGTCATACACTAGAGAGACTGATCGCCTATGCGGAACGACCAAACTTTTAACTTTTTCCCTCCGGCAGATGCGTTGACAGCAATTTTTGTGTATGTGTTTGAATTTCAAGTGATTGTTACGTGAAGGTCAACGTATTCATTGGGCCAATCAATCCGTTACATCCAGCAAACGTTAATGGATCCGTCGCCGCAACGGACGTACCGGATTCTAAGGGTCGGGGCCTTTATGGAAACATCATTTCTGCAAATTGTATAACGGCGATGACGAACCGAATTCCACTACCATGCAGATTGAACCATTCAACCTGGACGACGTAGGCCAACAATTCCGTCCACCCGATCTCGACGAAGTAAAGATAACTATATCTAAACTTAAGTCCAATAAAGCTGCTGGAGCTAACGGCCTTGCGCCGAGCTATTCAAAGCGGCTGGCAATGAATTGGTTAGGAGTATGCACCAGCTCGTCTGTAAAATATGGTCAGAGGAAAGCATTCCCGATGAATGGAAGCTCAGCATTATTTGCCCGATCATCAAGAAAGGCGATCCTCTGGACTGCACCAACTACAAACGCATAAGTCTTCTTAATATCGCCTACAAGATCTTTTCTGGCTTACTTCGTGAATGCCTAAAGCCAATCGTCAACAACTTGATAGGTCCATATCAGTGTTACTTTAGGCCAGTGAAGTCCACCATCGACAAAATATTTGCACTACCACGGATCTTGGAGAAAAACCAGGAGTTTCAAATCGATAGCCACCACCTTTTTATCGATTTCAAGGCCGCGTATGACAGCGTTTAGGTATAGAGACGAGCTATATGGAGCAATGTGTAGCTTTGGCATCCCTCCCAAACTCGTTCGTTTGTGCAGGATGACGATTGAGAATGCACGCTGCTCCATCAAGGTCAGCAAAGACCTCACCCAGCACCTTTGATATCAAAAAAGATTTTAGGCAAGGCGAGGCGCTGTCATGCGACTTCTTCAATATCGTTGTTGAAAGAATATTGCAAAACTCTCACGTCAACACTAGAAGCACAATCTTTCAAAAGTCCGTCCAATTACTCGCTTACGCTGACGACATTGACATAATCGGACGAACAAAGCGGGATGTCAGCGGTGCTTTTGTGAGTATTAAGAAGGAAGCCAAGAAGATGGGTTTAACGGTGAATGAAAGCAAAACCAAATATATGCTGTCAACAATAAAGGACACCCAACACCGAAGTCTCGGACAGAACATTCCTATAGACAGCTTTAATTTTGAGGTGGTCAGAAACTTTGTCTACCTCATCATCATCAAGTCCTGTAACCCCGGTTGGGGCATAGGGCGCCCACAAATCGTTTCCATCCTTCTCGGTCTGCAGATAGATATTTTAACTGTGGCCACGTCTTTCTCTGGGAGTCTGCTTCTGCTAGAACTGTTGATTTCCATGTTGTTCTTGGTCTTCCAACCCGCCGTGCACCCTGAGGATTCCATTCAAATGACTGCTTTGCAATTTCATCGTTTGGTTTCCTCAGTGTGTGACCAATCCATTGCCATTTACGCTTTCTTATGTCAACGTCCAGCCGCTCCTGGCTTGTCCTGCGCCACAATTCCTCGTTTGATATAATTTGTGGCCAGCGAATTTTTAGAATATGGCGTAGACAACGGTTCACAACAGCCTGCAATTTCTTTGAGATGGTAGTCGTGACTTTCCAGGTTTCGCAAGCATATAAAAGCACGGATTTGACATTGGATTCGAAGAATCTCAACTTTGTGCGCAAGGAGATTTGACATGATTTCCAAATTTGGGAGAGAGAACCGAAAGCTGCGCGAGCTTTATTTATTCTACTTTGAACGTCCAGATCAGTACCACCATTTGCTGAAACAATACTTCCAAGGTAGTTAAATTGTTCAACCTCTTCAACTGGCGTCTCCTGTATTAAAATACGCTGATGTGTGGAGCGGCCTGTGAGCATTATTTTTGTCTTTTTGCTATTTATTTTCAGACCACTCGCCTCTCCTTTTACCTTCAGAGCTTGACACATCCCGTTCAGCCCGCTGATGTTATTTGCCAAGAGACATATATCATCGGCATAGTCTAAGTGGCTAAGCCTTTCAAACGGTCTCCATTGAATGCCCTGCCTCTCTGATGTTCCAACGCTGGCCGTCAAGACATCGTCAATCGCCAGTAGAAAGAGAATTGGCGATAGAACATCTCCCTGTCTCACACCCTGCCGCACTTCGAAAGAGTCGGATAGCTGCCCATTGTGTAAAACAAAGCATCTTGCGTTGTTATAGGACTCTCTTATAATGGCAACAATTTTTGGGGGAATTCCTCTACCAAGAAGTGATCTCCATATACATTCACGGTTTACTCGGTCAAAGGCCTTCTCAAAATCCACAAACATGAGGTAAAGCGGTGATTGAAACTCCGCAGACTGCTCAAGAACGATACGCAGAGTATTGATATGGTCGACACAAGACCGCCCACTGCGGAAACCAGCTTGATGCCTCTTGAGTGTAGACTCGATTCTAACCTTTATCCGCTCCAGAATGATGGTTGCCATTAATTTTGGAAAAACGGACAAAACTGTAATACCTCGCCAATTGTTGCAATTCTTAAGATCACCTTTCTTTGGCAACTTAACAATTACACCATCCTTCCAGTCGCTGGGATAGATTTCATTTTCCCACACAGCTTGTATCAACGGGTGTAGAATACTAGCCGTTCTGACAGGGTCAGCTTTCAGGAACTCGGCTGGTATACCATCAATCCAGCTGCTTTGTTGTTTTTGAGAAGATTTATCGAAGATTGAATTTCCAGTACTGTAGGGGGCTCGATGTCAATACCCCTATATGATCTACGCATCTCGTTAAGCTGGGGCACTTCAGCACTCTGCTCGACAGAAACCTCATTAAGCAAGGCACAAAAGTGCTCCTTCCACCTGTGCAGCTGATCCTCGATTGATACCAAAAGTGTACCATCCACATCCATAAAGGATGATTGGTGTTGGTTTTCTTCCCGACAACTTCCTTGGATATTTGGTACAATTCCCTCATGTCTTCTTGCAGCGTTTTCCGCATTTTCTGCGAGACCGTCTAACCTCACCCTCTTGTCTCGTCTCACACAGCGATAGACCATCTTATGTGCTAAGCGATACTCTCTTCGCAATTCAGCCTTTCGTTGAGCATCTGCTTCCGCATTTATTTGCATCTTCAACGATTTGCGAAGCTCGATTTTATCCCAGGTGTCTTGGGATATCCAAGAGTCTCTAACTCTCGACTGCTTGGGTACAGTTTCGGATCCAGCATCCATAAAAACACTTTTTATATCACCCCACGTCTCATCAATTGTTGAATGTTGTATTCCGTTTAATGACGAAGCTCTGTCGTTAAGGTTGGTGACATAGTTACGACATATGTTGGGATCACTTAAAGCATTTGTATTGAACTTCGAATTCCTTGCTGCACCCTGTGATTGACGTTGTACAGCTGCCGTTCGTAGCTTGAGACTCATGAGAACCAAATGATGGTCGCTTCCAATGTCGGCATTTCTTATGCTCCGAACATCGCACATTGACTTCCTCCATCGCTGCTGAATCATGATGTGGTCAATTTGGTTTTCAGTTTGACCTACCTAGGATCCACTATAATCTTAGCGAACGATTCCAGTGCCAATTGCCAATTGCTTTTTCTTTGGGCTAAGAAGGCAATTGAGAAGCAAGGCCCTCTCTCGAGCAACTAAACTGTCCCTATATAAGGCGCTTACCATCCCGGTCCTGATGTATGGTGCAGTGGCTGGATGAGAACGCAATAGACTGTTTTGAGAGGAAAATTCTCCGGGTGATTTTTGATCCCATCTGCATATGGTTAGTTAGTTAGTTTACACCGACACCGACCTACCCACAAAAGTGAAAAGCCAACGACTTAGATGGCTGGGTCACCTAGAACGAATGGACACCAATGCTCCGGCCCGGAAAGTCTTTGAATCCAACCCTGTAGGACAGCGTAGTAGAGGTGGTGAGGTGGACAGCATTAAAGGTGACGCACGGAAGTGAAAGAGGACCTCAACCAACTTGGCGTGCGAAACTGGAGACATCTAGCTAGAAACCGAGCCGGCTGGAAGAAGCTTGTTGGTTGAGGGCCTGTTCCAGCCCGAACTGTAGCGCCACCTTAAGTAAGTAAGTAAGTAAGGATGTTACCGTTAGATGATTTATAGCTGCAGTTCGGAGATTTCATGAAAACATCAGAATGCTCAATTTTAATACCAATAGACCACAGTCCGCTAACAACAAGGAGACCACCTTTCACAAGGTTTGAAAAATCAGTAGCATTGAACTCGCCTCCATTGAAAACCATTGGTGTGCTGTGAAAAATGTATTCATATCCAGTACTCAAAGTATAGTCAGTCAGTCGCAAACTCGCAAGGAAGAACCAGTGCCTGGCTTTCCGAAGAAACTTGGGGCTAGGATCAAAGAAAGAAAACAGCTCAAAGCCCACATTGTAGCCACTCCACTAGTCAGAAGAAACGAGCTTCATATCGCATAAAGATGAGAGAAGTTCAACGTAGCGTGTGTCGAGATGAGCGTAACTGTATCAACGCATTGGCTACAGAAAAGCCTGCATCTAGGTGTGACTGTATACAGAATTACCAAAGAGCTAACAGGTGTCCAAACCTCTTAACCACATCTGGTAAAAGACACAGACGGATCTCTGCTCATTTCGAATGTGGACCAACCCAAAAAGTGGAACAAGCACCATTCTGTTGGTTTAAACCGTATTTTTCCCAGTTATATGAACCCACCACCCGCTCGTAGTAACAAATTCCTGAAAACACAATATATCCCCCGGGAGGCCGGGAGAGAAGAAAAAAGAAATCTTAATAGCAATCAGAGCACTGAAGCCAACAAAAGCAAAGGCTACATTCGGAATGCTGTCCAAAATATGGAGAAACAACTCGATTAGCCTAACGACCAAGCTACGAATGTTCCCCTTCAAAACTTAAAAAATATAAAAAAAAAAAATCTGATAACTTTTGATGAAAAAATAACTTTCAGCTCTTAATAAGTAGAGTTTTTGCTGTGCATCTGTCGCAAATTCTTTAACTTACAAAATCACCCCCAAGATTATCGGATTACTAAAACAAACACTTAATTAAACCTTATTTTAATTCAGACAATTCTACTCACTCAAAGGCAATAACTATCTTCTTGCTCCATAATTGCAACTTACTTAACAACTTACTCTTCCCACAGATTCCCAAGATTTTACTACCTACAAATAAACTCCCAATCGATTGCAGTCGGCTAATTTTATTTAACAAAGACCATAATGGTCCATTAGCTTCCAACACAGGCCGATCATTTGCACACACTCGTGTGCCACCACTTAAACTCTAAGTTTAGCTCACACATATGTGCCTTAGGAACCAATAAAATAGAATTCCATAAATATATGTACGTATATAGTCCTCTATCTCCAGTAATGGACATTTATCTATTTCATTTTCGACCATGAAAGTCCTTGAGTATAATAATGATTGTCAATTTTGATACATAGCTACATTTACGTTTAAGTTAACCGTTCCGAATGGAACTTCCTATATTAGGTTCGTTGAATTCTTATTGAGTGGGCTTCCTTATATATAGCCCCGTCTAATATATTCAAAGTAACATACATGTTCCATTTAATATAGGACCTCCACTCGACATTCTTCGATTGAATCATGGTGTAAACCATGACAAGATATGATGGCATAACTACTGCCGGTTATGCATTTTGCGGTAGGATCTGCTTGGCCAAAAATATTACATGCATCACCACAGCTTGACGATGATAAAGTTAGATTTCCAAAAGTTTGAAATAAATTCAATTATGATTTGAAATGTTGTAGTTCCTTGCCTTGCCTGTCGTTTTCCATTCAACATAATTCTATTCAGTTTTATGTGGATGTACAGTCAAACCCAATTAAAGACTTGCACAATGCGCGAACCAAATCGATGAAGTTGGTGGAAGCAGTAACGAAGAAAAATTGAGTGTCTTCAAGTGATTAGGAAAACAGATTTTAGCTAAGGAAGCTTTAAAAAAATAAAATTGCCTTAGGGCCAGTTTTTCAGGTTAAACCTGAGTTAACTCCATAAACATATTTTTCAGTCAATTGAAATCCTAAGTTAACTCCGATTGAACTCGTCTAATGTGGTGAGTTAACTCAGGGACAAAATTGAGGGCCTTTTCAGCTGTGGCACTATCTCGATTTCGATAAAGAAAGTTTTTGTCAGTGCAATGTCGTTGTGGCGCCATCTCTATTCCGATGCGTGAAAGGCATAGAAGGGTAATATCCATAGTGTCGCACATCGTTGGCCCTAGATTTTTGACAACAGAAAGATAAAGTTAATCCTCAACTAAAAAACTGTTCCTGTGTTAACTCAGGGTTAATTTATTTTCAGGATTAGCTAACTCTGGTTTAACTCAGGGCTAACCCTGAACTGAAAAACTGGCCCTTAAAGTGTTCCAAAGTGGATTCGATATTATTTTCGATATTCAGAGAACGCAATATTTTGTCAGTTCTGTTACGTTATAGTAAAAAAGCCTTGAGAAAAAAAAAATTGTTCACGTATGCTGAATTCTGGAACTCAGATCCTGCCATAAACCCTTACCCAGTATCAATATCACGACATCAATTAGTTGAGATGGACTGTTCACAATTCACTTAGTGCACGAAAACTTGAAGCGAGAGGATTGGTTATAAATGTCAAAACCCATGATGCATCCTCTATATAGTGCCTATTTCGGCTTCCCAACTGACAGAGTACGACCAATAATAGTGGTAGTGTATGTTTCTGCTACACTCTGTGTATATTCGTCTATGCTTCTATCTATATATTTCTAACTAATGAATTGTATAATGAACTAGCAAAACATTTCTATTAATAAATTCATGCAGGGAATGTGCTTCTGATACTCTGCTGCATACTGCTGTTGCTCGTTCTAACCTCAATATGCATTGAGGAAACCCAATTACAAGGTTGGAAGGATCCTTTCTAAATATGAGTAGATACATTCATAAAGTTATCTATCAAGCTAGCAGATAATCACACTGATGTATAGGTTAGGTTATAGGTTAGGTTGGGATTGTGTAGTGAAATGTGACCTATCAATAACACAAAAAGGTTTTCCAAACATTAAGTTGCGCTTTTCAATTTCCAACAGAGATTACCCTATTTATGATGAAATTGAATTTGTGCGATTTTCAAAAAGGTTGCGTCCTTTGGGGGGAAACACTCTTTAACTATAATCGTTTAGGAAATTTAAATGATAAACATGTACGAACTACAAAGATGAAGTATTTAGATTGGTTTTGATGGAAAATGTTGCTTGAATTAGATCCATTTGATTAGAGTAACGCTGAATATATTATTTACACACGGTTGAATATCACAATTTATTTAATTTTTCATTTCGAATAGAATATTGGTAGAATTTTCTAAACAAAAGTGAATCCATTTATTTCCAGAGAAATGATGAGAATAATTAAAAATACTACACGAAATTAAATCACGTTAAATAATTTCCTCCTACATTTATTTATTTATTTACTTTAGGGGGCGTTACAGTTCGGGGTGCACTTGGGCCTCAACCAACAAGCTTCTTTCAATCAAATCAGTTTCAAGCTTGCTGTCTGCAGTCTTGCACGCCAAATTGGTTGAGGTCCTCTTCTTCTGTTACGCTATCCTGCTCTACAGCTCCATCCCACGGGGTTGAACTCAAAAACTTTCCGGGCCGGAGCATTGATGTCCATTCGCTCTGGGTGACCCAGCCATGTCCATCGTTGGCTTTTCACTTTTGTGGCTAGGTCGGTGTCGCTGTACAGCCCATACAGTTCGTTGTTGTATCTTCTTCTCCATTCCCCATCTATGTTGACGGGACCAAAAATCAACCGGAGAATAATTTTCCTCTCAAAATAGCCTAACGCCTTCTCATCAAACGTTAACAGTGTCCATCATGCCTCTGCACCATACATCAGGACCGGGATGTTAGGCGTCTTATACAGGGACAGTTTAGTTGCTTGAGAGAGGGCCTTGCTTCTCAATTGCCTTCTTAGCCCAAAGAAACAGCGATTGGCAAGAGTAATCCTTCGTTTGATCTCAGCACTGGTATCGTTCGCTGAGTTGACAGCGGAGCCTAGGTAGACAAAGTCTTTGACCACCTCAAAATTAGCAGTCTATAATGACGTTCTGTCTGAGATGTCGGTGTTGGGTATCCTCTCTTGTTGACAGAATATATTTGGTCTTGTTTCATTCACAATTAAACCCATCTTCTTGGCAACCTTCTGAATACTCATGAATGCACCACTGACATGGACATCACGCTTTGTTCGTCCGATTATGTCAATGTCGTCAGCCAGCGTAAGCGAGTAATTGGATGGACTTTTGAAAGATTGTGCCTCTAGTATTGACGTGAGAGTTTTGCACTATTCTTTCAAGAACGATGTTGATGAAGTCGCATGACAGCGCGTCGCCTTGCCCAAAACCTTTTTTAACATCAAAAGTGTCGGTGAGGTTTTTGCCGACCTGGATGGAGCAGCGTTCACTCTCCATCGTCATCCTGCACAAGCAGACGAGATTGAGAGGGATGCCAAAACTAGAGATTGCTCTACACAGCTCGTCTCTATAGATGCTGTCATACATGGCCTTAAAATCGATGAAAATGCAGTGATGGGTATCGATTAGATACTCCTGGGTTTCTTCAAAGATCTGCTGTAGTAGAATATTTGGCCATTGGTGGACTTTCTTGGCCTAAGGCCACACTGATATGGACCTGTCAGGTTGTTGACGAATGACTTTTGGGACTCACAAAGTACGGCAGAAAAGATCTTATATGCGATATTAAGGAGAAGCGTCTGCATCTCAAAGGATCACTTTTCTTCAGGAACGGGCAAACAATGCTGAAGTTCCATTCATCGGGCATGCTTTCCTCTGACCATATTTTACAGAAGAGCTGGTCCATACTCTTTACCAATTCAGCACCAGCCGCTTTGTATAGCTCGGCTGCAAGGCCATCAGCTCCAGCAGCTTAATTGGACTTAAGTTTAGATATAGCTATCTTTACTTCGTCGAGATCGGGTGGGCGGAATTGTTGGCCAACGTCGTCCAGGGTGGCTGGTGCAATCTGCATGGCAACGGAATTCGGTTCGTCATCCTCAGCACCGACTGATATCCTAGAACGATGTTCCCTTGATCGTCCTTGCAGGCTTCAGTTCAGGCCTTGTAACACTGGGAGGTTGTTTTACTTTTTGGTAATGCTCTTCCATTTTCCATCTGAGAAGCAGGCGTCCCTCTCTCCTCTTCTTTTCTTGGAGCTCACGAGCAGCTCTGGACCTTCTATGCAGCACCGCTTTGTTTGCCTGCTATTTGGTTGTAAGTACTTGCCAGCATTCTTCATTTAACCAGGGGTTTGGCTGTGGTGGGCGTGCAAGGCCCAGCACGTCAGAGACGGCATCTCTGTTGACTTCTTGGCAATTTTTCCACTGGTTCCCGATGCTTGAAGTTAGTGGCATTGGACTATAAAAGAGGGTGTAAGAGACTCCATCGGAAAAATACCTAGCGATTTCTTGCGACTGTAGTTATCCGATGTCGAACTTCCTCACAGGATTTCCCTGTTTTAGCTTTGGTCTAGATATTTGTAGTATTACCTTGGCTTCTACGAGGTAGTGGTCCGAGTCAACGTTGGCTCCTCGGAACGTTTGGACATCCTTGATACTGGAGGAGTGCCTTGCGTCGATATCTATGGCTTCAATCTGGTTGACGGTTGATTGACCAGGAATTCACCATGCCCCTTTGTGTGTATTAAGATGCGGAAACAGCGTACTAGCTACCACAACGTTTCGCTCCGCAGCAAAGTTGATTAACCTGAGTTATCGGAGGTGGAGTCGTGCAGGCTATATCTCCATATTGTGTCACGAAAGATGTTTCTGATGTTCCTAGTTTGACATTAAAGAACCAAAGACAATCTTTATGTCATAGAAAGGGCATTGCTTATATGTCTTGTCCAAGAGCTCGTAGAACTCGTCCTTGATGTCATCATCTTTCTCCCCTGTGGGGGCATGCGCGCATATATGAGGCTGATGTTGGTGGATTAAGGCCTGATTCAAATTTTCGTGGAGTGCTTGTTCACATTATTGAAACTCAAGACATTTTCCTCAGTCTGTTTTCCTTATTTCGTTTGCTAAGTTCGTCAACAGTAAATCCGTCCGTATTCGAGGCTTGTTGTTGCTTCACAACTAAATGGCTTAACGTGGCCGGGAAGTCACCTCAACGGCATGACCCCCAACCTGTAGCCTCAGACCCTTTGTATGACTCCAAGGGCGGGTAGTTAGATTAACCGCTTCTTATAGGCCTGAGCTCCAACTTCCAAATACATATGTTGTAGTAGCTAAGGTGTTCACTTAGTTCAACCTAACTGGAACTGTAGAAGCCACCGTTGTTTCCATCATGAGGAATCCTTCCGCTGCCACCTTGATGAAAGGAGAAGTGCTTTAGTGGGAACACTCCTCCCCCCCCCCCTCTTCTCTCGTTTGTTGCCCCAAGCAAAAGTCCGCAGGGATTGAAACCCCATCTTCGATTGAGATGATGCGCTGATTTTTTAGGGGCATTAACACCAGCCCGCCAACCTGTGAAGAACTTGAGATTAGATTCTTCAAATAAAAGAAAAAGCTGCTTGATGGAAAACTTGCTGACTAGTTGACCTGTGGAATAGAACTCATCAAAGAAGATTGGATCTTAATATCAGGTAACTAAAATGGCTACAAAGCGAAGCAGTCCTTCGTGCGGAATCCTTTGGCTTACAGCCATTTGGAGACCAAGAAAAACTTTTAGGTCAAATATACTAAAAGAATCTCAGTCCATTAATTTTCAAATGTGGGCACAGCTAAATTACCATGCCGTGAACCGGGATAGATGCCCTAAGCTCTAGGAGGAGTTAAAGTATTACTGTGAAGACTGCAGTGAACACCACATTTATATACAACGCAATCAAAATAAACAATACAAATCAACCAAAACAAATAGTTGCAAAGAAAAAACTCTAATTAACCCACCACAAATATTTCGTTTCACAATGGCATTCTTCTATTTTTTGGTTGGTTTTTTACTTTCGTGCTAGTTTTATAACCCAATTTGTAGTGTAAACAAATGCATATTTGAGATTAAATTAAGCAATGAAAAGAGATTACTAAAAACAATATATTTTGCAACCAGAACCTATGACCACACGTTAGTAAAATGTCATCAAGTTGATGTGTATGTGTGTACGGGTATGTACTGGCGATGTTTTAACAAATATATATTATATAAATCCCTAAAGCCCACCCCAGCTTTAATTTTAATATCAAACACGAGGATCGAAATAAATGTGTGTATTTTAACTTCAGGCACTGCAGGCATTATGGCGGGAAAAACAACAAAGAAAGCACAAAAACGAAAAATTTCCAGAATTATACAGCACATATACAGACACCCCCATATAGTAACAATAATTGTTACCATCCGTCCTTTATTTTCAATTGTTGTCTTTTGTTTTAGGTTTTTTTTTGTTTTCCTGTCGATTACTTTGATTTCAAAAATAATTTTGAAAAAGAACCATGAGCACATTTTCCAGCTTGATATATAACCTTGCATTTTGATTTAATGGCGTTGGTCTTTGCGTCTTTTTTAGGTCTATGCTCTGAAATTCTTCTCACGAGTTTATCATCTCTTTAAACTTGATACCTGGTAATAATTCAATTAAATTCACTTGAAATAAATATATACTAAAATTAGTAATTTTATCAATTATTCTCTTATTTGTCTTTAAAAGCTTTGTATATTTCAATTCAAATATTATTATTTTTTATGATATTATTATTCTTTATGATTTAAGCACCCCCAAATAACTTTAATACACAAATGTAGTGTGACTCTGGGACTTTTTGCAATGCGCCCTTAAGCTCTATATAAATACATTAATGTTGAAGATCCAAGATTTCGAAGCCAAGTTAAATTTTTTGAAACTTATCAAATCTATATATTCTTACGATCTTGTCAGTAGCGTAGCTACCGCGGTATCAGCCGTATCAATGATACGGGGCCCCCAAGATATAGGGGCCCCGAGATTAAGAGTATTTGACGTGTGTAAGAAAGTTTTCATTGAGATGCATTCGATACACAATTTTAATAGGTTTGCTCGTTGAAGTTAACCTAGAGCTGACCCAGGTTTTCTTGACAAGCAAAAGAATTGTCAAAAATGTCAAATGAAAATGTGTAGTTTTTAACGCTGAATCTACTGAAACCAAATTCAAAATGATACAACCACCCAAAAAAAAGTTATAGTCCATTTTACGTAATGATACTTTTTTTCAGGTACAACAGGTAAAATATTATCGAAAACCCTTTGAAAATAAAGATATGTTAATGAAATTTGGAGTGAATGTTCCATTTGTCATACGAACTAAGAATCAAGACAGTCCCCAAAAATATCCATGGTGAAAGGGTGTTTTTTTAAGGGGGATGGGCAAGTGAAGAATGTTTACCATAACACCCACGAAAAAACTCTTACACTCATGAAACTCGTCAAAAATATTAAATTTGTCATGGCAACCAAGAATAAATATAGTCCACATAAATATATTTGTTCTGGGGGATTTTTTATTAAAGAGAGGGAAAATCTGGGAAAAAGTTGAAAGATTTGAGCCAAAATTCCGATTTGGTGTAATTGAGGTATATACACTAAGTATGGTATATGATTTAAGGGTATTTTTTAACGCTGAATCTAATAAAAGCAAAAGCAAAATGATACAAGCACCCTTAACAAAGTTATGGTCCTTTTCAAACAAAAATCTATTTTTGAAATCGTATTTTCCGTAGAACAGGTCAAAATTTAAGCGCCACAAAAACACTATTAGACAAAAGATATTTGTATGGATTATTTGGATTCTTGGTTGCCATGACAAATTCAATATTTTTGGTGAGTTTCATGGGTGTAAGAGTTTTTCCGTGGGTGTTAGGGTAAACATTCTACACTTGCCCATCACCCTTAAAAAAAACACCCTTTCACCATGGATATTTTTGGGGACTGTCTTCATTCTTAGTTTGTATGACAAATGGAACATTCACTCCAAGTTTCATTAACATACCTTTATTTTCAAAGGGTTTTCGATAATATTTTACCTGTTGTACCTGAAAAAAAAGTCATCATTACGTAAAAAGGAATATAACTTTTTTATGGGTAGTTGTATCATTTTGAATTTGGTTTCATTAGATTCAGCGTTAAAAACTACCCTTAAATTGTGTATCATATGGTTAGGTTGTACCAAAACAAATATTTTAGTTTGATAGACCTCCAAGTTCCACATGTCTGCACCTCTTCAAATGCATCTACACAAAAAGCCAATGCGGGGATTTTGGGGGACTTTGGATATGATATAGAGGTTGCAATTCTGCGTCGATTCCAATTTTAATACATCATGAATTAATTTGTTCAACCTCGGAACCCATTTTTCCTGGCCTATTACCTTCATGACCAGTTTAGTTGAAAAACTTATCAAAATTTCATTTATCGATGGACAACATCTTTTGTTCAAATCGTATTCGGGTTCATCTCCTTATTGTAAAATAAAGTTTTGGGTGGAAGAGGTAAGGAAAAGACCGTTTTATCAAAAGAGAGAGTGAGTTGTGCATTTGTTTTCTAATAACTCTTTCAAATTTCATTTTACAACGAATAATTGAGGAACCAGAAACTTTCATACAGTTTTATTATCTTAATAATGAGAATCATTGAAGTCCAAAAGTAATAGCGTTTCAAAATTTGACTTTTGATTTTGACCGTAAAGTGACAAACAAATATTTTTGGAACTAGAAAACTGTAACTTTTTTCAAAAATCAAGCTGGTTTAAATTTAAGCTCATAGAATTCTACACAAGAAAGATTATTACACTATTTCATCATACAGCAACAAATTTTGGGAAAAACGTGCACAAACGTTACAAAATTATTATTGATATATTTTAAACACTCAAAATTTGTTTTCTCATACAAAAAAGTGTTATAATCTTTCTTTCGTATAATTTCATGAGCTTGGATTTAAATCTTTTGAAAAAATTAACGGTTTTCGAGATACATATTTGTAAAACAGTTTTTTATCCCTTTTACCGTGCAAAATCAAATACCAAACTGAGCTAATCTAATATGCTGATGTAAGTTAAAAGCATTTATATCTAAGGCTGAGCCCCTGTTAAGAAAAAGGGGGCCCCTACAAAATGTTTGATACGGGGCCCCCAAAGTGCTCGCTACGCCACTGGATCTTGTATATTTACTTGTTGTTTGCTATATATAGGTAATTATTTGCTATTATTTATGGTAAATTATGCATTCATAAGAAAATCTAACCCGAGACTTTAATTAATCCTGACTTTACGATGATAAAGGAAGACGATAAAATTGGGTCTCACAATGCTTTCAGTCCGCTTTTTTAGGCTGTGTCGGGTTTCTTTAATTTGGTACGTTTTAATAAATGGTAGACTATGCATACAATTAAAAGTACACAAAATTTTTTATCTAAATTATTTTAGCCATTTCTGAGACGAATAAGCTTTTCTCTAATGGTTGTATGGCAAAAATTTACTGAGCTAAAAACATCAACAATTTTACCTGTAGAGAGTCTCAATAAAGTCGTAAATTGTCTTTTATCATTCAATCTTGCTATTACCCTTGAGGCGAATAGAATGCTGAAAACCAGATGGTTGTAGGTTTTCTAGTTTTTAAGAAAATTGAAAATTATGAAAACTCTTTTTTTTTTCGGAAACACTAAGTAACAATTACTCCACAAAAATTATTTAAAAAACAAGTTTTCATAATATTCAATTTTCTCAAAAACTAGAAAACCTACAACCGTCTGGTTTTCAGCATTCGACTCAAGATTGAGATTGATATTCGATGCGAGATTGAATTTTTCAATTTTTTTTTATTAATTTTGAGTTTTCAAAAACTGTTAACTTAATTTGACTATATAATAAAAGAATCTGTTTTAAGCTTTTAAAAAAGATGTAGCACAATATTGTAAGTATTTCCGTTGTTTTTAAATAGCTATTTTTCCATTTTCAGTCAATGTTTAGGGAATTTGCCCCATTATAGAAAGGAGGGGGAAATACACCTCCCCTTCTAAAGAATTTATTTCTTAGGATATGTCCAAAAATACTTTCATACAGTATTGGCCTGTAACTTGGAAATATTATGTGTACTTCTTACCTTTGAAGAAACAGTGTTTCTCATATAAAAATAAACACTGTATCAAAAACAAATAAATAAGGACATTTTAAACATAACCAGCTTCTGTACACTTCAGCTTGCTCTCATGACGTCACTGAAATTACCATGAATCAATATATACGTACTTTTCCGGTTATTTTTGGGTTAATTGATCAAAAACCATTGGTGTTGTAAGACGATAACATTGTTTTTCAATTTTTTGAATTTTCTACTCCCCGTATCTTTGTTAACCTTGCTCCTACCGGAAATATGAATTCGACTTTTTTTGTAGGAAATTTATTATTCTTTCATTTTGTAGTGCACACTTTTCCGCTCAAATGCTTAGTTTTCAAAATATTCCCGAAAAATTGCAAAAGGGGACCTTTAACCCCCCCTCCTGGCTATAGCTCGCGGCCCTGGGCTGGGGACTTTTAGTATGATTTACCTGGGGGTCACCCCTACCACATTAAATAATAACCCAGAGAGCATGATTTATTGCATTTATTTTTCCTTCGTTGACTGGACTACTAGAACAATATTATTTTAATGTTTCGGTATGTTCAAGCCAGTTCATTTTACTATCTAGAAGAATTCCAAGATACTTGAAAGATTGAACAATATCAATTTTAAAACAGTTCACAGAGCATTGTTTGTTTGAATTATATTTCATCAATGAAAATTTTATGGCATAGACAATCTGAGGCATGATAGACGAAATTACAATCAACAATTGTAGAATTACCTTGTAAGTTATAAAACATCAATTTGGTTTTGTTACTTAAAATCATTTTATGACCAAAAAACAAACGTCTAAGGATATCAAGATCGTAAAATATATCAGAAACTAGGTTGAGGTATGATTTTTCACCGTAAGAGCATGCAATATCATCCGCAAATGCGGTAAGCTTACCTTTTAAGTGATGTTTGAAAATCGAATTGAAAAAAATTAAAAATAATAAAGGGCCAAGGACAGATCCTTGTGGAACTCCCGTGCTTATGTGATTTATGTCACTGTAACTTTCATAAATGTTTACTTTTTGTTTTCGATTATGTTAATATGAAGCTAGCCAATCATGAACCACGGAATCCGGCTGCACTTAATTTATCAAGAAGAATCTTATGATCAACAAGGTCAAAAGCCTTTGTCAAATCGATAAAAAGCCCGGCAGAATTAAGATTATTGTTGATACCTTCATAAATTTCACCACAAAACTTTAAAAGTGCATCTTCGGTCGACTTACCAGCTCGAGAACCCAATTGACTGTCATCGAAAAATTTATTTTTAAAAATTCTAAAATCCTTCTTTTCATAGCCTTTTCAAACATTTTGGAACAAGCTGGAAGTAGAGATATAGATCTGTAATTATTCATATCCTTGTGGTTTGATTTTTTATGAAGAGGTATAACTTCAGCAATCTTTAAAGCATCAGGAAAAACGCCTCCAAAAACACTTTTATTAAAAATGTGTGAAGAACATCAACAACATTACAGGCTATATTTCTTAACAAATTATTAGAGCAGGAATCGTTGGTTTTCGAAATAGAGTTCTTGAGTGAATTAATGATTTTATGTAATTCTACTCTACTACTGTTAGAGTGGTTCTGGTCAATAACTGAACTAACGCAACGAACCAAATAAGAATCATAGGAACCATCCACAATGTTATTGGCTATTAAAGTGAAAAAGTTATTGAAACCATCGGTGACTAGAATAGGGTTAGAAAGTAACAACCCGTCTTTCTCAATAACAATTTGCTTTTTATCACAAATTTTTCGATTAAGAATGTTGTTAATAACATTCCATTCGCCTCTTATATTACCTCTATTTTTATCTAACTCGGCTAGGTAGAAATTATCTTTACAAACTTTAACTTCAATAGAAATTTCCTTAAAAATTGTTTTACATTTGTAAAAAAATAAAAAGAGAATCTGTAATCCAAGGCTTAAGGCGCTTTGATTTACAATTTTGAGTTTTGATCGTACAACAACTTTCTATTAAGGATTTTAGCGTAACAATGAAGTTATCATAGGCTAAAGAAGGATCTGTTTCATTGTAGACAGTGTCCCAATATTCAAATCGAAGCTTAGAGTTTAATAAGACAAAGTCTATTTTGTGTATAGATGAAGCGCACTCATTTGCCTGTTTGTGAAGACTAGTCATGGAATGGTCCGAGATATAAAAATCTGCAGTTGAACTTGAGATTCAAAATTTGCCAGTATGGCTTCTTCCACAAAAGATGTGGTCAATACACGTTCTGGAATTATTTGTAACGCGTGTAGGCTATGCAGCAATCAAGGCCCATAACAGCCAAAAGTTATAAATAATTATCAACTAGCTTAGATTTTAAAAGCAAATCAATATTAATATCCCCCCGAAACACCAAGTTTTTCGCTTTTTCATGCATTAATAATTCTTTTAATTCTCTCAAAAAGACATCTTTACCACTACCATGAAATCGATAGGCACAAAAAAAATAATTTTTTTCTATGTCAAACTCAACAACAACTTTAAGAACGTCCATGAAAGTAAAGTTAAATTTAATAACATCACAAGAGTAAACTTTTTTTAAAAAAGACGCCAACACCACCAGAGGCGTAAGAATCATTGCACGTAGCATGAAAATCATAACCAGGTACACTAAAATTATCAATTTCATCACTAAAAATTCAAATTTCAGAAAGAAATATAAAATCAGGCTTATTAGCACAGGCATCGATATGAATTCGCAGAAGATCAAAATTTTTCCGAAGACTTTGTATGTTTTGATGAATAAAAAAGGAATGTTTTTTTGTGTACGGAACTGCTACGTATGAAAAATACTTTGCAAAATTTCACAGTCAAAATTACATAGAGGATTTTTATAGTTTTTAGAATATATGTAAATAATCTAAAATTTCAAATGACATTCTAAATAAGTTTTCGTAAATCTTATTTACAATTAATAATAATAGGTTTGTCACCTTAGCAGTTTGCGAGTACTTTTTAATTTTTGGTTGTTAAAAAAGGCATTGTTTCATTACGTATGTACTACTCTAGTTTGTTCCAAGTTTAAAAAAATCCTGCAAAATTTAAGTTCATTATTAAAGCGTTCACCCCAAGATGAAAGAAGTTTTATATGGGAAAACACATACAAAATGTTTAATCAAATTTTGAATTTTTATAACTTTGGTAATAATTGATACAAACATTTCAATTTTAAACATTATTTTAATTTACTAATTTCTGTATATCATTTTTTGAGTGGGGCTATTTTTGGCTCCAAGATTTTTCAAATTGGGCTCCACTCGTCTTCAAAAATCTGGCAACACTGCGCTTCACTATTTTCTGTGGGGATATGTGAAGTTGTTAGTCTACGCCGATAAACCCAAAACGATTGACCACTCGGAGAACAATATTCGCCGCATTATTACCGATATATGGCCACAAATGATGGAAAAAGTCATCGAAAATTGGACCTCGAAATTAGACTACTCCTTGATTACTAGAACTATATTTATGGCTTCAAAGTTAGCCAACAAAATATTATTAAAAAACATTTCTGTGTGAATTTTATCCTAGGTTATACCTAATAAGTTTCATTAAAAAAAAAAAAAAAAAGTGGCTTAAGCTTTTAGGCATCCATAATAAATTCTTTGTGCAATGCTGATTTTTGAGTAATCTCTGCTTCATGTTTTCTTATAGGTACAACTTTTTCAAAAATACACTTCTTCGATTACAAAGCCTCTTACGAAAAAATGATAAATCCTCGGAAAGTATGTCTTGTCATTATTAAAGTGCTTATTCCCAGAAGATGAATATCATGATTGGATATATTTCTTACTTACATATAGGTTTCAGGAGCTATCTGAACGATATGCAATCCAAAAAGAAGCAAAGGCCTTAACATTGTGGTTGATTAAAAAAAAAAAGATGATGAGAATTAGAAACATTAAAAGCAGTTAAAAGTTATGACCTCAAAACTATATTTCTATTAAAATTTTTGAAGCATGGCTTTTATTACATTTTACAAAAAAAAAACGTAAATCGAAATCGTAAAGGAGTTTTTTCGAGAAAATCTCAAAAACCAAAATCGTTTTATGGGAGCTACCTACCTGTTCTAGTTAATTTAAAACATAAATTCAAGTTTGCCTTCATAAAAACGCCTTGTACAAATTTAAAAAACCTTAGGATCTACCTATTTCATAAACAGACCAACATACAACAATTAATTGTTTTATCCAGAATTTTAGTCGATATGTATCTGAGCTGAGTTCAATTCGAAAATAAAATGTTAGTAGTTAAATGTAAAAAGTGTTCATTCTTCTTTTCTGAAGATTATGGTCACCCATGTCCTTACATTGGTTGAAAAGGTATATCCTTGTCTCTATAACATATTATATGCATAAATAAAGCAAGGGAATGCTTGGAGTCTGATAAAAATATTGAGCAGCAATTTTTCAGAATATTAATCATGAACTTTTTTTGTCCACTATAGGGACTAAGATATATATAGGTTCATTTGAATGGGGGTGGGTGTGTATCCTTCTTTTTTTCTTTTTTTTGTATGTATATGTTCATTGCTCCCACATTGAGTGTTTAATGTTATACATTATTTAAGATTTTCACGTCGCGTTGTCGTTATTTGAGGCAAAAATAAAATACACCATGCATTAAGCGTACGAAGCTATTAATGAGGTAAAAATTCAGAGAAATCAGCAGAAAAAGATGTTACTTTCTGTATATTCACTCGAAGTTATAATGGATTTAAATGAAAATGGATTGAAAAAGATTATTTTGGTGTTGATAAATTAACGTCATATAAATAAATTCATTTGACATACACAAACCAATACATGTTAGATACAAAAATTACATTGGTTCTCCCTTCAGTTAAACATGAAGAAGAATATCATATAGCGAGTACCTTTCTGCTAGTAGGACAATTATTGGTTTCATGTACAAAAAGTGTTTGGTGTTTATTGCTTAAATTACCAATTTATGTTTTATTCCCACACGGTCACACCTGTGTTCAATAAACACTAGCATTTACATATTTGCTTCGAATAGTTCGTCAAATACCTTGAAAAGGACAGTACAAAGCTTGATAAGCCATCTACATATGTACGTTTTCTTTTTTTTTTTCTTGTATGTTTTTCTAGCTTAGCAACTGTAGTATTGGTAGAAGCATATTTCATATTAGCAATCTGAGCCTTAAATCTTCTTCCAATTCGTTTTCCACTAACTTCCTTCCTCTACTTATTCTTTTTTTTTCAAAATTACTCGTTGCTTTATTGGGTCTCAGCTAAATTCGCGTTCATTTATTCATTCAAAAATTTCATTAAGAATTTCAACTTATCATTCTTTACTTTTAAATTTAATATTGTAAAAGTTTTTAGTTGCTTTGAAGTTGAATACCCTAATTTGTTGACTGCTTTGCTGTTGCTCATCTCTCGTCATATAATTGATCGGTACAGAGTTGAGTGAGTCGAACGTGAATTTCATAGCTGAAGGCAGTGATGTTATATTAAAATCGATGATTGGTGTTTTTTGTCACCGTAGGGAAGGTTAAAAAATACTGCATATTAATGCTCAAAGTTTGATGCCTAAAATCGATGAGTTTCGATATTTGTTTGAGTGTTCTGAGTTAGATGCGATTTATATCTCGGAAACCTGGTTTTCTCCAGACATTGATGATGTTTCATATTCCTTAAATGGTTACAAACTTTTCTGCTCAGATAGATGTGGTCGTGGAGAGAGTGTTTGGCATGCAAAGTAAGATTTTCCTCGTCAGCAGGGTCTCCTTACGAATACTTATTCTTGGAAGTAGTAGGAAGTGAAAGCAATTTTTTATCAGGAACTATATACAGGCCGAATGGATATGTTGAATTAGAACCTTTGTATAATCTAATGGAACAAATTGTAGTGAACTCATCAAATGTAATTATATGTGGTGACTTTAATTGTAATATTTTAATTGATAAAAGTTTTATCGAGAACATGAGCTCTTTTGATTTAAATTCAGTAAATTTATCAGGGCCCTCTCATTTTACTCAAACAGCCAGTACACTTTTGGATCTAATTTTTGTTAGTAATAATGATGAGGTCTTGTTTTATGACCAACTTGCTGCTCCTGTTTTTTCGCATCATGACATTATCTTTCTAACATTTGATTTTAATACCGAAAGTTATCAGGAAAGCCAAACTATTCAATTTAGGGATTTCAAAAATATTAACTGGCTATTGCTTGAACAACATATTCGCACTTTACCTTGGACAAACATCTATTATATGTCTTCACCCTACGATCAAGTTTTGTTTTTGAATGAAAACATAACCAATCTCTTTAATGCCCATGTTAAAATCAAGACAAAAAAGATGAGCAGTGTAACCAAACCATGGTTCACAAATGAGATCAAAGAACTCATGAACAATCGTGATCTAGCCTATCGACGCTGGTCACGTACTCGAGTGGTAGAACTTCACATACTGTATAAAACATTGCAAAACAAAGTTTGATGTTAACCGCCTTAATGTTAACTCTAATGGTCGTAAGATGTGGAAAAGTTTTCGGGAGCTAGGAATTGGGAAACAACGACTTCTTCTTCAGAAAAAAAAATTGACGGAATACGGAAACGAACTAAACCAGAGATTCTTGTCTCCACTAAGTACTGGATCTTCGGTAGCACTTGATATATAATAAATGACTTACCCATGGCGTCCTTGGTGACTTCATTTAGTTTCTCAAGAGTTAACGAATGCATACTTTCTGTTAAGTCGAATGCAGTGGGCGTGGATGCAATAAATCCTGTTTTTCTTAAAGCCATTTTGCCATTTTTGCTATATTTGTTAACCCAAATTTTTAACACTATACTTACAACTGGAATTATTCCACAACAATGGAAACTGGCGAAAATCATACCAATACCAAAAAATGTGTTGTGTGATGACTTCCGCCCAGTTTCAATTTTGCCTTTTCTTTCAAAAGTATGTGGCCGCATATTACAAAAACAACTCAATGAACATATAAAAAATAACAATTACTTAGTTAATATTCAATCCGGCTTTTGACCAAAACACAGTTGTACAACTGCTCTTTTGAGTGTCATTGAAGAAATAAGGACTGAACTTGACGACACGATTGCCTTTCATTTCTCGTCCTTCTAGACTTTTCAAAAGCTTTCGATATGGTTCATTCCATTCATTACTCTTAAATAAGCTGCGTCGTAATTTCAACGTTGCTCCAGAAGCGGTAAAATTGATTTCCTCCTACCTAAGCGACAGAAAGCAAGCCATATGCCTGCAAAACCGGTTCTCTGAATATTCTCTGACAATATCAAGAGGTGTTCCTCAGGGATCAATTTTAGCTCCACTTTGGTTTTCACTGTATATTAACGAAATATCCTCAATAATCCTTGAAGAATCTAAGCATTTCTATGCTGATGATATACAGATTTACAAAAGCTGCCCCCCTGGGACTTATAGAAAATTGTGTCTCTTCAATTAATGATTATCTTGAGCGAATATTCGATTGGGCCACTAGTAATAGTCTGACTCTGAACCCAAATAAGTGTTAATGTGTAGTTATATCAAAAAAAATATTGGTTATATCATATTTTCCATCATATTTCCCCTTAGAATTTGTAAATACTTCCAAAAATTTTGGCGTGATGTTTAATAGAACTCTGACATGGAATAACCATATCAATTCAATAGTGGGGAAAGCATATGGAGTTCTTAGAGCCTTATGGACCGTCCAGCAATTTACCCCAATAAATTTAAGAATCGTTCATGCCAAGACTTTGGGCATCCCGGTTCTTACATATGGATGTGAAATATTTTACAACTGTGATTTGGCTAGTAAGGCAAAACTAAAAGCAGAGGCGGCGGAAGGCGTGTGCTGTGTATGCCCCCGCACACGGCCCCGTGCTTCGAGGGGCCCCGCAAGGCCCGAAAGGTCTTCACACTCCAAAGTAAATGTTTTGTATACTTGAGAAATTGAGTTAAATTCATACAATTCAGTAAGCCAAGTCGTCAGGGAACACGTTTCATTTAATTCATATAAATAAAGGAATAAGCAGAATAATGTGCGCTGTCTTAAGTTACCTCTATTTTTTTGCTTTTCTTTATTGTAGATAAACCTTTTTTATGTTGAATCGGGAAAAAACAAACAGAACATCCCACTATTGCTATAGCCAAAATACATTTCTTAAATTGTTTTTTTTTTTTTTAACTGCCCATACCTTTATACAATAACTCGCCAGCTTAAATATCTCCCCAAATAAAATAAAATAAAATTAAATTAAATTAAATTAAATAAAGTGTCAAGATTTTTACACACACATTCATCCAAATGCGATTTGCAACCCCGAAGTATGTGAAAGTTTGGAAGGCTCCAAACTAAGCCGATTTTATAAGAATTGTTGAGCAGCTGCTCCAAAAATAGCACAACAGAAAAAAACCCAAATTAAATTTAAATGTTTAAAACTATAATAATAAAAATTCGAGAATTCAAAAATAGTTTTCGCTATTTTCGCTTCAACGATTTTTAAAATTTTGTTTGAAAACTTTTTCTTTTCAAGAATTCAAATGACACTGTTTTTCGCTCAAACTACATACATACTCATTATCAGGCCTGAGTGCAATAGTGGCCTAACTGCATCTTTCATTTTGTCAGTAGAACAAAGATAAGAAACTGATTTATTTTCAAACTCTTGGGGTTTTTAAGTTTTTCAAACAATTGTAGTTTTACGTGAAATAAGGAAACAAATATTTGATTTTTATTTGCAATATAATCGAAAAATAAAATATTCTTGATTTTGTATTCATGATTCTTCAAAATATCGTTATAACTGATCAGATAGGCCACTCTTGCACTCAAGCCTTAAATTTTGTATGGTTGGCCTCTAAGTGCAAAAATTTTTGTAACTATGGCATGAAGCTGTCAGTTCAAAAAATTTTAATGCAGAAACATTGAATAGCACATACAGATTCAATTTCCGTTATAATCTCAATTTCAATAAAATTGCAGTTTGGCCACTATTGAACTTACGGCCTCATAGGTAGGGACATACAATTTAAGTTACTTTAAGCTGACCATACACAACTGAGCCATCCGATACATTTGGCTCGGTTAGAATTCAGATTGGTTGAAAATCCGAATGGATCGGTGGCCGATCCACCCCACACACGACCGATTTTGGATCGGCACTGGGCCAGTTGGCTCCTTAGATCTGTCGTGCATAGCCAGCTTTTGAGTCAGTTGTATAAAAGATGTTCAAATATTGTATCCGTGGCTCAGCAATTTAAGTTCACCAGTTTTGGTGGATTAACTGAGGTTTGACAATGGTTCAAGCTTTGAGTACACAATGTGACAATATCCAATTAAATGCTGTAACCATCGTTGAAGTTCAGCTAATACGCCTAATTCAGTGAGATAACATTTCTGAGTCACGGATTATATGTTTGAGTCACTTTTTTACAACTGACCCCAAGCATGGTATTAAACAACGACTTTTGAGTCATGACTTTTTTGATATTAAATAAGTACGAAGGTGAGATCGGATGTTTTTTCTCGTTCGCCCTCATTTAATTTAAAAACTCTAAATTCGTCGTGTAATACCACACTTGGCAATTATTTAAAGAAAGAGTTTTATATTTTTGACCATTCCTCTAATGTCTAATCAAATAAAAAATTACAATTTCAATTGATTCTATTAAAGAAGAAAATTCGGAATGGCTTGCGAACTCTTTAATCATTTTGTTATTATTGCTCTGGATGAAATATAATGATTAAAGTAGTCAGAGCCTTATTCTTATCAGACGTTGTGAAACAAGTTGTGGAAAGTTTTATAACGTAAATTAGATTTTTAAATTAAAAAATTTTATGTCTTCAAACCCCCGTTTCACCAGGGGCCTCGCAAATTTGATCTTGCACACGCCTCGTTTTGGTCTAGCGCCGCCTCTAACTAAAAGTAGCATTTAACTGCACTATTCGATATATGAGGGGTATAGTTTCAAAACTCTCCTTTTCCATTTTTTCGAAAATGAGTTAAGTATAAGGAAATGTCCTTTAGTTGGTCCTTCATCTACGTAATTAGGTAAAATGTATAAAAACTTATTATTTCCTAAACTTTTTCATACTTTCAAAGTGTTGTTTATTTAAAAACTACACTATTCGAATCGGTGGTTTACTTCAAAACTCATCTATTCCCTTACAAATCAAATTTTGCACCAAAAATTTTCTTTTTCTTAAAGGTTTTTATATTTTCAAAGCTCCTCTATTCCTATACTCTTCTGAATCAAAAGTCACCTATTCCCATACAAATCAAATCAGCTGCAATAATAACTTTCAAAACTTTTTTTTTCCAAATTAAATTGATTTTTTTTATAATTTGCAGGCTCACCAAATATGTTCAAAACCCTAAAGAATGGATTAAGGTCATCCTTATTATATATTTAAGCGTTAAGGCTAATCGCTTTAATTATTTTTGTAGCTTTAAAGAGTTTTTTTCATTTCACTCAAAATTCTCAAAAGTGGAAAAGAAGAGTTTTGAAACTATACCCCTCATATATACGGCCTTTGGAAATATGATCATGTCTAGCATCTATCTAAGAACTTCCTTAAAATGTCCTTTAAAACTTTATCCATTATCGTACTCTGATCCTACTTTTTAATATTTTAAGAACACGTCAACCAACATATCTTTTCGAAAAACTTCGGTTTCCAGCATCAACCAGATTAACTTCTCTTCTCTTGTCTCACATCTGAGAGACAATTTTTTATTGCTGCAGTTCGCCTCTGGAATTTACTCCCATCATATCTGCAAGAGCTAAGCAACATGCAACATTTTCAGAGTAGATTAAAGCATTTCTTCCTCGAATAAAGCAACCACTAATTTCTTTTTTTTTCCTTATACAAATCTTCTTTTACTATAACTTTAACCTTTTTATTTCAACTTTTTTCAATTTAAATATTGTTTTTCTTTCTATTGTTTCTTATAAAATTGTAATCAATTGTAAATAATTAATTATTATAATTCTTTGCTCACTTTTACTTATTTAATCTTGAACTATGTATGTATATACAATCATAAACTATCACTAGCTTATAAGATTTATCTTACAGTGTTAGCTTTTATACGAAATAAACTTAAACTAACTTACTACTATTTTGGAAGTTAAGTTGATTTTTCCAAGTTTTTACTCATTGATTTGAAAAATAAAATACTGACTCGTTGTACTCCAATTCCTTTAATTTTGCAGAGTTAAGGCTCCCCCAAACCAACGCGAAACATTCGCCGACGACGTGAAATCGTTCACAATAATACAAAATTTGAAAGATACACAATGCTAAACAACAACAAAAAAACGCCTTTGCGAATGATTCGCTACGAATTCGCGTTGGTTTGGGAGAGCCTTTATGATTTATCTCATCTTTGAATTTTCAATATGTGCTTCGTATACAGAAATTTTTATAAAAGTTTTTCTCTCTAAAACACTCTTCGTTAAATCCTCTTCCGATGCTTACTTTTTGCATAGACGAAAAAGTGATAAATTATGCAATTTTTCGTTAGCCCTGAGACTTTTTTAGCTAAATTTCTCTTTCCGAAGTAATCTTAAACTTAATAACAACAATATCAAAGACTTGAATTGAACTGAATTCAAACCATATTCAAAAACCAACATTAATAATTTCATTCCCCAACACAGGTTTGAACGCAATGAAATGAAGCTAATTTCCATTTTTCGCTTACGTGTCTCCTTTGTTATTAATTATTTTGTTTATAATTTCTTATTTGAAAAGCCTCTACTTTTTGTTTATATTTGAATGTCATCAAAAGATTCATTGCCTGGTCTCAAACACAGCTTGGCTATATTAAGTATAAGTTTCTTTGAACTATATTATTCAAAGTCACTCGGGCGTATACGTAACTTTTTTTTGGTATTTTTCTCCTTAATTTCACAATTTCGTAAGTTGGATTCGTATGAAATTGCATCAATGACTTTTTCAGTTCGTTAGCTTTGACTTTTCATCACCTGAATTAGAAAGGCTAAAAGACACATCACTTAGTAGTTGTAGAAGCCTAAATTCCATTAATTAATCTCTTCCTGTTCATGAGCTTTCCTACTTCGTACCACTTTTTACTTTATCAAATTTAGCTGTGTAATTTGTCCTGCCAACATTGGAGGCATTTTTGACAAAAACAACAGAAAAAGGCCAAACAATCAAACGAAAACCTTCATTTATCATTTTTCCCCTTTTTATTTGTGACTTTATATAAAATGCGAATAAAAGAACAAATAACTCTCTTACAAACCAACCAACAACAACCCACTACCATTCTTCATTGTAAGCCTATTTTCATTTGACAAAGTTAGAAAGCTAATTACCTCAATGACAAGTTGATTTTTTGTTTAATGTTAATTTCTGTTCTCCCCCCCCCCCCCTTTGTATCTCCCCCAAGGACATGTGAGTTTTCAAAGTCTTGGATCACATTTGAGTGCAGATGGCTTTGGGGGTGTGAATTTTAGAAGATAACAATTTTCTATTCATTCACCCTGAGGGTATTCATAGAATAAATTTCCTCTCCGAATATAGGGTTATAAGGGAGGAGGAGGGAGCAATTTTTTTTTTTTTTTTACTTCGAAAGGTTTTTCCTCCCGGCTCTTCTTAACAAACAAAGGGAATAAACACAGTACACAGAGGGTCTATATACCAAATGGAAGTCCTTGTCACAGTTAGTACTATATAGTATTGGCCCATTCATAAAATTCTCATTCATGGCTGCACCTACATACGTTGTTTTTCTAGAGTATGTCTATTTGCTTTTTTGATAAGCTATATAAATGTATACAAACATCAAGGTGATGAGGGGTTTACTGAATGGTTTGCATTTTATTTTCAATAAGTAATAAATTGGTAGGTTCGTGTGCAAAGGAAACTTATGAAAGAATGTTCTTGTGAAGATTTTTTTTCCTTAAATATTTAGATAGTGAAAAACGTGACTTGTTACGTTAAAGCAGTTATTGAACCGCACAATAGTTCATTAAAGACAAATTAAATCGTCTAAGAAGAACTTGGTTAACGTTGAATTGGATTTCACTACATTTTGAAAAGTAGAAAAGAAGGGGTCTGTGTTAAAGCACTTAAGCATAAGCACTCCAACTAAAAGTTTTTCTTTCTCGGACTAAGCAAGGACGTTATTAAAACAAATGTCTTAAAATTCTTTAAAAACGTAGCGGATATCCATTGGGTAAAATGTTTGTTCTGGTACACTTTGCACGGAATCAATGAAATCTCAGAATTACGAAAACACTCATAAAAGGTACGAGAGTGAATGTTATAGAATGAACAAGATTAATATTTTGCAGTGCTGTATCTGTTGGACTTATTGGGGTTTACATGGACAAACCACATGTTTGACAACATGGCTAGTTGTCGAGCCATGCTCGATCATTTAAACGCGAAAACAACTGCTGGAACAACACGCTCGATGGTTTTCAAAATGTTTTGAAAACTTGCGGGCTCGTCCAACCAGCCAACTTGTGTAAACAGATGCTCAACAGCTTCGTTTTTTTCTTGCATTTTGTAGGCATGGTGACGGGAAAAAATGGCAACAATAACAAAGAGTGAATTCTGGAGATAGTTTTTCGGATTGTGCAAAACACTCTTACGAGTTTTCTATTTTATTCAATTATTTTATTAAATTGCCCCTCCCGTCCAAGTGGGGGAGATATCACCCCTCTCCCATAGGATTTTTTCTTGTCTACTTCTCACTTATATGCTTTGATTTTTTTGGTAGATTTAACGTGAATTTCCTAGTATTCAAAAATAAAGGAAAATTTAATTTACCCCTACAGCGACTATAGGGGATGAAAACAAAAATCAGAAAAAAAATGTGATTTTTGATTTCTTCATTAAGAGCCGATTTAGGCCCATCCACGATGATCTTTTTTTTAACGTCCATCCTAATGTACACATATATGTAGGTACTATTTGGCAAGTTATCCATTCGTTAAAAAAATCGAACTCAAAATCTGACCAAAATAGTCAGATTTGTCATTGCGATGATAGGGAAGTCGAAAAAAGTGGGTCTCACAAGTTTGTCTGTCCGTCTTTCCATTGTCCGTTGGGCTACAGCCATAACGGCTGAATTGATTTTCTTCAAACTTGGGGCATAGTGGTTTTTGGTGATTCTGTCCACACATTTTTCTTTTTTTTTTAGACTAGCGGTACCTGTCATGCAATTTTAATAATTTAAAGAGCCATTTTTTTAATTTTGGATTTGCTTCAAAACAAAAAAAAAGATTTCAATATTTTTTTATACAGATGCTTCCAAAAATATAAGTAGAACCTAGTGTACCAAAATTTTAGAAAAAATATTTGTTGAAGTTTTAAAAATGTTTCAATTTTTTTTTTTTTTGAAAATCAAATATTTCGAAAACGACATGAAAGATTGTTTTGAAATTCGATACTTACGAGTTTCTTAATATGTACTCTATAAAATATTTAAATATTTAAAAAAATAAACTTTTATGCAAAAATAAATGTACCTTCCATAAAAAAGTTAAAAAACCGTTTTTGAGATATCGAATTTTCAAAAAAAAATTTTGAAACTTTTGTTAAAAGTCCAAAAACTTTTTTTTTGAAAATTTTGATATGCAATATTATTTCACCTTATCTGAATTTTGTATATACAAAAATTCATCTAAATCCGTTTAGCTAATAACAAGAAAATACAAAATAAAAAAATACGTTCTATGACAGGTACTATTAATAATTGCTAAGTGTAAAATTTTATAATTTTTGGTAGTAGATCGTACTTATTTTAGTGTATAAAAATTTAATCAAAATCGTAAGAGTCGTTTTTAAGCAAAAAAATATTTTCCTTTGCGGTTTTTTAACTTTTGTATGGAAGGTACCATTCATTATAATATATAATATATATAATAAATGCAAAATGTTTTCTAAAAATATTTTAGAGAGTACTTAAAAACTCTCAAGTATCAAGTTTCAAAAAAATCGATCATGTCGTTTTCGAAATATTTGATTTTCCAAAAAAAACATTTTTTAAAAATCCAACTATTTATATTTTTCGGAAGCTTCTGTATAAGAAAAATAATTGAAATCGGTCGATGGTTCTTTGGGAGGTACCATTAATAACCATTTTTGAAATATGGTTTTCCACCCAAAGAAAGCCTTTACTAAAATAAATTTAGTGGATTTTTTTTTAAGAAAAGTTGTCGAGTCGTTCTTGAGAAAAATACGATTATGTAAAATTGCTAAAAAAAAATTGTATGGCCGGTACCGTTATTTTTGGTTCTAAAAAAAAACGAAAAAAACGTGTGGGAAAAATCACCAAAAACCACTATGTACCAAATTTGAAGAAAATCGATCGAGCCGTTTAGGCTGTAGACGAACAGACAGACAGAATTGTGCCACCCACTTTTTGGTGTTCTCTATCATCGTAATATCATGTTTGATTGTTATCTCAATTTTTTTCTTACACGAATCCAAAACTTGCCTTAAGGTACCTATATCGCAAGTAAAAAGTACACTGAACGAAAAAATGCACATATTTCAAGTACCTTTTGAGATAGCCCATTTTCATTTTCGGTTTTAGGGCAGCCATAAAGTGCGCTAAACGCCACCGTTACAGGGATATCCATTATTTACCGGACACCCTGTATATATTTTTGGAAGTGTATCTAAGCCAACCATGCAAAAAAAAATATTTTAGTCACCACACTTAGTCGCATGCAAAAAAATTGCCGCTACATTATTTTGCATGACATTCCATGACAGCAAAGGTTTTTATTTTGCATGAAACTGTTAACCAATCATGCAAATAATTAGTTCTGCATTTCACCTCAATTATTTTTGACATGCGAGAATATTTGCATAGATTTTTTTTTGCGCACGGGCTGATTTACAATGCCGTGTTGGGCATTGCTGATGTTAATGTACAAAAGTAGAAATTATTCAACTTTTGAGTGTGTTTTTATAATTCGATTCTCAATGTTACAAAAAAAGTTCAAATTGTTTCCTCCATGTATCTTTGGCGCGTCCTTAACGCTTGTTGAATGTAAAACATGCGCGGATACCCTGGGCAAGAATGAATGAAGTATAAAATATGAATTTAATAAAATGTAATCAAAAAAAGGTTATTTCGTTATACGTTGATACAAATTTTTCTTGGCAGCGCAACGTTGCAGCAAAAAGTGGTTGTGCGTAGGCCGATGGCCGACCAGGTTTAGTTAAGAAAAGTTCCGCTATGCACAAATAGCCTTGAAATCGACTGAGTGCAAAGCTTATAACTTCGGTTTTAGATGTCCGATCTTCAAAGTTAAGATCTTTAATTAAAAGATAAATGTCCGGCTACATTACTTTATAGCATTTTATAAGAAAAGTCAATTTATTTCATACTAGGGAGCAGGTTGAACCCTAAATATATTCGATTTTCACTTTTCAAAATGCTGTGAATGAAAAATTTCACAATTTGAAAAATAATGATTTAAAAGTTATTGCTCCACCTCCAACCCTCCTCTACAAATTTGTAAGTGGTTTTTATAGTTAAATATAACGAGAGAGGTGACAGGGGCACTTATCTAAATTTTCAACATTGAAGTTGATTTTAATTTTAAAAAAAATACTAATACATACTAAATGGGTGATAGAGTTCTTTTTGTGAAAAATACTAAAATGTGCGTTTCCATTGAGGGAGTACTTTCACTAGATAACTCTCGAGATATTGCTATTGTATTTGAATCGAAATACATGAGTCTGGCAACTCTGTAGTCGATGCTTTGAGCTTATATGAAACATTTATATTAAAACTTAACGAAGGCTAAGTATATTGTTAATGAAATGTATAACGAAAGTTAGTCACAATCGAGAAGGTCAGACGGAAAGGTTTAATAAAGAGTGGTGTTTTCTTGGTATTTTCCACTATAATCATTGGGTTTTATTTCAATGTCGGAAAGTTTGGTTTTGTATCGATGGACTAAGGCATCTGATACGGTTCATCTCGGTTTCGATCTATAATTTTAGTTTAGCTAAAATACAGATATTGTCAAATTAATGCAATTGTTTTATTTGCACAAAATCTTTTTTATCAACGTCCTTCAATTTTCTTGCAATCGCATTTGACGTTATGAACACGTTCTCCGGCTTCTCAATATTTTTGTTTCCAACTTGATTTTAGACTGCAGAATTGCACCACACATGATTTTTTCGAACATGTGACTTTAGCAAACTGCATTATCGAACGCAAACTTGAATTTGCCTTTTCTAACAGCAGACTTTTGCAGTTTGCTCTTGAGAACACTCTACAAAACGCATTTTGACGCTGATGACGTTCTCGAAAACGGCCTCTTAATCGGCCCTATCGAGGTAACCGTCGGAGCGGAATTTTCTCCGCAACGCATCCTTCGTCGGAAATTCAATTTCGGTTCGAAGTAGCTTTCATCGGAAGAAATTTTACAGAAATCCGACGACGCATTGCGATGGATATAAATTCCAGGCAGAGATGTGCAAATTAACATATTTATCGAAAATGCGATATATTTTCGATAATTTTTTATTAAATAAGCACCATAAGCGTTCTAAACCATGAAAATTCGATGAGAGAGTGTTATTAATTGTCAATAAAAAGTAATTTTTTCAACTATAATGCGTTAGCGATTTTAAGAAATGTAATAAGATGCACAGATTTTTAAAACTATCGAATAAAGTCCCCTCCCTATTTCCAAACATATGTGTTTTGTTTCCGAAGTGTCAAAAAAGTAAAAAATTGAAAAAAAAAACTTTTGAAACACAAATTATTTATTTATTTAACCTAAAACAAGCAACAATAACAAGAAATGGATAGTGTAGCATTATTTTTGGACGCCGAACCCAACGAGCTAAGGGCACGAAATAAAGAAAATACATATATTAAGTGTGAATATTAATCACAATGGAAATGGATCAATACACAAAACAAAAGATCACGAACGTACTTTTTTCCATCCACCAACATCCCTTTGTTTTGGTCCCAATAAATTTTGCTGATTGGCCAGATCTTCCCAAAACACAGCCACAACTTCTGGTGTCCTTTTTGTATAATTTTGAGCAATATCGGGATATCCGCTGAGCGCATTCACCATCCGCTCATATTGCTGGGGAGCTATTTTTTCGTTTGGTCTAAAACAAAAAGTCCACAAGTCAACGTAAATAAAGTTTATTTCTTTATTACTTACATTTTAATTATATATTTCTTTAAAAAGAGACCACTTTCCGCAACAAGAACTTGTCGGAGGACTTCGGAAAAAATTGTGTTTGTATCCGTCAAAAATAAAACCATTAGAAGTACTACATCGCTACGGTGACCATCCGTCCTCTTTTAAGAGCACAGTTCTCTTTTTCGGAGTCCTGTCTTCTATATTTCATTTTATTAAAGAGGACAGAAAATTATCCTCCTTTTACTGAATTGTCCTCCAAATGTCCTCCTTTTATCTTTCAAACAATTTTACTAAGATTGAATCCATATCAAGTATCTACTTTTTTCATTACTTAACTAATTGAACATATTACTTTATGACAGCACTAGTGTGAATTTAAACGCTTTTTCCATGTACTAGAATTTGTAAAAGATCTAGAAATAAATAGTGACGAATTATTTGGCTACATTTGTTTAGTCAAACGTTACGTCAATGAAGAACAAATTAAAAAATGGTCAATTGGTTACCAGATAAGAAAATTTTATAAAGAACATGTGAAAATCTATTCTAGCTAGTAAAGTTGTCGCTATTATTTCTAACTTAAAATGCCCAGACCGAAAGAGTGTTTTCAAACTCAAAACATATTTAGACACCCGAGATAGCGCAATTTTAAGTTGACAAATGTCAATAGCAAAGTGCGACAAATTACAACTTTGGTTGTGCTGATTTTTAAATTTTCTTAAGAAAACAAAAATATCAAAGAAAAGAATTAAACACTGTTTTAGCCCTATTTATAAAACGTGCTCGGATATATTCACAATTCAACCAAAATTCTGATCAAAAGTTAACTACCTAACTTAACTTTTGATCAGAATTTTAGAATTTTACTAATATGTATACATTTTGTAACAATAAAGATATAAACTGCTAATCTACGTTAAGTTCTATATCTTACCAGAAATCTAGAATCTGGTACAAACAACAAGAATTCTGATGTTACCAAAGAGTATTTATTAAAGTGCACATATTTGGGGTTGTAAACATAGTTTTTGTCACCACGGTCTGCTTCCTTTTATAATTATAACTCGTTCTTAAATTTTAGAACGTTTTTGAAAAGTTGTCCTCTTTTTTGCCCCTGAAAAAATGGTCACCATATACATCGCATACAAATGGCTGGGTTGGATTTCGTCGGAGAGAATTTCCGACCAGCTGATTGGAGAACTACCTCGAAGCAAAATGTCTCCGATTCGTAGGAAATCGGAGAAAATTCCGCTCCGACGGCTACCCCGATAGGGCCGAATAGCAAGGTTAGGTTAGGTTGCCAGCTTCAGAAGAGGATGGAAATTTCGATCGAACTCGAACGTCATGTGTCTGAATAGAAACATACCACTGTACCATTATGTTTTCCGAACATAATTATAGAACTCAAAAACGCTGTAAAGACACCATGCTATAGCTACAAACCGCAAAAATTAATTTCACAAAGTTCAAAGTACCCTCTATTCGAGAACTGTGGCAGTTATGAAAGAGTTTATTGCTTTCTGCAAATTATAGAGCGGTATGAAGTGTACACAAATTTTCTGTAGACCTTATCAAGATTTTGGAAACTCACGAAAATTGCCCCCCCCCCCTGAACGAAATCCTGGATCCGCGCCTGATGTAAAATACGCATTGGCGAACGTGCCATTGAAAATCAGCCATTAATTATTTTGGCAGCTGGAAAAATCTGATTAAATCCTAAAAATATATTATGTACATACACTCCTCGTCAACTGAATACGCACAAACATTTTTTAATATACTTTATCCATTTTTTCCAAACAGTGATGGTTATTATGCCATCTGTTGATGCTAACTATTCCCTTAAGATGTTAAGCAGATAATTCCGAAAGAATTATCCAAAAACAACCATGAGTTTTTCTTCAACCACTTGCAAAGTGTTTTATATGCAAAGTAGGAGTTTTTTTTTTTAGTCAACTGAATAGGTACAACGCCATTTTCTTCGTTGTTTATAAGTTTTTTGGAGTGCTTGACAGTTTAAATTAACGATTTTAGTGTTTTCAGTAAAATTTAATTCTTGATTTCAAATTTTAAGAAAAATGGGTAGATCTACGTGTCTTAACAGTGTTGAAAAAGCTAAAATCGATTTACTTAGAGACCAAGGCCTAACTGGACGTGCAATAGCTGATAAAGTTGGCCGAAGTTTTAATCTAGTTTATTCTTACTTGAAAAATAAAGATGCATACGGCAAAAACATGAAGGGAGGTAAGAAAACAGCAACAACAGCAGCTGAGAAACGAAGAATTTTAAGATATGCATCAAATTCTTCTGATTCTGTGGCAAAAATAAAACAAAAAGTCGGCGTAAACGCAAGTTGCTCAACAGTATTAAGAGTAATCAACAACTCAAGCCATCTTAAGCGAATGAAACTTAAGAAAAAACCACCACTTGACGAGAGACGGAAAATGTTGCGATTAGATTTTTCAAGACTTCACATGAATTGGAAAAAAGAATGGTATCACGTGGTTTTTTCAGATGAAAAAAAGTTTAATTTCGATGGCCCTGATGGGTTCAACTTCTATTTTCACGACTTAAGAAAAGAAAAAAGATTTTTAAAGCGCCATCATAGTCGTGAAGGAGGTGTCATGATATGGGGAGCAGTCAGTTATTATGGAACAGTTGAGCTCGAGGTTGTAACATCAAGAATGACAGCAGCTGGGTATAAAGTAATTTTGGAAAGAAATTTTCCTAAATTTTCTAACATCTTTGGACCCATAAACTGGACCTACCAACATGATAATGCGCCTATTCACTCAGCGCGCATAATAAAAACATGGATAGAGGAGCAACAAGTGCAGTTGCTTCAATGGCCGCCGTACTCACCTGATCTTAACATCATAGAAAATATCTGGGGATGGTTAGTACGCAAAGTTTATGAGGGTGGTCGTTAGTTCGAAGACAAAGAAACCTTAATTTCTGCAATCAAATAAGCGTGGAGCGAAATTTCGTTAAATTACATTAAAAAGCTATACGATTCCATGCCGGATCGAATTTACGAAGTAATTAAAAATAAAGGTGGAAGTACCCACTACTAAACTTAAACAAAAACTTGTTTCATTCCATTCCAATACCAATTTTCATTTTTGTACCTATTCAGTTGACTCAAAAAAAAACTTCTACTTTGCATAAGTTACACTTTGGAAGTGGTTGAAGGAAAAACTCACGGTTGTTTTTGGATAAAACCTTGAAATTCTGTTATTTATATGTTACGAAAATTTTTACCATCAACAGATGGCAAAATAACCATCACTGTTTGGAAAAAATGGATAAAATATATTCAAAAATGTTTGTGCGTATTCAGTTGACGAGGAGTGTATGTATGCATGTACATAGTGTGCGCCAAAGCAGACTAATTGCATTATGTATATTTATTCATATCGAACCATCAAATCATCATTCAATTATCTTTTATATATACGTATAGGTATTTGGCAAAGCTGACAAAATATAATAATGGAAACAATGTCTTATATTTATTAGTGCTACAAGTAATATTTCTATTAATATTTTCCCGTTAGTGATGTGTTATAATAATAATTTATGAAAATAAATAGCTTCATTAGGTTTTTTTTTTATCTTCTTCTTTTTTTTATTCTATCTTGCTTGCTTGCCAATGAGTAGTAATTATTTCACTATACGCTCAAATTGCTTTCGGAAGATGAAAAATTAATTAAATCCGCAACCTAGCATCCAATTAATTCACATAAAACAACCCTCCCTCCCACTTACATTCACTTCTTCTGAAGTGTGACATTGATGCCGATTTCACTAATGAGATACAATATCTGTATCGATTTGTGATTCATACAACTTCCATAGCCAGCCTCCTTCCGAAACGGAACTACCCGAAACCTACACTCTATGTTATTTCCGTGATTAAACTAAAATGTAATCAAATCATTTCGATTAACATTGTGATGATGACTGAATTTCTGCAGAGAAGTCAGCTTGAATATTAAAAGCAACAACAAAAAATTAATGAAACAAAGTACTAAAAACAAAAACAAGCAAATAAAAAACACCCTCAAATTTCAAAATATCTAGACTTATTTTGTTCAAATGTTCGTATTCCTTTACTTGAAAAGTCCTTCATTAGAACTGATGTTCATCCATAGGATTTTGCTGATTTAATTAACTTCTCCATGGAGCTGGATTACGACAGCAATTAACCGTTGTCGTCTACCTGATTATGGTGGTTTCTGAGAGTATAGGTGCAATGGGCCCAAAGGTATTAGCCACTTGGATGATGATTTCTCTTCATTAGGACCCCATCATCCACCTATATATGCTTCTATAGACATCACATCAATCAATCAATCACATCAAGAGGAAGGAAACACCATTACACGGAACGAGATTATGGCCATATTATCCTATTTTAACTCGTCTGCACATATGGCAGCGACGTCCTTGTCATCGCGTCGTCGGTCGGTGGTGGATATTTGAAATGAAAGAGCTGTGATTCTCTGCATCGTATCCTTGAAAACATTTCAACTATCTATCATCCTCGACAGTGTCTATTTGAGGGCTCCGAATGAATTAAGTGTAAATGCTCATTGAGTTGAACTAACCTCTTGTAAAATAGTTCTGATTTAATAAATAGGCTAGAAGTGATTTTTTGTATGTAAATTAAGTCGTAGTATCTTCAATGCAGTATTTTCAATTATGTATTGAGAACATCATCATCAAGTCCTGTAACCCCGGTTGGGGCATAGGGCGCCAACAAATCGTTTCCATCCTTCTCGGTCTGCAGATAGATATTTTAACTGTGGCCACGTCTTTCTCTGGGAGTCTGCTTCTGCTAGAACTGTTGATTTCCATGTTGTTCTTGGTCTTCCAACCCGCCGTGCACCCTGAGGATTCCATTCAAATGACTGCTTTGCAATTTCATCGTTTGGTTTCCTCAGTGTGTGACCAATCCATTGCCATTTACGCTTTCTTATGTCAACGTCCAGCCGCTCCTGGCTTGTCCTGCGCCACAATTCCTCGTTTGATATAATTTGTGGCCAGCGAATTTTTAGAATATGGCGTAGACAACGGTTCACAAAAGCCTGCAATTTCTTTGAGATGGTAGTCGTGACTTTCCAGGCTTCGCAAGCATATAACAGCACGGATTTGACATTGGATTCGAAGAATCTCAACTTTGTGCGCAAGGAGATTTGACATGAGTTCCAAATTTGGGAGAGAGAACTGAAGGCTGCGCGAGCTTTATTTATTCTACTTTGAACGTCCAGATCAGTACCACCATTTGCTGAAACAATACTTCCAAGGTAGTTAAATTGTTCAACCTCTTCAACTGGCGTCTCCTGTATTAAAATACGCTGATGTGTGGAGCGGCCTGTGAGCATTATTTTTGTCTTTTTGCTATTTATTTTAAGACCACTCTCCTCTCCTTTTAACTTCAGAGCTTGACACATCCCGTTCAGCCCGCTGATGTTATTTGCCAAGAGACATATATCATCGGCATAGTCTAAGTGGCTAAGCCTTTCAAACGGTCTCCATTGAATGCCCTGCCTCTCTGATGTTCCAACGCTGGCCGTCAAGACATCGTCAATCGCCAGTAGAAAGAGAATTGGCGATAGAACATCTCCCTGTCTCACACCCTGCCGCACTTCGAAAGAGTCGGATAGCTGCCCATTGTGTAAAACAAAGCATCTTGCGTTGTTATAGGACTCTCTTATAATGGCAACAATTTTTGGGGGAATTCCTCTACCAAGAAGTGATCTCCATATACATTCACGGTTTACTCGGTCAAAGGCCTTCTCAAAATCCACAAACATGAGGTAAAGCGGTGATTGAAACTCCGCAGACTGCTCAAGAACGATACGCAGAGTATTGATATGGTCGACACAAGACCGCCCACTGCGGAAACCAGCTTGATGCCTCTTGAGTGTAGACTCGATTCTAACCTTTATCCGCTCCAGAATGATGGTTGCCATTAATTTTGGAAAAACGGACAAAACTGTAATACCTCGCCAATTGTTGCAATTCTTAAGATCACCTTTCTTTGGCAACTTAACAATTACACCATCCTTCCAGTCGCTGGGATAGATTTCATTTTCCCACACAGCTTGTATCAACGGGTGTAGAATACTAGCCGTTCTGAAAGGGTCAGCTTTCAGGAACTCGGCTGGTATACCATCAAGTCCAGCTGCTTTGTTGTTTTTGAGAAGATTTATCGAAGATTGAATTTCCAGTACTGTAGGGGGCTCGATGTCAATACCCCTATATGATCTACGCATCTCGTTAAGCTGGGGCACTTCAGCACTCTGCTCGACAGAATCCTCATTAAGCAAGGCACAAAAGTGCTCCTTCCACCTGCGCAGCTGATCCTCGATTGATACCAAAAGTGTACCATCCACATCCATTACAGGATGATTGGTGTTGGTTTTCTTCCCGACAACTTCCTTGGATATTTGGTACAATTCCCTCATGTCTCCTCTTCTTGCAGCGTTTTCCGCATTTTCTGCGAGACCGTCTAACCTCACCCTCTTGTCTCGTCTCACACAGCGATAGACCATCTTATGTGCTAAGCGATACTCTCTTCGCAATTCAACCTTTCGTTGAGCATCTGCTTCGGCATTTATTTGCATCTTCAACGATTTGCGAAGCTCGATTTTATCCCAGGTGTCTTGGGATATCCAAGAGTCTCTAACTCTCGACTGCTTGGGTACAGTTTCGGATCCAGCATCCATAAAAATACTTTTTATATCACCCCACATCTCATCAATTGTTGAATGTTGTATTCCATTTAATGACGAAGCTCTGTCGTTAAGGTTGGTGACATAGTTACGACATATGTTGGGATCACTTAAAGCATTTGTATTGAACTTCGAATTCCTTGCTGCACCCTGTGATTGACGTTGTACAGCTGCCGTTCGTAGCTTGAGACTCATGAGAACCAAATGATGGTCGCTTCCAATGTCGGCATTTCTTATGCTCCGAACATCGCACATTGACTTCCTCCATCGCTGCTGAATCATGATGTGGTCAATTTGGTTTTCAGTTTGACCATCCGGATGTACCCAGGTGACTTTGTTGCAAGTCTTATGTTTAAACACAGTTCCACCCAGTACAAGACGATTAGCGTTACAAAAATCGACCAGCAAATCGCCATTTTCATTTCGTGACCTCAAGCCATTTTTCCCCATGACGCGTTCCAGACCGTAGTTGTCTGATCCGACTTGGGCATTGAGATCTCCCATGACAATTATGATGTCGGCTCTTGGAACACCACTGTAAACTGAGTTTAGATGAGTGTAGAAAGCGGTTTTGTCTTCCTCGGTCGCTTCATTTGTGGGGGCGTAGCACTGAATTATTGTGACGTTGCGAATTTTTGAACGGAACCTTGCTGTCATTATTCTTGCAGAAATGGGCGCCCAGGATATAAGACTACGCCTTGCTTCTTCGTTCAACATAATTCCGACACCATGCAGCCTTTGGCCACCCTCTCTTTCATCCTCCCCGGAATACAGCATTCTCGTTTGCCCAGAGTCAGCTCTGTATTCGGCTCTTCCTCTCCACCTAGTTTCACTGATGCCCAGGATACTGATCTTAAGGTGAAGCATTTCACGCTCAACCTGCTCGTATCTACCTTCGCCGTACAAGGATCGAACGTTCCATGCTCCGATTTTCGTACGTATGCGGTAGCCAAAAGTATCATTTGCTCTTCTTAAAAGACTTCTTCTATTTGTTAACGATTCATTTATTGTTATGGCGTCTTGATTGACGCTGGTACACGAAAGATGCCGCACCCCCAAATCCGATGTGCGGTTTACAGCAGCCGAAGCTGCAGAAGGATTCTCCATAAAATGGTTACCTCTTGGGGACTCATTTCCAATTGTTGTCATATTTCATGTAATAGCATATATCCTTCCACCATGGTGTTTTCCGAGATACGATTAATAACATACATAAGCTCAGATTTGACAGGCACACCCGCCTTTTGTATGGTCAAACACATAACTGCTCGAGGCCGCCCACTATGGGAAAACAGACGCCTTTTGTAGCCGCCCAATATGGGTTACAGACGCTACCTGCTGCTGCCGTTGGCCTTTTAACAAAAACGCTCCTCCGCCACCAGACTATCATGCCGTTGACCGCCACCTGCAGTTCATCCGTCTTAAGGGGGCTTTTAACCATCCATAGGACAAGTTTGTGCCCTGACCAGCAAAGCTGGGTTGTCTGCTTATCCCGGCATCCATTCGGTCCCCCTGCACGTTAGCGTTACCCACCCTCCACCACGCGGAGGTGTGCATAGGGATTTTCCTATCATTGAGCCTAGGGCCATATGGCGTCCTAGCACTCTCAAGTACTTTTGGAGGGTATTGAGAACACTCGTACAATATTTGATGAAAATATACAAAAATAAGTCTTCAAGCTCATATTCGCAATGGTCAGAATAATTGAACTTTAGAAAGGCTTAAATGTGTGTTTCGACACCATGAATGGTATTCTTCGAAACTGAAATCAATTCCGCTAACGAAACTGACACTACGCCTCGGATAAGGAACGATAACATGTTGACGACTTTTGGCTATTGTACCCGGACAAAGATTGGTTTCTGGAATGTGAAGACGCTTCTCGACAACGGAAGTGAAGGTCCTCAAAATTCCAGAGAAGCAGTTCATGCGATACAAGATGGACATCCTAGGGATCAGTGAAGTAAGATGGTTGGGCTCGGGGAAATATAAGTCACCAACTCGTAACACTGTACTACTCTACTCCGGCACCTGGAAGTAACCGTGAATCTGGCGTTGGATTGCTGCTCTCTAAAACACCTCTCAAGAGCTTAATTTCCTGGGAGCCCTTAGATGACAGGATCATGAAAGCTAGGTTCCAGACTAGAGTACGTCGCGTCACCATCATACAGTGTTATGCCCCAACGGAGCTCTCTTCTGTCGAGAAGAAGGAGGCCTTTTACAATCGGCTGAGTGCCGCTTATGATAGTACACTACGTGGAGACATCATAATGGTAATGGGAGACTTGAATGCCAAGGTTGGCAATGACAATGATGGGCTTAGGCATGTAATGGGCAAGCATGGTGTTGGAAACCGCAACGACAATGGTGAACGTTTTGTCGAATTTTTTGTAACGCCAACCGCCTTGTTATAGAAGGAACCATGTTTGAGCACAAGGCGTGCCACAAAATCCAGTTGGGTGTCGACGGACAGACCAAGCAACTTCCAACCAAATTGATCACTTCGTGATAAGTCGACGATTTAGAAGCAGTCTCCAGGACGTTAGAAACAGAAGAGGTGCAGACATGGGAATTGCCCGGGACCACCATGGTTGCTGTCGTAAGACTACGAACAGCTGCAGTGCGGAGATCCCAAGAAAACACCCGAATACCTAAGTACAACACCGATAGACTTAAGGATCCCGCAGTCTGCCAACAACTAGGGGACCATCTTTCACAAGGTTTGAGAACAATCAGTAGCACGGAGACCACCTCCATCGAAAACCATTGATGTGCTGTGAAAAATGTTTTCATATCAGGTGCTGAAAGTAAAGTCGGTCGGTCACAAGGAAGAAACAGTGCCTGGCTTTCCGAAGAAACTTGGGCTAGGATCGAAGAAAGAAAACAGCTCAAAACTCGCATTGCAGCAACTCCAGCAGCAGGCAGAAACGAGCTAAAGTCTGCGTATCGCATGAAGATGAGAGAAGCTCACCGTAGTGTGCGACGTGATAAGCGTACCTATGCATATCAACGCATTGGCAACAGAAGCAGAAGAGGTCGCAAGCAGGTGTAACAGTAGGACCGTCTACAGGATTACCAAAGAGCTTACAGGCGTCCAAAGCTCTAAACAACACCTGGTAAAGGACCATAGGTGGATCACTACTAGTTTCGGATGAGGACCAGCTCAAAAGGTGGAAGGAGGACTTTTCTGCGGTTTTAAGTCGCGTTTTCACCACTGAAGTCAACCCAACACCCAATGACCCGTCCGTAATAACAAATTCCCGATTACGCACTCACTGTTTCCCCCAGTAGAGAAAAAGTTTTAACCACAATTAGAGCACTAAAGAACAACAAAGCGGTTGGACTTGACGGTATTCCCGCAGAGCTCTTACGAGCAGCGCCAACAACATCGACTGAGCTTTTGTACCCACTCATAGAAAGAGCTTGGGTTACAGAGAGTTTTCCTGAGGAGCGGAAGAGGGAATGATTGTCAAACTCCCAAAGAAAGGAGACCTTTACGCAGTGCGAAAACTGGAGAGGAATTTGCGTGCTGCCTGCTGTAGCGAAGGTTATAGGAAAAATCGTCCTAGAGCGAATAAAAGACCACCTAGAAGACACGCTTGACGCCGAACAAGCAGGTTTCCGCACTGGATCGTCCTGTCATCAACACCTTGCGGATCATCATTGAACAGGGCGTTGAATTTCGATCACCACTTCACCTGCTGTTCATCGATTTCGAAAAGGCGTTTGACAGTGTCAATAGAGAATTTATTTGGCTTGCCTTGCGAAGGAGGGGCATCCCGGATAAATTGATTGCTATTATCAAGGCTACATATGAAGGATCCAAATGTCATGTTCTGCATAAATGAAGATTGTCAGAGGAATTTGAAATCCAAAGTGGGGTTAGACAGGGTTGTATACTATCACCAATACTGTTCCTGTTGGTAATAAGTGATGTGCTGCATGCAGCTTTGTCGACTGCAAATTGAGGAATTCAGTGGAATTTGCAATCACAGCTGAAACATCTGGACTACGCGGATGACGTATGCTTACTCTCTCATAGGATCATGGATCTCCATCAAATGACAACAAGGGTGGAGAGAGAAGCTGAAACCGTCGTCGGGCTCAAGATCAATACGGCAAAAACAAAAAGGATCAGCCTTGGAACTTTCTCATCTACTCAAATAACGGGTGATTTTTTAGCTGGTTTGGTTTTGGCAACACTGGTTTTGACAGCTGACGTGTGTTTAGTACCTTGTGTCACTGTCAAACAGCTTCAGTTTGGTTTGCAATTTAACCATGGATCGTCTTACAAATGAACAACGCTTGCAAATTATTGAATTTTACTATCAAAATTCGTGCTCGGTTCGAAATGTTCATCGCGCGCTGCTTCCATTTTATGGTCGGCATTCTCGACCTTCTGAGCAGTCTATGAATGGGTACGTAAATAAGCATAATTGCCGCATTTGGAGTGAAGATCAGCCAGAAGCATTGCAACAGCTACCAATGCATCCCGAAAAAGCCACTGTTTGGTGCGGTTTATGGGCCGGCGGCATTATTGGGCCATATTTCTTCAAAGATGATGCGAATCGCAGCGTTACTGTCAATGGTGAACGCTACCGAGCGATGATAAAAAAACTTTTTTTGCCCGAAATGGAAGTTCTTGACTTGCATGATATGTGGTTTCAACAAGACGGTGCCACATGCCACACAGCACGCGAAACAATGGCGCAATTGCGAGGCGAGTTTGGTGAACAGTTAATTTCACGTTTCGGGCCGGTCAATTGGCCGCCTAGATCGTGCGATTTGACACCATTAGATTATTTTTTGTGGGGGTATGTCAAGGCTAATGTCTATAGGGACAAGCCCGCTTCGATTGACGCACTGGAAGCCAACATCCATGCATTCATTCGTGAGATACCGGCCGATATGTGTGAAAGAGTATGCCAAAATTGGACTCAGCGGATGGGCTACCTGAGACGCAGCCGCGGTCAACATTTGCATGAAATTATCTTTAAACATTAAATTGCAAGGTTCAAACTATCGATTCAAATAAATATTTCATTCATTTTTTCGAATTTTTTGTGTTTTTTTTTTTTTTAAAGTTCTAAACCTCTTAAAAAATCACCCGTTAGATATTTCTGGACAACCAGTAGAGATGGTAGAGAGCTTTCAATACCTAGGGAGTATTGTTTCTACTGATGGCAGGACCGAGCTAGATATGACCAGCTGAATCAGGAAAGCAAAGGCTGCGTTCGGGATGCTGTCCAAAATATGGAGAAACAACTCTATAAGCCTAAGACCAAGCTACGACTGTTTCGCTCCAATGTAGAATCCGTGCTTCTTTATGGATGCAGCACTTGGAAAGTAACACTCATTGACACAAGAAAGCTGCAAACGTTCGTGAATAGATGTCTGCGAAACATCTTGCGGATTTTCAGGACAGGAACGAATTCACTCTATAAAATGAAAACGTAAGTGGCAATGGATTGGACATACGCTTCGAAAAGGCCACGAGTGCACTGCGAGCCAAGCGATGCAATGGAACCCTCTCACGCAGCGAGGCAGAGGTGTGGCCTGACCTAGAAGTACTTGGTGAAGAACGGTCAAAGAGGAATCTGCACAATTGGGGAAGAGTTGGAGAGAGCTGAGGTACATTTCCAGAAACCGTACACGATGGTGCGTAGGAGTAGCGGAGGCCCATGCCCGCAAAGGGAAACTCACGGACGTAACAGGTCCGAAGGCCTAAGTAAGTAGTAAGTAAGTAATGAATGGTATGCTGAAGTTAGGCAAAATATTTTATGTTTTCAACAATTAAACCCTTACTCGTAATTATTCCTTTATACTCTTCGTTTTCCTGTAAGTTCAATAGCCTAAGAACGGTGTACAAAAATCACCATAAATTTATTAAATGCAATCTGTTACTATTTTGTACAAAGAAAAAACGACAAAATTTTCTTAAAGTAAAAATCTTTAAATATTTGCAAATCATTATAAATTATGTAATAAAATTAAAATAAATTATAATGCTAATTAAAAATACACTTTTTCCTTAATTAAATAAAATATAAAAATTATAATACTAATTAAAAATACACTTTTTCTTTAATCTATTTTTAGTATATGCGTCACCGTAGTTGTGCTCAATGTCCATTTCCGATCGCCGCAAACGCATCGAATGGCACCATGGGTTAAACGAGTGTTCATCAATTTCCTGCCCAAATTTTTATTCATCAAACGGCCAAAATACAATTTTGAAACAAGGTACGTTCGGCAAAATATTGAGATATCACAAATTTTGTAATCCCTATATAAGGTAATGTTGGGTTGATAACATTAAGTTTCGCAATAACTGTTGCTTTCTATTGGTTTTGAAGAAATTTCAAGTGACCAAACACACGTTATGATTTACCGAGTTCTTGATTGATATTAAATGCAACTCTTACTGATTCCATTAGAATAGGGTGGCCGCCATATATTTTTAAGAAAAATAAAAACTTAATTGTGTTTTTACATTTCTAAGTATTCCACTTTAAGCTTTTAATTTGTTTTATACATAAACCACGAATTTGGACATTCGTATTTACTTAATAAACAATTAAATAAAATACAAAAAGACGGTGCGTCTTGTTCACGTTAAGGGATTATCGATCAAATGTGTGAATGATATCAAAAAACTTGGAAGCTTTCATAAATAGTACGTGGATTTTCCTTCAAAATTTGTTTCCATTGATTGATCGCCCCCTGTTGAACTATATCAGTCTAAGTTTCAAGTTCAGGAGTCCATAAGTTGAATTAAGGAACTCAACGTCTTTTCGTCAAATTCAATTAATATATGCTGCACGGACAGGCGGTGTTGTTTGAGTGTCTTTTCCTAGCAGCTATTGGACATATTTAATGATTCTATCGCAAGATTTAAGTCTATTAAGCGAAAAATAGTAATTATTTGCTTTGTTAACACTTTTTCAACACGATTCAAATGAAAAACACAAAAATAAATGTTATATTTTAAAACACTGATAAATCTATATCTATTGTCAAATTCCTATTTCTAGTAAATTGCTGCTGAAAGACACACACGCCTGTTTCTATCCATACTACTCAACAACGAACCTGGACCACAGTCCAACGGCCTACAGTCGAACGCCATCAAAAGAGGATTTGTCGCCATCCAGGTGAGTGGTTGCAGCGAGAATTCTTAACTTTTTACTCAATACCAGGCAATCGGAAGCAAATTTCCTGAGTTTTCTTTTTAACGCTTATCCTGTCGTTACTTATTATATGGAAATCCATACAATCTAATAAAGTTCATTCGTTTTGAAAATTCAATTGAATTCGACGCGACGTTAAAAAAAAATAACGAACAATTATTATATCCAGGAGAGTGTTGGAATTTTTTGACTGTGTGTTTTTAAAAAAAAAATATCTATCCAGTATTTTATTACTTTTTTTTTACAATTGATTTTTTCTTCCTCTTGTATCTCTACATAGCGTTGCTTTTTGCAGCTTAACTGGGACTGGACCATTTGGTGGAAGTTGTCAAATTCATGGGCCAATTCCAACCCTGCCACAATCTGGATCGAATGATTTATCTGCCGTTCCCGATTTAGACATGGGACCACCCACGGGCATTAAGAGTCCCATAATCAATAACCCAGCATTCTCCCATTCGAAGTGTCCACCGAGAGTGCATCGAAGTTGTTTTTGTGTACGTTTTATTGCGGAGCATACAAAAATGCAAGAGGACTCAACTAAGGTAATGTTTTTTTTTCACTTTTTTTTATTTTTATATTTTTGTTTACAATTTTGTTGTTTAAGCGGATATTGGAAAGAATCGATTTTCGAAAATAAAAAATAAAAAAAGGAAAGAACAATTTCCGTATTCGGATAATTGATTGAAATTGAAAATGATTTTTCGTAAATGGACTTTTCGATGGTTTATAATTTCGTGTATGAATTTTGGATTTTTTTCTTACCTACCATGAGTGATCTATATAATTCTATCGTAACGCAAAAATATGTATATATCATGTCGTTGTGTTCATTTTGAGTTTAATAAACACACAATCATAATCACATGCAATCTATAACTATTAAAAAAATGTTGGGTAGGGAAAGATGGCAATGACGACGGTCAGTGAGAAATCACGGTCAGTGTATTATAATTTTAAAACATATTTTTACCAACAAAATAAAATAAAACTGTCGCGTCAAATAGAAGTTGAGAAAATCACATTTACGTTTTCAACACTCCTTTTCATTATGGCGGACAACACAAAATTTTTCAACAGCCAGATTGGCCTCACGCAAATTGAGGGAGCTAAAGAGAACTTTATGTAGATAGGTACTTACCTACCTACATATGTATGTACATAATTTCAAAAAAAATATATGTAGGTCATCTGAAAAGTGTGGCTCCTGTAACTCTGCGTGCTGCTTGTACAACTTAAGAACAAAAGCAGACTACGAAATAATTCCCATGAGAGTTAACTCCCACTAATAGTCTGGGAGCTCGTGACAATTTTTATTGCTTTATTTGCTCGTCGATCAAGATATTCTGAATGGTTCAATTTGTAACTGAACATCACCAAAAGGGACCGCTTATAACTATACAACAGTCCGGGGTGGACCAGGGCCTCAACCAACAAGCTTCTTCCAGCCGGCTCAGTTCCTAGCTACCTGTCTCCAGTTTCGCATGCCAAGTAGGTTGAGTTCCTCTTCCACTTGCGTGCGCCACCTTTTACGCTGTCCACCTCTACTGCGTTGTCCCACGGGGTTGGATTCAAAGACCTTCCGGGCCGGAGCATTGGTGTCCATTCGCTCTAGGTGACCCAGCCATGTTCGTCGTTGGCTTTTCACTTTTATGGCCAGGTGGGTGCGCTGTTCAGCCCATACAGTTCGTTGTTGTATCTTCTTCTCCATTTCGCATCTATGCAGACGGGACCAAAAATCACCCGGAGAGTTTTCCTCTCAAAACAGCCTAACGCGTTCTCATCCACTGTTAGCAGTGTCCATGCCTCTGCACCATACATCAGGACCGGGATGATAAGCGTCTTATATAGGGACAGTTTAGTTGCTCGAGAGAGGGCTTTGCTTTTCAATTGCCTTCTTAGCCCGAAGAAACAGCGATTGGCAAGAGTAATTCTTCGTTTGATCTCAGCATTGGTAATGTTCGCTGAGTTTATAGCGGATCCTAGGTAGACAAAGTCTCTGACCACTTCAAAATTATAGCTGTCTATAGTGGCGTTCTGTCCGAGACGTCGGTGTTGGGTGTTCTTTCTTGTTGACAGCATATACATATTTCGTTTAGCTTTCATTCGCCGTTAGACCCATCTTCTTGGCTTCCTCTTCTCAATACTCACAAAAGCACCACTGACATCACGGTTTGTTCGTCCGATTATGTCAATGTCGTCAGCGTAAGCGAGTAATTGGATGGACTTTTGAAAAATTGTGCCTCTAGTGTTGACGTGAGAGTTTTGCACTATTCTTTCAAGAACGATGTTGAAAAAGTCACATAAAGCCTTTTTTGACATCAATTGAAACTCCTGTGTTTTCTCCAAGATCTGCCGTAGTAGTCCAGTAAATAGAAACAGCTCAACCGATATGGATGGAATTTACGTAATTTGTAAATATAATCAAACAAAAAATTGAGAAAATTGTCAAAGTAAAATCCGCCCACTGCCACGCCCACTTTTCTGATTTCTTTGTTTCTCAGAAACTGCTCCAAGAATGTCCATGAAATTTTAAGTGTTTGTTCTTATGGATGAGAAAAATTTGTTAAATTGGTTTGAGTAAAATCCGCACACTGTCACGCCCATTTTTCTCATTTCTTTATTTTACGGAAACGCCTCCAACGATTTGTATGAAATTCTGAGAGTTAATTCTTATGTACGAGAAAAAAATTAAAAAAAAGTTGTTTTATTTAAATCCCGCTTTAGACTAATAGAATAAAAAGGTTCAAAAAATTGTGGGCACGCTTGTGGCTACCAAAAAGCTGATCTCAAATGTACACCAATTTGCAAGAATTACAGTGGGGAAACCTGCGACAAAAGTCGTGAGATTCCTCTACTAAACGAAAACGACGATTGTTTTGGGGATGAAATTTCAATTGAAAAACGTGACGCTGGGCCTTTGATTGAGAATGAGAATGAACTACCAGGTCCTTCTCAAAAACTAAGAAAATATAAAAATATTAATAAGATATTATGTTGATTAGGCATACAGTGGGCACCACTGTGCCGTTAACTCTACCTCCAGGGTGGTTTGGAAACGAGTCATGTACTTAATCAACACAATTGGATTTCCCACCCCCTATGAACACTGATGAATAATATTAAGTCTCGCTAGAAAAAACAGGATTTGAAAATTTTACACACTTCAAATAGTCGTCTTATAGAGACAATATTGAAGAAAAGTCGGAGTGCTAGTTGGCGGATCTTACTAAAATTGCTTTTTTAATTAATATATAACATGTACAATGACTGCCCATTTAGTAAAAATTAAAAAAAACCCTTACGCTATGAAAGAACTCAAATAAATGATTTGCATCAATCTGATATGTATAAGACTTCAAGGCCTGATTTGGGCTTTATTTTTTATTTGCAAACTAAATCGTTACTCCCTAGGACAATTCCTAGAAATTAATAAATAGGTATACATGAAAGAGGAGCGTGACTACCTGTGGGCTTCACAAAACCAAATGTCTTTCGTAAATCTTTATATCACTAGCATGAAAAACTCTCAAAGCTTTATCCAAATCAGTTTATGAGAAATCAAGATATAAAAAAGTGGGCGTGGTAGTGGGTGGACTTAAATAAAATTTTGTTTTATACTTTTTTCTCGTTCATAAGAATTTACTCTGAAAATTGCATGCAAATCGTTGGAGCCATTTCCGAGAAACAAAGAAAGAAGAAAAGTGGGCGTCGACGTGGGCGGATTTTACTTTATCAATTTTTTAAATTTTTATATGACCATATTATTAAATTATGAAAATTTCATCTGTATCGGTGCAGTCGCTTCTTCAGAAACCAAGATTTAAGAAAAGTGGGCGTGGCACCACACCTGCAAGGGGCAGGAGGTCGCCAAATTAGATTTAAGTTGTATACCTACCCCCAAAACGACCTGCAAAATTTCAGCCTGCCGCTATTTTTTTCCATTTACAATTCTAATTTTAGATACTGTACTATAGTCCGAATATTTGGTCGATGGTGGACTTCCCTGGCCTGAAGCCACACTGAAATGGACCTATCAGGTTGTTGACTAATGGTTTTAGGCGTTCACAAAGTACGGCAGAGAAAATCTTGTAGGCGATATTAAGAAGACTGATGTCTCTGTAGTTGGTGGCTTGGTGCAGCCCAGAAGATCGCCTTTCTTGAGGATCGGGCAAACAATGCTGAGGCGCCATTCATCGGCCATACTTTCCTCCGACCATATTTTACAGATGAGCTCAGCCGCAAGGCAATCAGCTCCAGCAGCTTTATTGGACTTAAGTTTAGATATAGCTATCTTTACTTCATCGAGATTGGGTGGACGGAATTGTTGGCCTACGTCGTCCAGGTTGAATAGTGCAATCTGCATGGTAGCGGAATTCGGTTCGCCATCGCTGTTCTACAATTTGCAGAAATGATTTTTCCATATCCTCAGCACCGACTGCGATTCTACTGCGATGTTCCCCTGATCATCTTTGCAGGCTTCGGTCCGGGCCTTCTAACCCTGGGAGGTTCTCTTTACTTTTTGGTAAAACTTACGAACTTCATTCCTGCAATGGCATCCCTCTATTTCCTAGATCGCACGCTTCTCATGCTCTCTCTCTTTTTCCGTTTTAGAAGCTTGTGTTCCTCTCCCCTCTTCTGCTCGTAGAGCTCGCGAGCAGCTCTGGTCCTTCTATGCAGCGCCAGTTTGTATGCATGTACTTGTCCGCATTCTTCGTCGAACCAGGGGTTTCGCTGTGGCGGTCGTGCAAGGCCCAGCACGTCAGAGGCGGCATCTCTGATGGCTTCCTGGCAATACTTCCACTGGTTCTTGATACTTGCAGTTGGTGGCATAGGACTATTTAAGAGGGTGCGAGAGACTCGATCGGAAAAAGACCCGGCGATTTTTTGCTACTGTAGCTGTCCGACGTTAAACTTCCTTACAGTATTTCCCTGCTTTGGCTTTGGTCTGGATATCCGTAGCATTACCTTGGCTACAATGAGGTAGTGGTCCGAGTCAAGGTTGGCTCCTCGGAACGTTGGACATCCTTGATACTAGAGGAGTGCCTTGCGTCGATCGCAATGTGGTCAATCTGGTTAGCGGTTGATATCGGGTGTATCGAGATGTGGGAACTGCGTACTAGCTACCACAACGTTTCGCCCCGCAGCAAAGTCGATTAGCCTGAGTCAGTTATCGGAGGTGGTGTCGTGCAGGCTATATCTTCCGATTGTGCCACCAAAAACGTCTTCTTTTCCTAGCTTGGCATTAAAATCACCCAAGACAATTTTAATGTCATAGCTAGGGCATTGCTCATATGTCTTGTCCAGGAGCTCGTAGAACTCATCCTTGGTGTCGTCATCTCTCTCCTCTGTGGGGGCATGCGCGCATATGAGGCTAATGTTGGCGAATTTAGCCTTGATGCGAATTGTCGTAAGGCACTCGTTCACATAGTTGAAACTCAAAACTTTTTGCCTAAGTCTGCCTCTAACGACGAATCCACATCCAAAGAGACGCTGTGCTTGTGGTCGGTAACAGTCACCGTAGTAGGTATCGCAGTCTTTCAGTTTTCTTTTGCCCGGCCCATCCCATCGCACTTCTTAGATGACGGTAATGTCTGCTTTATAGCAGTCTAGGGTTTCCGCTAAATGTTCGGCTGCACGTGGTCTATTGAGAGACAGAACCTTCCACGTGCAGATCCGAAGTTCGTTGTCCTTATTTCGTTTGCTAGGTTCGTCAACAGTAAATCCGTCCGTATCCGGGGCTTGTTGTTGCTTCGCAACTAAGATAGCTTAACGTGGCCGGGAAGTCACCCAGACGGCACTACCCCCAACCTGGGAGGCCAGACCCTTACAATATAACTCCAAGGGCGAGGAGCCGGATTAACCGCTCCTTATAGGCCTGAGCTCCGAAAATGTCGTAGTAGCCCGTATAAGGTGTTCACTAAGTAGCTCAACCTAACTGTGGACGCTACCGCTGCCGGCTGGATAAAGGAGAAGTGCCTTAATGGGAACACTCCTCCCCCCTCTCTCGTTTGCTGCCCCCTAAAACCGTCCACAGCGATTGGAACCCCATCTTCAGTTAAAGGTACTAGACACCCGATGTTCACCGCGGGGAGGTGGAGAGTAGGAGTTGATAGACAGAGGTTCACTTTGAATAAAAAGCTTGTGGACCCTTGTGTCCTCTTGAATGCACCATGTTTACCCTTTGAACATCATCTTCTAATATCCTCCATCAACATGTTGAACAGTATTGGGCTCATCGGGCACCCCTGCCTTACTCCCTTTCCCATCCAAAATATTTCCCCCATCACTCCTGTCGATTTCACTCTACTCGCTGTTTCTTTGTAGATGTCCCCTACTCTTTCTCTGAGCCCTTCTCTCACTTCTCTTTCCTCCAACGCCTCCATCATAATTTTCTTGCCTACTGAGTCAAACGCAGATTTAAAATCTATAAACAGTGCCGCTAGATTGCCCCTGTCCTCTGCAACCCCTCTGTTCACCGAATAGTTCAGCACATATACATTGTCTATCGTTGCTACTCTTCTTCTGAAACCCCTTTCTCCTCCGCTTCTTCTTCTAATCTCTTCACTAAAACCGCCCTATATATTTTATATAGCGATGGCATGAGCGTTACTCCTCGGTATTCCTCTACCTTTGTTCCTGCGCCATTTTTTACTATCGGAGCAATCACCCCCTCTTTCAACCCCCCCGGCCATTCGTCTCCTCTTTACACCTTCCTGCAGATCTCCCATGCTACCTCTATCGCTTGTTCTCCTCCATATCTCCACGCCTCATCATTGGGTATACCGTCTATTCCCATTGCTTTTCCTTCTTTGAGTTTTCTAACCACCTTTCTGATCTCCTCTTTATTAATTACGATCTCGTTCTTCCGCTCTTCTTGCTTCCTGTTCTCCCATTCTCACTCTTTCTTCCACCCCTCCAATCAGACATTCAGTCTGCTAGCTAATAGGTGTGTTTTTTGCAAGCCCAGGGGAATCGGACGGGACTTAGCGGCGCCATCACAGAAAAAAAATTGGAGTTTACGTACAAACTATCGATAACAAGTGTGAAGTTTACGCCCCTAACAAAGTTGTTATCGGTGCTAAAATTGAGCCCCAAAAATTCTCTGGGGTTAGCTAACCCCGAAGGGGCTTAGTTGTTGCTGCATTTAATAGGTAACCCGGCTGGAAAAACAATCTAGTTTTATGCGAGGGGCTAGAAAGTTTTACATAGATACTAGCAAGTGCCCAGCAAGAGAAACTCTAGAAATTCTCTAGGGCCTCGCCAGTGAAGTTTTTTTGTTTTTGTCATATATGGGGTATAAGTAAAAAGACCTATCCAACAAGTTTTTACTAGCGGGGGCCTCGCGAGTATTTGACAAGTTTGGCTTGTCTAGATTGTCCCTACCGAAGCCTTTCCAGTGCCTCGATTAAACTTGACAAAAACTTGCCATTTTTCCTGGCGAGAAATTATTACCCCCGATATCGGTGTAGTGCCAGTTAAGAAAATGGTACTTATAACTTTAAATAACCATTTTAAACACTAAAATATTTTTATATTTTAGTTATATGCTGATTTGTTAAATCTCACTAATATATAGTATATTTAATTAAAATTTTGTTTTTTGGTTTGTTATTGCAGGTCAAAGAAGATTGGAAATACGTTGCAATGGTCCTCGATCGTTTATTCTTATGGATATTTACATTAGCTGTCGTAGCTGGTACCGCTGGTATTATCCTTCAGGCACCAACACTCTACGACGATCGAATTCCTATTATCGAACAAAAGTCGATTGATTTTTCGGGAACATCGGCTGGCCGTTGTCGTCCGCCCCAATAGCAGTTTTACTGTACAAAATTCGTATTTTTAATTCCTCCTATAATATTATGTGCAATGGGAATGAGTGCCTGTGTTTTAATGTCTGAAAGTTATTACGCGTTTGTTAAAAAATATCTAGAACGGTTTTTTTAAGGGGAACCAGGAGCGACAGAGAAATTAAAAAAAAAAGCAAACAGAAATACGAGAACCAAATAAAAAAAAAATAAAATTGACAAAAAAAAATATTTTAACAAAAAATTAAATAAAACAAAAAAAATGAAAAAAAAATTGATGAAACCAAAGATAAAAACTCAAAAAAAATAAATGAAACGAAGTATGAAAGAAGAAGAACACAAAAAAATTATGTAAGAAGATTATACATATATATTGATAAGAAGTTAATTCGTAAAATGAAACTATAAACTATAAATAAGAAAAATTAAAAAACAAAAAAACAAACAGAGCTAGTTCAATTAAAAATTGATTTTAAGATGTTAGTTTCTCCTCCCACAACCACGCACAGAAAAATTGTTTATATCAAGTAGACATTAATATCTCTAAAATTTAATAAATACTTCATCTGTCTGTTAAATTTTTTCTATTCATTTTCTTAAAGTAAAGTTCAAAAACTATAATTACTAATTTTGATCAAAATAAAATAAATACAAAGTCCAATTTCATACCTTCGTGTATATTTCATAAAATTTCTCTTTCTAACTTAAATGAAGTTTAAAAATATTCTAAGAACCGAAAGTTTTGATGTTAGTTTTGTTTTCTATAAAAAAAAAATATTTGAATTTATGTTATTACATTAAACAAAAATATTATATTGGTACCTACACTCTATAAATTATTTTATTGTTCCATAATATTCCCTTTTTTATTTAATTACATTCGTGCAGTTAAGCTAAAAAGCTATCACATCAACAAAAAAGAGCAACTCGGATTTTAAAACACCAAAAGCCAATCCAAATTATTTTCCACTTTAAAAATATTTCTAAAAAATGTTTATTTATGTTGCAATTTACTTTTTAAAAATATATGTAAAAAAGTTAAGTTTAAAAATAAAATAACCATCTAATGGATTTTTGTTTTTTAAATTCTTAGCATTTAAATCTAAATTTAAATAAACAAAACTTTATTATTTCAAATAAACAAACTGCCAAAAACAACAATATTATGTCTAACAAGAAATATTGTTTTCAAAAATACTTTGATATTAGCAATGGAAAAATATACCACTAAATTTAATTTAACACAAAAAGAAATCATTAAAGAGTGTAATAAAACCAAAAAAAAACTAAATCCCTTATTAAAATTTAATTTTGATCGTTAGTTAAAAAAAAACTACAGAAAGAAGGAAGGCCAAAAAATTATGAAAACATTCGCATAAAGATGAAAATAATAAAAAAAAACATGTGAAATAGAAAGTTAACATTTTTTAGAAAATAAGTAAAAGTAAAATAACAAAAAAAAAATATAACATACATTATAGTGAATGTGTAGAAAAAGAATTAGTCAAATAATTAATTGAACAAACAAAAAAAACATAAATATTTTATCAATTAAAACAAAAGTTAAAAAAAAATAACTAAAATCGTCAATATTAATTAAAAATTAAATAAATGTAAATATACAAAAACAAAATTTGCAAACTAACTAAACAAATTTAAACTTAAAACAATAAAATGAAAAATATTAGAAACTTTATTGTGGTTTAGAGGAACGAAAAAAAAATATATTATATACACACATACATTTATAAACTACATAGTTGATTTTTCAAAACAAAAAAAAAAGTAAATAAAAACAAAAAACGAAGAAAAAGCGTAAGTAAAATGTATAATTTAGTTTTTGTATGATTAACTGATGCATTAGTAAATAAGTTTTATTAACTGTATACTCGATTAGTTATTATTTTATATAAGTAAATAAATTCGAAGAAAGTATATAAAAAAAAATGAACACACACACAAAAAACACAGAGACTTAGTTTACAAGCTAAAGAAAACAAAAACAATTAAGTATTAGTGTTAAAAACAATTAATATTTTTTTTTTTTAAATGAAGTTGATTTTGGAATAATAAAAAAAAATAATTGAATGTACTTACCATAAAATGTATTTGTTATGAAACACACTTTGAGAATCTATGGTAAGATAAAAGAACAAAGTTTGAAGTTTGTGTGTAACATAATGAAAAGCTACTATGACAAAGAATTGTTAGTTACAATGTTTTAAAATTATTTTACAATAAAATTGAGAAAAAAAGGAAGTTTTTAAATTTGTTTTTTTTTTTTGTTTACTTGGAAACATGGACTTGCAATTAAGTCTTATACAGAAAACGCTAGAAAGAGGTCTGCAGATTAAATATCCTGTAAGTAGAAACCCACAGAAAAAATGCCATCGCAAAGTTAAGTCAAGCCCCTGGAAGTTTGCCTTAGAGGAATTCTAGTTGAGGAAAACTTTTGAAATACTCGTGAGGCTCGTTCCACCTAACTTGTGCTGGTAATCCAGTCAAAGTAGACATTTGACCTAGCCAAAATTCCGATAAGGCTGTAAATTTGTACAGACCTTCCTTTTGACATAATAAATCGGCCGTGAAAAGTCCTTGTTAATCCCACACGAGCATAAAAAGCCATTGAATGTCAAGTGTCGAAAAAATGGGTTTTCACCTTTAACTTTCAAACGGTAAATTCTATTGAAAAGTAGTATAAGTAAAGGAGAATGGGCAAAAATGTATGGGATCTGGTCTACCTACTCAACAGACATGTGTCATACATCAATGAAAAGGGCATTGCAAAAACTTCATTTTATTATATGCCCGTTAAGTTGTAAACCATGGGGTTCAAAAGATATTCGGCTTTAAAGCACCAAAAACAATAATAATGCATTTCTTAATTGGTACTTGGATGACCTGCTCAACATTTATGTGTTATATATCGTTGGAAAGGTTATTGCATGTACTACGTTTTTGTATATGGCCGTTAAGCCGTAGACCCCGGGGTTCAAGAGCTACATGGACATGAAAAACTCCAAATATAACAATAATGCAGTTCTTGATTGGCTCTTGGTCTACCAAATCAACAGAAATGTGTCATACGTCATTGGAAAGGTCAATGAGAGTACTTCATTTTCTTATATGGCAGCTAAGCTCCAAGCCATGGGGTTCAAAAGATATTCGGCTTTGAAGCAGCAAAAACAACTAAAATGCATTCTTGATATGGTAACTGGTTGCACAACTCAACAGTAATGTGTCAGGTATCGTTGAAAAGGTTAACTTATGTGCTTTATTTTTTCATATGGGCGTTATACGCTCAACCATGGGATTCAAAAGATATTTGGGAAAAAAGCAGAAAAGAGCAATAATGCATTATGGAGCGTGGTCTTCTTACTCAACAGCGATGTGCCATAGTTTTTTGAAAAGGTAATAATAATATGCACGGTCGGTACATGTGCGCATGTTATATCAATTTTGTGGTATTTGTGTTTTGCCCGGCATCAAAATGGATTTACGCCTCCTACAGCTCACCTCAGCAATGTAATATTGGATGACGCTATTATTTAAATATTAAAAAAAAAAAATATATGAATACATTTTCTATGAATATCTCTATTACTTATTTTTAAAACTCATCCATTGATACATATATACGCTCAGCTTGAATATGAATATCCTTAAACCCCAATGTCAACAGCTGATAGAAAAACAAATGATTGAAGAACATATTATTACCTATTCAAAAATGTATTACGCATCGCTGTTGAGTAAGAAGACCACGCTCCAATAAAGAAATGCATTATTGCTCTTTTCTGAATTTTTCCCAAATATCTTTTGAATCCCATGGTTGAGCGTATAACGCCCATATAAAAAAATAATGCACATAAGTTAACCTTTTCAACGATACCTGACAATTTACTGTTGAGTTGTGCAACCAGTTACCACATTAAGAATGCATTTTAGTTGTTTTTGCTGCTTCAAAGCCGAATATCTTTTGAACCCCATGGTTTGGAGCTTGATTGCCATATGAGAAAATGAAGTACTCTCATTGACCTTTCCAATGACGTATGACACATTTCTGTTGAGTTGGTATACCAAGTGCCAATCAAGAACTGCATTATTGTTATATTTGGGGTTTTTCATGTCCAAGTAGCTCTTAAACCCCATGGTCTACAGCTGATAGACATACAAATATTTGAAGAACATATTATTACCTTTTCAAAAATGTATGGCACATCGCTGTTGAGTAAGAAGACCACGCTCCAATGCAGAAATGCATTATTGCTCTTTTCTGCATTTTTCCCAAATATCTTTTGAGTCCCATGGTTGAGCGTAGAACGCCCATATAAAAAAATAAAGCACATAAGTTAACCTTTTCAACGATACCTGACACATTACTGTTGAGTTGTGCAACCAGTTACCATATTAAAAATGCATTTTAGTTGTTTTTGCTGCTTCAAAGCCGAATATCTTTTGAACCCCATGGTTTGGAGCTTAGCTGCCATATAAGAAAATGAAGTACTCTCATTGACCTTTCCAATGACATATGACACATTTCTGTTGAGATGGTAGACCAAGTGCCAATCAAGAACTGCATTATTGTTATATTTGGAGTTTTTCATGTCCATGTAGCTCTTGAACCCCGGGGTCTACGGCTTAACGGCCATACACAAAAACGTAGTACATGCAATAACCTTTCCAACGATATATAACACATAAATGTTGAGCAGGTCATCCAAGTACCAATTAAGAAATGCATTATTATTGTTTTTGGTGCTATAAGGCCGAATATCTTTTGAACCCCATGGTTTACAACTTAACGGCCATATAATAAAATGAAGTATTTGCAATGACCTTTTCATTGATGTATGACACATCTCTGTTGAGTAGGTAGACCAATTTGCCCATTCTCCTTTTGTAGATCAAGCAATTTTCTACAAAAAATATTAAGACACATTTTTTCGTAAGACAGATGGTTTAGGAAATAGAGCTGTTTTAAAAATGGTAAATTGACGAAAATATCGGTTTTTATGTAACTCCTTAACGGTAAAAAATTTCGGAAAGTATTTCAAGTAACGTTTGTAGACCACTGAACTCTTTAAAATATAAAAAAATACAAAAATGTACCGTTAAAAAGATATAATTATTTTAAGAATTTGGTCAAAAGTCAAAAATAACGGTTTTTTGATTATTACTCGTAAATGACGAAGTTGTTCAAAATTAATATGCTTTCTCAGTTTGTAGACGTTAAAATATTCAGCTTGAGAAATTGTTACTCTTTTTCCTTACGAGTGGTCGGTTACAAGATATTGTGATTTCAAAATGGCCAAATGTCGAAAATATAGAAATTTCACGTATGTATAACTCTTAAACGGTAAACGCTATCATAAAGTACTTTATGCAGAGTCTGTACATAATGTGGTGCTCTACAAGATCACTTGTCCTTGCCTTTGTCTTGTCTATTTAGCTTATTGTCATTGTCTTCATGTGAATTTCCATCTTTTTGGAAAAATTCTTTCATAGTCCCTCTTCATAAGAAAGGTAAAAAAGACGAAGTTAAAAATTATAGACCTATTGCAAGATTATTGGTAATTCCAAAACTTTTTGAGGCTATTATGTGAATCTCTGTGTTTTTATGTTTAATCATTCTTTATCCCAAATCAACATGGATTTACAAAAGCTCGCTTTACTGTTACTTTTCTAATGGAATTAGCTGAAAATTGTATTGATTCGTTCAAAAATAAAAAGCAAGTGGATTGTGTCTTCACAGACTTTAGCAAGGCTTTTGACAAACTCTCACATCGAGTTTTGCTTTTTAAATTAAGAAAACTGGGTTTTAGTGAAGATTTTGTAGTGTGGCTTCAATCGTATTTATACAATAGATCATACTCAGTACTTTTTAATGGTTGTGCATCAAATATTTTTAAAGTTAATTCTGGTATACCACAGGGTAGCCACATAGGCCCTATTTTATTTATTTTATTTATTAATGACTTACCATCTGTGTTGAAGCATTCACACTGTCTCATTTATGCCGACGATGTCACGATCTTTAAAAGTGCTTCCAATATTCTCGACTGTGAAGAGTTGCAATGTTCGTTTTTTGACTAGTGTGTTCGTAATTCTTTGCTTCTTATTATTGATAAAAATGTAAAAATATAAGTTTTTCGAGAAAACATTCTGTAAGTTCCTTCGACTATTTGTTAAATGCTGTATCATTATATCGTGAAAGCGATATAATGGGGGCTATCGTGAATAAAATTTCCCACGGAATTTTACCCATCGTCGAAAACTGGGAACGTGAATTGTGGTCGCAGTTTCTCTTGGAATTTATTGGCATCGAAAATTGATATTCTATGGCTACTGGGCTACCATTTTGAACGAACAAATTTTAACCGGCAAGGAACAGTAGACAGTTATTGGCATTTCCAATTTTAGAAGATGGGAGAAATTCCGTGGGAAATTTTATTCACCAATATCTGTTCTTGGTGTCTCATTTGATTGCAAACTAGAATTTATACAACACATAAACTAGAATTTATACAACACATAAACTCTATAACTAATAAAGAAAATTCTATTCTTGGCTGGATAAAGAGAGAGACAAGACATTTTTCCGATCCTTTTGTTACAAAAGAGCTTTTTATTACTTTTGTTCGACCAACTCTTGAGTATGCTTGTCAGGTTTGGTCTCCTTATTACGACTGTCATAAAGCAAGATTAGAACAGGTTCAAAGAAGATTCCTAAGGTTTGCGCTTAGAGGGTTATGCTACATTTCCACCTAACGCTAATCTGAGATTTATTAAGATTTACCTCAAATCTTCTTTAAATCTTGAAGATTTACCATACAAATATATTTCGTAAATCTTGGAGATTAGAAATTAATCTTATTAAATCTTCCTAGGACAAATAGTTTTATAAATCGAACTAACCTATTTTTACATGGTGCTGAACGATTCATTCGAGACTCGACTCAGTTCTTCATTGTTTGACACGAATCAAACATTCTGTATCTTTCGCACTTCATAAGAAAAATTGAAGCGCCATTTGCATTTTTGAAGATGCTGTCAGATTTAATCTTTTTTAAACCTTTTTGAGCGGTAGAAACACCATAAAGATTTATTTAATCTAAACTGAGATAAACCTTTGCTGGAAACATAGCATAAGGTTGGGAAAACCCTTATGATCTCACACCTTACAGGAACAGACTAAAACTTATTGACATGCCTAGTCTTGCCTAATAGCCGCGTTTTATTATCGCTCATAAGTCATAACCCATAGTCTGCTATTACACGATGAAACTAGTTGCATGCGCCTTCTTCGAATTCTTCTTTGTTTTTTCGTCCGCTGATTCAAGCGCTATTACACGTTGAAACCAGATAGTAGTAGTAGTAGTAGTAAACTTTATTGAGATTTCATTAATTTACAGATTTTTGTTTTTTGATACTTAATAACTATGACACATTTATTACTTCTTATATTATTGCCGACTTAGAAGTGGTCAGGCTACACATTTTTTGTTTTCGGAAATTTGTATTTAATATGGACAAAAAATTATTATTGAAAGAAATTTTTACACTTTGATTTTAATGCGTCCACTCAATATGACCATTACTGAAAAAACTTAACCTAGAACTTAACCTAAAAGAGATAACAATATTAAAATTAAAAAGAGAAGAGAACAAAATCAAGACAGAAACGACTGAAGGCCGAGAGCTGTCAAACACATATATTGTGTACTTTATATTATTCTTTGTATATATATCTGTTTCATTTTAATTGATGTGAATACTTTATTGTGAAGATTGGATACTTTATTGTGAAGATGTTTCGGAGTGAAAGTAGAATTGGAAAACTTAGAATGTTGGACTTCATTAATTGTAAATTGTATCTTATGATAAACTAGAAAGAAAATGTGAATAAATTATTGAATTAAGGCACAATTTCATGTCAGTCTTTTTTTGTGTTTAATAAATAGTTTTATAATGATTACTTACGAGTACTGTACATATTTTGTTATTATTTTTTGTTTTGTTTTGTATTTTGCTTAGTTTTTTTTTTATATTACTTTATTTACAGTCAAATTTGATTAAAATTAGTTAGAGTTTTGACAAAATGGGATGCTGAATTGCATTGCTAACCTCTATAATTGTTTGAAAGGCGTTTTTTATAAAACGGAGGGAGAAAAGAGCCATCATCTGTAAGGATTCTAAAGTGTGAACTTGAATTACCGGAGGAGATACTTATTGGGGAAATGTAAAATCTGTCATCAATAGCAAAGTTGATATTATCCTCGTAAATGTTCTGGAGGACAGGGTTAGTGTGATATTGCAGAGCACGAATACGTTTTTTTGCAAGTTCTGTGACGTAGCTTAACATGGGAACAATTCCTGACTCTTCATATAGACTTTTGTTTTGAAACCACTTACCCGATGGGCGTCTGTATTTTGAGATACATTTCCGGATGATTCTTCTTTCGAATATCTGCATTTCCAAAGCTACGCTTGGTGAGATATGGAACCAGGACAGGAAGCCGTAAGTCATTACCGGTCGGATGAGTGTTTTATAAATCAAAAGTTTCGTTTTTTTCTCTACCTCTCTAGAGTTGAGCAACAATTTGAGAATAGCCGCAGCGGCTTTACCTTTTCGTAAGGCATCTCTCGCGTGAGGATTCATTTTCAAGCGCTCATGAAATGAGATTCCTAAATATTTGAAAGATTGTCTCAGTGGGATTATGTTGTTCTCTATCACCAACTTCAATTGTTTGCTCTCCCGTACGGCCAGATGATGGCCCCGACCAGAAGCATTCCTAAAACATACTACTTCGCATTTGTTGAAGTTTATATCTATGCACCATTTTTTATAGTATGGGATTATTTGCTCAAGATGCGCTTTGACTTGTCTAAGAGCCTCGTGGGGCCTTTCGTGGCTGCTAAAAATGATAGTATCGTCGGCGTAGAGTATTGCCTCCGAATTGCTGTGCTGGATGGGAAAGTCTGAGAGGTAGATATTGAATAAGAAGGGGCCCAAAATCGATCCCTGAGGGACCCCGGCTTCTATTTGTATTGGCTCGGATGTTTCATTATCAAAGCGGACGGACAAACTGCGATTTGAAAGAAAACTTTGTAAGATTTTTATGAAATGGGGAGGGAAATTCAAACGGTCGAGCTTATATATGAGACCACAGTGCCAGACTGAGTCGAATGCTTTTTTTAAATCTATAGCACATGCGACTGTACATTGTTTCAATCTGAGATTGTTTAAAATATTATTTTGTAAATGAAGTAAAGCATGTTCGGTGGAGTGTCCACTTTTGAAACCAAACTGTTGGTGTTGAGTTAGGGTGATTTCGTCAAAAAAGTTTTTTATTTTGGCCAATAGTGTTTTTTCTAGAATTTTTCCTATATTCGAAAGCAGGGAAATGGGTCGAAAATCGTCAAGGTTGTTGGAGTGCGATTTCTTTTTTAAGGGGATGAGATGAGCATGCTTCCAGGCTATAGGGAAATAGCAATTGTTCATGCAGTTATTCAAAATTGGAGTTAGGTGTTTGGCCAGTACAACTCTAACTTTACGAATGATGAAGTTAGTGACTTTGTCGGGCCCTGAAGACTTTTTGTTATTTAGAGATGCTATTATAGTGGGGCGGCTTAGCTTTTTAATTGTGCACTTTGTGATAAAAGCAACAAATTTGTATCATTGTTAGAACATTATAAAATAATGATTTTAAGATGTTGGGCCACTTTGTATGTCCGCCCATTTAGGTGGGCGGGGCAATTTTGTAAAGAAAATTACTTAAAATGGGGAAAAAATTATTAAAAAACAACGGCAACACCTACAATAGTATTCTATAACTTTTTTTAAAGCCAATAATTTATCCTTCAATTTTGTTTTTAAATTAAGTTTTTCAAGTAAATAGTTTTTGAAAAAAAAAATTCAAACTGAAAATTTCGAAAAAAAAATTGAAAAATAGTAATAATATTTTTTTTTTCAAAACTTAGCGTGACTAAATTATAGTTAAATAATTATTTGTGTACTCTCTTATTAATTTTGAGTCGAGTCCTGAAAACCAAATAGATATAAGACTCTTAGTTTTTAAGAAAATCAAATATTACTAAAACCATTTTTTTCTTATAATTTTTTTGTTCGGGTATTTGTTGCATTCAAATCGATATTTTTGATGAAAAAAACACTGATATTACTTTAATTTTATACATATACAAAAGCAAATGTATATATATGAATATCACAAATTTTCGAATACCCTCCCTTGGCATCCCATGCCCATGTAAGAAATTTGGAGGCTATTTAAAATACTGTATTTTGTTCATAAAGATATTTAAGATTAAGAATATTTTTTTGGTTTATATCAATGACAAACAAAAATTTAATTATAGGAACTGATGCTTATGGATCTATTAATTTTAAGAAAGTATTATTAGATAATTATATAACAATGCAAACAAATATTTTTAATTCAACATTTTTTTTTAAGTACATAGCTTAAAGTTTGAATTGTTAAATTCATAAATTTCATAAATTTAAAAGTACTAAAAAGGCTTAAAATTTGTGTGTTTAAAGAAAGTTTAATTCAACACAAGACATTCTCCCTCGCAAATGCATAGTTCCGTGCATAGCAATTTGCTTTTTTTGCATTTACAACCTCTCTGGCATCCCTTTTTGCAACCACAACGAATAAGCTCTTGACAGGCTTTAGCTGCTTCAGGGATTGTAATCCATTCCGGAACATAAAGGCCATCATCTTTTTCAATCCAACCCCAACTTGTTACAGGTGGATGTACAGGGCTTGGAATCAGTGTCTGTCCCCAGATGTAGCAACCCTGATACATGGCTCTCTTTACATGTTGTTTCAGTGCATCTAGTGTTGGTGGTATTCTCTGCACTGAGCTTGTTCTTGCAAATAACTTCTTTCTTGTTTTATCAATATCGGAGCTTGTACTTGTGCGGTCATACAAAAGAATCGTGAACCTCTCTATGATCTTCATTGTTTCATTAGTAATAAACGTCGAGGTACAGGTCAGAGCCTGCAGTGCTTGTGTTAGCTCTGGTATAGAGTTCCAAGTACTCCATGCTGTCACTTTACCATGCCCAACAAAAGACGAAACAGTGTCACACCCTGTTAATGCATGAAACATTGGCAGTGCGCTGCATTTAATGGGATAATGGATAAACTACATTTTGATGATAATAACTTTCACACGCATTGTTCCCCATTTGTGATGACAGTCTTAGCACGCGATCATATGACACACTAAGCCCTAGATGAAATAATTTATCAACAAGTTCTTTCTTACGGGTGTGAGCGTGTAACATCAGGCCAATGTAGATTGGAACAGGTGTTTCTTGTGCAATACTGTGTCGAACAGATGATGGAGTGGCTCCTTGTTTGCGTTTGTGTTTGAGGCTGTTGAAATTGATGATCTGGGCTATGGAAAGGCAAGCAGGTGATACATTTTCAGTATTTTGATCTTTAATGTTTGGACCTTCTAATACCATGTTGATTAGAGCTAACAAAAGGCTGGACACAGATTTTTCATGACAACCTTCTTGAAATGACCCATCAAAATTATTTGAATCTTCAAACATGTCTTAACGTACAATCTGTGCTGCTCGAGCAAGAATAACTGCATTATTGTCGTTGTCCTTTGCATATGTTGTTTGTAATCCAGCACCAATATCTTCATCAAATGCTAATAAGACCTCTCGCCCCTTGTTGTAGGATCGTAGATTTGGAAAATGCGCAAGTATTCGATTTTTCAGCCTGGTACTGTGAACTTTAAAATCAAGATTGACCCCAAAGCCTTCCAATCTCGTGACATATAATTGGACTAAATGAGATAATTTAAATACTGTAGCAATGTCTGATTGCTCACGTGTTTCCTCAATGTACATTACTATAGTTCTGCAAAAACGATACCTGATATCTTATTGTCCCTGTCTGTTCCAGTCTCTTGTTCTATTTTGAAAGCTCTTGCCCGATTATATAAGCCCACTAAGCACTTTTTATGATACTTTGCTTCCAAAGCAACCATGTCCCCTGCACTCATACGAGACAAGAGTTCTGTATCATCAACTAATATTGCACTAGCTCTTACACGTCTTTCTAAATCAAATGTAGAAGCTTCATGGAGACTCTCATTATTGTTTGCTAATTCTCCACAGAAAAAGCAAGTTTGTGGGGTAATCTTTTCTGAGTGTGACCTTGTGATCTTAGGTTTAATAGCCTGATCCTCATCTGGAAGTGCAAGGTTTTCCCTGCTTCTTTTTTCTGCTCGTTGAAGTTTTGTGCTATTGTATTTCAGCTTACATGACTGATGCCACTTAGCCTTTTTTTTTAATGAGTGTCATTTCAATACCTTCACCATTATTCAATCTTTTCAAATCCAATTGCTTCGGCAGATAATTTAGTTCATCAAATTTGATTAGATTTTCAGCCAAAAGTGTATAACTAGAACTAGAACCACTTTCTTTTCTTGTTAATAAGTTTGGATTTGTTAACGGTTGTAGCGTATCCTCTTGGCAAATGAAACACAGTTCCCAATTTGTCAGTTGTTTGTGTTTATGTTCAGATACAAAAGGGTCTTTGATTTCAAATCTTTCTGACATGATTTGCTTTTTTTGAATTGTTAAATATCTAAAATAAGAAAAACAGGGTGTATTGACGATAAAACGGTTTTTAGCAATCCACTATACATCTGCGAAGTGGCGTGAAATAAGGCCAAGTAAAGTAAGACCAAATTTCTGCTAGCCAAAAAAAAAGGCAATATGGCACTATGACAAAAAAAGAATGGAAATTAAAATTCTTAATCTCCTTAGTATAACAAACTTTTGTTGCGGGCCTTACATTGTATTATTAAGTAAAATGAAAGAGGAACAACATTGTGGAGTATTCACTTGATATTGAAAGCGTATATGTGAAAATTCTACTCGGGGTATGGTGGCGGTCAATAATGCAGTTTAACGCTGAGGCAACAACGGCGTGAATACGTGAACTGTGCCCAATATCGAATGCCGACACCTCCATACTACGTCCGCTGCCTTAATAAAAAGTTGGCCTTATTTCACTTGGCCATATCTTGCGCGCCCAAATGGAGTTTTCCTCAAATTACTTTTATGGCTTAGTTAAAATGTTTAACTACTTAAAATAAACAAATATTCAAAGCTTACTTGTCGGATTGGAGTGCTGAAGTTTCAAGATTTTAATAAGGAATTGAGATGCAAAAGGAACACTTCAACTACTTGCTATACTTATATAAAAGTGCGCATAAAAATAAAAGACTTAAACACCGATAAAACACCAAACTTTAGGACTCTCATGTCCGTAAACTATATATGAGTATAAATAATAGCCGAAAAAAAATTGCATTCAAAGAGAATTCTGTCACTTTTGAATTTATTTGCTCGGTAGCTTTGTTTTTTAAAATTGCTTTTGATCTAGCCATGCAATCTATGTTTTTGGTTTAAGTTTCTTTTGATATTTTTATTATTTTTTAGATTCAATCCTTAAGCCAACATTCATGATTATAATAATGTATTAATAATTAAATCAATCAACTTTAATTGTTAAAAGTTGTAGACCTACAAAAATTTATAAACCTGTAAAACTTGTTTTTTGTCAAAACCGGCAAAAGTTGTGATGGGGGAGAGGGGAAGAGGGGGGGGGTGAAGGATAATGCTTAGGAAGAATATTCGACGATTGGCTCTCTTTTGTATGTGTTTGACTTTTTAGAACCCTAAAATCAAGTTCCAGTTGCTTTTTGAACAAAAATTATGGTTTGAATGTACAAAAAAAAAAAAAAAAATTATTTAAAAAAAGTGATTTTAGAAATATTTAATTTTCTCAAAACTTAAGAGTCTTACAACCATTTGGTTTTCAGGACTCGACTCGAAATTAATAAGAGAGTACACAAATAATTATTTAACTATAATTGAGTCACGCTAAGTTTTGAAAAAAAAATATTATTATTATTTTTCAAGTTTTTTTTTGCGAAATTTTGAGTTTGATTTTTTTTTTTTCAAAAACTATTTACTTAAAAAACTTAATTTAAAAACAAAATTGAAGGATAAATTATTGGCTTTAAAAAAAGCTATAGAATACTATTGTAGGTGTTGCCGTTGTTTTTTAATAATTTTTTCCCCATTTTAAGTCATTTTCTTCACGAAATTGCCCCGCCCACCTAAATGGGCGGACATACAAAGTGGCCCAACATCTTAAAATCATTATTTTATAATGTTCTAACAATGATACAATTTTGATGCTTTTATCACAAAGTGCACAATTATCCTTTATATGGGAGCTATGCCGCTTCACTATTATTGATTCGATAAGATTCGCGGTTGCAAAGGGTTCTATTGAAATGGAGTCTGATTTATTACTGGGTGAAAAATTATTGATAGTCAGGTTTGTATTCCATGCCGAAAATGCACTGTTGACTGTTGTTACTGCTAAAGTGTGTTCGTTGTCAAATTGTGGTGTTTTCAAAGAATAAAGATCCGAGTAAAAACGGCTAAAAGCATTACATTTTTCAGATGAGGTAGTATATGTTCGATTCCCCCATTTAAGTTCTTGCGATGAATCGTTTAACTTGTTTTTTCTGGCCGTAATCTGATTGATTGCTTTAAAAACATTGGGTGAAGGTTTTAAGCTATTAAGTTTCAAACGAAATTCAACATTTCTTTCGATCTTTACTCTGTCCTTGATAATTTTGCTAAGGCAGTTTATCCTAGAAGAGAGTTCGGAATACTCTGGGCTTAAGCGATCTCCGAAACGGTGGAAAATTCTTTTGAGCTTTTTTTTCCAATTTTTCCTTATTTTGAAAAACTCTAAAACTTCGTTTGATATCTTATGATGATTATGGTTAATAGACTTGGATTGGCTGTGATCTATACTACAGTTTGATACAATATTAGTTATCTGTGAGATGAAATGATCTAACTCTGCATTGGACAAGTTTCTATCCGTTGGTATTTGTAAATTACAAATTTGGAAATCAAGATCGTTATTGAACCTTGACCAGTTTGTTCTTTTGAAACAGCGGGGATTTTGAACCAGAATGGGGAAAGGAGAAAAACATTGAAGTTGAATGTTCATGAACACTGCGTAGTGGTCAGAAATTGGGTCTAGGGTGAGACAAACTATATTGCTGTTAAAATGAATAGGGGATCTAAAGTTGGAAGAGATTAAAAAAAAATCAATATGCGACCCAGAACTGGGACGAGTTGGGCCTTCAGCTGCTACTATGTCAAACTCCAGGAAACGTTCGTCTGAGTACCATTGGTTAAGATGTATCCCGTTGAGATTGATTCTGTCATCTCCCCAGAGTGGGTGGCGGGAGTTGAAATCACCTCCTATTATTATGTATTCATAATCTCTTAAAGAAACCATCAAATCATCCAACGCAGCTGCCAACCTTGCGCCTGTGTTACATGGTATGTAGATTGAAACTAGAGCAAGAGTTTTTGTCATATTCTGTAGTTTGAATGGGATTAAGGCAATGGTAGCCGAAATGATATTGTTTACGAAGGTTTTGTGAAATGTTTTGTACGAGTTTTGTAAAAGAATACCAGTGCCCCGGCCAGATCCGTTATTAATAAAATCGTATTCCGAATTGAAACGATTTTTCTTATGATTTTTAATGCAAGTTTCTTGCAATAAAATTGCTGTAGGTCGAGTTTCTTTTAGGAGGAGCTCGACCTCTATTTGTTTGTCGGGGGAAGAAAATGAATTGACGTTAACTGTAAGAATTTTAAGGTTCATGGCATGAGTGAAGCAAGGAAGGCCAGGTATGCTTCTGGCTTTTGAGTGTCGTTAAGCTGAATATAATTAGGCCAAAAATTCTTAATTTTTGAAAAAAGGGTATTGAAAGGAAGTCCAAACAGATTTTTGGACTCATTTAGAAAATCAGAAATGACGTTGCCATTCGCAGGTTCAGGGGGTGCGGTGGGCACTGAGGAAACTTTTCCTCTTAGAGCATCTGCAAAAGATAACTTGTTAGCTACAACATTTTGAGCAATGTTAGACATTTTGTTACTGGGTACATTATTACCCCGGTTAGCAGATGTTCGTGCTGCTTCTTTGTTCTTTAAGTAATCATTTCTCTTAGGACACCCTTTATAACTTGCAGGATGTCCTAAGGTACCGCAGTTAACGCATGACGCCACTGACGTATCGCTCTTGGGCCCCAGTTCACACTCACCCTTTGGATGGTCTTTTAGACACTTCACGCATCTGGCCGTGTAGGCGCAGTAGTCGGACACATGGCCAAAACGTTGGCATCTAAAACATTGTTTAGTGCCTGAACTTCTAATTGAGTCCCACTTCACTCTATGACGCAAAAGTGTTTTGATGGATTTTACTCTTATCAAACTATCCCTGTCCTCCAGAACACAGAGGAAAAGGTCCAGGGGAATATCATTTTCTTTCGACCATTTGGTCTCAAACGGTTTGACTGAAATTTTAAGTGTAGGATCCACAGATAATAGCTCATTTCTCACTTCCGACGGTGCGTAGTTGCCAGAAATACCCTTAAGAACGGCATTAAACTTTTTTTTCTCCCTTGGAGTAAACGAGAAGGCATCAACCTTCATACTTTTGAATTCATTTAGTAAAAGACTGTGTAATTCAACATCCCTTACAAAAATTTTTAGTTTGCCAAACCCTCTGGCATCAAATTTAACGTCATTTAAATTCAAATTAGCCTTAACAATAAAATCAATAATACTTTTAGATGAAATACCTCTTGTGAAAATCGGCGGACACCAAGTCCTGTCGTCCACCACCTGTTGGGCGTTCGGCTGTTCGTTAAAGTTGTTGCTGTTGTCCTTCGCACTACCAGCGGCAGGAAAGTCTTTTCTGTTGCCTTTTCTACCATGATTGTTGGCCTGGGAGTCGGCTGCACTTTCATCCTCATCCAAACCAACGTCAAGTATTTCGTAGTAGTTACCACTATTCCCTTTTTTTTCTATTGCAGCTTTCTTGGTAGCTCTCGACGTTTCTGCCTGGCGTCTTTTCCGGGCCGTAATGTTAGTAAACGTTTCTTGATCTTTGGCAAGCAGATTTTTCAAAGCCATTCTCGTTTCCTCACTAACGGGACTGCCCGACGGTTTCACAAATGTATTGGAGTTAGAGCAGCCAATAATAATATTGCTACTAGGAACAACTTGTGCACTTTTCACTTTTTCCACACTCGTTGTCTCTTTCCCATCAATGGAAAAGTCCATTTCTTCGGTTGCTGAATGTGTATTAGTATTGGAGGGGAAATCTTCCTCGTCCCAACTACCGTTTTCAACACGTTCTTCGATGTTTTTCTTTTCTGCCTCATTTATTAACGATGAGGGCATTTTAAAAGAATTAATATTCTCCGTAACTTTATCCGGTGGTACATTATCCGTAGGAAATAAATTACTATTCTCCATCTTAGGAGCTTTTTTTTTATTACTTTTACTTTTTTGTTTTTTTTTAATTACGATTGAAAAATTTCCGAATTTACTAGTCATCAAGCACGTCCGCACTCGCCGACTATCACAATCAGAATCCCGTTGAAACCAGATTCATGGAACACATTTGACAGTTCTCTTTATTTTTCATTTCCGAGTTGGACTGTGTCAAGGTTGCCACTTTACTGCAATTGCAATAGATCTACTGCATTTTTTTCCTCAGAATATATCTACTGCCTTAATAAAATCTGCTGCGCTTGATTTTTAGAACAATAATTAGCACGTTCGTAAAGTGAAAATCGGATAGGTATGTATATAGATTTACTTCCCAAAACTACAAATTTTATTACAATTTAATTTTTATATGAGCTTTGATAGAACTTACGGGCTAAATTCATAGTTTTGGGAAGTACGCGAACAGGCATATTATAAAAAATATTTGAGCTAATTTTTATTATTTTTATTTATGTTTTTCATTTTTACAATTATATTTATTTTATTATTGAAAAAAAGACTAAATATAAGTCTACTGCGAAAAAAGATTTTTTGCAAATTTAATGTGAAAAATTTTCAGAGAAGTGGTAACCCTGACTGTTTGTTGCGTCGATGTTTACTCCTCGCACAACGAAATCATTAGCTGCGTTTTATTATCTCTGGGTCTGGGTCGAGGTTATCTTTTAACATGTATTACAAAAACAACATGGGATCTAGGTTTCTATCGAGGTTAATTTCAATAACCCAGATAGAGGTTTTCACACTGGCCGGCAGAGCGCTATTTACCATTGTGAATGGATGTCAGCGATTTGTCAGCAGTATAAGGAATAGAGAGGAAAAGAGACAAGTGCTTACATGAAAAACAAATAAGCATAAGAAAAAAAGAGACTGATATACAGCACTGCTTTTGCAATAACCCACATCGTTTTATTTTCACGAGGTGAACCATATGGGTTATGAGCGATAATAAAACGCGGCTATTATGAAGCAAGTACTAAAGAAACGGACAAGAGAAAAGAGAAACGTCAAATAGTTGCACCGAAAGTTTTACCCACGCGACACAGGGCAGTTTTTCTCCGTCTCATCTTTTCGATTATTTTGTTCTCTTTTGCACTTATGGTGTTCGAAAAGTTGCACGCGTCTAGTTTCATCGTGTAATAGCAGACATATGGTTCAAATAAAACGATGTGGGTTAGTGCAAAAGCAGTGCTGTATATCAGTCTCTTTTTTTCTTATGTTTATTTGTTTTTCATGTAAGCACTTGTCTCTTTTCCTCTCTATTCCTTATACTGCTGACAAATCGCTGACATCCATTCACAATGGTAAATAGCCCTCTGCCGGCCAGAGTGAAAACCTCTATCTGGGTTATTGAAATTAACCTCGATAGAAACCTAGATCCCAAGTTGTTTTTGTAATACATGTTAAAAGATAACCTCGACCCAGACCCAGAGATAATAAAACGCAGCTAATGTGATACTCTACAAGACATTTTTTTTCTAATACTTTCAATTCAAACGATATCATAATTATTTTAAGTTTTTATAAAATGTTAATAACACTGATTTCTTCCCTTTTACTCGAAAGTGGCGAAGTTGTCTAAAATCAATCAATAGCATTTACCGTTATAAAGTTATAGGAGAAAAACCATTTTTTTTTCGACACTTGACCTTCAATAACTTTTTATGCTCGTCTGGGATTAAAAAGGACTTTTCGCAGCTGATTTGTTATGTCTAAAGGAAGGTTTATACCAATTTTCAGCCTTATCGGAAATTTGGCTAGGTTTTCACCTTTTTATATGTCTATTTTCACTGGACTATGGAGCGTCCCAGGTGTTATTTCATTTGGTGCACAAAGTGCATCGCATCTGCATAATAAGTTCCTAGCTTTTCCAAATAAGCACGTGGCACTGCTCCTCGCATGGAAAAATACCAAGCTTTTGCCAAGTAAAGTCAAGGCCCTGGAAAGTTTTCCATAGGGGAAATCTAGTTGAGGAAAATTTGTGAGGCTCTTTGTAGTGAAAACTTGTTTGGTTATTTTTGATATCTCATCAGAAATATCCCCTAAACGCGTTACTCCTTTATAAGATGCAATGTGTAGGTACTGCAATCACTATTAAATTGCGTTTTAATTAAAAGAAAAAGTGCTATAATTTTATGCATTAAATCGCAGTAATAAATATCTAAATGTATTTTATAAAAATAGCATGGACATTTAGCCCATTCAAAATAGGTGCATTTTCCTAGAATTCCATATTGTAGTCTGAAAAAGTCTATATCTTGGCCTGCCCCCCTGATGGTTTTTATTTAAAAATGCAGTAGGTACATCCCTTCTTTGTCGCAGTTGCCAAACAAAAATATTTAGCACAAATTTGAAAAAGTATACTTTAGTACATAGGTATTACATATTAAGCGAAATACAAAAATATTTATTAATTTTCAATAATTTTTAAACTTTATTCTTTTCCCGCCTTTTTTGCTTATCCACCCTGCCTAATTTTTGTCCGTTCATACAAACGGTAATATTGGAGGGCCATATTTAAAATAGGGCTCAAAGACAAGTATCAATTTGAAGTTGGTAGTACTTAACACAAGCTGTTAGATCGCCTTCATTTGTTAGTTGAAGCGACAACGCGATGATGCAGTGTAGTGATTTCGTTAGGTAATAGTGTCTCGCCGGTGGATGGCCGTTAAATTTATAAACAACATTAAAATTATGACTTAACTGCCTCAATTCAACAATAGTGTAGGTAAGTTGAGGTGTGATAAACTATTAACCCAATGTTAACTTATTCCGTTAATAATTTAAAATTTATCAATGTGTGCATGAAAGTCTCTGATATATAATATGTATGTATGTAATATTTAGTCAAAATACTCCAACTTCTTCCTTGGCAACATCCTCAATGAACTCAAAACCTCTTAAATAGAATGACCCATATATCAAAAACACAAAAACTTTTTACCCATCATATCAATGGTTTTGAAAAATTAGAGCATGAAATAATTGTTCTTTTTTATTATGGCACAAATGTATTGCGCATTAGACGAGTAGTTACCGTATAGGACAAGTTTTATATTTCTTCTTGGGGTAAAAAGTGACATAACTGGCGAGGCCCCACAGAATTAGTTCCCCTTACTAGGCCCTTGTAAGCATCAATATAAAACTTTGTAGGACCTCGTTAAAATTTTGTTAATTTTCCAGGAGGGGTTACTAGAACAATAGTACTTTGGTGTCTTCTAAGTTATTCTTGGGTTATTACCTAAGGCTGATGCAGTATGTAAGACGTTCTTGGTTCGGTTATATAGTTTCCAAGTAATAGTTTCGCCTGCCTCAGCTTTGTGAGTTCTTTCTGGTTTTGGATCTCTTGGTCTCCTTTAAATTTATGATTTTGATTTTAATCACGTATTCTCCTATGCCACAATAAGGATCAGGTGTCAGGTCCCATTAAAGTAGTCGTTGCATCTTTTTTCGATAAGGAAAGACACCACAGTGACCATGTCAGGTACCCATTGAAGTGTGACACTATTGTTTTTGCCAAAGTCATTTAGCATACCTACAAATTCACATACCAATTTAGAGCTTATGGCTTTGGAGGTCAGTTCTTTTAGTGCAGCTTGACTATCTTACATAATAGCAATGTTGGTTACGATAGTTTCATTTTTTAGACTACGATCTTATCAACGCATTTCACTATGGTGTGAACCGTCAAAAGCTATATTGTATGTTATTATAAGCAAATTCATGCTCAAAACGTCGTCGCTGAAAAGGAAAACGTTATATTTCTTAGAGAAATTAATTCCCACATTTTATCAACCATTAATGGTATGGCCTCTTGGGTAAGGACCCGGCAAATAATTCCCTGGTTATAGTCGATTCTAAGATTTTTTGAGTCACCTACATAATGTATGTATTGTATACATATGGTTTGCCCTTGAATCACAGATTTGAGAAATCTACTATCTATTGATTTTAACTTAAAATTCGCTTTCCCTCAAGAAGAAAAATGTTTGGGATATCACATTCACAATTCATAGTTTTGATCTTACTTGACTGGGAATTGGGAATATTATGGAATATACCCAGGCATTCACGGATAACTACGTCAGACTGTGACAAAAGCACTTTAAATCTCTTTTAATAAATTGATCACCTTCAACAGCAAAGAACTGAGCAGGCAAATCCAAAACATTTCCATCTCAGCATTTTAACATACAAAATCAGGGATTTTTCTGAGGATTTGTGTACCGATTCCTGAAACCTCAAAAATTTAAATTGGTTAGTTAATTCGCTTCGATTTTGATTTTTGAACATTTTTGAACAGAGAGACGAAAAGATATTTCGACTTCAAAACGATGTTTCCAATTTAATAATCAGGGGAAAACTACTTTATGTAATGTACATAAATGTAACTAATTATACCACTGAAGATTATTTGTTAAATTTTAAAATAATTTGTTGTACAATTCAAAAGATTTCTGCCCAAACCAATGCTTAATAGCTTCCTAGCGCTTTCTAATTATGATAATGGACTTTGAATTTGGTTTCAACCTTGTTTTACCTGATTTGCATGGTGTTTATTACTATGAATTTCGACTTCATGTAGTGTGTAAGAAAAACATCAGCAAGGTAACATAGTTCAATACTGCAACAAATAAAATAGAAGAACAAAAACAAAAGAAGTTCAACCAAAAAACTAAATCCTTTTTATTGGAATGAAAATGAACATCAAGCAGCAACGATAAGGAAACTAAAAATTTTAGTAACAAGATGGTAATTCATATTTTACACAAAACAAACGGAAACTAATACTTTATGAACAAATAGATCCATATATTCGTCGGGAACGTTTAACGGACCAAGTCTTCGGGATTGAACATGCCCTTCGAAAAGAAAATGAAGTATTGTTACGTGAATTGCAAAAAAACATCCGAGTTATCGATGGATTCTTACCCTGGCACGACGTAAAATCGAATCCTTGCTGGCATCATATGGATGATCTTTGGATGGAATCTCCAACACAGCTGGAATAGGGGAGGTGTGTGAGTCGATTACATGGCGAATGAGCTCAGCGTAGTTTTGATTGATGAGTATGATGTCGATGTCATCGCGTTTCAAGAAACGCTTGAAGCAATCTTCAATTTCGCTTACTGGCGTATCTGTTTGGGTGAGACATTTTACTAGTTAAATACAAACAATATATCGAAAGCCTAATAAGACATTACTCTTGTCCACAACCATGAAATTGGCGTGACGATTCTTGTTGATTTCGCCAACGCCTCCGAGCAAGAATCCTACGCAAGTATCCTAATTAAGAAAATTAAAGTTCAATGAGTTTGACTTAGATTAGATAATTTGTTATATTTTAAACTTACTTCATCTCCAATAACGGAGATAAGTTTTCCTTTAATTGCTGAGTGTAAAGCCATTTTTTAAGATGATTTTTTTAATAAAAATTTATTAAAGACGACTACGCTATCTCGAGGAATATCGAATTTTTCTTCAGGTCAGCTGACACATGTCAAAATCTTGTGATAGGAATGATGCCAAAGTCAAATTTGAATTTAAAAAAGGTATTCACAATAATAACTAACGCTGACTCTACATTTATTCGATTTCAGAATTGCGAAAAACTCAGTACGTGAAACTCTTCACTGCAACTAGTTGTAGCTCAATTTTAAAGAAATTCAAATTTTTTTTTGTTACATGTTCCATTAAAATAGTGTGAAAAAAACGACAACAAAGCGACACAATTTGAATGTTGTGCCATCGATAATTTATATAGAAATGTCAAATGTTTGCTGGTAAAGGTAGAACTATAAAGGATCCCCTAAACCAACGCGAAACATTCGCCAATGACGCGAAATCATTCACAATAATACAAAATATGAGATATACACTATGCTAAACAATGATATGAAAGATACAAAATGCAAAACAACAACAAAAAATTGTCTGCGAATGTTTCGCTACGAATTCGCGTTGGTTTGGGAGAGCCTTTAAAGGCCTTAAAGGCTCTCCCAAACTAACGCGAATCATTCGCCGACGACGCGAAATCATTCACAATAACTCAAAATATGAAAGATATACAATGTTGAACAACAACAAAAAACTATCGTTGCGAAAGATTCGCTATAATTTCGCGTTGGTTTGGGGGAGCCGATGACTGTTTTTTGTTGTTGTATAGCGTTGTGTTTTTGTCATATTTTGTGCTATTGTGAATGATTCACTGCGAATTCGCGTTGGTTTGGGAGAGCCTTAAAGGATCCCCCAAACCAACACGAAACATTCGCTGACGACGCGAAATCATTCACAATAATACAAGATATGAAAGATACACACCGCTAAACAACAACAAAAAAATGTATTTGCGAATGATTCGCTATGATTTCGCGTTGGTTTGGGAGAGCCTTAAAGGTTCTCCCAAACCAACGGGAAATTCGCAGCGAATCATTCACTATAGCACAAAATATGACAAATACACAACAACAAAAAACAGTCGTCGGCGAATGTTTCGCGTTGGTTTGGGAAAGCCTTAATTATCTGGAATAACCCGGAGGCCACACGAGCGAGTACTCGCTAGCGAGTTGGGTACATACATTAATTGTCAAATCACTCACCGCTCTACTCGCTTCTCAACTGGCTTCAAAAAAGGCAAGCCAGTTGGCTAGCGAGTAGGAAAAGTTTCGATGTATTAGTAGCTCGCTAGCGATTACTCGCTCGTGTGGCCTCAGGGTAAGGGCCAGTTGTACATATATTTAAGGCTATCCCAAACCAAGGCGAAACATTCGCCGACGAAGCGAAATCATTCACAATAATACAAAATATGAAAGATAAACTATGCTAAACAACAACAAAAAACTTTCTTTGCGAATGATTCGCTATGATTTCGCGTTGGTTTGGGAGAGCCTTTTAAGGCTCTCCCAAACCAACGCGAAACATTCGCCGACGACGCGAAATCATTCACAATAGTACAAAATTTGAAAGATACACAATGCTAAGCAACAACAAAAAAACGCCTTTGCGAATGATTCGCTATAATTTCGCGTTGGTTTGGGAGTGCCTTTAAGGCTCCCCCAAACCAACGCGAAACATTCGCCGACGACGCGAAATCATTCACAATAATACAAAATATGAAAGATACACAATATGCTAAACAACAACAAAAAATTGTCTTTGCGAATGATTCGCTACGAATTCGCGTTGGTTTTGGAGAGCCTTAACTCTTGGTTCAGCAATTTTAACTCACTGCCTTCGGAGAACGGACTGAGGTTCAGCGATGTTTTAGGAATTAAATTATGGCTACTATGACATACTGGAACCTTGAACCATCGTTGAACCTCAGTAATTCCGCCAAAATCAGGAAATACAAATATTTGAACCACGGATCAAAATTTGAACCACGTTTGTACAACGGGTCCATAGATATAACTCTATATGGGGCCCTACACACGATCAATATTCATTGACAATAATTATTGATGATATTTTCTGTCAAAAAACATTGATGCAAAATTGCCACAACACGTATCAATGAAAATTGACAATAAAGGCTCTCCCAAACCAACGCGAATTCGCAAAATATGACAAATATACAACGCCAAACAACAACAAAAAACAATCATCGGCGAATGTTTCGCGTTGGTTTGGGGGAGCCTTAACAAAATTAAGTACTAAGGAAGTTGTTAAATAATAAATTAATTTGAAATTCAAGAGAACTAAGACCAAAAATCGACCATTTATTTTTCTATTTTGCTATTTGCTTTATTTTTGCCACCGACTCAAACGTCAACATGACAGTTACATTGAAGAAAACCAAATCGATTTTGGTTCTCATCAATGTCGCCAATGTTCATTGACAATTACCCCTATTACACGCCGCGAAACACTGTATCGATGCGTTGTCGATAAGGTTGTATGGTCGTGTAAAAAGGAGATATGCCGACACAGTATTTCGAGTAGTAATGCACCGGAATAGTTTGCCGATGCTGACTACGTGGTGTGTAAAAAGAAACGGAATGGTTTACCGATACGGTTTGATATATTTTTAGTTTTCCTGATACTTGACTGTTTTGAAGTGAGTTTATTTGTTTATTTAAGTAGTATAAAAGGATAATGCAATACAAACAGAAACTGATAAATGTATCTGCCTTTATTCAGAAGTGAGTATTTTGACTGCTCCACACCGCCACAATGGGTGTGTAAATGCCCATACAGAATCGAATTGCTTTGTCGGTAAGGTGTTTCGATGCTGGCGTGTAAAGGCTCTCCCAAACCAACGCGAATTCGTAGCGAATCATTCGCAAAGACGATTTTTTGTTGTTGTGTAGCATTGTGTATCTTTCATATTTTGTATTATTGTGAATGATTTCGCGTCGTCGGCGAATGTTTCGCTTTGGTTTGGGAGAGCCTTTAAGGATCCTTAAAGGCTCTCCCAAACCAAAGCGAAACATTCGCCGACGACGCGAAATCATTCACAATAATACAAAATATGAAAGATACACAATGCTAAACAACAACAAAAAATCGCCTTTGCGAATGATTCGCTACGAATTCGCGTTGGTTTGGGAGAGCCTTAATAGGGGTAAATGACATTGAAGAGCATACGAACGATCAATACTCAGCGAAAAATGACTTTTTCACTGAATATTGACAATAAACATTGATCGTGTGTAGGGCTCTTATGGACATAGTTGTTGTTGTATTTAACATGTAAATAGTTTTTTGCTTTGTTTTCGTTTTTTCACACAATTTAATTTGGACATGCGAAAAAACACAGCTATTGTGTATCTTTCATATTTTGTGAATAATTTCGAGTGGTCGGCGAATGTTTTGCGCTGGTTTGGGAGAGCCTTAAAGGATCTCCCAAACCAACGCGAAACATTCGCCGACGACGCGAAATCATTCACAATGATACAAAATATGAAAGATACAGAATGCTAAACAACAACAAAAAACTCTCTCTACGAATGATCCGCTATGATTTCGCGTTGGCTTGGGAGAGCCTTAAAGGCTCTCCCAAACCAACGCGAAATCATAGCGAATCATTCGCAAAGAGATTTTTTTGTTGTTGTTTAGCATTGTATATCCTTCATATTTTGTGCTATTGTGAATGATTTCGCATCGTCGACGAATGTTTCGCGTTGGTTTGGGGGAGCCTTAAAGGTGAATGTTTCGCATTGGTTTGGGGGATCCTTAAAGGCTCCCCCAAACCAACGCGAATCATTCGCCCTCGACGCGAAATCATTCACAATAAAGGCTCTCCCAAACCAACGCGAATTCGTAGTGAATCATTCGCAAAGGCGATTTTTTGTTGTTGTTTTGCATTGTGTATCTTTCATATTTTGTATTATTGTGAATGATTTCGCGTTGTCGGCGAAAGTTTCGTGTGGTTTGGGAGAGCCCGAATATAAAAAAATACATAAAGGCTCCCCCAAACCAACGCGAAATCATAGCGAATCATTCGCAAAGGCGTTTTTTTGTTGTTGTTTAGCTTTGTATATCTTTCAAATTTTGTATTATTGTGAATGATTTCGCGTCGTCGGCGAATGTTTTGCTTTGGTTTGGGAGAACCTTAAAGGATCTCCCAAACCAACGCGAAACATTCGCCGACGACGCGAAATCATTCACAATAATACAAAAAATGAAAGATACACAATGCTAAACAACAACAAAAAACTCCCTTTGTGAATGATTCGCTATGATTTCGCGTTGGTTTGGGAGAGCCTTAATAAGGGTATTCATTCAACAGCGTAAAGTCGTGGTAAACATTGTAAACTTCGTAATTCTGTCACAATTTGTATGGGAAATTTGACAGATTTACGAAGTTTTCAACTTTACGATGATTACGACGAGCTTACGCTGTTGCATGAATACCCTTAATATATGAAAGATACATAATAGGTCTGTTCCTTTACTTTGAATTTGTGTGATTTTCTGTGCATTTCTGCGCATTTTAGTCCAAAGTTGTGTCAAAGTTCATATACAAATTTTTTGACACAAGTTTGGACTAAAAATCACAGTAAAGGATCAGACCTAATGCTAAACAACAACAAAAAATTGTCTTTGGGAATGATTCGCTATGAATTCGCGTTGGTTTGATAGAGCCTTTTAATTGATATATTTCGGAACATCACGATGGCACTTTTGTCACATTTGTCACTGTCGTCATCGTGTTCATCTTTGGTCGAGAAGTGTTGGACTTTGAAGAGTTGAGGTACAGCTTCTGGGCACACTTGAAAGAGATTCGTTTTTAAATTGGACCACAAATAGCTAACAATTAATACAGTACATTTTGTTCTTCAGATAGATCATTTGAGATGTAGCTAGTTCTAGCTGAAAAAACAGTTAAGAAAAATTATCAAAACAATAAAAACTATTAAATGCAATAATTGCCTGATTGTTTTATTTTCTCCTTAAAAAAAATATTTTAGCTTTTTTTATTATGTTTGTTTACTTCAAAATTGACGTTTTGAAAAGATTTATTTGATTATCATTCACAATAGCGTTTTTATTAGCTGTATTGGATTTATTTTTATCTAATTTCCAACCTAATTTCGTGCAAATTTGGATGAAATTATCTTATTTCGAAATATAAATTTGTTTGGTTAATTACCGAATTACGAAATTACCTCATTTGCTTTAATGAAAACGCAGTATAAAATTGTTTTTTTTTTTTACATACTTGAACCTTGAGCCATCTTAATCACTGGGGGCATTTGCCTTGTTGGCTCTGACGTGTATGTGAAGGTGTAAATAATTTAATCAGAACGTTTCTAAATCCTCGCGTTCCGAAGTTTATTCGCTATGTTATCTAGTTATCCCAAAAATTTCGAGACTCTGAGTTGTTGTTGCGTCAGCGGTCGTCAGCTGTTTTTTAACATGGGATTACAACAACACAAAGCTATTCGGATAACTGAGAATTAAGATCGGAAGGTAACCCATATAGATTTTACCCACTATGAACAAATCGGGCCTATGTATTCACACGATCCAGACAGTTTTCTCCTTGCAAGCATTTCACCGCAACTCATCAATCAACAAAATCTGACATCAGTCTGTAAAATCTTAGGAACAAACCTATTCTTTTGTATTCATGTATTGAACCCGGCCTGAATTGTTAGTTCAGTAGCTGTCACTTCACTTGTCAGTTGTCTTGTCAAGAATTCAATTGAATTTAATTTTTTGAATACGGAAACTTTTATTGTTCTATTTAATAATAAAAAAGAATAAATTATTAATTCAACAAAATGAATCCTTTAACGTAAGTATAAAATTCTATCCTTAATTTGAACAATTAATTAAATCACTTAATAACCCTTTAGAAACATGAAAAACGTCCTAAAACTAAGCGAGCGCGACCTTCAGCGCGGTGGAAAATCCTCTTGGCACGACATGTATCGGGATTCAGCATGGATCTTTGTGGGAGGAATGCCTTTCGATCTCACTGAAGGTGATATAATTGCAGTTTTCTCTCAATATGGAGAAATTGTGAACATCAATCTAGTTCGCGACAAATTCTCGGGCAAATCAAAAGGTTTCTGCTTTATCTGCTATGAAGATCAACGTTCCACAATCTTGGCTGTGGATAATTTGAATGGAGTCAAGGTAAATTAGAAGTTATGCTATGATTTCTCTTTAACTAATTTTTCTATGCATATTTGTATACAGATCCTAAATAGGTCACTTCGTGTTGATCATGTCTCCGACTATAAACCACCAAAAGAAAACGACAAAACCGATGAAGAAACTAGACGCTTGTACATGGAAGGATGTGCTCCAAAACTACAAATTCCCGAAGAAAATATTAAACGTGAAGGTGACAAGTTGAATACAAATTCGTCGTCAGGAATAAAAAAAGAATCTAAAATAAAAATTAAAAAGGAAAAAAAGAAGAAATCAAAGAAAGAAAAAAAGGAAAAGAAATCCAAAAAGGGAAAAAAGTCGAAGAAAAAGAAAAAACAAGTAGAATCGAGCCCCTCGGAAGAAAGTTCATCCGAAGACGAATCAACCTCAGAAAGTGAACCTGAAAAGGAAACAAAAAAAAGTCGACACAGAAGCAAGAGCCCATCAAAGAAGAATCATGACAGTAGATCTGGAGATAGAAATAGAACCGATGAAAGACGAGATAGGCAAAGGAGCCGTAGTCGCAGTCGTGATCGCAGCAATTATCCAAGACATAGAAGTAGGTCTCGATAGTCGATTTAATTTTTTTTTACATAAAATTGCATAAGTAGAATATAGACTTGTTTTAATAAATTTGTTTGAGTGCAAATAGGAGACGGACAGAATAATAAATTAGAACAAAACTAAATTCATCTTTCTAACAAGGTAGAGTAGGTATGCAGCTGCTTGCAATTTCGAACAATTGTCCTCTCTGTAGCTTCTTTCTACATATTAAATTGAGTGGTTTTTTGAACCTGTACAAATCATTTGCCACCAATTTACGATTTTGCCAAACTGGGAATAAAACCTTTAACTCCCAGATTTTGTCAAGTGGACACGACAGATTAGCCACACAAAGTAGCACTTATGTAATTCCTCCAAAAACACTTAAAAATGACATTGCTCTAATCCAAGCACTTGAGGCTGTAAGTATTGAATTCTCTACAAAAACATATACATTTTTTTTCTACGAGTGATAGTTCCAAAGATATCACTATATTAAAAACTTCGTCAAAAGTTAAAAAATCGTGTTTTTTGCTTTTTACTTTCAGATAACGAAGTTGTCAAAGATAACTTTATAACTGCTTTATGTGTTATTAGGCTAGTTCAGACTGAGATTGCTGAGGGCTCTGAGATCTCATTTTCAAGAACACGCCTATTATATAACTCTTTTTTCATAAGAGTGATCAGTTAGAAGATATTAGTACTTCTAGAAGGTGAAAAGTTCCCAATATTTTTCATTTTCATCCAGAATTTTTCAATTGGCTCTAGTATTTGAGTTATTCGAATCTGAATTTTCAAAAATTACGTTTTTTAAAAGTTTGTTACATTGCAAATAAATTTTTCTTACTTAAACTGGGAATTTTATCTAAACGTATTATTTTTGCTTTAAAATCCATTTTAGCTACCTAATTCCAATTTATTATTGCTTTCGGAAATTTTCTTTCTTGAAATTCAAGAATTTTAAGTTCTACTTCGAAATGTTCTTGGTAAGAAATAAAAACGTTAGATTTGTCCGATTTGACATAGGAAATGCTTTCTTCGCTTTTATCTAATGTTGGTTACTTATGTGGACGCGTTCTTCTTCTTCGGTTTGTTCTCACTTTACCTGAAAGTTTGAGCATTTCCGTTTTGTACATTTTTCTTAACTTCAGATTTTCTACTCGAGACTTTTTCTTGACGCTTGATAGAGTACGCGAACATCAACTTCTTGGAGTTCTGTTTGGTAGGCCAAGACGCGATATATGTAGCAAGCCTCAATCAATCTCTTAAAGGACATACAACAGAGAGTTTGACCTATGACACAAATTGTTCAAAATTGCAAGCTTAATATTTCATGTATGCACACTTTTTCCCTCCGACCAATAGGTATTGAAATGCAGTACGTTCTCGATTAACGCAACTCTCGATTCATGCAACTCCTCGATTTTTGCAACAGCTGAATTTATATCATTGTTGACGCAGTAATCGCAACTCTTCAAAAAAAATTGACTCGATAAGTGCAACTTTTGGTTTTATATGCATATCTTTATTTACTCAGGTTCTTGGCTATGTTTGTTTTTGTCAGTTGTGTTACATTTAGTCTCGGCAGTTATTTTACCGCTATTTTTGAGTGATGATACGGTGAAGTTGTATGAATGTACATGTTATGTATCTATACCTACAATGCAAGATTTTCTTGTTAGTTTAGTGAATTTTGTCCAGTGAACAGTCGTTTGTGTGTTTCGGAAAATTGGGTACGCGAAACCAGTTATAACAATGAGGAAATCTATGAAGACAATGAATTGAGCCTACAAAAATATTTACTCGGTTATTGCAACAACCTCGGTCATTGCAACCACCCTTGTTTTAATTAGTTGCGATAGTCGAGAATGCACTGTAAATCAATGTACAAAATTAACGTCAAATTTTACACCTGTTGGACACGTGTTTAGGTAGTCAGACAACCGGTTATTGGTTCAACACCTCAAAGGCTATTATAGTAGGGGAGCTCACTAAGGGATTTTGGGATTTACTCGAGCGCGTCAGATTAGTATAAAAGGGGTAACTTGCACCCTGCTGAGTACCTCCACCATATATCAGTAATCTATGTAGGGCCGGGCGCCTAGGGCAGGTTGTCAGATTAGTAAAAAAAAATCGATAGCTCGAAATACTCGAGCGCGTCAGATTAAGATAGGGTAAGTTAATTACATGCTGAAAAGTGTGCATTTCAATAATCTGACGATTTGAGTGTGACCTAAGGTAGTGGGAGGGTTACAAACTTGCAAAAACAATTGTCACCTTGAAATTCTCGAACGCGGTTGAATTTTTTGTATTGTAAAGCAAATAAAGGCTCCCCCAAACCAACGCGAAACATTCGCCGACGACGCGAAATCATTCACAATAACACAAAAAATGAAAGATACACAATGCTAAACAACAACAAAAAACTCTCTTTGCGAATGATTCGCTATGATTTCGCGTTGGTTTGGGAGAGCCTTAATTCTAGCATAACGGGAAAAGTATAATCTGCCGTTTTTCTCGTCCCGTTTAGGAGGTAGAGGTGATTTTGGAATAAAACGACTTAAATGGAAAAATAAATACTAAAAATCAATGACAATACTTAAAATGCAAAACAATAACGGTTTTAGAAGCCAGAAATCTGTTCTTTAATCCTACATTTAAACTGAATTATTTGTGTAAATAGTTTTCAAATTATTTGCATTTAAACTCAAAATTTTTATAAAAAAACGCAAAAAAAATGTTTGGGTCAATTTTTCTCAAAATTGTGGAAAAAAAAACTAAATTTTCTTTTTGTGGTCAATGCTCGTATTAATTTTGAATCGAACACAAAAAACCAGAAGCTTTTATGCCTTCTAGTTTTTAAGAAAATTGTAAATTACTGATACTACTTTTTTATGAGATTATTATATTGTATCATTATGTAGCTGTTCCCATTTGAAACAGAGAATATATTCAAAGTAATTAAATGCAAAAGAAATTTGGCAAACATCAAACCTCGCACATACCCCAAATCCTATAGTGAGCTCAAGCAGGGCAGTTGCATACATATCTTACTTTTAAAACGCAGCCGTAATGCTGGCAGTGCAAGCAAACTAAAAATATCTCTTAAAAGTAGTGTCAGTAACTTGCAAGTTTCTCAAAAACTAGAAGACACAGAAGCTTTCGGTTTTTTGTGTTCGATTTTAAATTAATATGAGCATTTGCCACAAAAAGAAAATTTAGTTTTCACTTCATAATTTTTAAAAAATTGATCCCAATATTTTGTTTGCGTTTTTTTATCAAAATTTTGAGTTTGTAGGTATGCGAATATTTTGAAAACTATTGAAAGCAATAATTTAATTTAAATGTAAGATAATAGAACGCATTTCTGGCTTTTAAAACCGTTATTGTTTTGAATTTTAATTATTGTCGCTGATTTTTAATATTTTTTTCCATTTAAGTCGTTTTTCTCGAAAATTGCCTATACCTCCTAAACGGGGTGACATACGTAGATCCCCCTCCCATAGTAAGAAATGCTTGTACATATTTCACTCTTCTAAAAAAAACCGTTTTTAATTTTCAAGAAGCTGCCGCAAGCTTGCGTCACACCCGAATCGTTAATCTTTTGAATGTGAGCATCCTTGGGGGTCACTTAACATCCCCTCTTAAAATCTGACGCGCTCGAGTAAATCCATCTGTTTTCCAATTTCTACCCACCCATACAGCCACCCCCACCGCGCAAACCGGCAGATTAACATACCTCCGTTATTAGAAAGACGCAGGCCATATACAATATCAATATCTGACGCGCTCGAGTATGTCCTTGTGACTGTTTTTTTTTTTTTAACATTTTTGAACACCTGTATACGCTCTCTATCATCAAATCTTCAAAATCCAACGGGTCTCCACGACGCTCGAGTAAATCCACATTTAGCATCGTGGGCTCCCCTACTATAAGGATTCACAGAACAAAGAGGTGGACATATTGCTTTTGTTAAAACTGTCTTTGAAATACTGCTAAATTTTTTATGGAGTTTTTCAAAAGCCCTTTTTCCAAAATTCCGTTATATATCAGGAACTGCACCACGTGTCTGCTTTAAGTTTTTTTTTAAATAAAAGAGCAAAAAAAATTAGTTTAAATATTTTTTTTTTGCTTTTGTTTTAAATTCCGTTACAAATTTGGGTAACCTACCAAGTACCTGCAGATAATTTTTTTTTAATAAATCAAACTAACTACATATAAGAACTAACATATCAAAGAGACAGACATATTCCTTTGGTAAAAACTGTTATTTTTTAAGCTTTTAAATACAGCAGAATTTATATGGACATTTTTAAGGCCTATTTTTTCAAAATGTCTGCGAATATTTTTTTTAATTAATAAAAACTATGCTAGTTATTATGTCAAATAGGCAGACGTATTGCTCAACAGGAAACACATTTTTTTATTTGAAAAGAGACAGTGGAATGTGTATGGAGATTTTTCCCTAATTTTTGTATTTCAAAATTCCGTTACAAATCCAGGTAACACAGCAGGTGTCTGAAAACTACTTTTTTAGTTAAATTGTTTGTTAATGCTAAAATGTGAAAGATATGAACTTATTGCTTCAAGAAAAAGTGCATTTTTGTAGTTAGGAAAAAAAAGCTCATATTTTTTGGGAATTTTTCTAGCCTTTATTTTTAATTCCGTAACTCCTAGAGGTACTACGCCCTATATCTGCTTTTACTATTTTGAATAGCAGAAACTGTATAGTCTAACATATCAGAGAGGCAGACGTACTGCTAAAACATTTTCGAGGTCGATTTGTTCGACTTTTGTGACCTCTATACTATGACTTTGGATTTGGAATGTCTATTCCATGCTCAGGAGGTCTAATAGAAAGACTCCACTTAATATAAATCGCACTGAAATACCATAAGTCTGCCGACCACTCGCTCTTAAGCTAAAGTGTTCAAAATGACAATTTAATTTAATGATGGATCACAGTTCAAAAATGGTGCGAAATGAAACCTCTTGTTGGTTTTGTTGGAAGAACCTGAACAAAAACACTTTATTTCTATTTTTGTAAATGCAAGCCTTTAAATTTCTCATTTAATTAAGAAAAATTGAACAGTGTATTTTCCGAACAAGTAAGTCCATTGAATAAAAGTTAGTAAAACTACGCCTTTATAATTTCGTCAAAAAGTGTTATTATTATTAATTTATTGTATATACCTATTTATACATATATACTGCCTATACATGATTTCTTATAAATTAAATATCTCATTTGTTATATATCATAGCTAACAAATAATAATATATTTCATTATAATGTAGTACCTAGTAGTTCATTTATCTCGTAAGTGTATGCATTTTTTGTTTATTTAAAGACTTAGCTGTGTTACATTTTGATTTTATGACATTTTCTTAAATAAAACTTACATCAATTTAAATTTTATTAATGCAATGCTAAAAGCACCGCTTTTGACTCAGCTTTATTTAGTTGAAAAAAAAAAATATAAATAAAATCGCTGTCTACAACTTAGAAATCTTTGGTACATTATTTACAATTAATTTACAATAATTCTTTCTTTTTTTTATTTTACTTCAAATAATTAGGAAATACGTCATACTCCCGAATTAGGATTTCAAAAAAAAAAAAATATAAATTAAAAAAAAAAATTAAAAAATTTTAAAACTAAAGTTCAGAAATTTCTTAAGTAGTCAGAAGAGTTATTTACATTTTATAAATAATTACCTATATAACTTGTTACAATACAATGTCCTTGCTACATGAAAATAAAATAATATTAATAAAAAAAACTTATGGTGAGAGATCGAGCCTTAGCAAAAAAATACAAACCCACAAAGCAGTCTCTTTTCAGTCAGTTTTGTAGAATTTCAAAAAAAAAAAAAAATAGAAAACAAAAAATAGGGTACCGTTTTCGAGGTTTAGGTGTAGCCAGGACTTAAATTCTTAAACAAAATCTTAAAGTCTAGTTCGAGACATAAAGAAACATAAATTAATATTTAATTTCGGGGCATACTTTATATAGGAATGGTTCGGGAATCCGATTTAGAACACAAAATCTTTTCATTTCTTTGCTAAATTTCCAGTCAAAGGCTTGGATTTGGGTGCGTTTTCGAATTTTTGCTGCAAAGAGGCAACAGTCGAGACTTTGCCTGCTGGACGTTGAGCTGTACTTGCGGGTGCTTTAGTGGCGGTTGTTGATAATGAATTTGTATTTTCGATAGACTTTTTATTGTTTGTGGATATCGTTCGTCCAACTGTGGGCTTTGTGCCTGCACTTCCTCCTACAGTTGGCTTTGAAAGTGGTTTCGGTTTGGCAGCACCTGATGAGGGCAGTGATTTTAAATCAACAGCTGCTGTTTTAGCTAAAGGACTGGGGGATTTACTAAATGATTTATTGCCTCTTGAGGCGATTGTCGAAGGTTTCGGAGTTATAGTAGGTGCTCTTCCAGTTCTGCCCGTGGAAGATCCATTTTCAGCAGCTTTGGGTTTAAAGCTGGAGAATGCGTTTGTCGGCATAGATGTTTCAGATCGAGTTGGAGCAACCCTAGCGATTGGTGTATTACTCACAGTCGATGGTCGAATATAGCCACCAGAGGCAGTGCTACTGTTGGACTTAATGTAGTCCGGTTCTGTTTCTTGATCCCCGGTTGGGACGTTTTCATAAGGCGTGATTGGCTTGATCCCTTCGGCACTGCTTGCACTTTTCAGGGTCGAAGCCGAGTATATAGAGTCTACGTTTCGTTTTTCAATCTCATTTACAATCTCTCCAAGGAGACCCATGCCATCGGAATTTTCTTCTACCGAAGCCTGAACAGGCGACACGATCTCATCGATAACAGAATAAATGTTATCGGATCCCGTTGGGGATGGTGATTCCTTGATATCCGAAAGTGGTTCTTCTACCGCTTCGCAGTCATCATAGGTGTGATCGTCTTTTGATGTTAGAGGCAGTTGATAGCCTGAAGAAGTGGTCGATGGAGTCTTCTTGACTCCTGGCGGTGCTGGAGGTCTTGGTGGCGGACTTTTGGGTCTTGCAGTTCCAATAACGCTTTTGGGACGGTTAAGACCAGGTGGGTTCCTCATGGAACCGAACGTCTGGATAGGTTGCTTTTTAGTTGGACTTCTCATACTCTGAGCCCTTTTGACCAGATTTTTTGTCTCATCTTGTTGTTCTGAGTCAGAATTGGATGTGTCTGTTTGTGGAATTGGAGCTGAAATTTCTATATTCTTCAGCTTCTCCTTATCTATTACGGGTTTGATTTTTGGAGTGTACTTATCCTCCTTCTTTAAAAACGATGCAATTCGCTTGATTGTTCCATCTTTTGGGCGATTATTTAGTTTAGGATCAGTGTGCAGTGGCACCGGGGGTGGTGGAGCAGGATGACTTATCGGAGGAGCGGTAGGAGCAGGTCGAACGGGCACAGCTTCGCTTGATTTAGCTGAAATTCCTATCTCTTTGCATGTTGAGGCCTCTAGTACAGGGTTTGATATTATAGGCCGTGGATGTGAGCCTGGATTTGGTGGTGGAAGCGCAGGTGCAGAGGCATCGGGGATCTTTCCCAAAGTGCTGGCTTTCTTCATTCCCAAAACAACACCGTTTGGCTTTTGCATATCATTTCTATCGAGTGTTGCATGTTTTGGAACAGGTGGAGCCAAACGTGCAGGTACACCACCATTGCTGGACTCATTAACTACTGTTGACTTGCTAACTGGGTGAACAAAAGCTACATTAGGTGCAACTACCGCTGTTGGTGGACCAGAATCCGAAAGAGGTCGCAAAGTGAATCCTTTGAATTTGCCAAACATACCGTTGTTAATTGCTGCATCTGAATCCGATGGTGACTTAAGAAGTGCTGAATTCATATCGTCTGTACTGTTCGGTGCAGATTTTGGCAATCCACCATTTGGTGCTGATGGTGGTCCACGAGGAGCGGATCCTTTACTTGTCGATTTCATACTGAAAAAAAGTTTTTCGAGACTATTGTTAAATTATTGGAATGAAATTTGAATTTGAAAGGTGCATTTAGAAAGATTACGTGAATTGTAAGCCAACAAAGACCATAAACCATAAATCATGTGAAAGAAAAGAAACGTGCGACACAAATAGCTTTAAAATACAAACAAAAAATACCATAAGCATAGAAATTAAAACAGAAACTACAACACAAAGCATTTTGTAAAAATTTTTTTTAATATTTTGTAAAATTAAATAGAAGATTTTACGAGTACATTTAAAAAAACACACATTTTAACATAGTTTTACAGAAAAAATAAAGCTAACTTAATAATAAAAAAACACAGATCAGCAGTACGTTTTGGCATAATACATTTTTTTGTTAAGGTGAGGTTTTGAGTTTTAATACCTCATTAATAGATAGTATAAATGGGAATAAGTTCATTGAAAAGATTTAATAAAATGAGATTGTTTTGATTTCGAATTTTTTTAATTTGATATGTTATCTCATTTGGTTGATAGACGAATGTCGTTTCTCAAACCAACCATTTGAAAAATTTTAACGGCTATCAATAAAAATTTAATTTCCGATAAGTAGAGAAATCCAACATTTTTTTATATTTTAAAATTTCTAAAAACTTTTGAGTCTAGGCCTAGGCAAACGGGCTCAAATATGAGCCAGAGCCAGGAGAAATCCTAAAATGCGGGATAAAGGATGACCGATGATCTAAGATATTCATCATTTAACCGATTAAGTAGATAATTATGTGGGTTATCTGGAATATAAAATAAAAGGTACCAAGAGCTCCACCTCTAAGGTTTTCTGGACAAAATATATGTCTACATTTTCTTAGGAATCTATTTTCCGACTTTTTGTTCAGCCAACTAAATCCATAATGTCTTGAGGGTTTACATAATATAAACTGTAACTTAAAATCTCACCCAACAAAAGTAAATCAGAGATAACTAGAACAATATGCGCATAAATGATATCTTTATAGCATTTTATGCTCTTCTTTAAAAATAAAATCTAAACTATGTAAAATAAAAAGCACAATGCACATTTTTGGTACTTTTGTTTTTTTTGTTGTATATCACGTCAATTGATAGACAAACCTATTATTTGAATCTATAATATATTCTGTGCTATTGCAAAGAGCGTGCGGATTAGTAGTTGAACACAATTTAATGTCAGTTATTTGTAATTTTCTTTTAGTAGTGTTATTGTTATTTATGCTTGAAGAAGTTTCAGAAGAGGGTGCAGTTGTGGAAATGATTGTTTTTTCAGAAGAAGAAGGCGTTGAATTGTTACTACACAATGAACGTGGTGAATGTACATACATATTTTCGAATAGTTTTCCTGGCATTTGAGGATTATTACGACAATAATAGACGAGGAAAGCTAGTAATGCCATAACGGGAACAACGCCTAAGAAGAAAATGAACATAAATCGGGTGAATCCATCGCGACCTGCAAATAAAAATTTTAAAAATTACAAAAATATCTTTCTTTGATACGAAATTTTAACTTACTGTTTGGATTTGTTGCCGGTCCACTGTCTCTGGAGCCTCCAGGTCCAGGAGCGTTACAGAAGGGAGGTGCGTAGCCTTCATTACAATGGCAGTGGCCTTTGCTGTTGCAAATTCCGTTTCCATTGCAGTTTTCGGGGCACTCAACACCGAAACCAGTCGATCGCAAGTCTTGAATTCCTAAGCACCTCTGACCGACACACATTTTATTATCACCACACTTAGCACCATTGGGTGTGAGACCTGGGTCTGTCGATTGCAAACCTAAATCCACAATAGCAGTCCGACAGGGAATGATATTACCCTCGTGGTTTAAGAAACTATGCGAAAGCACCGCTACAGATTCCATTCCGAACTCGAGGCGTTCATTCAAATGGCGACAGTGCAACATACCACAGTATATATCCCCCCTTTCGCATTGGAAGTATTTGTTGTTAATTCGATCAAAACCACAGTTGCCATGACGACTTCCATTAAGATTCTTCCAATAACAATGCTCTGAACTTTCCCCAGATGGTCCCCATAAAATTCGACATTGATTGCTTCGAGATCTGCAAGTTCCCTGATAGCAGTAAGCATTTCCACCATCACAAGTTTCTGTATCTCGTTTGAACACATTTGTAGGGCAATATTCCGATTCTCCAGTACAAAATTCGGATAAATCACATTCGTTTTCCGATGGTCGACAATTTGTTCCGGCAGTCTTGGGTCGACACGTACTTAAATCACAGCATTCGCCAGTAGCACATGATGCATTCGTCCTTAGCATACATGTATTTGGATCACAGCAGGTATTTTTACAATATTCAGCCAAGCCACAGTCACATTGTTCTCCGGGCTCAACAAAGCCATTGCCACACTGAGGTGAGTCGAACAATTTCGTAGGCTTATTTCGCAAACAATAGTTCATGCCACGTGAGAAGGCAACATTTAATTGATCAATACTGCAAGAACTCCAATGTCGAGGCACAACCGAGGTACTCGATGCAGACATTATACACTTTTCTTCCGGACACCGACAATCGGGTGTATCGTGTTCCATGCCAAAATTATGACCCATTTCATGAGCCATTGTTGCAGCAACTACAGCTACAATTTGACTGTGTTCCATGGAAACACCACCAGAATATTCATATGTACAGATTGGACCTTTGAGAGCTTTGCCTAGAAGAAAAAAACATACATTCAATGGGTGAGTAAAATTTCTTTTTTTTAATATTTATTTTTGTGTACAGAAAAGTAATCAAGAGGAGTTTTTAAAAATAAGAGGTAGAACACCAATAACAAACGCTGCAGCTAAAACAAAACTAACTTATTTGCTAAGTAAGTTTGCTTAACAAGCCGAACTTAAGGTTTGGTAGTTGAACTTCTGTAAGATTTAGAAGATATTGGAGCAATGAAAGCTTTGAGAGAAAAAGGAGTTTTGGTTCTTTTATTGAGTATGAGCAACAAATATGTTTAGCATTGCTTGGAAGAATACGAGTTCTGGAGCAGGACGTGTATTTAAAAAAAAATATTAACAAGTGATGTTTGGAAACTTCGTGGCTCTTTATCTTCTTAGGAATACACTACAGAGAGGTGGGCCTATGACAACAATTGTTCAAAATTGCAAGCTAAATATTTCATCTATGCACACTTTTTCCCTCCAACCAAAAGGCATTGAAATAAATCGATGTAAAGAATTTACGTCAAATTTTACACCTGTTCGTCACGTGTTTAGGAAGGTAGACAAATGGCTAATGGTTCATTCATCACCTTAAAGGCTATTACTGATATGACTTACAAGTTGCAAATGACTTGATTTTTTATGTCGTTGGCTCTTAGACTATTAAAAGTAGCTTTAAATAGCCTTTCGGTTTTTCGTCCAGGCTACTTTTTCAGTATTATTTATGCGCACAATATAAGAGCTTCGAGGGCAAAGTATCGAGCCAGTTCTTTTTGAGAAAGAAGGGGGCGTATGGGGTCTCTCAGCTCATTGGAAAATCTAGGGATTGATTCGTCACGACAACTGATTTTAAGACCGGGGCTCAGGCTCTTCGCATTCACAAAAATCAATAAAAATTACCTAATGAGTTATTTGATTTATAGAAGTTTATCTTACCCACAACTCCACCATTAAAAGGCTCTTTTGTCAGTAACTGAGCATTATCATTTGGATGATTCACAGCCAGCTTAGTTCTACGATAATGTAAGAAATTTTTCAATGTCACATCACCGTCTTGAGAGAAATCTATTTCGTTCGATTCATTCCATACAACAACCCCAACCAAAGCGATAAAAATATTCAAAGGTTCATAGAGCTGCAAAGAGATTAATATTAAAAGTTTTATATAAGTAAATTATCTTCTTCAAGCCAGGTTGGTAAGCTTGGCTTGGAATTCTTACCGCATTGACAATATTCGCCAAATCCTTACAGTGCTTATGGACCTTTTTCATGCTTTCACCCAACGATTTGTAGACTTTGTTATCAACAACTATAACCAGTTCGACGAACGATGAGTGTTTGTTGGCATTGAAAGGTCCCCGAATGATATTGTTATCAATGCTGTTGGATCGTTTGTACTATAAGAAAAAAATAAATACAAATTGTTAATGAAAATATTTTACTGGTGCACTGATCTTCTTCAAGGATGATACTTACTCGTAAGATTCGATTGAACTCGGAGCCATCGATTCGGTTTTGAATGTTATCCCAATTACGAGGCCGTTCGTTCGTTTCATGGATGTGATTTGACTCACTATTATAACCACACGTTGCATTCTGTAAGATGTCAGCTTGTCTGGAAGTGAAATATAAAATTAGCATGAACTATTTTGGATGACCTTAAAAAATTATGTTGTTCCTTAAAATATTTAAATTTATTGAATAAAACTATTTCGCTGATATGTTGAAATCATTAAATTTAAAATATCATTCCGGAAGTTTCATTTGCCTCTGCTTTGTTTGTCCAACCACTTGTTTGCTTAATGATATTCTATAGTCTTAGGTTCACAAACAAGAGCAAAACAAATAGAAGCTGCCCAAAACACAGATTTTTAATCGAAATGGGAATGAGAGGCGTCAACTAGTGGAATGTTTAATTTTTGTGAATGGCAACGAATGGATTTGGCAAATATTTAAACAAAACTCAAAGCGAACATGACAGCATGACACACATTCGATGGAAGGTGGCGAAGGTAACAAAACAAATCGTTTCAATTTCGTTGGGGGCAAACACAGTGAAGAAAAAAAAACGAAGATTACTGAAAAATGTTTACGCAAATAGAATTAGAACAAAAATTACGATGAGGCATGAGCTGAGCGTGTATACAGAAGTTTAGATACATCTAACATGAGGCCAACAAGGTGAAAATGAATGATTTATTGATTTTTTTAACATAAATAACTGCAGAAGTGAAGTGTTTTGAACGTGAATCAATTACTGCATTCACAAAACAAGATTGTTGGTTTTTGAGAAAGTTTTGAAGTTTTCTTTGTACGTAACATATCTCAAACGAAATCAATTTACAACTTTCAACAAACAAATCAATTAGAATGACTGACTGTATGTACATACATATGGACTAACTTTGTGCCTGGGCCTTGTAGTAACAAGTTTTAATTGGAATGCGATGGATGAAACAGAAATCACGTCAATTAGGTTGCACTTTGGTTTAAACTTTAAAATAAAAAGTGTTTGTGTAAAAAATAATTGCATTCTAAAAGAAATTTTGAAGAAGAACACTTCTTTCAGAGAATTATTCAACAGCAACGGATACCAATATGTACCACTATTAGACACAATGAACTATTTTATTAAGATGAAGACAACAAAGATTGTAGAAGGTTAATAGTCCAGTAGAATCGTTGAGTCAATTGAATTTTAATGGTCAGGGTATGAGGTATTACTTTCACCAGAACTCGTAAATTCTTAAATTCTAGATTTCTGCATCGGTGGGTTGCCATCATGAATTTTATGAATTTAACGGACAATGTATATAAACTATCTCGGATAGTATGGATTTTATGTGAAAAATGGGCATAAAATGTAGGTAGTGTTACCATCAGAATTTATAAAACATTTTTTTAAATTTGTAATTAAAAAAGTTAAAAGATACATAAGAAACACATTTTAAATTAAAATCTGAATACGCTTCGTATGGTTTTATGAAGAATTTATCAAGAGGGCCCAAATTTAGTTTTGATAAAAGTCGTAGCCGCTACTACAATTCTTAACACATTTTATGTATGAATTATTTTATAAGTTTGTTTGGTAGGAACGCTACACTCGCATCACTTTCGAGTTGTTGTTCCAGTAGTTCCAGTGCTGTCGTAAAAATATTACTTTTGTTGCAGAATGAAGAAAATAACCGAAAGAGTGTGGAACTGTTTGGTGGCAACTTTTGCCTTATAATTTTCTGCCAGTTTTTTTTTTTTTTTTAACTGACATCTGACCGACATCAAAAAGTCAGGAAGGGTAATGTTTTACTGTCCCGCGAGTGCCCAAAACTACCCAATTTTTTAAGCGTGAAACAAAACCCTAAAACTTCTAGTCTTACTTTAAGGCGTCGAGCGTTGGATGATAAGCAGAAAAAGTAAGCTGATAATAAGTTCCTTTTAAAGAAAAATTCTTCGGTGGATATTTGATGCTGTGTGCGAGAAGGGCAAATAGAGGAGAGGATACAACCACTCTATTAGCTATATAAATGTTAAAACATATATAATTACTTTTATATGTACATAGGTATAACTTAAGTATCGCACCCCTTATTTGCAAGTTTTTAAGTTCAAATAATAATTAAATAATAGAAACAACATATTATACTTACTTAAATAAAAAGTGATCATCCTGAATTCGTCCATCTACACCAGAATGTATGAAATAAGTATCCATACCATCGTGCACAACACCATTGACTCCTCCATTACATGTCGAAATAGCTACCTTGGATTCTGGTTTGCCTCTAATGACACCCTGGTGAATATGCAAATATTTATATGATGACACCATTATAGTTAACCTTAATTTGCACCCAAAAGCCTCCCCCTCCCTCCCATACTTACTTGATAATGACATAACTCTATATCAGTCTTTGTGAAATTTTGTACTATGTCGCCATTGCCATGTGTGGTGTCCTGATAGCGCAAAAAATGCCCATCCGGTATTAGTCGCTCATTTAAATGTAGGTCGGCAGTTATCCTTTGTCCTTGATGATGATATGATAGTGTGATATGAGGCACATGTAGTCCATTCTGAAAATTAAATTACAACAAAACAAAAAATAAATAAATACAGTAGTGTTCAAAATTATTTTGTTAAAAGAAAAAAAATATGAGCTATCTGTCTATTCATAGAACTCTGTTGACTTTCATAGAATTTTTTACCCTTACCGATATTGGTACTTTTGTATTAATATTAAAAATCAATCAAATCTTTGTAGCTATGGATGATACATCCTTTGGTCATAGAAAGATTTATGGTCATCAAATATGTACAATAATATCAGTCCTACACTCCGGTTCGGTTGATTAGATCCTTATTTGTTATTTGTTTGAATACATTAAGACCTACTTTTTTAAAGTGTAAAACTAGCGTTTTGTATTTGATGATACTCTCCGTGACCAAATCGTCAATGCAAAGGTAAAATTCACTGAGTGCAGAAAAAAATGCTCAAGAAAAAAACAATGAAATACATATCATTCTAATAAGTTCCATTTAATGCCAGATATTTTTTTTATAGGTATGTCTGGGAACTTTATTTCAAAATTTGCGGAAGGTGACTTTTCAGCTCTTGAACCTTGAACCATCGCTGAACCCCAGTAATTTCACCGAAATCAGCCATTAAAAATATTTGAACTACAGATCAAAATTTGAACCACGTTTGTACAACAGGTCCTAAATAGTGTATTTTGTAAGTTCGTGAGTTTTACCATTAAACCATACACCGATTAGTTCAGCGAATCCGTTGCCAGCTCTTGGTAATTGGTGCCGGGGGTGAAAAGCAAAGGGTAAGAAAAAGGACACAAACAACAGCTATCCCTCACCCACTGAGAGCTTTATTAACATTTGGCCTTATTCTTGCAGTATAGAGACGATTATGTTATTATAACGGATGCTTTTTCTCAGGACTGTCATGAATATTCTTTAGAGCATGTGAGTATATAAAAGAATAAAATGATGATTTTTTGCACATCCCTGTATATTATAGATCTTTTTAAGTATTTTGGTAAATATATAGAGGACAGGAAATCTGACATTTGATCCCTCCTCAAATGGAACATCGAATAAACTTGAACATGCAATGAAATTTCGGAAAATTAAATCTATACAAAACCGTTAATGATGTGCGGCTTTATGCGGTATCATCAAAACATCCTTCCTCTATCCTTAAAAAATGTGCCAAAGTAAAAATATAGAATTTTAGGGTGTTGTGCTAATTTGATGTGCTCATATTTACGATATGGGTGTCATGTCGTGACTAAATAATATTATATGGTGCGGCATCAGGTATCTCTCCATATCACACATCGCACACACTGACTTGTATTGGGTGTTTTTTGTTTTCACTTTATATTTGCGATGAGGTCTAATTAAAGTAGCTGCCTGTTAATATTCTCGGGCTCGGGCTTGGTGACATAGTACCGGGTGTTGATGATGAGTTTTAATTAAGCTATCAGTTTTAATTGCTCATCACTTTGGGAACGTTTGGAGGAAGAATTTAAAAGGTATTATGTAATGTTTCCGATGCTATTAGTTGAGTTCTGAGCTCCGAGTTAATTTTTTACCATAAGTGGTGGAACTTTACATATAATGTATGCATCTATTATAAAAGGGGATAGTTTCCATGAAAGATTTTTATCACAATAAATTTGATCAATTAATATTATTTATTCATTGAAAATAGATTGGTGAAACCTTGTGACCTAAATATTAGTGCAAATTTCAAGTGAAACAAATACAGGGTGAATCGCATTTTAAGGCACAAACGATAAAACAATAAGAGATTTAGGTTGGTTTGAGCCAAGTTAATATTCTGAGGAAGTTTATTCAAATTTTTGTTTGAATTCAAAACTTTTTGTTAAGTTTTATTAAAATAATTGTTAAAAATAAACGACAACAGTTAAATAACACTAAATGATGACTTTATAAAACCTAAAACACTCACATTTTCATTTATTTTTTAAAAGCATAAAATATTAAGGGCCAGGTTTAAATCTATAGTTATGATTTTTGTAGTCTCTGATTGATTGGCGCAAATCGATTTCTATGATTTAAAACTCAGACTATAAGGATTCATTGATTAGAAAGTTCATTTATTAAAGATGATTAGCTGTGAAGAAACTGGCCCTTAGAGAACTAAAAAATACATTTAAACAAAAGTTAGATAGTGGATGTTGTGCATTGCACGGAAGTTCTTACTAGAAGAATATGGCTACAGTGAAAATTCTATAACTTTTAGTACATTCATAGGCGGTCAATACAAGCAATTTTGGTATAGTCCAGTTATATAAGCCGAAAAATTATCCAAATTACGGAAAAAATTACAGAAAGCTGGATTTTGGTACATAGCATTCCCATGACAATATGGCATTTAAAGGAAACTGTAAAAAGTCCCCATCGATATGAGTGCCGCCAAAAATTGTACGGGGGTCAAATGCCCACCAAACAGTTTTTAATGAATATCTCCCGAACGGTAACTCTTAAAGAAAAAAATGTCAAGGACTAGGCTGTGGCTTAGAAAGTTTCCCACAAAAAATTATTAAGTACCTTTTTTTATAAGAGCAACCGGTTTCGAGATCAATCAATTTGTAGAATTATGGATTTTATGTTTCTGTATAAAATGTACTCTTTTACACCACCTTTGAAGTTGAGTACAAGGTGAGTTTTTCTTGCGTGGTATCCTCCAGAAAAATTAGAAAACAGTTCTAAAAAAATATATATTTACAAAGTATATTTATTTGAAGAGTTTGGGGTCGAAGATCACGAAATCTGGTATTTCGTTCATACAGAGTGATTCGTATAAAATTTTTAGGGTGAGTTGAAAATATTTGGCACGAGTGGTTCTTTTCTCCCCCTTTTAGTCGGGAAAAGCAATTTTCTAAAAAATTGAATTAAAACAGAAAATAAAATTATTAAAAAACAACGGTAAAACTAACAATGCCATGGTATACCTTTTTGTAAAGCCAAAAATCTCTTATTTTAGTTTAAAAAATATTGGTTTTGAAAAACTAATTTTCAAACAAAAAATTTTCACCCTGTATAATCGAAATACCATGTTCCGTGACCTTCGACCCCGTATGAGTAATGAAGTGGAGCTCGAATCGACCAGGAACTTTCCCAAAACTTTTACATAAATCCCTGTATATATTTTTTAGAACTGTTTTATAATTGTTCTGGGGGATACTACGCAAGAAAACTCACCTTATACTCAACCTCAAAGGTGTTGTAAAAGAATATATTTTATACAGAAACCTTACGCCCTATGGCCCAATCCGGGTTACAAGACACAGTGATAACAGAAACATAAAATCCGTAACTCTACCGATTGAATTATATCGAAAACGGTTATTCTTATGAACATTTTTTGTAGGAAATTTCTTCTTGATGTTTTTTTAAGAGTTGCCGTTTTTTTTAAGAGTTGCCGTTCGAGAGATATTCCTTAAAAACTGTTTGGGGGGGGGGGGGGGGACTTTGACCCCCATAAAATTGTTAGCGGCGCTCATATCAATGGGCACTTTTAACAGTTTTCTTAGAATGCCATGAGGAGGCTATATACCAAAATTCAGCTTTCCCAACCAAAAAGCTTAAATGACTGAACTGGTCCAGTGCAATTAGACAAAAATCACCCCCGACCCAGAAAAAATTTTTTATCTGAATTTTGTTAAATATTGTTCCAAAAGTTCCCAAACATCCAGGGATGGGTTTGGCCACCATCGGGTTTTGCTTTTTTGGTACATGGCTTTGGGACCTTGGCTCCTCATATATGAGATATTTGGAAAAAAGTATACCATCTAATTGGTCAAAAAGGGTCAACTAGTCTTAAAAATTGGTCATCCCTAGAAAACTTGTGATCACAAGACTTAAGTTTCTTTCTGTGGGATATTCGAACAAAAAATTAGTTTCTGGAAGATCACTAGATCATGATATAGCGGAAACCATTTTCTGCAGGGATTGGTCATAGATTATTTTTATGAATTTTGAAAGTTTTTTTTTTCAAGATCAGAAACATTTTTGGCACCTCATTTAAGAAAAGTATGCGATCATGTAATTGGTCACAGCTGGTTCCAGTAAATGGTCAGCCATAGACTTTTTTGTATGATTTTTAAAATTTTGTCAAGGTCATAGTGATATTCAGCCCTTATTTATGAGATACTCGCAAAAAAAAATTTATACCATACCAAAGTCATTGGATCGTGACAAAAGGTCAATGAGTTTAAGTATTTGGTCGGCAATAGGTTTTTTATAATTTTTTTAAGTTTTAGTTTTTTTCAAGTTCAGGAACGATTTTTGGCACATCAGTTGTGGGATATTCGCAAAAAAAAAAAAAATGCAATCTGAAAGGACACTCAATCGCCATTTAAATGTCAGCTAATTTCAGTAATTGGGTCAGTTATAGAAAATTTCTAAACATTTTATTCACGGTCACAGTAAAATATTAATAATGGATTCCGACAGAAAAAGGCACAATCATTTATGTCAAAATGTCCATGGCACACACAATTAAAATATGTTGGGAGAGTGGTAATGTCCAAGAGACTATGGGACTGTCCTCAATAATATCCACCAAAATTCAGGTTGCCATGGTCAAAACCTTACCTACTAGCGATTCAAAATCTAACTTAAATTGTAGTTATGTTTTAATTTTTGTTTGGATCGTCAATCACGATTAAATCTCACCTAATAATCTATCTAATATTTACATGCGTTGAGCAAAGCATAAGCTCACACTTCACACCAGTATTTTTGCATTAATCTTTCACACCAAAAACAAAACTAGAGTGTATAATATTTAATAACAAATATGTATGTATGCAAAAATAAGATAATAAATTCCAAGAATCGAAGAACGTGACCTATATTTCCCAATTTGAGACTCACTTTATACACATTGAATTTGAATTTTAAATAAATAAAAAAAAAATATAAAGTCAATGACACTTTTCAAATTGCGATAAGCAGATGATTCTTATGAAAATAAAATATTTTAAACCAAATATAAAAATACTTCAATCAACCAACGAACGAAACAAGTGATTTTCTTTACTATTATTTATGGAAAAGGTATGTGAAAAAATGAAATTAAATACAGGAGCTAAGGGTATAAGATACAAGACGATGAATTGTTAAGGAAAATCTTGAAATAAGGGGGAATATGGCTAATCTAGTACTTTGTCACGACCTGTTGAACATGTCATATTAAAGGCTTGAACCTCTTGTTTATTTAGTTTCAGCTTGCTTTGAGCTTAATTTTGCTTCGAAAAAAGTTATACGCGATTTGGTAAGAAATCAAGAATGTTTCGATATTTTCTTGGTTGGTTTTTGTTAGCTTTTCTTGCTTGAATTTGTTTATAAAATTTTTTAAACCATTCAATTCGATAGGAAGTTTATTTAAACAAAAAAATTTCAAGTGTTAAATTATCAAATTTGGCTTGGCTTCCAAGTTATACTAAACATATTGAAGAGCAATCAATTAAAAAAAAAAAATAATATTTAATAACGTAGAGTTTTGAAAAGAAAAAGTTCTAAATTTTTTTTTTAATTTTGAGATTGAAAATTAATAAAAAAAAAATATTCACTAAAACAACTTAATTTTGATAGAAAATGGTTTTGTAATATTTTGTTTTCAATATTAAATCAATTTTTACTTGCGATGTACATATGTTTAGGCACTATATGGCCTGGCCAGGCATGTATTCGTACAAAAAAACGAACTTGAGATTTTGATCAAACTTGTTATTAGAGAAGACGAAAAAAGTTGGTCTCACAATTCTGTCTGTCTGTCGTTGAGCTATAGCCTAAACGGTTGCACCAAATTTCTTTAAACTTAGCACATAGCGTTTTTTTGTCATTTCCCTCAAACGTTTTTTTCATTTTCTTAAAGAACCAAAAATAACGGTACCTGCCATACAATTTTTTAAGCAATTTTATATAATCGAAATTTTCTCAAAAACGGCTCCACAACTTTTCTTAAAAAAAATAGATTTTAGTAAAGGTTATCTTTAGGTGGGAAATCATTTTTCAAAAGAACCATTTCTTTTATATTCGCATTTTCTCCAAAACGGTATGACTGATTTTAATGATTTTTTCCATACAGAAGCTTCCAAAAAATAGAAATGGTATTGTGTACCAAAAAAAAAATTTTTTTTTGGATTTTTAAGAAATTTTCCAAATTTTTTTTTTGAAAATAAAATATTTCGAAAACGACCATCGATTTTTTTGAAACTCGATATTATTTTCTAAAATATTAAAAAAAAAATACTTTTATGCAAAAATAACAGTAGGTATACCTTCTATATAAAAGTTAAAAGATCGTTGAGGCAAATATTTTTTTTTTTCAAAAACGGCTTCGATCTTGATTAAACTTTTTCCGTATGCTAAAATTAGTGCGATCTACTACCAAAACCCAACTAAACGAGATGCGCAGGTCCTATAGGGGTATTGACATCGAACCCCCGTCAGAATCGGAAATCCAGACATCAATAAATCTCCTCAAAAACAACAAGGCAGCTGGACTGGACGGAATACCAGCTGAATTCCTGAAAGCCGATCCCGTAACAGCGGCTAGTATTTTACATCCGTTGATAAAAAACATTTGGGAAAACGAAAGCTATCCCAGGGATTGGAAGGATTGTGTGATTGTTAAGTTGCCAAAGAAAGGTGACTTAAAGAATTGCAACAATTGGCGTGGTATCACCGTTTTGTCCGTTTTCCCAAAACTAATGGCAACAATCATACTCGAGCGAATAAAGGATAGAATCGAGTCTACACTCAAGAGGCATCAAGCTGGCTTCCGCAGTGGTCGATCGTGTGTCGACCATATCAACACCCTGCGTATCGTCCTCGAGCAGTCGATGGAATTTCAATCACCGCTTTACCTCATGTTCGTGGATTTTGAGAAAGCCTTTGATCGAGTTAACCGAGAATGTATATGGAGATCGTTGCTTGGTAGAGGAATTCCACCAAAAATAGTTGCCATTATTAAAGAGTCCTACAACAACGCAAGGTGTTTTGTTTTGCACAATGGGCAGCTATCCGACTCCTTTGTAGTGCAACAGGGTGTGAGACAAGGGGATGTTCTATCGCCAATTCTCTTCCTGCTGGCGATGGACGACGTATTGACGGCCAGTGAAGGTACAGCAGAGCGACAGGGCATTCAATGGAGACCGTTCGAAAGGCTCAGTCATTTAGACTATGCCGATGACATATGTCTACTGGCAAATAACATCAGTGGGCTGAACGGGATGTGCCAAACACTGCAAGTGAAGGGAGAGTCGAGTGGTCTAAGAATAAACAGCAAAAAGACAAAAATAATGCTCACAGGCCGCTCCACACAGCAGCGTATTATTCTACAGGAGACGCCAGTTGAAGTAGTGGAACAGTTCAACTACCTTGGCAGTATTGTCTCTGCAAACGGTGGTACGGATCTGGACGTTAAAAGTAGAATAAATAAAGCTCGTGCTGCCTTCGGTACTCTGTCCCCAATCTGGAAATCAAGTCAAATCTCCTTACGCACTAAGTTGAGATTCTTCGAATCCAATGTCAAATCCGTGCTGTTATATGCTTGTGAAACCTGGAAAGTCACGTCTATCATTTCGAAGAAATTGCAGGCTTTTGTGAATCGCTGTCTTCGCCACATCCTAAAGATTCGCTGGCCACAAATAATATCAAATGAGGAATTGTGGCGCAGGACAAGTCAAGAGCGGCTGGACGTCGACATAAGAAAGCGTAAATGGCGTTGGATTGGTCACACACTGAGGAAACCAAACAATGAAATTGCAAAGCAGTCCTTTGAATGGAATCCTCAGGGTGCACGGCGGGTTGGAAGACCAAGAACAACATGGAAATCAACTGTCTTAGCGGAAGCAGAATCCCAGAGAAAGACGTGGCCACAGCTAAAGTACCTTGCAGCAGACCGTGAAGGATGGAGACGTTTTGTTGACGCCCTATGCCCCAGCCGGGGTTACAGGACACGATGATGATGACTACCAAAAATTACAAAATTTTAAACTCAGTACCTATTAGTATTGAATGTTTTTTTTTTATTTTGAATTATCTCATTATCAGGCGAACGGATTTAGATTAATTTTTTTTATATACAAATTTGAGATAAATTAAAAAAATACTGTTTATCAAAATCTTCAAAAAAGAAATTTTTGAATTTTTAATATATAACTATTTATTAATTTTTTAAAGAATATTTAAAATTTGCATACCAAAATTGAATCGGCAGTTTGAAGAATCAATCAATCATATCCAATCAAGAATTAAAATGACGTTCTTTTTGGGATCGGGTCAAAATTCTGGATTTCAAAATTCTGTATGACCAAAATTGTGTTTGAAATTTTTTTGAAAATGCTGAAAAGTGCGCACTTTTTTACATTATCAAAACGATTTCTCTTTTACAACAGATTTACAGAATAATGAAAAACAGAATTTTGAACAAAAGAATTTTGAAATGCAGAACTTTGAACAAACAGAATTTTGGTCATACAGAATTTTGTACAACAAGAATTTCGAAAAACAGTATTTTGAAATGCAGAATTTTGAAAACAGAATTTTGACTGTACAGCATTTCGACCCCAACCCGTTCTTTTTTTCAGCTCAAACTATCAAAAGAGTTGTTTTAGATAATTTAAATTTTAAATTTAAATTTCATGCTTTAAAAAATTTTCTCTCATAATTTTCATATCCCAGCCTCTTGAGCGACTCCAGTCGTGCATTTTATTTATGTAGCATTCTTACTGTGACTTACTATACCTACGGGAGAAAAATTTAGAGTTTTTTTTGACAGAACACGCTTGACTGATGTCATGTTGCCATTTTTATTCTGTATATTATTTAACAAATCATCGTGGAAAGATTCACACTACAAAAACGCAACATCTCCAAGTTATTTAGCTGTATTCCGAAAATTAGCGTTCTGGAAAAAATTAAAAATACTGTATTCGCAATGAATTTGGTTCAGTGATGAGGCACATGGGTATGTCAATCAACAAAATTACCGATTTGGGCGCTGATTAGTAACCCAAAAAGAGTCTTGAACTACCATTGCACAAAAATGCACTGTTTGGTTTTGATAATTGCTTGGTGGAATCTGGTGGAACAAATCCGACAATGATGCTACCGCATTATGATAATTAACTTTTTGCTATCTGAAATTGAAGACCTTGATGTCGGTGACATTTGATTTCAGCAAGAAGGGCCTATGTAGCATACAGCTTGTAAAATAATGGCTTAATTTAACCAGTTTATATTTCAAAGATCTCCAGAGGGTTCCGTATTCTTAGAACTATAAACACGATTTCTCATAAAAATTTCTCACTTTTGAGGATAAAAACTAAGATTGAAATTTTTTGGATTCGCTTCTCAATTATTTTTTGTCTCATTAAATTACATTCGCACCACGTTTACTCTAGTGAATAATGCGCATCTTCAGAGACGCCGTACAGTGCGCACCGAAGACCCTTTTGCTGCTGTCGAAGAAGACCCGAATGAGTCCATCCGCCATCGCGTCGAAAATTGGGCCTCTCGGCTGGAATTTATTCGAGCCACCCGCGGCGGCCACTTGCCCGAATTCATTTTTAAAACATAATGGCAAACCCTTATCTTTATAATAAAGCTAAATTCTTGGACAACATTAAATATATGCGTTTTATTTCTTCTTGAAAACCACACGTCTAAAAAAAACACCCTTTATATATGTGAGAGATCCTGTTTATATTTTATTCTCTTACTCTGTCAATGAACGGAGGAAAATTACTTAAATATAAACTGACTAATTGAAAACCCATTTTGTTGAGCACCTAATTTCACGTTTCGGAACTTTCAACTTGCCGCCTAGGTAGTGTGATATCACACCTTTGGATATTTTTCATATTGATTTTATTGTTATGAAATTCAATTATGTACATATATTTATTTGTCTAAGTTGAAATATTTTGTGGGTGCAAAACAACCAAATTTTCACCCACAAAAAAATGTTAGGTATCGTTATGTGAAATCAAAAGTTTTTGCCGATATTCCAGCTACAATATACGACTAGGAAGCAAATATTTCTCGCGTAAATGGACAGATACCAGTTGCAAAACTGGAAAGAGTGATCCAAAATTGGACTTTCTGAATAGACCATATACGGTGTATAGTTGCGGCTAACATGAAATGAAACAGTTTAAACAATGAAACTATCTTCAAAAGGTAAATGTCAGAGATTGTTCTTTCAGAACATAATTAATATTCCATTTTGTGTTTTATTTAAAATTGTAAAAAAAAAACTTCTAAATGAATCACCCGTTATAGCTTGAACTTCTGACATGGTATCAAATAATATATTCAAATGTGATATACCCGCAGGTAATATAACTTCTGCCTATATTACTTACCTCTGTATCCAATGTACTTTTAATTGCTCTTTTATGTCGCCCATTATGTAATTCCGGTTTAATTACCGCATGATTTGAGAATTCATGCACCGATTGAAAAAAATCATGTGCACTGTTATGACCTGAAACGAAAAAAAAGAAGAAACATTATTAACACCACAGTTCTATAGATAAAAAGCTGAAAGATATATGTACTTTAAAGATTAATTAAAGTTAACTCAATCTAAAAATAACTACAATCAATTGCCACCAAAGTGTTTGGTCTCAAAATAAATAATTATTGAATACCTACCTATACACCATATTGTCTCTTATATAAGTGACATAATTAATGACATAAAGGGAGCTTATAAGTAACGCAGTCATTGTACAAACATATTTCTTGTTGTTCTTTTCTAAAATGACATCGAACCAAAACCGTTAATCGCATAAGTAGAATTTTTTTTCTTCGAGCTGTCACATGTTACGGCCATATTTGTCATGGATTATTAAGTCTGAATTACGATGGTTTTTAAAATTATCTGGATTTCTTTTTTTTTTTTGATGATGACATGTCATCTTGGATTTAAGAAGAATGTACGTATCATTGATGTGACAGTTTATATAAATGTCAGATGAAAATTTTAAAACCTAAAAGGGATAATCAAGTAGAATGCATATATGAAATGTCGAAGTGATTTTCACATTGGAAGAAAGTGAAGAGTTAAAAAGATTTTTGTAAATAATTATTGTCAGAAGCTATCAAAAGACAACCAGACAAAAAGATTAAGTAGGATTATTTCTGAGACAGATTTGGTTCTTTGTTTGAGAAATGCATATTTGGTGACACACATACACATTTTGACAGCTGTGGTGGATTTACATAAGTCATTTTGGTATTACAAATAAACTGTTTATTTTTAAGCGTTTTTTTCCAAAAAATTGTTATTTTATATTTTTAAATTGAAAATTAAATTTTTATTTATGTATGTATATACATCCCCACAAAACTGAACTTGTCCCCTTTACAAGGAAATATAAAATTCCAAATATATACCCTCCATCAATAAATGGCATCCTACTCAACTTTTCAGATGAAGCTAAATATCTAGGTCTGATTTTAGACAAAAAGTTGAGCTGGAAACCAAATATACAAGAAAGAGTCAGAAAAGCCGCAGTGGCGCTTTTCTCCTGTAAAAAAGCTATTGGAACCAAATGGGGCTTGTCCCCACATATCACCCACTGGCTATACACAGCGGTCATCAAACCGATACTCACCTATGGGGTGGCAGCATGGTGGACTGCTTTAGATAAGGTAACTTATCGAGATAAGCTAAGCAAAGTGCAGAGATCAGCTTGCATGTGTATAAGCGGAGCTCTCCATTCGACACCTTCCGCTACTTTAGACATACTGCTTAACATTTCACACCTCGATATATACACTAAAAAAGTGGCAGCGAGCACAGCTATTCGTCTCAGAGCCATCTCTCAATGGTCCAATAACTCTATTGGCCATACCATTATTCTGAACAAATTCGAATCAATCCCTAAACACTCCGACTACACCATCCATCAATCCTTCAGCCGGTTTTTGGCCAAAATTTCCTAGTCACAATTCCAACAAGATCCACTTGGGATGATGAGGAATTTTTGAGAGATGAAGCAATTCATTTCTACACGGATGGCTCAAAAACTGAAGAGGGGGTTGGTGGTGGCGTGTACTCAGAACGACTAAACATTTGTCTCTCCTTCCGTCTCCCTGATCATTGTAGCGTGTTCCAAGCTAAAATCCTGGCGATAAAAGAAGTTTTATCTTGGCTCAAAGAAAACGTAATATCTACATTAAATATCCGTATCATCTCAGATAGCCAAGCTGCCCTTAAATCATTAGGCGCCGCCGTTTCTACAAACTCCGAAACTGCCCGAAACTGTCCATCATCTCTAATGGAGATGGCGGAACAATTCAACATTCACCTTTTCTGGGTGCCGGGACACAGAGATATTCCAGGAAACTGCAGAGCCGATGAACTCGCCAGGATGGGAACTATTACACCAATATTGCCTAACAAAGTGAATATTGGAATACCAATTGCTAGTTGTAAACTTATGCTTAAGCATGATTCCATGATGATGACAAACAGCAGATGGACAGGTATCACTACTTGTCTGGCGACGAAACAGATCTGGCCAACACTGGATCCGAAGCGTTCGAAATGTTTGTTATCTCTAAGTAGATTGCATATTAGCTCCACAATTGGTGTCATTACTGAAAACTGCCTCATAGGCAAACACGCCAATAGACTCGGCGTTTTCTCAAATGATTTCTGCAGAAGCTGCATGGACGAAGAGGAGGAAGAAACTATCCCATACCTTCTTTGCTCATGTCCTGCTCTTTTTCAAAGACGTATAATACACTTAGGAAGTTTTTTCTTTGACGATCCAAGTGATTCAAATAAAATCGACCTTCACAGTCTCCATCGCTTCATTAAAAGCTCCAATTGGTTTAATTAGCAAGGATCACCTCACAGTCTTTATGTGGTATCACAATGGGCCTATTCTGGCCTAAGTGTGTCAGCAGTTTTTCTGGCAGCCACCTTAACCTAACCTAACATATGTACATAGTCTTCAATGAATTTTCTTTCTCTTAAATTTTCATTTATTTGAATTATTTGGATGTGGGACACAAAAAAGGAAAATTTACTACTGAAACTGAAATATACACCCCGATTACAGAATACGACGAATGAACGGCGGAGGGAATCAGACTCAATTTTGACATTTTTTCTATGAGCCAAATGCCAAAATTGAGTCAGATTCCCTCCGCAGCTCATTCGTCGGATTCTGTAATCGGCGTGATAAATGTCATGTAAATGGTGATTTTTCGAATGAAAAAACCTACGTTAAAGTGCTTCGTGTACTAAATAAGCACACAACTTCTCCATCTATTATAATAGTCTCCCTTAATATTAAGGTCATTCATTTGTACATCACAATCTTTATTTAGCTATAAATGGCTAAACAAAATAACCCTTAGACTGTAAAATTCATTCTTTTCAATTTTTGTCTTCTGTTTTATAATAAATGTTGATATTATCATTGACATGTCAAAAACCCATTATAATATTTAATTTTCCGGGAACCCTTTCAATGCTGCAATCCTGTATAATCTCAGATGTGTCCAATAATTTATATAGAAAACATAAATGTTTACATTAGTTGGCGCCGAAGTTGCATTGATGATGGTTTCCTACCATATGTCGTTTGTTTGGATTCGTATAAATACTTGATTTTATTTTTTTTTTTTGTTTTTGTTTAAGAAAATTTATCATAGAAATAACATTTGAATAAAAAATCTTAATGTTTATAGAGATAATTACCTACATAAATGTTTGGATGGAAGAGAGGAAAAAAATGTCATAACCCTATAACAATTCCAGAGGTTGAGTTTAAAGATGATTAAGTCATTATATACCAACGAATGATGTTTGTATAGTGATGGCTAAAAGGGGAATTGAAAATTCAGGCCATATTTTGTCATGATGATATGGAATGAGACATGGGCTTGCGTAGATGCCTGATAAGCTTTTTTACCGACAGCCCAGTCTAAATGTACATTTTTTAAATGACAAACATTAAAGAGGGTTTTTGCTTTGTCATATTCTATTAGGGGTTAGGGGTTCATACTTTATAGATAATACTGGATTGGCGTTGGGCGCCATCTGAATTTTTGGAAAATTGATTTTTTTTTTAATAACTTCAGCTTAAGACTAAAAGTGAATCAAAGGGCACAGGAGTCTCCAACCAAGTTTGGGGCACTACAACCTTTTTACAGAAACGGACTTGGGTGATTTCGACCCACTCCTAATTTCAGTACCAATAAAGTCATTTTATGGAGCACTTCCGATTGTTGTAGAACGATGAAAATTGGTAGAGTAGTAGGTAGGGTTCGAAGTACACACAAATATAAAAGTTAAAAATGTAGAGTTTAGAGAATTGGTAGAGAGATAGGACTTGAAAGGCATATAAAAAGAAAAAGAAAAAAATTGAGATTTTCTGCTAAGTGGGCGTGGCATCCACAGAAATTTGTATGAAACACCTCACTGAATGCTTTAAACGAATTTTCAACGAAGGAGTGGTCCATGAAAACTTTAGGAAAAGTATTATCTTTCCAATTTTTAAGAAATGGAATGTAAAAGACGCCAGCAATGTCACGGTAAAATGTACCGCGACAAAAATCACTCTTGATCGTCCACATCCTCGTTCCTTTCCATTTCTTCTTTTCCCTACAGGTGCTTGTTGCAATATACTGAGAGAGCAATGGTTCACCAGCCTCACTCTCTCAGTACCTTGAAGAAGCTAAAATCGATGTTGTGAATTTGGACACGAGAAGTAGATGAGTGATCCACTATATCATATCTGACAATCAGTCGGACAGTTTGATCCTAGTCACGGGCGACAGTTGGTCCCCGAAGATAAACATTATATTTACAGACGGGTCTGCTCAATCAATACCATTGCATCAAATACGTAGGTGACAGTTGGTCCCTGAAACCGAAGTTACTCGTTGCGATAATGGCTGCTTGCCCAACAAAACATTACTCATTTTTCTTGTACAAGTTGGAACGTTAACTGATCGTTCTCATTCCCCAAAAATCTGCACAAAAAGCCAACGAGTTAAGTTAAATTCGCGTATAAGAACTGCCAAGCTCCCTCCGAAATATAACAAAGGGGTAATTAATTTTTCACCAAGGTCTTCATCATCATCAAGTCCTGTAACCCCGGTTGGGGCATAGGGCGCCAACTAATCGTTTCCATCCTTCTCGGTCTGCAGATAGATATTTTAACTGTGGCCACGTCTTTCTCTGGGAGTCTGCTTCTGCTAGAACTGTTGATTTCCATGTTGTTCTTGGTCTTCCAACCCGCCGTGCACCCTGAGGATTCCATTCAAATGACTGTTTTGCAATTTCATCGTTTGGTTTCCTCAGTGTGTGACCAATCCATTGCCATTTACGCTTTCTTATGTCAACGTCCAGCCGCTCCTGGCTTGTCCTGCGCCACAATTCCTCGTTTGATATAATCTGTGGCCAGCGAATTTTTAGAATATGGCGTAGACAACGGTTCACAAAAGCCTGCAATTTCTTTGAGATGGTAGTCGTGACTTTCCAGGTTTCGCAAGCATATAATAGCACGGATTTGACATTGGATTCGAAGAATCTCAACTTTGTGCGCAAGGAGATTTGACATGATTTCCAAATTTGGGAGAGAGAACCGAAGGCTGCGCGAGCTTTATTTATTCTACTTTGAACGTCCAGATCAGTACCACCATTTGCTGAAACAATACTTCCAAGGTAGTTAAATTGTTCAACCTCTTCAACTGGCGTCTCCTGTATTAAAATACGCTGATGTGTGGAGCGGCCTGTGAGCATTATTTTTGTCTTTTTGCTATTTATTTTCAGACCACTCGCCTCTCCTTTTACCTTCAGAGCTTGACACATCCCGTTCAGCCCGCTGATGTTATTTGCCAAGAGACATATATCATCGGCATAGTCTAAGTGGCTAAGCCTTTCAAACGGTCTCCATTGAATGCCCTGCCTCTCTGATGTTCCAACGCTGGCCGTCAAGACATCGTCAATCGCCAGTAGAAAGAGAATTGGCGATAGAACATCTCCCTGTCTCACACCCTGCCGCACTTCGAAAGAGTCGGATAGCTGCCCATTGTGTAAAACAAAGCATCTTGCGTTGTTATAGGACTCTCTTATAATGGCAACAATTTTTGGGGGAATTCCTCTACCAAGAAGTGATCTCCATATACATTCACGGTTGACTCGGTCAAAGGCCTTCTCAAAATCCACAAACATGAGGTAAAGCGGTGATTGAAACTCCGCAGACTGCTCAAGAACGATACGCAGAGTGTTGATATGGTCGACACAAGACCGCCCACTGCGGAAACCAGCTTGATGCCTCTTGAGTGTAGACTCGATTCTAACCTTTATCCGCTCCAGAATGATGGTTGCCATTAATTTTGGAAAAACGGACAAAACTGTAATACCTCGCCAATTGTTGCAATTCTTAAGATCACCTTTCTTTGGCAACTTAACAATTACACCATCCTTCCAGTCGCTGGGATAGATTTCATTTTCCCACACAGCTTGTATCAACGGGTGTAGAATTCTAGCCGTTCTGGCAGGGTCAGCTTTCAGGAACTCGGCTGGTATACCATCAAGTCCAGCTGCTTTGTTGTTTTTGAGAAGATTTATCGAAGATTGAATTTCCAGTACTGTAGGGGGCTCGATGTCAATACCCCTATATGATCTACGCATCTCGTTAAGCTGGGGCACTTCAGCACTCTGCTCGACAGAATCCTCATTAAGCAAGGCACAAAAGTGCTCTTTCCACCTGCGCAGCTGATCCTCGATTGATACCAAAAGTGTACCATCCACATCCATTACAGGATGATTGGTGTTGGTTTTCTTCCCGACAACTTCCTTGGATATTTGGTACAATTCCCTCATGTCTCCTCTTCTTGCAGCGTTTTCCGCATTTTCTGCGAGACCGTCTAACCTCACCCTCTTGTCTCGTCTCACACAGCGATAGACCATCTTATGTGCTAAGCGATACTCTCTTCGCAATTCAGCCTTTCGTTGAGCATCTGCTTCGGCATTTATTTGCATCTTCAACGATTTGCGAAGCTCGATTTTATCCCAGGTGTCTTGGGATATCCAAGAGTCTCTAACTCTCGACTGCTTGGGTACAGTTTCGGATCCAGCATCCATAAAAACACTTTTCATATCACCCCACATCTCATCAATTGTTGAATGTTGTATTCCGTTTAATGACGAAGCTCTGTCGTTAAGGTTGGTGACATAGTTACGACATATGTTGGGATCACTTAAAGCATTTGTATTGAACTTCGAATTCCTTGCTGCACCCTGTGATTGACGTTGTACAGCTGCCGTTCGTAGCTTGAGACTCATGAGAACCAAATGATGGTCGCTTCCAATGTCGGCATTTCTTATGCTCCGAACATCGCACATTGACTTCCTCCATCGCTGCTGAATCATGATGTGGTCAATTTGGTTTTCAGTTTGACCATCCGGATGTACCCAGGTGATTTTGTTGCAAGTCTTATGTTTAAACACAGTTCCACCCAGTACAAGACGATTAGCGTTACAAAAATCGACCAGCAAATCGCCATTTTCATTTCGTGACCCCAAGCCATTTTTCCCCATGACGCGTTCCAGACCGTAGTTGTCTGATCCGACTTGGGCATTGAGATCTCCCATGACAATTATGATGTCGGCTCTTGGAACACCACTGTAAACTGAGTTAAGATGAGTGTAGAAAGCGGTTTTGTCTTCCTCGGTCGCTTCATTTGTGGGGGCGTAGCACTGAATTATTGTGACGTTGCGAATTTTTGAACGGAACCTTGCTGTCATTATTCTTGCAGAAATGGGCGCCCAGGATATAAGACTACGCCTTGCTTCTTCGTTCAACATAATTCCGACACCATGCAGCCTTTGGCCACCCTCTCTTTCATCCTCCCCGGAATACAGCATTCTCGTTTGCCCAGAGTCAGCTCTGTATTCGGCTCTTCCTCTCCACCTAGTTTCACTGATGCCCAGGATACTGATCTTAAGGTGAAGCATTTCACGCTCAACCTGCTCGTATCTACCTTCGCCGTACAAGGATCGAACGTTCCATGCTCCGATTTTCGTACGTATGCGGTAGCCAAAAGTATCATTTGCTCTTCTTAAAAGACTTCTTCTATTTGTTAACGATTCATTTATTGTTATGGCGTCTTGATTGACGCTGGTACACGAAAGATGCCGCACCCCCAAATCCGATGTGCGGTTTACAGCCAAGGTCTTACAATAGTTGTTTCATTAAGTTCTGAGGGGAAACATGCACGCGTTGAATTAGGTTTCCTTTTTGATTGTCTGAATTTTTCTTTTCTAAGAATTTAGTTGGGGATAACAGGTGGCTGAATGCACTCATCGAATTATCGCCCACTGGAAGGCATGCCAGAGTCCGGCGAGTTCTATGATGACTTTGCATAAATCTGGGGTTGCGAGTATGAAAGGCGGACGGGTTTGCAACTGCGTTAGCTCACTCACGCCAATATGCTGAGTGTTGCTGAGTGATGACGCGACCGAAACCCACGTCACTCTTTGACCGAAAGCACTGGAGCATTGTTAAAAATAAGAGGCCGTCCAGGATGGTGAAAGCCTGGAGGGTCACTTCTTACCCGTCTTTTAGTTCGAGCAGAAGATTTTTGAAAAAGCGAGGGAGAAGAGACAAATTAAGAGAAATAAAAAGGAAATTTAATTACGATTTCGGCGAATTTTAGTTGCAAAAAAAAAATAAAGAAAGATTGGCGAAAATTGTAGAAAACTACTGTTGAAAATTGGAGGAGGAAATTTGGTAAATTTAACTCGGGATTGGCAGTGGGAATCAGAAAAAAAGCTAAGTGTAGTGGTCTTATTGGATTTGATAAATGTGTGGTAAATTTGATCATATTTTCTTAAGCGTTTGTTAGAAGAGTTGTAAAAACTCAAAATTTTTAAATCGTTGCCCTTTTGTTCCGTGAAATTTCCGATAAAGCGGATCTGGTGACCCGTTTCAAAAAAAATTTTTTTATTCTTTCGGTATCAAGCGTAAGCGGTTCAACTTATAAATCATTGATTCTTTGTTCTCTTATTCTAAAAGGTCTTGGGTTTTACTCCTTCTCGTAAGGTTTCCCAAGCACTTTCATTTTATTAAAACATTAATTCAAAAATATAAATATCTTCTTTTTCGTTTTTTGTTTTAAAATTGCTTTCACCGTCACCGGTTTCACTTCAGAAGGAAAAAATGCTGGCGCCTTTTTATTTTACTTTTCAGGTACTACGCCCCTGTGGCAATCAAAATCGTTGATTTCGTATCAACATTAATTGAAAACTAATTAATCGTTTATTAAATTAATTGGTGAAACCCTCCTCTTAATTTGAGCTATACGTGGTGGTAGCATCCCAAGTAGCATCGTTAGTTTAAATTCAATTAAATATTATTAATTTATTCGGTTTCGGTTCGGTTCGGAAAAAGTGTAACAGCAACTACGGGGGGTAATCTTTTTTAAACACATCAGTAATGAAAATTTTCTCTGAAATACTCCTCAATCGTTTAACGAATTGGGTTACAGATAACAGGTTCCTCAGTGAATTCCAAGCAGGCTTTCGCTAAGAGTATTCGTCCGTGGATAATATTTTAACACAAACAAGCATAGCAAAGACATATTTAGACAATGGAAAGAAATATAAGGCTTTTTTCTTGGATTTTAAGGCTGCTTTCGACTCCATAGATAGGTATGCTCTCTTCCTCAAACCTAGCAATTTCGGAGTGTCAACAAAGTTTTTGAAAGTAAGACAAAGTATGTATGAAGAAAACCAAGCTGCAGTTTCGGATGGCAAAGAATTATCTCACTGTGGTTTCATACCGGAATGGGCGTGAAGCAAGGATGCTTACTGAGAAAAATGGACGTGGGAAGGCGAGGAACTGGAAAAGGTAAGAGAATAATAGTATGTGGGAGTAAATTTGACTCCCAAACTCTCCCTTGAAAAACACTTACGTGCCAAAATCCAGGATACTTAAATGGCAACCAACTGCAACTGGAAAGGACTCCTTGGCAAAAAAAAACGCCGTATAAATTGTTTGAAGCAGTGGAAAGAGCCATAATGTGTTATGCAGCACAGGTCTGGAGAGTTTTCCAGCATGATGATGTAGGTAACCTGCTTGGATATTTTTTAAAGAACATTTTTCGGCTGCCAGATAACACTCCAACGCACATGCTTCATCTGGAAACTGGACTTCCTCCTCTCTACTTTTACACTCTTAAACGACATTTCAGCTCTGAAAGGTTATGGAATACCACCCACAAAGGCTTCCTAAATTTGTTGCCTACCATTTAATACAATCAATTCCTTGGAGTGTGGTCAAGATTAAGCATGGAACACAACGTGCAACTCATCAGCGAAAATTACGAAACATGGACAAAATCGTAAGATCCCTATGGAATACCATCAAGCTTCTTCATGAACGAACAAGGCAAAGTGAATCGAGAAACCTTTATCGAACGCTGGATCACAATCTAACAAATATTTATTTTAACAACCACAACAGATATCTCCATAATCTTCATAGCGAGAGGAGAGTTCCTATACTCAAAAAAACGCACCTTTCGAAGTGACCAAGTTATTGAATGCTCACTGTGAAGCTTGCATGCAACAGAGGATGTGATAAAATTTATTGGAACCTATTCCGTTCTCAATCAGTTTGATGCACCCACTGTGGGGTAAAATCCGCCTAGCTACTGAAAACCTACAAATTATATTAAATAGAAATAGCTGGCCAAATATATGTAGCTATAACTAGTGCCTTAGACGGAATTTAATAATAACATAATAAAGTGCGTTTCATTAACAAACGCTCTAAAAACATACTACAATGAAAATTTTAAATCTATGTCCTTAGGATTACCTAAAAGAACTTAGCCACTTGGATAGAAATTGAAACGAAAAATCCTGAATAGTCAAATTTTTATTTACAATTTTTTTCCTACAGCAAAAGTACATTTCTTAACTAGGTAAACAGGCCTATGATTATTTTCCCAACCTTTTATAGATTAATTTCTTGCTTGCCTTTTCATCAACTAACATGATTTTATCAACAAGGACAAAATATTGACATGTTTTATGTTGTGTTGATGAATACACACCATAAGCATGTTTAAACTAGGAAACTCTTAACAAATAAACACGAAAAACCACTTCAGACTATTTACATAAACAAAGATATAATAATATAATTTTTTAAGACCTTTTGTCTACAAAGTGAATCCAATTGCATCGCTCGAGTGACGTGGTGAAGAAATACATGTGTCACATACATATAACATGTCACGATATCGTGGTTAAATTAAAAAAAAGCCGCATAAGATAATGACAAAAGAGGTACCTACACGTATAATTTAAGAAATAGAAAGTATTTTCAAAACACTTGAGTTTCTACTTGTTCTATGGCTATGGTGACCATCAGTACTGTTTTATTTATATTCTAGAATTTGTTTTTAAATTTTGTGTGCTTCTTAAAAAAAAATGCGTTTTTAATTTATATATTTCTTAAGTAGCATTTCTGATGTGTACCAATATTCAATCAATATGAGGAGTTTTTGCCCGTGAAAGTCGTTTCTAACAACAAATTCTTTCCTGTTAGAATTAAAAATCATTAAAATTTGAATATAATGCAATGATCTTTGATTTCTATCATTTTAGATCAAGAAGGCTGAAGCTTTGACAGATGATACAAATTATTTTGTATCTGACTTTTAGTGGAAATATAGTATTAGAGCACTTACACATATTATCGCTTACAAATATGAGCGCAAACATATCTTATCAGTGTCAGTACATGCATGAATGGCTTAGTTTCTTATTTTGATGCCTCATTTCACACAACTCAGAATCTTGATCTTCAAGCAATCAAATCGAATCAAGTGCATCGAAAGTGTCTGCTTTGTTCATTGCCACCATCCACCCACCAGCATTTCCCATTATCTTATTTTAAAAATCCGATATGACGCGAAATAAGGCCCAACAAAATAAGAAAAACTCTCAGATTAAAAATAATAAAAAAAAATAAAGCAATAAGGCCAAATGATTTTCTTCCAAAATTTAAATTGATAATAGCCAACTGTAATAAAATGAATAGTTACTAGGCACACCTAAAATCGATCTTATGTCTAAAGACCACTGAAAATAAAAAATTCTTTAATAACGTTTTTTTTATTGGATTTCAAATCCTTGGCCTATTTTAAAGAAAAATATATATGTATGTATGTTATTTGTGGAGCTAAATCTTTGCATTAATACCATTTTCCATTCACCTTCTTATGAAAATTTTTAAGGGGCCACAAAAAATCCAATTTATGACTTCCTTAACGCCCTATACCATCGCTTATCAAAAAGAGTGTTAAATTTTTTCAGTTTTAGTAGGTATTGCTTCTCTACAATTTTAAATACATTATCTACAACTTTTCTAAAGAATAAATCCCTCATTTACAACAACTTTCGACGATTCGGTGACCTATTTTAGAAAGTCGGCGTGTCAGTAGGCGGAAATTTTCTCTGATGATGTCTTATGATATACCTACTTTATCATTCCTGAAAATTTCATCTTAATCGGTTATCCGTTTCAATTTTTATTTTATTTTGCCAAAAAAGGAATATTTTGTCAAAACACCTCCAAAAGTGGGCGTGGAAAAAATTTTGTACGGAAAAGTTACTATAAATGACATTATCTACAACTTTTCTAAAGAACACACCCCTCATTTATATCAAATTTTGACGATTTAGTGACCTGTTTTAAAAAGTGGGTGTGTCAGTGGGCGGAAATTTTCTCTGATGATGTCTTATGATATCATTTATCATTTCTGAAAATTTCATCTTAATCGGGTAGCTCCTTCAGATTTTATAGATTTAAGACCGCATCTCCATACATCTAACGTTTGTTAAATCTTTGGCGACAATAATCATTTTCCACGACAAATTTTTATAAATATCGAAATTTGGTTCGAAGACGATGAATGTAGAGATACTATCCTTCATGATTTAGATCAGAACATGGTCCAAAATTTCAAATTTCAGACAAACACTGTCCAAGACAGAAGTAAGTAAAATCTAGTTGATCGAATTTGAAAGAAATTTGACAATTTTGACAGTTGAAAACTGCCAATCAAATTTAATCTTAAAATAATAATCCAGTTGACGCTACAGCTTTTTGCAAAGTTAAGTTTTGGCCATTCTTATGGCAATTATCCGATTTTTTTTTTATCTCCGGTTGTTTGCATCATTTTGTGAGCAACTTGGTTTTTTTAAGAAAAGTCGTGATTTCATTCGTCAAATTAGCAATTTGCGAATTTTATATTAATATTTATGGCATGATACAGCACAAGTTGAGCACAAAACAGCAATTTTTTTTTCGAAAGTCGAAAATGTCGGTGGTAACTTCACGCAAAAAAAAATGGGTACCTACACTCTAAAAACCATACCCTTAGAACGACCACAGTTCGCCACCGGCATTGCACCTTAAGTGGCCCCTTTCACTCTGTCTCCCCGCTCACCCAACTCCTTTGTCTGCTTAGGGTATGTAAAACCACCAGGCAGGGGTCTGTCAACAGTTTTCATAGGGAACTACTCTACAACTACTCCGACATTTTGTAGTTAAAAAAAAATATGTAGCTAATGCCAAATTTTTCTTATCAAATTTTTCTTATTTCGGCGCTTGAAGTGAAATAAAGCCAAATCGAAAGTTCGGCGTTGTTTCCACATTGAACAAAAAGTTAAATTTTAAATATTTGGCATTATTTTGTTCACGTTACTGCGCTGCGCTGTTGAGCAAGTAAAAACACTACTCTTATTAAGAGTCAAGTCAAGAATTTTTACCAAACATGTTGCAAAATCAATGAGTAATCCTCAACATACTCGCGTAAACTATTTGATAGGTACCCGTGATATATTTGTATACAATATATAAATTTGTACAGAGGTACTTTATGGTGTCCATAATTTCAAGAGAGGTGACGTGGATATTCAGCGAGAATATTGTATTTCATCAAAATACAATTCACATTCACCACAGGCATGTGACGTCACAGGAAAATCAAAACAGTCATCATTTTTCATTCATTCTTACTCAGTATTTACCGGAAAAATAACTAGTGGACCTGCTCGAACGAGAAAAAGGACCCTTTCGACCATTCTCAACGTCATACGGCATTTTAGTTACCTAATCAATTATACTCCGACCTCAGACGAGTTAAGTCGTTTCGGTTATTTAGCTTTGGCTTCCCCGGAGCTTCTCCCCACCAGTGAAAATGGGTTTCGTTTGAAAGACCATTTTAGGCAGGAGAGACTGTCCAGTATTTCTAATTAAAGCTTACCCCTCCAACGGTAAGGGGCCTTAATTCGAAGATAAACGTCCTGATTTCCACCAGGTGCTTCGGTACCTGCTAGTCTACTAGAGCAAAAGCCTGGCGTGTCTATTCCAAGGGCTTCGTACTTGATGAATAGTGCCACCAAGGGCGTTTTACTTGCCGATTAGTGCCACCAATGGCGTTGTCCTTGCTGAATAGTGCAACCAAGGGGGTTGTACTTGCCAATTAGTGCCACCAAGGGCGTTGTACTTGCTGAATAGTGCCACAAAGGGCTTTGTACTTGCTGGTTAGTGCCACCGAGGGAGTTGTACTTGCTGAATAGGGCCACCGAGGGCGTTGTACTTGCTGATTAGTGCCAACAAGGGCGTTGTACTTGCTGAAGAGTGCCAACAAGGGCGTTGTACTTGCTGAATAGGGCCACCAAGGGCGTTGTACTTGCTGAATAGGGCCACCTGGGGCGTAGATCCTGCTGACTTGTGCCACCAGGGGCGTTGTACCGGCTGATTAGTGCATATTACTAAAAACCGTTCCAGACGTAATATCAAATACAAAAAGCTAGTTTCCCGATACAAAAACACCCAAGACTTGAAAGCAGAACGACCAACGCGAATACACTACTCATAACCATTAGTGCCAATCAGAATAATATACATACCTACTCGTTATTATTTCCTTAATCGGTCTGAAATTTTAATTTAAAGAAACAAATTCCAATAACATCAAGGATGAAAAATCCTTCAACCATGTGCGATGTTATATCTCATATTATTCATGACATGTAGGTACATATATACACAAGCCTCCATCACTTGATTCTGTTAACAAAAGAAAATCCGTAAAATCAATAAATTTCTATTTTCGTTGTTGTGTTTTCAAATCAAAGGTCATGGTCTTTATTTGCACTTCCTTTTCATACATAATTGCTTAACAAATACAAAAAAATAAAAGAGACACGTGTTTTCATTTCTTTTTTTTTTACGCACACACTGGTCAAACGAATTTGTTCTTAAAATTTTAAACTTCTAGCTAAGAGAAGTAAAAAAGGTAGCATTCTTCAACGCGCAATATATGTCTTATCTACTAGAAACTAGATTAATAAAATAAGTTGGGTTCGAACCGAAGCCTGAAAAGGCGATCAAGGGAACATCGTGGTGGAACCGTAGTCGGTGCTGAGTATATGGAAAAATCATTTCTGCAATTTGTATAACGTCAACGATGACGAACCAAATTCCACTACCATACAGATTCCACCATTCAATCTAGACGGCAGAGTAGGCCAACAATTCCATCCACCCGATCTCGACGAAATGAAGATAGCTATACCAAAACTTAAGTCCAATAAAACTCCTGGAGCTGATGGCCTTACGGCCGAGCTGTTCAAAGCCGCCGGCGATGAATTGGCTGGGAATATGCGACAGCAAAATATGGTTGGAGGACAGCATCTCCGATGAATGGAACTTCAGCATAGCCCGATCCTGAAGAAAGGTGACCCTCTTGGCTACACCAACTACAGAGGCATCAGTATCCTTAACATCGCATACAAGATCTTCTTTGCCGTACTTTGTGAACGACTGAAGTCATTCTTCAACAGCGTGATAGGTTGATATAAGAGTGGCCTTAGGCCAAAAGAGTCCACAATCGATCAAATATTCACACTACGGCGTATCTTGGACAAAACCCAGGAGTTTCAAATCGATACCCACCACCTTTTCATCGATTTCAAGGTCGCGTATGACAGCATCTATGGAGACGAGCTATATAGAGCAATGTCTTTTTGGGCATCCCTCCTAAGCTCGTCCGGTTGTGCAGGATGCCGTTGGAGAATGCACGCTGCTCCATTAAGGTCGGCAAAGACTTCACCGATAGCGTTGATGTCAAAAAAGATTTTAGGCAAGGCGACGCGACGCGCCGTCATGGAACTTATTCAAAATTGTTCTTGAAAGAATAGTGCAAAACTCTCACGTCAACACTATAGACACAATCTTTCAAGAGTCCGTCGAATTACTCGCTTACACTGACGATATTGACATAATTGGACGAACAAAGCGAGATGTCAGTGGTGCTTCCGTCAGTATTTATTAGAAGCCAAGCAGATGGGGTAAACGGTGAATGAAAGCAAAACGAAATATATGCTGTCAAGTAGTAAGGACACCCAACATCGACGTCTCGGACAGAAAAAGTCACTATAGACAGCTGTAATGTTCAGGTGGTTAGAGACTTTGTCTACCTAGGATCCTAGTATAAACACATCGAACTATACCAGTGCTGAGATCAAACGAAGAATAACTCATGCCAATCGCTGTTTCTTTGGGCAAAGAAGGCAATTGAGAGCAAAACCCTCTCTCAAGCAACTAAACTGTTCCTGTATAAGACACTTATTATAGTATGGTGCAGAGGCATGGACACTGTTAACGGTGGATGAGAACGCGTAAGCCTGTTTGGAGAGGAAGATTCTCCGGGTAATTTTTGGTCCCATCTGCATGAATACGGATAGGGATTGGATAAGAAAATACAACAACGAACTGTACGGGCTGTACAGCGACATCGACCTAGTCACAAAAGTGAAAAGCCAACGACTAAGGTGGCCTGGTAACCTAGAGCGAATGAATATCAATGCTTCGGCCCGGAACGACTTTGAATCCAAACCCGTGGGACGGCCCAGTAGAGGTGGACAGAGTAACAGGTAGCGCACGCAAGTGGAAGAGGACCTCAACCAACTTGGCGTGCGAAACTGAAGACAGCTAGGTAGAAACCGAACCGGCTGGAAGAACCTTATTGGTTAAGGCCCTGGTCCACCCCGGACTGTAGCGCTAACTAAGTAAGTAAGTAAATAAGTAAGTAAGTAAGTAAGTTAGTAAGTAAGTAAGTAAGTAATTAAGTAAGTAAGTAGGTAAGTAAGTAAGTAAGTTAGTAAGTAAGTAAGTAAGTAAGTAAGTAAGTAATTAAGTAAGTAAGTAAGTAAGTAAGTAAGTAAGTAAGTAAGTAAGTAAGCAAATAAGTAAGTTAGTAAGTAAGTAAGTAAGTTAGTATGTGGCCTTTCAGGTGCAAATATTGCATAAATGAGAGTCACAAGAATTACTTGTTTTCTTTTACGAATCCATAAATTGCTTTTACAGTAGAACTATACCTATCATAAGTTCAAAACAGTCTCCTAGACATCCGTATGAACTTCTGGCCTTGCCAATGCATCAGCCAAGTGATTTCTTCCCTCAGTGAAAATTCTAAAAAGAAAATACGAAAACAAAAATCTCACACAAAATCCATACTTAATGCAGAAAGTATAGGCACTATACCCAACTATGTATGCACACACAAACGAACCAAAGAAACCAAAAAATCTTGAATTAATTATAATTACACACAAAAACGAAGAATTTGTTTAGCAAAATAGTTGTTGTTATTTTGTTCCCTTGGGAGTAAGTGGCGGTGAAAGATATTTATACAAATCCATGTACGCACGAATCCCAGATGCAGATCGTATAACTATACTATACATAGCTGCTGACTCCTCTCGAAAAAGACCTAAAGCTCCAAATGTTTATTTTTATAACAAGGATTTGCAGAATTTCTTATCCCAGCGATGCACTCGTTATTGTACGCATTCATCTTATACTATACGACGAGTACACCCCGCATCATTTGAACTAGGTCTTTTGCAGAAAATATAGATTAAAAATATTTTAAATCCAAATTAAAATTAAAATTATTTCCTCGACACGGAATCTTTAAATGCAGTTTTAAGTAATCAGTGACATGTGCAAGAAACGATACATGGGTTACCTAATAACCGTTTTGTTTGTACCTTATAAGAAAAGTCGCATTGTCAGTTTTCTTGTCAGCAATGAAGACAAATCAACAAGTTCACTAGGTACCTAAGCAAGATTCAACACTTTCGCGTCCCTTTTTTCAGGCTTCAATCAAATGACACAGATTGTATGAAGAGTATTCTTTTCTTGTATATACAAGTAGCTCGCTACTTTAATGCTTGGATACACCTGAAAGGCAATATATCTCTGGTTTAAAATCAAGGAAAGGGGGTATGGCGCGGCGTTAAACCAAAAGTAAACGCGTGCCAAAACGATAAGGAAAAAAAAATAAGAACAAACAAATCTACTGTCTGCAGAAAAGATTTGTTCTGCAAATAGAATGAACGCTCAGAACTCATGACCCATTCGTTCCATCAAATGGCAGCTTCAATTGATCTTGTCCCCTCCCCCCGCCTCTTAAAATAAATTTTAAGAACTGAAATGATGGAGGCAACCGCAAAATGGCACCTTTCTTTTTCTTTTTCCACTTCTTTAACTTCCTCAGAAGTAGTATGTACATCGTTTGGAGAAAACTTCAGCCTTGGGTAAAAATTTAACATCCTTTTTGACGTTTTTATTCTTCGTGCATGCATATTCCAGGGTATAAAAGTGTGAAGTTATTTGCAAAAGCAAATAATTTTTTTTTTATTTTTTGTGTTCATGGCACGATGTTATACTCGTAGAAGAAAATAAAGAAAATCATTGACATTGATGAATGTTTTTTTTTTTCTTAGTTTTCATAGAATGGCAAGTGCAATCATTTCCAGACGAAGGATTATAGATATGTCAGCATCAGCAGTGATGATAAGTGAGAGTGAAAAGACAAAGAAAATATTCAAGGGCAGCCATCAGTGTGTGATGCGGAGGCCAAAGTTCTGGAAGTGGTTTAAAGGGCTTAGTGTGTAGATGGTTTAAAAATAGATAAAATAGCTCTATATTGTATATAAAGAAGTTCCCTTAAGAGAACAAATTGTATAGGAAAAGAGGGTCTATTTCCCCCCACTTGGACTTAAAATAGAAAATAAATATTTAAACACAATGGCAACACTAACAGTGTCATGGCATAGCTTTTTCTGAGCAAAAAATATTCTTTAATTTTTCTTTCATATCAAAGTTGTTTTAAAGTTTTTTTTTAAATTTAATATTCAAAATCAGAATTTTGAGAACAAAAAATGGAAAGTTAAAGTTAAAGCTTAAGAGGGGATTTCATGCGGGGCTCCCAAAAAAGCTATTACTATACACTTCAGCAACCAAAACTCTGTTGGCTAGAAGTGTAATCAATAGATATAGATTAGCAGACATGATGCACTTGACTTGTGATAATGAAGTCAAAATATCAAATAAATTTTTTCTGTCAAAAATGTAGGCCAACTGATAAAATGCAATTTAGTTTTTCTGAAGAACTTATCACTTTATAGCCTTAACCCTTTGTAAATAGGCCAAGAACACTACTTATGTAAGTTTTGGTAGAAAGACTAGGTAATATTGATTATGCAACAAATTGATAAGTGATAATAAGATTAGATTAAAAAATGAATTTTTATTAACAAATGCATGGAGCTCTTATCAAATATGGGTAAAATGAGGGTTCCTGACTTTTTGAGAATCTTAATAATTTTTTGTTTTAGGAAAATCAATAATATTAATGTTATTCACATGAGTGTTAAGTTAGCAAAGCAACTTTGACGAATCGAAAAATGAGCTGGTGGATAATTTACCGTTAATTAGTCGTTAATTAGTTGTGATAATCAATGTTTTCTATGATGTTTGGGTGCTATGCTAACTTGATATCAAGTTAGCAAACCACCCTGTCGAGAATCAGTAAAAACTTCTTATACCTGATGGTTTATGGCTTAATAATTTGCTGTTAATTAGTCGTTACTAATTTGTGACAAATTCAATCTGATCGTGCAATGTTTTTTCTATGTTTTTTCAGGTGCTTTGCTAACTTGATATCAAGTTAGAAAAGCAACTCTCACGGATCGAAAAATGGGTATGTGGATAATTTGTCGTTAATTAGTAGTGACAATTTCGAATTTGTCGTTCTATGTTTCCTATGTTTTTTTTTCGAAAAGTGGTAAAAATTTATAAAACTCAATATTTTATTCATTAATAATTTGCCATATAAAAGTCGTTAATTAGTTGTGACAGTTTCGAATTTGTCGTTCAATGTTTTCTATGTTTTTTTGGGTGCTTTGCTTATTCAACAGAACTCAAAAAGCATGAAAAACTTGTTATACTTGTTATAATGAAACCTGATGCTCATAGAAAACAAATCACCAAAAATAACATAGAAAATAGCGCATGACAAAATTGAATTTTTCACAACTAATTAACGACTAACTAATTGCAAATTATCAAGGAATAATATATTAAGTTTTGGAAGTTTTAACCGCTTTTCGAAAAAAAACATAGAAAACAGAACGACAAAGCAAAATTATCACAAATAATTATGGGAAATTATTAAGCCATAAACCATCCGGTATAAACAGTTTTTACCCAATTTTCAGGTAGTACTCTCCAACTTGATGTCAAGCTACCAAAGAACCCAAAAACATAGAAATCATTGCACGACAAATTCAAAATTGTCACAACTAATTGAAGACTTGTTAGTTTCAAACTATTAAGCCATAAACAGTTCGGTATTAGCAGTTTTAATTCCTTTTTAAGGTGGTGCTTTGCTAACTTGATATGAAGCTTACGAAGAATCAAAAAAACATAGAAAACATTGCACGATTGAATTATATTTTTCACAACTAATAAATTACTAATTAACGGCAAATTATTAAGCCGTAAACATTAAGTATAAGAAGTTCATTACGCTTTTCGAGTTGTGTCAAGTTAGCAAAGCACCCAAGAAAACATAGAACGATAAATTCGAAATTGTCACAACTAATTAACGGCAAATTATCTACCTACTCATTTTTCGATTTGTGAAAGTTGCTTTGCTAACTTGACACTCGTAGAAAACAAATCACCCAAAAATACATAGAAAACATCGCACGACAAAATTGAATTTATCACAACTAACTAACTAACGGCAACTTATTAATGAAATGAGTTTTATAAGTTTTTACCACTTTTTGAAAAAAAAAACATAGAAAACATAGAACGACAAACAACTACCTAATTAACGACCATTTAACGGCAAACTATCCACCAGCTTATTTTTCGCAATTTATAATTATATTTAACCCCCTGACCTAGCTGAGCCTCCTGAAAATTGTTGGCGTTTTGGAGAGGATTCTATAACCTATTGGATATTGCACTTATAAATGTCGAATTTTACTAGATTGTGATGGTGATTGAAGAACAAACATCCAAACATACAACAAACTGTCACATTTGTAATAGTATTTTTGTAAAAATATTACACTGAGGTCAAAATGTATGCACTCAGTATACAGAAACTTGTGTGTAAATCATTGCTGAATAGGTAACATGTAATGGCTACATTTTAATTTATGTACCGAATGAAGCTAAGCACCAAGAGTGTTGGTTAAGTAAATATTAATGTAGTGATTTTATAGAAAATTGATTTTGTGTATAGAATACAGACTTAATATAGACACTACAAAACAATGCACTAGATACAGTAAATATTTACACAAATACTTAAAATCTGTCAGCCATCCAGCTGCAGATATGTATTCATTACAGCAAGTTTTGTGCCAAGAAACATGCCATAAGAAACTTACCCTGAATCTATATTGAAAGTTTAGCCAATACTCAATGCCTAAGTAGGCATGTCATTTATTCAAATAATAGTCCAGTATTTATATCAATTTTGCTACTGATCAAATGGAAAAAAAATAACGACAGGATGAAATTTTGCAGATCGTTTAGAGGGCTTGGTTTATTAAGAAACGGTTGCACCGATATGGATGAAATTTTCATTATTTGCTAAAATGACGAAAAATTAAAAATTACTTCAGTAAAATTCGTCTAGTGCCACGCCCACTTTTCTTATTTCTTTGTTTCTCAGAAACGGCTTCAACGATTTCCAAAAAATTTTCAGAGTTTGTTCTTATGGACGAGACAAAAATTGACAAATTGGTTTTAGTAAAATCTGCCCACTGTGATACTCACTTCTCTTATTTATTTGTTTCTCGGAAGCGCCTTCTACGGTTTGGAAAAAAATTCAGCGTTAATTCTTATGAACGGGGAAAAATGAATTTTATTTAAGTACGCCCACTATCACACCCACTTTTCTTATATATTGATTTCTCAGAAACTGATTTGGATAAAATTTGAGAGTTTGTTCATACTAGTGATATAAAGATTTAGGATAGCAAGCACTTTGGTTTTGTGAAACCCGCAGGGGGCACACTCATTTTCCTTATACATATATTTTTGTTTCTTGGAGACTGTTAGTATAAAATAAAGCGCTTATAATAAGATCCGCCCACTGTCACGCTGACTTTTCTTTTGTTTCTAAAGAGGGCGGGAAATATTGTGTAGAAAGGAGGGCGGGAAATCCAAGCGTCTATCGTGTTGTGTTGGGTAAGCACATCACTCGTTGCCGAACCAATCTGGAAGTAGAGTTGACACCACGTTTTTTTTTTTTTAAAGTGGTTATCACCTCATTAACATAATATCTTATTAATATAAAGAAATAAGAAAAGTGGGCGGGACAGTGGGTGGATTTTACTAAAACCAAATTGACAGTCTTTTTCTCGTCCATAAGAACTCTGAAAATTTCATGGAAATCGTTGGAGCTCTTTTCGAGAAACAAAGAAAAAAGAAAAGTGGGCGTGGCAGTGGGCGGATTTTACTTTAACAATTTTTTAAAATTTTTTCTTTGGTCATAATACTAAATTATGAAAATTTCATCCATATCGGTGCAGCCACTTCTTAATAAACCTAAAAAGGAAAGTGGGCTAGGCACCGCCCATGTCACCCCGAAATGACCTGCAAAATTGCAGCCTGCCTCTTTTTTGTTCCATTTACAATCATAATTTAACTGTAGGTTTTATTAGAAGTTAAACTTATTTATTTCTGGCACTAGTTATTTGTGCCACAAATTTGCCTAGTGGAGGCGTGATCACTCCGTGTTTGAAAAGTTCAGAGTTCATATTCGAGAAAGTATCAAATTATTTTGAAAATAAAATAAATTTGTTTACCAATACATACGTACATACTTTCAGAATAAGGCGAAAGGAGCAGCACGATAAGCCGCATTAGAGACGAATCCTAGACTTTAGTGACACAACATGTACTCATTACATAAATATGGAGTGAGTACATATAATCATAATTAAAATATGTAGTGAGTACAAGGACATAGATAAATTATAAGGCTAGTGCTGCCTTCGGTACTCAGTCCCCATTTTGAAAATCCAGTCAAGTCTTCTTACGCATTAAGTTGAGATTCTTCGATTCCAATGTCAAAAACGTGTTGTTATATCCTTGCGAAAGTCACGTCAACGATTTCGTGGAAATTGCCGGCTTTTGTCAATCCTGTCTACGCCACATCCTAAAGATTCGCTGGCCATAAATTATATCAAACGAGGAATTGTAGCGCAGAAAAACTCAAGAGCGGCTGGACATCGACTTAAGATAAGAAATCGTAAATGGCAATGGATTCGTCACACACTGAGGAAACCAAACGATGAAATTGCAAAGCAGTCCTTTCAATAGAATTCTCACGGTGTACGGAGGGTTGGAACACAAAGAACAACATGGAAATCAACTGTCTCAGCAGAAGCAGAATCCTAGAGAAAGACATGGTCACAAGTAAAATACCTTGCCGCAGATCGTGAAGAATTGAGACGTTTTGTTGACGCCCTATGCCTCAACTGGGGTTACAGAACACGATGATGACATAGACATATAATACCTACTACACAGAAATATAGACTCATTATATAATAATGAACGAAATACATATTTATGTAATAATTCCATAGAATATTTAAAATCTTCGTACCATCATGTACCCTTCACAGACAACACAAATGTATGTAATGAGTACATAGAACATTTATAGTGTATCTAATGAGTGCATAGAAGCTATATTTATCATAGATAGCCCACACGAATTTATGTGTTGAGTACATGGACTATTTATATTATTGTAATGAGCAGTACGCAGTACATAGTCATGCGGTTATCACATACAACTGACACACAATTATATACCGAGTCAATGGTATTTATTTATATAAATGCAATAATTGCATAGAATATTGAATCGAAGCTGTACATACTCAATATTTATATACTCGTCACAACATATTTTTGTAATGATAAATGAGTCTAAACAGAATTATTTATTAGCTACAACTTTGCTAATGAATTTATTTAGTGATAGTGAGTATAGATTTCATCATGTAATGAGTACAAAAAGTTATGTGTGCAGAAATTTATGGAAAGACTATGGGTCGTATGCTAAAAGTTGAGCAAGATCTCTGAGTCCGAGTTAACGAGCTTGAACTCACACGTGAGATCGATCGAGCAGAGCCGAACTCGGACTCGATTTTATATGCAAAAAAATGAGTTCGCTCTGAACAACTCTGACTCGATGAATATGAGATCGATCTTAAAGCTCTTCGTCTTAAATAGTTGCGACTGTTATTTCTGTGCAGTGCGTAGAAGACGAAGAAACATAAATTTCTCTGAACGCGGAACCGAAAAATTGGTGTTTAAAATTCAGTCGGATTATGTTCGTAAACTTTTGCGAGTACTAGGGTTTTAAGCAATGAAATGAGATGCTACATGTATGTTTGTAAAAACCGTTTTGGTGTAGATATATACAAACGGAAAAAAAATAATTGAAAAAGTGGTCAGTATGAAATTGCGTTTAAAAAGCTAAATGCGATAATCAAAAAAATTAAGAAAACAAAAAAATAAAAATACAAATTTTTAAGTGTTTTTTGAGATGAAACAAAAACACTTCCTACTGCTTAATTTATCTAGTTTTTAGTTTTGTTTGCAAATTATTTTCTTGTGCAAGACTAATATTTTCTATTTTTTATTTTCTTAAAGGTGTGAATTTCTTTTGAATTTAAATTTTTGAGTCAATTGAATGTATAAGTCATGTAACATGTTTTTTCAGCTTCAATTAACTTTATGTTGTCTTGGTGTACAATTTTGTTTTGTCTGAGATATCTGCCATAAACTGAAGGAGAAACCTTAGTCTTTTGGTCACTAATATTTAAGCAAATAGTGACAAAATACAAAATTGAAGGGCGGTTCTAAAAACTGGAATATGTATTCTAAAGGAATCTTTAAGGATTTTATGGATTTTCTTTGGCCGTTTAGAAAATCACAAAAAAAAACAACTTTTGTGATTGTCTCTTGGTTATTTGTTTGCCTCTTTGCAAATATGTATTGAATTATTACCTGTTGTTGGCTTGAAGATTTTCATATTAATATACCTTAAATATTCCTGTAAATTTTGATGTTAATTTATTGAACGGGTTTTCAATTTTGTTTACTTTTATTTTCTAACGGTAAAATGTAAATACATAATCCAATACAATTTTAAAAGGTTTTCTTAGGATAGGTACGTAGCAGGTACTCATTCAAGTTTGAGTTTTGTATGTTGTCATTATTTGCTGAAATATTAGGCGTTTTCCTTTGGAGGTGGCGAACTACTTGCAAGTGCTTTGCTAGCTTTTCTACTCGCACATGAGAGCATGTGCAGTTGGTAGTCTTAGATTAGGGTTTTCATCTACTCATAAGTACTTTGCCACCTCCAAAGGAAAACGGCTATTAGTAATCAAATAAAAAAAATCCAAGAAATGGAAAATTTTTGTCCCGTATCATTTCATACGGTTAGCAATAACGGTACCTACATACTTTAAAAAAATATTTGCCAACAATCCCCTGTACAGAAATCATGAAATCGCAAAATGATTTCTTTCATCGTAATACGGCCACCTACCACAAAAATACAGCTCTTCAAAAATCACTAAATAAAATTGAAAAATATCTTGTTCCCTTTTTTGACAAGAGGAGGTAGATGCAAAACAATCCAATTTCCAATCTCCAATTTTTATAAACTTAATTTGCAACAAAATTAAGCTGAAATTCTGGTATCTTGGCAGTTGTATATGAGCTGAGTAAGAGAAAATCCATGCTCACTAATTTGTGAGATCGATCTCACAGAATCAACTGTTTGCTCACCTTTTTGCATAGCAAACCGAGTTCTATCTCATTAGAGCTTTCAAAATGAGATCGATTTCATCACTGTGAGATTGAACTCAGCACATGAGATCTAACTCGGTTATTAATTTTCTTTTTGCATACGAAGCTAAGAAAGTTCTCAAAAAAGTGAGAAAACAGCTTGAACTCATCTTTTTGCATATGACCCTATATCTACTTATTTTCTAAGTGCATACATTTTTCTCTCAGTGTTAATATTTTATCTTATGTTATTTAGATTAAAAATAAAAACGTTTAACATTTTTTAAATGTTTAAAAAGATAGATAAGTTTGTTGATTCTTTTTTAAGGAGATTAAATATGTTGTATGAATTATTCATTTTGTTTTTTCTTTAATATTGTTATTTTTATTGTTAAATTTGCGTTGTACAATATGACTCAAGAATTCTAAATAATTATTATTTCTTACATACAAGAGAGTCATATAAAAAATAGATTTGCATATAAACCACAATATTTCAAAGTCAAATCACGTAAAATGTTTGAGAGCCTATTCCGGAAAGGCGTCACAAATCTCTTTTATGTAAGAAATAATAATTATTAAGAATTCTTGAGTCATAATTGTAGGTATAATTTGTAAGTACATATTTCGTTTTGAAAAGAATTAAACTCATTGAATATTATTAAGGATGAGTGGATACTCTGGGTGTGTGCTAACACACCACCTAAGTACTATAAGAAAACTACTTGACTCGTTCTCATAATAATTCTTAGTTTTACATTTCAGTATAGCTTTTAAATATGTTTGAAACATCTTATACAAGATTTTGAGAAATGTACAATGCTATAAAATAAGAAGACCAAGAACTTCTTTTTACTAACCATACAAAACGTATTGACTTTTTATGAAAAAGGAAAGGCTTAATGGCAATAGAATAAAGCAAATAAAACGCGATGTCGTTTAAGGAAAAAAAAAAATGAATAACCTAAACAACAAGAAAGGTCTTGGTGTTATTCTTTAAGAACGTGAGCAACACGTTACTTGTTTTCCTCACTTGTTTGTTTTTTTTTTAGTATGTAATTTGATTTTTTTAAACGTGTTTTCAAATTTATTTTTACTATTTTTATATAAAATTTTGATAAGTTAGTTCGCCAAATGAGCAACTAAAAAATCTAAAAAAACCCTAAAGACTTGAAGCTATAAAACATTGAAAAACGTGTAGGTCTAGGTATACCTTGGATACGGACACATGTCGTGAATATGAATGTCTACGCTCCGTTTAAGTTATGATATCATAAAATAGAAATTACTTTTTAAAGACACATTTTTCTAATGAATTAATAAGAGATTAGAAACGCATAATAGTTTTTTAATACCTTTTTTTAAATTGGATTTAGGTATTCGTTCAATAGGTATTGATATACAGGTTGTTTTGAATAAAATGCAAAATAAGCCAAGAGCGTGTTAATTGCGTCGAAACAAAAACAAAACCAGTATTAGAGGTTTGGAAATTTTCTTAAAAAAAAAACTTAAGATAGAAAAAAAAAACACTTAAAAACAATGGCAGCACCTAGTTTTTATGACATTATAGCTATAGAGAGATCCATTATTTAATTAGATTTTAGATTCCAAATTTTGAAAATAAAATTAACAAAATTTATTCAAACTTATTTCTTCAAACTTTTAAGAGCCAGTTTTTCAATACGAGAACATCCTACTCTCAGGGGTTAAACCTGAGTTAACTCCGCGTGTTTTTCAGTCAGTTGAAATCCTAAGTTAACTCCGAGTTAATTCACTTAATTTGTTGAGTTAACTAAGGCACCAATTTGAGGGCCTTTTCAGTTATGGCGCCATCCCTTTTTACTTGCGATTATAGGTACTATAAGGCAAGTTTTGGATTCGTGCAAAAAAAAAATTTTGAGATAACAATCAAACATGATATTACGATGATAGAGAACACGAAAAAAGTGGGTGGCAAAATTCTGTCTGTCTGTCTGTCTGTCTGTCTGTTCGTCTACAGCCTAAACGGCTTGATCGATTTTCTTCAAACTAGGTACTTAGTGGTTTTTGGTGATCCTGCCGACACGTTTTTTTCATTTTTTTTTTAGAATCAAAAATAACGGTACCTCTCATACATTTTTGTTTTGGCAAATTTACATAATCGTATTTTTATCAAAAACGGCTCGACAACTTTTCTTAAAAAAATTCAATAAATTTATTTTAGTAAAGGCTTTCTTTGGGTGGAAAACCATTTTTCAAAAATGGTTATTAATGGTACCTACCTCCCAAGGAACCATTTTTTTAATTTTTGATTTTCTTCAAAATGGTATGACCGATTTCAATTATTTTTTTTATACAGAAGCTTCCAAGAAATGTTAATAGTTTTGTTTACCAACATTTTTGAAAAAATATTTTTTGGATTTTTAAAAAATATTTCAATTTTTTTTTTGGAAAATCAAATATTTCGAAAACGGCTTCATAGATTTTTTTGAAACTCGATATTTAAGACTTTTTTAGTACTTTCTAAAATATTTTTAGAAAAAATTTTACATTTATGAAAAAATAACGGTACCTTCCATACAAAAGTGAAAAAACCGCAAAGGAAAATATTTTTTTGCTTGAAAACGACTCTACGATTTTGATTAAACTTTTTTCATATACTAAAATTAGTACGATCTACCATCAAAAATTATAAAATTTTACTCATAGCAACTATTAGTAGTACCTGTCATAGAACGTATTTTTTTATTTTGAGTTTTCTCGTTATTGGCTCAACGGATTTAAATGAATATTTTTATATACAAATTTCAGATAAGATGAAATAATATTGCATATCAAAATTTTCCAAAAAAAGTTTTTGGATTTTTAAAAAAGTTTCAAATTTTTTTTTTGAAAATTCGATATCTCAAAAACGGGTTGACAATTTTTTTTTCAAATTTTGTTTTTATATACACATAAATATATAGTTTAAATCTGCATACCAAAATTTGTTCTTAAAAATAATTTAAGAATTTTATATATAAAAAATTAATTTAAAAAAAAACCGCTCCAACGATTTTAAAATTTTTTTTCCCATACAATCATATTCCATCATGAATTAAGATGGCATACTTTTTTTTCACCTAAAACTGTCAAAAGAGTTGTTTTAGCTAATTTAAGTGTCGTATTGCTTGCTTCTCTACATTTTTCTTTCATAATTTCCATGTTTGTATATACAATTTTCTTAAACTCGCAGTGCCTTGAACATAAGAGCAAGTACGTGCGACCCAGTCGTGCATTTTATTCTCTCATAATTTCCATGTTTGTATATACAATTTTCTTAAACTCGCAGTGTCTTGAACATAAGAGCAAGTACGTGCGACCCAGTCGTGCATTTTATTTAATGCGTGAAAGGTGTAGAAGGGTGTTATCTATAGTGTCACACATCGAAGACAATAGATTTTTGAGAACTGATATATAAAGTTAATCCTCAACTAAAAAACTTTTCCAGAGCTAACTCGTGGTTAATTTATATTCAGGATTAGCTAACTCTGATTTAACTCAGAGTTAGCCCTGAACTGAAAAACTGGTCCTTTAAAATAAAATTAATGACAGGATTTATCTTTAGTAGTTTTTAGTACACACTTTGATTGATAAAATATTAAACGAGAATTGCATTGGTGAAGTAATGAAACGAAAAATTACTATGAAAACTCAAACTATCATTTTTACTTGCGCTGTGTAGGTACAAATACTATATGACAAGTTATGCATTCGTAAATAAACTTGGTCTCACAATTCTGTCTGTCTGTGTGGCTACAGCCTAAATGGCTGGATCGATTTTCTTAAGACTTGGTACAAAGTGGTTTTTGGTGATTCTCCCCACACGTTTTTTTTAGAACCAAAAATAACGGATCTTGCCATACAATTTTTTTGCAATTTTACAAAATCTTATTTTTCTCAAAAATGGCTCCACAAATTTTCTTAAAAAAATAACTACATTCTTTTAGTATAACACTTGGATAGAAAGCCACTAAAAAAGAACCCTATTTTTTATACTTAAATTTTATTTTTGATTTCAATATTTTTTACTTGCGACTATAGGTACTATAAGGCAAGTTTTGGATTCGTGCAAAAAAAAAATTTTGAGATAACAATCAAACATGATATTACGATGATAGAGAACACTAAAAAAGTGGGTGGCAAAATTCTGTCTGTCTGTCTGTCTGTCTGTCTGTCTGTCTGTTCGCCTACAGCCTAAACGGCTCGATCGATTTTCTTCAAACTTGGTACTTAGTGGTTTTTGGTGATTCTGCCGACACATTTTTTTAATTTTTTTTTTAGAACAAAAAATAACGGTACCTGTCATACATTTTTTTTTGGCAAATTTACATAATCGTATTTTTCTCAAAAACGGCTCGACAACTTTTCTTTAAAAAAACTCAATAAATTTATTTTAGTAAAGGCTTTCTTTGGGTGGAAAACCATTTTTCAAAAATGGTTTTTAATGGTACCTCCCAAGGAACCATTTTTTTAATTTTTGATTTTCTTCAAAATGGTATGACCGATTTCAATTATTTTTTTTATACAGAAGCTTCCAAGAAATGTCAATAGTTTTGTGTACCAACATTTTTGAAAAAATATTTTTTGGATTTTTATAAAATATTTCAAATTTTTTTTTGGAAAATCAAATATTTCGAAAACGGCATCATAGATTATTTTGAAACTCGATATTTAAGACTTTTTTAGTACTTTCTAAAATATTTTTAGAAAAAATTTCACATTTATGAAAAAATAATGGTACCTTCCATACAAAAGTGAAAAAACCGCAAAGGAAAATATTTTTTTGCTTGAAAACGACACCTACGATTTTGATTAAACTTTTTTCATATACTAAAATTAGTACGATCTACCATTAAAAATTTATAAAATTTTACTCATAGCAACTATTAGTAGTACCTGTCATAGAACGTATTTTTTTATTTTGAGTTTTCTCGTTATTGGCTCAACGGATTTAAATGAATTTTTTTATATACAAATTTCAGATAAGATGAAATAATATTGCATATCAAAATTTTCCAAAAAAAGTTTTTGGATTTTTAAAAAAAGTTTCAAATTTTTTTTTTGAAAATTCGATATCTCAAAAACGGGTTGACAATTTTTTTTTCAAATTTTGTTTTTATATACACATAAATATATAGTTTAAATCTGCATACCAAAATTTGTTCTTAAAAATGTTTTAAGAATTTTATATATAAAAAATTAATTTAAAAAAAAACCGCTCCAACGATTTTAAAATTTTTTTTCCCATACAATCATATTCCATCATGAATTAAGATGGCATACTTTTTTTTCACCTAAAACTGTCAAAAGAGTTGTTTTAGCTAATTTAAGTGTCGTATTGCTTGCTTCTCTACATTTTTCTTTCATAATTTCCATGTTTGTATATACAATTTTCTTAAACTCGCAGTGCCTTGAACATAAGAGCAAGTACGTGCGACCCAGTCGTGCATTTTATTCTCTCATAATTTCCATGTTTGTATATACAATTTTCTTAAACTCGCAGTGTCTTGAACATAAGAGCAAGTACGTGCGACCCAGTCGTGCATTTTATTTAATGCGTGAAAGGTGTAGAAGGGTGTTATCTATAGTGTCACACATCGAAGACAATAGATTTTTGAGAACTGATATATAAAGTTAATCCTCAACTAAAAAACTTTTCCAGAGCTAACTCGTGGTTAATTTATATTCAGGATTAGCTAACTCTGATTTAACTCAGAGTTAGCCCTGAACTGAAAAACTGGTCCTTTAAAATAAAATTAATGACAGGATTTATCTTTAGTAGTTTTTAGTACACACTTTGATTGATAAAATATTAAACGAGAATTGCATTGGTGAAGTAATGAAACGAAAAATTACTATGAAAACTCAAACTATCATTTTTACTTGCGCTGTGTAGGTACAAATACTATATGACAAGTTATGCATTCGTAAATAAACTTGGTCTCACAATTCTGTCTGTCTGTGTGGCTACAGCCTAAATGGCTGGATCGATTTTCTTAAGACTTGGTACAAAGTGGTTTTTGGTGATTCTCCCCACACGTTTTTTTTAGAACCAAAAATAACGGATCTTGCCATACAATTTTTTTGCAATTTTACAAAATCTTATTTTTCTCAAAAATGGCTCCACAAATTTTCTTAAAAAAATAACTACATTCTTTTAGTATAACACTTGGATAGAAAGCCACTAAAAAAGAACCCTATTTTTTATACTTAAATTTTATTTTTGATTTCAATATTTTTTACTTGCGACTATAGGTACTATAAGGCAAGTTTTGGATTCGTGCAAAAAAAAAATTTTGAGATAACAATCAAACATGATATTACGATGATAGAGAACACTAAAAAAGTGGGTGGCAAAATTCTGTCTGTCTGTCTGTCTGTTCGCCTACAGCCTAAACGGCTCGATCGATTTTCTTCAAACTTGGTACTTAGTGGTTTTTGGTGATTCTGCCGACACATTTTTTTAATTTTTTTTTTTAGAACAAAAAATAACGGTACCTGTCATACATTTTTTTTTGGCAAATTTACATAATCGTATTTTTCTCAAAAACGGCTCGACAACTTTTCTTTAAAAAAACTCAATAAATTTATTTTAGTAAAGGCTTTCTTTGGGTGGAAAACCATTTTTCAAAAATGGTTTTTAATGGTACCTCCCAAGGAACCATTTTTTTAATTTTTGATTTTCTTCAAAATGGTATGACCGATTTCAATTATTTTTTTTATACAGAAGCTTCCAAGAAATGTCAATAGTTTTGTGTACCAACATTTTTGAAAAAATATTTTTTGGATTTTTATAAAATATTTCAAATTTTTTTTTGGAAAATCAAATATTTCGAAAACGGCATCATAGATTATTTTGAAACTCGATATTTAAGACTTTTTTAGTACTTTCTAAAATATTTTTAGAAAAAATTTCACATTTATGAAAAAATAATGGTACCTTCCATACAAAAGTGAAAAAACCGCAAAGGAAAATATTTTTTTGCTTGAAAACGACTCCTACGATTTTGATTAAACTTTTTTCATATACTAAAATTAGTACGATCTACCATCAAAAATTATAAAATTTTACACATAGCAACTATTAGTAGTACCTGTCATAGAACGTATTTTTTTATTTTAAGTTTTCTCGTTATCAGCTTAACGGATTTAAATGAATTTTTTATATACAAATTTCAGGTAAGATTAAATAATATTGCATATCAAAATTTTCAAAAAAAAAGTTTTTGGATTTTTAAAAAAAGTTTCAAATTTTTTTTTTGAAAATCCGATATCTCAAAAACGGGTTGACAATTTGTTTTCAAATTTTGTTTTTATATACACATAAATATATAATTTGAATCTGCATACCAAAATTTATTCTTAAAAATGTTTTAAGAATTTTATATATAAAAAATTAATTTAAAAAAAAACCGCTCCAACGATTTTAAAATTTTTTTTCCATACAATCATATTCCATCATGAATTAAGATGGCATACTTTTTTTTCACCTCAAACTGTCAAAAGAGTTGTTAATTTAAGTGTCGTATTTCACGCTTCTCTACATTTTTCTCTCATAATTTCCATGTTTGTGTATACAATGTTCTTAAACTCGCAGTGTCTTGAACATAAGAGCAAGTACGTGCGACCCAGTTGTGCATTTTATTTTTTTTTGTACAGAAGCTTCTAAAAAATATAAATAATTAGTTTTTTTTACTAAAATTATCAAAAAAATATTTTTTTTTGATTTTTAAGAAATGATGAAAAATTATATTTTGCAAACTTCATGGTCGATTTTTTTCCATACAATAATGTTCAAAAACTGATAAGAATAATATTTTTTTTTTAAACGTCTCTTACGATTATTATCTTTTCGTATGCTAAATTTAGTGCGATCTACGATAAAAAATTACATAGCTATTACAGGCACATCTTAAAAAACATTTTTTATATTTTGAATTTTCTCATTATCGGCTGAGTAATTAGAGTAATTTTTTTATTTACACTCAGAGAAAACGTCAGTCAAATAAGGAACCTGGGCCTTGTTAAATTCACAGGGTGCACAAGTCCATATGAAATTACCGCCATTTTAGATATTTATCTGATTTTAATAACCTAACATTCAGTGTAAAATCAACCTGGTGGCCTTTGTTACCATATTCGAGTTGATTTAAGAAGATGACCTGTTATTTAAACACTAAATTCTTGTAAATAATAAAATTTGACAAGAATGCAGTGTTAATTTCAACCAATGTCATGTTTTTTCGACACATGTTATGAATTTTTAACCACAAATCGGGTTGTATTAACATTGTATATGGTTATTTTTACCTGTTGACTTTAACCTGGCCTCATGTTAAAGAAGCACTCTGCCAGTTCATTTCAATGTGACAGCCGTGCTAAAACGTACACTCACAGGCCATCCAAATAAAATGATTTGAATTTAGCCTGGCATCCTGTTAAAGTAGCACTCTACCACTATTGAAACACACAGACAAGCCATCCAAAACAAAATGAATTTAAAAAAAATGATATTTGGCACCATTTTTTTGTGCAGCGAAGTTGCTCGGTTGATGCGTGCTATTTTAGTGTGTGAGGGTTCCCAGTTTAAAACAAAGTAAGTATCACAAAATTTTGTTCAAATAAAATAAATATATAATTAATTTCATAATTCATGATGCTAAATGAATTGAGCGATAAGCAGCGTTAGACCCGGAACCTAAACGCATGGATTCAAGACATAATATATAACGGGTGATTTTTTAAGAGGTTTAGAACTTTTTTTAAAAAAAAAACACAAAAAATTCGAAAAAATGAATGAAATATTTATTTGAATCGATAGTTTGAACCTTGCAATTTAATGTTTAAAGATAATTTCATGCAAATGTTGACCGCGGCTGCGTCTCAGGTAGCCCATCCGCTGAGTCCAATTTTGGCATACTCTTTCACACATATCGGCCGGTATCTCACGAATGAATGCATGGATGTTGGCTTCCAGTGCGTCAATCGAAGCGGGCTTGTCCCTATAGACATTAGCCTTGACATACCCCCACAAAAAATAATCTAATGGTGTCAAATCGCACGATCTAGGCGGCCAATTGACCGGCCCGAAACGTGAAATTAACTGTTCACCAAACTCGCCTCGCAATTGCGCCATTGTTTCGCGTGCTGTGTGGCATGTGGCACCGTCTTGTTGAAACCACATATCATGCAAGTCAAGAACTTCCATTTCGGGCAAAAAAAAGTGTGTTATCATCGCTCGGTAGCGTTCACCATTGACAGTAACGCTGCGATTCGCATCATCTTTGAAGAAATATGGCCCAATAATGCCGCCGGCCCATAAACTGCACCAAACAGTGGCTTTTTCGGGATGCATTGGTAGCTGTTGCAATGCTTCTGGCTGATCTTCACTCCAAATGCGGCAATTATGCTTATTTACGTACCCATTCAACCAAAAATGAGCCTCATCGCTGAACACAATTTTTCGATAAAAAAGCGGATCCTCGGCCAGCTTTCCAAGAGCCCATTCACCAAAAATTCGGCGTTGTGGTAGGTCGGCTGGCTTTAGTTCTTGCACCAGCTGTATCTTAAAAGGCTTTACGCCCAAATCCTTCCTCAAAATTTTCCACGTAGTGCTGTAACAAAGGCCTAACTGCTGGGAACGGCGCCGAATCGACATTTCGCGGTCTTCTGTCACACTAGCTGATACGGCCGCAATATTTTCTTCACTACGCACAGTACGTAAACGTGTTGGTGGTTTAATGTCCAACAAAGTAAAACACACGTCAGCTGTCAAAACCAGTGTTGCCAAAATCAAACCAGCTAAAAAATCACCCGTTACATGATACAGGGTTGATACAACATTGAATCATGTTAAATTTACTAGATTTGTATTTTAAATCAACTAGATAAATAAAATTAACTAGATTTTCCTGTTAAGTTAACAGTTTTATTTTTTAAGCCAGTGTTACACTCACATGATGTCATGCGGATTTTACCTGTAACCTACTTTGATTTAACATGACATTAAGGTGCAGGGAACTAAGTCCTCGGGAACCAAGTTCACCGAGGGACTTAGTTCTCATTTAATGGGAACTAAATCTACTTTAGGGAAGTGGACTTAGTTCCCAGGCAAGGTGAGAAATAAGTCCACTTCTTTATGAGAGCTAAGTACACATTTTGAAATATGAAGAGGGAACTAACTTTCAACGATAAAAATTACAAAAATTCAAAATTGCGCGAAAACTTTGCATACACCCAGCCTTGCACCTAACCCAAATCTTATAGTGAGCCCAAGCTGGGGGGTTTCATACATAACTCACTGTTTATTCACCGTAATGCTGGGTGCTAGCACTGTATTTATGTAAGACAAAGCATTACGACGAATAAATAGCACTGCTTGGGCTCACTATAGGATTTGGGGTAGGTGTGAGGCTGAGTGTATGCAAAGGTTCTTTTGCATTTATAGTAGGGTCGCTTAGCAAGAAAATCTGTTTTTGCCGGACAAAAGCACCAAATTTTTTTAGGTACTACTTAGGTCCATAGCTTGAGATTTAGGGTAGGACCCATCTCGGCGGTCAGCCATCTTGGATTTTATAGATGCCATTTTGAAATTTAGGTATATTATTAATATCTCGGCTTCTAAATCACTTAGGATAAAACTTGGTGTCTAGGTATACATTTTTGGGGTCAGGGAATACAACCACATACTTTTCAAATGTTAAAGTTTGCAAATATACGAAGGGGACATGGGGGTCATGACCCCCTTGCTCGAAGACAATCATATATAATATTTAGGGTCGGATAATATACCTATATAAACAAGTTTAAAATGTATCTGACTAAACTTATTCAAGGAGGGAAATTGGGATTCATGACACATCCCCCCCCCCCAGAGCCCAAGAAAAAGTATAAATAAGAAACAAGCTTCATTTAAACACACAGAAGTGCAAAAACTGACGCGACGTACGGCTAGCCCAAATTATTTCATAACCGTAATGTTACCTTTTATGAGACCATGGTAATATTATTCCCGAACACTGTATGTTTTGTCGTATCAAGTTTTTCTGAAAGGAAAATTAATAAGTTAAATGCAAATACAAAATGCAGATCTTGGACTCCATTCAACATGAAAACAGAAATAGAAAAAATCTTAAAATATCATATGGATAATCATAAATACAATTTAAAATTTAATTTCTTTGTCAGCTGTTTCAAGCAATATCTATATGTTTTGGTTAGTTGTCTAAATGCGACCATTTACGCAAGATTTTTCTAAGTCCCCTATTACACGATGATTCTTTGCCTCTGACTCTTTTCGAACATAATGAAGAATAGCTGTAGTATGGTTCGTACTGTTGACACGGACGTGGTGGTAGTCCTCATTGGCAAGTTCCATCACCTGATGATCTTGTGTACAAATTTGAAGATTTCTGTTGCCTTTGGTACGGGAAGATCATTTAATTATAAAGACATCAATGCTATTAACGAGAAACTGGGCGTAGAAAAATCCTTGGCCTCCCCGTATTTCACAGTTTTACGGGTTGCGATACAACATCTTCATTTTTCGGACGAGGCAAGAAATCTGCGTGGAAGGCATGGAATTGTTATTATGAGGTGACACATACCTTAATATGCATAGCATTACATCCTTACACAGAGCTTGATGGTGAACATTTAAAAGGCTAGAACGCTTCACGGTAATATTGTATAATAAATACAGTAATTCGGACAGTGTGAATGATGTCAGCAAGGAGCTGTTTTGCCAGAAGACTAAGACAATGGAGAAACTTCTACCTACAAAAGATGCACTACTTCAACACTCAAGGCAGGAGTATGGTGTACCAGTGAGCACATTCAACAGTGCGCTCCTAGTCCGGAAGGCTGGAGCTGGGCTCAGAAAGAAGAAGGTGGATCATGGGTTCCTGTATGGAACACATTACCTATAGCTTCAAAGGCATGTACTGAATTGGTGAAATGTAATTGCAAGAGTCAAAAAGGATACACTGGTAGATATGCTTGCAACTCTGCTCGTTGAAATTGTACTGACCTTTGTAAATTTCAATGCTTGAAGACGACATAAGCAATCCATATAGATAAATGCAATTCAACATCTTTCATATGTGATTTCTATTGTATTTAAATTTTATATATTAACTAGCTGGCCCGCCCTGGCTCCGCCCGGGTAGACAAAAATTTCGAGAACGAAAACAAATCAAAATTTTAATTATGTGTCCTCGATTAGGTAATCGAATTCCGGATAATCGAGACTCGACTGTATTTTTTTTAATTTTGTCAGAACCAAATTTCATGATTGATTGATTTCTTTTCAAGCTCAATTGATTTTTTTTACATTAAACATGTACCCAAAGTGTCAGTTCGCAAAACGCAAGACCGAACTCACCCAATCTTGACAAAAACACTCCCAATACCAAAGATTTACTGAAAAGAATCATCAAAATAGGCCAAACAATTCTTGAAAATTTTGTGTGGTGGTCAAAGAGCATCGATGCCTTGTTGGTGGCATGTAGTTTGCACAGATCCAAAAATTAAGTTGACAAAGTTTTGAGCAAAGCTTTCATCATCTCTAAGACTATATAATTATTGTTCTAATTTAATTGTCTGACACTTTTAAAATCTATTATTTCTACTTGTTTATAATCATTTCCTATATATTAATTTTTTGTTTCGACACAATTTTCCCTTAATTTCATTGTTTTTCTAATATTTCAAAGCGAACGTTAACATTTTTGCAATTAAAAGTAGTCTAGATTACTCCCTGAGTTGTCCACTACATGTATGAAAAGTCCCGTCATAACCTGTTCTGCCGTTATGAAGGTTACGGCGGACAAACAGACAAATTTTTTTTTAAATGATGCAGTTATGCAATAAAACAACCACCTAAGCTCAAAAACTTGATATTATTTCAATATTAACGACAGACACTCCAATTTTATTTATATGTATAGATATAGATGTATAGATATGTATGAACATGTAATAAATAAATAAATAAATAAATTGGGTGGCGCAACAGCTCGTGGAGAACCAGGGCCTAGTGACTTACAACTCACAACCATCCTTGTGTGCGTGTAGTTGGCAGGAATAGAGGGGACCTACTGTTTTTTGCCGAGTCCGAACGGCTAAATGAGAAGCACTTTTTCATGACAAGTATACTCTTGGAGGATTTTGACCCCCATGCCCCCTTCGTATATTTGCTAACTTTAACATTTGAAAAGTATGTGGTTGTATTCCCTGACCCCAAAAATGTTTACCTAGAAACCAAGTTTGGGAGCCTAAGTGATTTAGAAGCCGAGATATTAATAATATACCTGAATTTCAAAATGGCGGCTATAAACTCCAAGATGGCTGACCGCCGAGATGGGTCCTACCCTAAATCTCAAGCTAAGGACCTAAGTAGTACCTAAAAAAATTTGGTGCTTTTGTCCGGCAAAAACACATCATCTCGAAATTTGACGCTAAGCGACCCCACAATTAGAATCTGGATTTAAAAAATTTTGAATTTTTCACTTGGAAGCGGGAATTAAATCCACTTTTAAAGGGAAGTAAAATCAATCAGTTTTTGAGGAATCTTGTTCCCACCTTCTATGAGTACTAAGTCCACTTTGCTGAAGTTGACTTAGTTCCTATTAAATGAGTACTTAGTCCCTCGGTGGACTTGGTTCCCGGGGACTAAGGCCCATTTGCTGATACGAAACTTAAATACTTAAGTAGAACATAAGCGCTTATGTGACAGTTTACGCAGAGGAAAACTAGAACATAAGCTTTTTAAGTAGAACATAAATACTTAAGTTTCATATCAGCTACCGGATCTAAGTTCCCTGCACCTGACATTAAAACAGGTATCTGATGCTTAAGCAGTTAACTGATGTACCGCGGTGAAAAATAACAACCTGCAAATCAGGTATAATAAACAAGAATTGGTTACCTGCTTTCAAATAAGATTAAATAATATTGCATATCAAAATTTTCATAGTAAAAATTATTTTTTTAAAAAAGTTTCAATTTGTTTTTTGGAAAATTCGATGACAATTTTTTTTGAAATTTTAATTTCAAAGACCAAAGATTTTCATGCTAAAATGTGTCCTTAAAAATGTTAAAAGAATTTAATATATAAGAAATTATTTTTTTAAAGAACCGCTCCAACGATAGAATTTTCTTTTCTTTTGTATTTTAACCCTTGAACATAAGAGCAAGTAAGTGCGACCCAGTCGTGCATTTTATTTTTTTCAGTTTACAGATCGAGAATTGACCCCAGGTCATTACTTTCGTTATGAATATAACAACGGCATCCAAGCATTTATTGACTTGCAATAAGACGAGGCAAATTAAGGCGGCAGGAGTTACGTTCCTGAATTTAATTCCATATTTTTGTATCACACATATCGTGACGAATACTGGAAAATACTTTACTGGCAATTTTATTGTGTGTCGTTTCAAGAGTCGTTAACTATCTGTCACTTTCAAAAAATCTAATTTGGTTATTCACTAATGAGTTTACACGAATTATATTTATAAAGTGTGACTGTAGGTACATGTACAATGTTTAACTATTTTACTGCTACAAAAAAACCATCAAACCGATTATTTAGGGCAGTACGAAAAATATGTCTTATTAGTCTAAATGTAATTGCAATCTATACTGAACTGGAACTTATACACTAGTCAAAAAAATTAACGGAACAAGTTTTTTAAAAATTTGTTTAGTGTTTTTTTTTATGATGTGTGGTCGTATTGTTTCATGCTTTGAGATTTGTTTGCAAATAATTTTGTTATTTAATTTCAAATCAAAAAAGTACGAGTAACTGAACAAAGTCGACTGGAATTTTTGTTTTATATTCATTTTGATGACGCCTTCGCAATTTTCAGGAACAACACATTTTGTTCCTTTGATTAGTTTGTTTTGTTAAGCTTTTATCATTTGGTGACGAAACAAACGCAAGTCCTGCAATCAACATTTTCAAAGAAATAAAGGATTTTCAAAAAGGTGGTTTTTTGAATTTTTTACAGAGATAGGAACAGCTCTTCAAAAAACACAAAAAATAAGAAAAATCTTGTTCCTTTAATTTTTTTGACCAGTGTAGTTTAAAGACTGTGTCACTCCCGTTACAGATTGACATTTTAAAACTTAATATATCTGTTTTAAAAATCTTTTTTGTGTAATAGTTCTAGCTTTAGTGTCAGCTTTTGTTACACATATGAAGGTACCAACAATTTTCCATTAAAATTTCGTTACATATATTCTACGAGTATTATTGCCTTAACAATTTAGCTTGTCACAACCGTAATAATTTCAAATTTAAATTTTTAACGGTCTTCAATTGTTTTGTTTCTCATTTTTAACTGAAATTTAAGATCAACTATTAATATAAATGAACTATTTTTGATATGAAATGATATGAACTCATTCGCAAATCACCTGTTTTTATTGGGTACATCAGAACTCCTACAAATTATCCAAGTATGTCACATCCGTAACAATTAAAACCCCATTTTGACACAAACTTAAAACTATTATTTTACTTTCTGAAGCGGATACATTATTTCCCATCTACCTTCTACCTACATTACCTATCTATAACTATGTATCGATTTTCTAGTGCCTTTCGCCCTCAATAATAAATGTCAAATAGAAATTGTAACTATAAAAAGTTTTATTTTAAATTCTTTCTATTGTCTTCAAATATAACGTTTACGCATCATTAATGCACCCAAATAACTTTATCACGTGGGCTTTTTTAAACATCATGATGGCCCACCGAGATATAATTTCACTTCGAACCTAATTGTTAATCTTCTTAAGTCGTTATCCATCCCATCAGTGAAATCTCCATGACACTTCTTTGTTTCAAACAATAAAACTGTGATCCAAATAAATCCGTAATTGGCCATAAAATAGGATTTTTTTTATTCGGTTTTTGTGTTTCTTAAAATAAACATAAAGATTTCCCGTCGTGTTGTAGTGGGGGAAATGAATAAATTATAGTATCATCTATTCTGTTCTATAATTCACTGCACAATGAAAAGCTAAACGAATACAAAATAGATAGATTTTGTATCTGAAAGAAAATGATTTCGAGTTTGAAAAGCGCATATATAATTAATTTGGTTGCATGATCACGCTTTTTATATCAATCACACATGCATTGAATTAATTGACAGAGTTTTATATAGGATACACCTCCGACTTCTTTGTTTCTATACGTGTTCTTTTTAATATCGTATTTTAATCTGTTTGTAATGCATTTAAAGGGTGTTTCTTTAAGGTGTGGTTTGTCTTTGTGGTGCGGCAAAGACGCTGTCAGATTGTACTTATTGTGCTGCAGCCGATATACTGTGACATCTTCACGTATTTTATATAGTTTATATTTTACGGGTTTAGTCTCTCGCTCCATTTTCGTGAAGTACATCATCTGCATTTCCTAAAGAATATCGTTTATTTCTTACATGATTTAACTATATTCATTCAAACAATATAAAACGTATTTTGTATTCTACTTTGTTGCAAAAAATAAAAAAAAAAACAACTGCCCTCATAAAATATTCATCTTCATCACTCCCTTGTTACATAAGCAGCACATAAACATAATCCTTGTATTCCTTTCTACAGATGATGTCCTCTTTTCATAATAGTTTGTCATTGTAAGATGACAACACCCAGATGTATCACCCTATAATGCTGTTCTTGTTCGTCGTCCTCGAATGTCAAAACTATACAACAATTAATCTTAAATTAATCCAACATGGAAAAACTTCGAATTAAAAGTCTACACTTTTTCCTTACAATGACATTGTCACGTCCGGTCCGTCACTTCCTTCCATCACCACCACCACCACCACCACAGCAACCACATCTTCATTTTACCTAACCGCAAAATATTTGCAAGTTTAGAGAGTTAAATTGAATTTCTAATGACAGAAAGAACAAAAAAAAAAAGAATACATGAGATGAAAACTTTTGACTTCATTTTGAGTTTTCAATTTTCTGCTTCCGTGACTGCGTATTCTGATTTGCAAGCGAAAATGGAAAGAAATGAAAAAGCATGCAGTTTTCCACGCTTAACAGTGGGGCATAGTAGCCTTTACAAATTCCAAATTTGTTCATACATGTTCCTTTTGTAAATAAGCTTAATTTTTTTGTATTCTATTATTTTCTCTGTTACGAGTGTGACACTTCTTATACTCATGATTTTTTGAACAGTTGAAATTTACACAATATTCTCAATAATTGAAATCAAAATGAGGGTTGTAAAATAATGCAATCTTTTGTGAATGCAATCATTAAAAATCATTTGATTCACTTAAAAATTCCGACTTCAAATTCTGAAAGCACCATTCATTTGACATTGAAATTATTGCAATCATTTTTGTCACCTATTCATTTTACAACAATCAATAGCATGCCATCTTTAAGGAATTCATGCATTCTTTGCAGTTTTTGTATTCATTTGCATTCTTTTGCATTATTTTGAATTCTCTTGCATGGCAAAGAATGCAAATGAAGGCAAAGAAAGAAAATGAACGCAAAGAAGGCGAATGAATGCAAGAATGAAAATGAATGCAAATGATTCAAAAAGAATGCATGAATTCCTAAAAGATTGCATTCAATTGATTGCTGAAAATGAATAGAGGAAAAATGATTGCAGTCATTTCAATGTCAAATGAATTGTGATTGGAGAATTTGAAGTCGCAGTCTCAAAGTGAAGCCAATGAATGCAATCTTTTAGTTAAGGTAATAAAAGATTACATTCACAAAATATTGTATTCTTTTACAACCCTGGTGTGCATGATAGGTATATACTTTTAAAATAAAATGCACGACTGGATCACACGTACTTGCTCTTAAGCTCAAGTTATGTGGGACTTAAGAACTTTAAAAAATATTCAAGTAATTATAGAAAAAGTAAAAAAAAGCATTTAGATCGTTCTTTTAATTGTATAAACAGCCTGGTAAATAACTTGGAGCTAAGAAAAAAGTATGCCATCTGATAACTTGAAAAAATATGAATGTATGCAAACAAATTTAAAATCGTTGGAGCCGTTTTCTCAAAAATTAATCTTTTATATATAAAATTTTTGCCCTCTCTAACAGTACCTACTGGAGAGTGCTAGGACGCCGCATGGCCCTAGGCTCAATGATAGGAAAATCCCTATGCACACCTCCGCGTGGTAGAGGGCGGGTAACGCTAACGTGCAGGGGGACCGAATGGATGCCGGGATAAGCAGACAACCCAGCGATGCTGGTCAGGGCACAAACTTGTCATTGGGATGGTTAAAAGCCCCCTTAAGTCGGATGAACTGCAGGTGACGGTCAACGGCATGATAGTCTGGTGGCGGAGGAGCTTTTTTTTCCTTTTTTTTTTTTTTTTTTGTTAAAAGGCCAACGGCAGCAGCAGGTAGCGTCTGTAACCCATATTGGGCGGCTACAAAAGGCGTCTGTTTTCCCATAGTGGGCGGCCTCGAGTTTGACCATACAAAAGGCGGGTGTTCCTGTCAAATCTGAGCTTATGTATGTTATTAATCATATCTCGGAAAACACAATGGTGGAAGGATATAAGCTAATACATGAAATATGACAACAAATGGAAATGAGTCCCCAAGAGGTAACCATTTTATGGAGAATCCTTCTGCAGCTTCGGCTGCTGTAAACCGCACATCGGATTTGGGGGTGTGGCATCTTTCGTGTACCAGCGTCAATCAAGACGCCATAACAATAAATGAATCGTTAACAAATAGAAGAAGTCTTTTAAGAAGAGCAAATGATACTTTTGGCTGCCGCATACGTACGAAAATCGGAGCATGGAACGTCCGATCCTTGTACGGCGAAGGTAGATACGAATAGGTTTAGCGTGAAATGCTTCACCTTAAGATCAGTATCCTGGGCATCAGCGAAGCTAGGTAAAGAGGAAGAGCCGAATACAGAGCTGGGCAAACGAGAATGCTGTATTCCGGGGAGGATGAAAGAGAGGGTGGCCAAAGGCTGCATGGTGTCAGAATTATGTTGAACGAAGAAGCAAGGCGTAGTCTTATATCCTGGGCGCCCATTTCTGCAAGAATAATGACAGCAAGGTTCCGTTCAAAAATTCGCAACGTCACAATAATTCAGTGCTACGCCCCCACAAATGAAGCGACCGAGGAAGACAAAACCGCTTTCTACACTCATCTTAACTCAGTTTACAGTGGTGTTCCAAGAGCCGACATCATAATTGTCATGGGAGATCTCAATGCCCAAGTCGGATCAGACAACTACGGTCTGGAACGCGTCATGGGGAAAAATGGCTTGGGGTCACGGAATGAAAATGGCGATTTGCTGGTCGATTATTGTAACGCTAATCGTCTTGTACTGGGTGGGACTGTGTTTAAACATAACACTTGCAACAAAATCACATGGGAAGCGACCACCATTTGGTTCTCATGAGTCTCAAGCTACGAACTGCAGCTGTACAACGTCAATCACAGGGTGCAGCAAGGAATTCGAAGTTCAATACAAATGCTTTAAGTGATCCCAACATATGTCGTAACTATGTCACCAACCTTAACGACAGGGCTTCGTCATTAAACGGAATACAACATTCAACAATTGATGAGATGTGGGGTGATATAAAAAGTGTTTTTATGGATGCTGGATCCGAAACTGTACCCAAGCAGTCGAGAGTTAGAGACTCTTGGATATCCCAAGACACCTGGGATAAAATCGAGCTTCACAAATCGTTGAAGATGCAAATAAATGCCGAAGCGGATGCTCAACGAAAGGCTGAATTGCGAAGAGAGTATCGCTTAGCACATAAGATGGTCTACCGCTGTGTGAGACGTGACAAGAGGGTGAGGTTAGACGGTCTCGCAGAAAATGCGGAAAACGAGGCAGGAAGAGGAGATATGAGGGAATTGTACCAAATATCCAAGGAAGTTGTCGGGAAGAAAAGCAACACCAATCATCCTGTAATGGATGTGGATGGTACACTTTTGGTATCAATCGAGGATCAGCTGCGCAGGTGGAAGGATCACTTTTGTGCCTTGCTCAATGAGGATTCTGTCAAGCAGAGTGCTGAAGTGCCCCAGCTTAACGAGATGCGTAGATCATATAGGGGTATTGACATCGAACCCCCTACAGTACTGGAAATTCAATCTTCGATAAATCTTCTCAAAAACAACAAAGCAGCTGGACTTGACGGTATACCAGCCGAGTTCCTGAAAGCTGACCCTGTCAGAGCGGCTAGTATTCTACACCCGTTGATACAAGCTGTGTGGGAAAACGAAATCTATCCCAGCGACTGGAAGGATGGTGTAATTGTTAAGTTGCCAAAGAAAGGTGATCTTAAGAATTGCAACAATTGGCGAGGTATTAAAGTTTTGTCCGTTTTTCCAAAATTAATGGCAACCATCATTCTGGAGCGGATAAAGGTTAGAATCGAGTCTACACTCAAGAGGCATCAAGCTGGTTTCCGCAGTGGGCGGTCTTGTGTCGACCATATCAACACTCTGCGTATCGTTCTTGAGCAGTCTGCGGAGTTTCAATCACCGCTTTACCTCATGTTCGTGGATTTTGAGAAGGCCTTTGACCGAGTAAACCGTGAATGTATATGGAAATCACTTCTTGGTAGAGGAATTCCCCCAAAAATTGTTGCCATTATAAGAGAGTCCTATAACAACGCAAGATGCTTTGTTTTACACAATGGGCAGCTATCCGACTCTTTCGAAGTGCGGCAGGGTGTGAGACAGGGAGATATTCTATCGCCAATTCTCTTTCTACTGGCGATCAGCGTTGCCGCCAAAAAAAAAAATTTCGTGCCACATTTTTTGAAAAAACGTGCCATTTATGAAATTTTCGTGCCATATGAAAAAAAAACTCAATTTGTTCTTTAAAAATAAATTTTAATTCAATACTATTACAAAAACAAAAATCACTTCCTTTATTCGTGTAGGCATTGTCCAGAAACAGGAGTTTTTGGCAAGTTCATAACTACCTGTTTCACATCACATTATGAGTATTATTATTATTTAAAAATGGGTATAAAGAGTTTAATAAAGCTTTGTATGACAACTGAATATTGAAAGATCTACGCTCTACTACATTGTAATGAAATAAGTGTGTTCATACTAGCCGTTTTCCTTTGGAGGTGGCAAAGTACTTATGAGTAGATGAAAACCCTAATCTAGTACTACCAACTGCACATGCTCTCATGTTCGAGTAGATACATTTTCCATGGGAAAGCAATTTGATGTGTTCCATTGAAAAAAGCTAGCAAAGTACTTGCAAGTAATTCGCCACCTCCAAAGGAAAACGCCTACTATGAGTTAGAATTGATGCATCCAGTTCTGTTGAGGTGATAAAGTAGACACGTCCAGTTCTTTTGATGAATATTGACACTGTGTTTATACTATGAGTTTAAATTTATGTAAGATAATGAAAATAAAAAAAACGTGCCATATTGAAACTTTTCGTGCCACAGTGCCACGAGAAAATTTCCGTGTCAAAATGGCACGATCGTGCCACATCGGCAACGCTGCTGGCGATTGACGATGCTTTGACGGCCAGCGTTGGAACAGCAGAGAGGCAGGGCATTCAATGGAGACCGTTTGAAAGGCTTAGTCACTTAGACTATACCGATGATATATGTCTCTTGGCAAATAACTTCAGCGGGCTGAACGGGATATGTCAAGCTCTGAAAGTAAAAGGAGAGTCGAGTGGTCTTAAAATAAATAGCAAAAAGACAAAAATAATGCTCACAGGCCGCTCCACCATCAGCGTATTTTAATACAGGAGACGCCAGTTGAAGAGGTTGAACAATTTAACTACCTTGGAAGTTGGAAGTATTGTTTCAGGAAATGGTGGTACTGATCTGGACGTTCAAAGAAGAATAAATAAAGCTCGCGCAGCCTTCGGTTCTCTCTCCCAAATTTGGAAATCCTGTCAAATCTCCTTGAGCACAAAGATGAGATTCTTCGAGTCCAATGTCAAATCCGTGCTGTTATATGCTTGCGAAACCTGGAAAGTCACGACTACCATCTCAAAGAAATTGCAGGCTTTTGTGAACCGTTGTCTACGCCATATTCTAAAAATTCGCTGGCCACAAATTATATCAAACGAGGAATTGTGGCGCAGGACAAGTCAAGAGCGGCTGGACGTTGACATAAGAAAGCGTAAATGGCAATGGATTGGTCACACACACTGAGGAAACCAAACGATGAAATTGCAAAGCAGTCCTTTGAATGGAATCCTCAGGGTGCACGGCGGGTTGGTAGACCAAGAACAACATGGAAATCAACAGTTCTAGCAGAAGCAGACTCCCAGAAAAAGACGTGGCCACAGTTAAAATATCTATCTGCAGACCGTGAAGGATGGAAACGATTTGTTGGCGCTCTATGCCCCAACCGGAGTTACAGGACTTGATGATGAATGCATCGAAAATTTTCTATCTTTGAATATGCATGCGAATCAATTCATATCAGAAATGAACAATAGACTCGTTCGTACTTCATTGAATGTAAAATAATTGCAAAATTGTTAAAACTGACAAACATCACATTTTTGAATTTATCATACAATAAATACAAGCTGTCCTGCTGTATATCATACATATACGTCATTGGTTAGTCTTCATCACGTAATTGTCATGTAGTTTGAATTCGATTTGAAACTTAAAATAAAATGTAGGTACCTACTTCTTTATTTGCCACTAAATTGACACTTTTTGTAGTTTAAAATATTAGACATTTCTAAAATTAAATTCAATAGTGTTAGAGTAACATTGTTAATTTAAAACTTTATAAAACATTCCATCGACCATTCCTGGGCTGCCTCTTCCACCAGGGATCAGATTGTGGTCACCAGTTAGTAAATTTATTCATAGCTATCAATCGGTTTTTATTATACATTTTTTTTTGTTATCTTCATTTAAGACCTTTTAAGCATTGAACATCTAGAATCGTGGATTGAGTTATGTGTCTCGTTAGATCTATTCCTGGAATACATAAGAAAAGGGTTCGTGGAAAATTATCAAACAAAAAAGGGAAAACTCAAATTAAATGGAACTTTTAAATCACAAGTGTAGACTTGATAAGATAAAATTATTCAACGAACATACATAGAAGTTGAAAATGAAATGCATTGACGTAAGCGATGATAGAAGATGAAATCAATTTAGAGGCAATCTGAAGGATAACTAATTAATTTCTAGGATCGGGGCAAAAGATATAATGATGTACCTTCTTGAAATATGTATATGAGGGTACCTTTAGGAATTGAAAGGAATTTGATTATTGTATCGTTAAGATTATCAACAAAAAAATAATGACTATGCTGGTGATTTGAAGAAATAAATTGATTTTAAATGTAGGCAAACAAATTCTTTTGTCTATTAAATTGATGGGAAATAAAAATAAAATTTGTTTATGTGAACTCTAATGAAACTGGTTTCTATTTATCGGATAGCTTAAGCCTGATTTTTTGTTGCCGCTGATAACTCTTGAAAACATAGAAAAAAGTATGACCATTGAATAACTACAAATAGAAGGCACACCGGGCAAAACGTCCACTAGGTGTCCTGGTTTGGCAGCCTGTCGCTGCAGTCGCTCTATCAAATACAACACCCTTGTAATAAATTTGTTCCTTAAAAGTTTGTTCCTTTTGGGAAATTTCCTTTATTGTCGAATAAGAAAGGGAAGACATGTTTATTTTCATAGAGCGTGAAAATGATGAAAGGATTTTTTTGAGGCTCTCTTAGCCGAGAAGAAAACCAATAATTGTTTGAAAAGGAAATTAGAGCTTCATGGGCGGCCACTGCATTTGCTTGGTGTGACTGTCGTTTGAGCCATGTTCGGTGTCCCCATCTATTTGTAATTATTCAATAGTATGACCGACTTGTGTGATCGTTTTCTTTTGAACACTCCTAGCACTCCTTTTTAAACTTTAAACATTCGAAAAATCCTGCGAGAGAAGTGGTCTTTTTATATCGTAAAATGTCTAAGAACTAGTTGATAGAAGAAACTATTACTCGGTTATTATTTTTGCTCGGACATACATTAAAATGTCCTTTAAGGACTTACAACGTTTTGACAGAAAACCGATGACATGTACCAAACAAAAGTTAATAAGCTCCCAGAATTCATTCTGTCAAATCTGTAATTCAAAAAATCTATAGATCTTAAGGATCGTGGGTAGATATTTTAGGTTGAATTGCGATATGTACTTGCTTTTGCTTTTGATGGCGCTCACAGCTGAGGATAGACTAGGGACTCAACCAACAAGCCTCTCCAGCCAGCTCTGTCTTTAGCTTGCCACCTCCAGTAACGTACAGCAAGTTAGTTGGGGTCGTTTTCCACTTGTGTGCGCCATCTGTTGGGGGATCTTCCTCTTATTCGTACACCATCAAGGCGGGATTCAAAGATTCGTCGGGCAGGTGCGTTCCTGTCCATACGATCAACGTGTCTCAGGCAGCTCAGCCGCTGTATTTACAGCTTTTTGACTAGGTGAGGCTCATTGTTGAATCTTCTACTCCAAACTTCTTCGATGCACACAGGACCTAAAATCACTCAAGCAATCTTCCTCTCAAATCAGCCAAGCAAATTTTCATCTGATTCTTTCAGGGTACATGCTACTGCCCCATACGCCTTGGTGCTATGAGACAGGGTCTAACTAATTTGGCACGTAATTCTTCATTTGATCTCTGCACTAATGTCATTTTGCGAGGTTATAGTGGATCCTAGGTAGACAAAGTCCTTGACAACTTAGTTACCTATATCTATTTATCGATCGTGACGTTTTTCCCCAGTTGATGATGTTGAGATTTCTTTCTCGTTGGTACACATACAAAATTTGGTGACGCAACAGCTCATGGAGAACCAGGGTCTAGGGACAACTCTCAACCATTCCTGTGTGCGGGTTATGGGCAGGAATGGAGATGACCTACATTTTTCTGCCGAGTCCGAACGGCTTGATGAGAAGCACTTATTCGTGACAAGAGGCAGTACTTCGCAAAAAAAAAACATTTATGTTTTTAGGTGTCAGCGGATAGGATTCGAAACCAGACCTTCGACCTGATAGTGCAACGCACTTACCATAATACCACGATGTACTACCGTTGGAAGAATATATCTCGTCTTGTCTTCATTTGCTAATCCCATTTTCGTGACCTCTTATTCAATATTGTCAAGTGCACCAATCACAGCTCGCTTAGTACTGCCCAGCCGATAATGTCTGTCATAGTGCCATCTACTGACTTTTAATAAATTGTACCAGTGGTTTTTACTTGCAATTTGCATCCAATTGCTTTAAACAAATTACATAATAACGCGTCAGTTTGCCTAGACCTTTTGCAACATCTCTTACGGACTTTGACGCAGCAGCGAAATTTCTCCATTTTCATCCTGCACAAGCTGACAAGTTTGGCAGGTATGTCCAAGATGAGACATGGCTCTGCATAATTCGTCTACATTCACGCTATCATATGCAACTTTAAAATCGATAAAGAGATGGTGTGTATCGATCTGGAATTCCTGGGTTTTCTCCAAAATCTGTCGGAGTGAGAAACATTTGATCGATGGTTGGCTTGCCTGGCCAAAAATTACACTGATAGGGGCCGGATCAGATCTTTGACAAAAGGTTTTCAGCGATCAAACAGTATAACCGAGAAGATTTTGTTAGCGACTTTTAGAAGACTTATTCTTAGTTGGAACGGGTCAGAGCATCTCTTTCTTTCTAGATGGAATACACTTTGCCAATGTTCCATTTATCGGGATACTTTCATTCGACTAAATTTTGCAGATTAGTTTGGTGCATGCCCCTTACCAAGTCATCTTCCGCGCGCTGCTTTGAATAGTTCGACCGTCCGAACCAGCAGCATTGTACGAATAAAGTTTGATGTAAATCCCTTACCGCACTTCATGAAGGTCAGCTGGACCTTTGCACATCTTCTAACATGTTCCCGTACTCAACTAGACATGCCTCTGTTCTGGCCTTGGGTAGATCATTTCACCCTTTGGTAGAACATCACCCTGCCGGCACAATCCTCAATAGACACGACCTTCCGCTTCTCATGTTCCCCCTTTTTCTCCCTGAAAAGTCGGCGTAGTGCAGTTCTCGTCTGCAGCATTGTTTGCTAGGCCTCAGTCTTAGCTACACATGCACCGACCAGCATTCTTCATCGAACAAGGAGTTTATAATCAGCTGTGGAGTTTATTTTTCTCCAATTTCCAACAGCAAAAAATCAAACAATTTGGTTTTAAAAAAATAACTTTACAAACTTTTATTAAATACTTTAATATTTTTTAGAATTGAATGAATTTAATTTTTGACTAGAAGGCAAGAGTTTTCAACACCAGCACAAGAATCGAGCATGGCATGACAGAGTACAAAAAGAATAAAATAGAATGCACCCGAAGTTGGTAGCGATTCTGGATACGTTCCGAAAGTTATTGCATTGAAAAGGAACTGTTCGGAAAGAGTTAATGGTCGCGTTCAACCGAAGAAGTTAAACGAAGGAAATAGTTCTTTGCGACTCGCGAATGCGATTTAATTTCAAAAGGTTTATCATCGCGATTGTTTTTATCGAATGCATATCCGCTATAAGTTCCATTGTAGTCACCTAGTTGAACCCAGTACATCAGTGGCGGCACTTCTGATGACTTTTTGACAATGTCTTCATTAGTCCTTTGTTCTTGATGCTGATGCCAGGCTTGCTGATAAATTAAGAGAGAAGTGGTCGGCAAAAGTTTTGATGGTCTCTTGCGACTTTAGCTTTTCGACATCAAATCTTTTCACAGCATCTGCATAGCTCGGGGCGCGTAGCGCTGTGGTGTCGTGTACATATATTATATGCGCATACGTTCAGTTTTGAGTACATTTTTAAAAAATTGCCTAAATGAGGGGGATGAATAGTCTCCGAATACGATTTTTAACTGTTGTGACACACCTTAGGTGAATCACCTTGGATATAATAATTTTCGAATAGTTTCATACTTGTTCAAGAATTTAGATGGCAATCTTTTGTTCAGCTCAAGCTATTAAAAGAAATTTATCAACCATAGCTTCCGCATAACTTTCAACATAACCGGTGAATTAAAATTGCATCAACAAAGAAAAAAATCACTTTCAATCAAATTCATTGTAGTACTTATTTATACAATCCGTCATTTAAAATTTAATGTTAATTTGAGGTAGCAACAAGACCATTTGTAACTGTAGTTTGAGTTCAGTTAATTTATTAGAAATTCTAAGGAAGGTACATTTCTATTTAAGCTAACGATAGCAATGATTGAGAAATAATGGCGAAGTAATGCAAAATTAATTGGGTTTCTTTTGTTATAATTAAGGTAGGTACATACAAATTGAACATGTTTTTGTTATGCTGTGTTGACATACTCTTCCTGATGAAAACTATTCAGTATTTATTCAACCCACTTTCTAAATTAAATGCTGCTTTTCAAAGAGATAAAATATTCCAGGCAAAACAGTTGGTATACTCAATTCAAGAATCTTTAAAAGAATGAACAAATACGTAAAAGGGATGGATTTAAATTATAATAATGGCAGACGGCATTACATTTAAAAATTCTGTTTCGGTGACGCAACGCAACGTATGATACAGTTTTGCTCCAACCAGGAACGCCTTCAGTTGAACTGTCAGCGATCAGCTCTCACATTCGCCGTCACATAGAAGAGCAAAGTTGCTGTCAAAATAAAATGATCTATCACCAATTTTTAATGTTTGTCCTTGAATTTCAGTTTTAATTGCACTATTTCTTTTATTTTGTTACGAGGTGTTACATGCTTACCTTTTACCACCAACATTGCAATACCCAGCAGGTACCTCTAGAATTGGAGATCCATAATCAGCGACACTGTAATACCCAACAACACGCGATATGTATATGAGGCCAACACACCAACAACATACACAGTATATTTTCATTCACCTCCTTACAAATAACACTCACTGGTTATGAAAAAGGTATCATGAGGAGCTACTTTGGCGAATGAAAATTACTCTTTCGGACAGTGCTCAAGTCAAATAGAGCTAGAGTAAACTTGATTCAATAAATCAGTTTCACTTAAGCTGTGGACGAGTGTAGTGTCTAATTGCCACCAGGGGCCTACACCTGTGATCTTGTTGCTACCAGGGGCCTATACCTGTGATCTTGCCACCAGGAGCGTATACCTGTGATCTCGCCATCAGGGGCGTATACCTGCGATCTTGGCACCAGGGGCTTATACCTACGATCTTGCCACCAGGGGCGTAAACCTAAGATCTTGCCACCAGGGGCCTATATCTGTGATCTTACCACCAGGGGCTTATACCTGTGATCTTGCCACCAGGGAACTACACCTGTGATTTTGCCATCAGGGGCGTATACCTGCGATCTTGCCACCAGGGGTTTATACCTGCGATCTTGCCACCAGGGGCGTATACCTGTGATCTTGCCACCAGGGGCCTGTACCTGGGATCTTGCCACCAGGGGCGTATACCTGTGATCTTGCCACCAGGGGCCTATACCTGCGATTTTGCCACCAGGGGCGTATACCTGAGATCTTGCCACCAGGAGCCTATACCTGTGATCTTGCCACCAGGGGCGCATACCTGTGATCTTGCCCCCAGGGTTTTATACCTGTGATCTTGCCACCAGGGGCGTATACCTGTGATCTTGCCACCCGGGATCTATACCTGTGATCTTGCAACCCATTTCCTAAGCTGGTCTATCATTGGATATTGTATAATTACTATATGAATTCGGCCGTATTCGGTAACGTCATCTGCGTCAAAAATGCATTTGCAGAATGTTCTTATACGCAAACTGCTAAAGTCACATGTTCGAAAACATCATCTGCGGTGCAGCTGCGCATTAAAGTAATCGAGTTGACGATATAAAAATTGAGAAACCAGAGAGTGTGATCGTTAATATAAAATGCGTTTGCGAGTAATTGAATAACGTTCATAAAACCGATTTTGTGTAAGACCAGGACAATTGCATATGACGATTGCAATCTGCGTCAAAAAATAACAATCATTTGACGATCAAATTGACTTTGATTTGACGTTCTCGAAAACGGCCTTTGTATGCCATATTTCATTTAAAATAAAGAAATTTGTTATAAGGTTAAGGTTTCAAATTCAAGTTCAGTGTTTTTCTTCAAAACCGACTCTAGCAAACGGGCGAGCAAAATCTCGGCTGGAAAGCAAAAAGCACATCACAATTTATATCCGCTTTAAGTTGTTGCAATTGTCGCTATCGTGCTCGAGATTCAGCTGGATAGTCTCTTCGTATGAATACTCCAGTTCCACGTAGTTTTGAGTATTTGAGTTAAGTTTCAAATAACTTTACAAAAAAGAAAAACATGACATCACTTAAACAAACCAATAAAAATAAATTACAATATTTACATAAATAGAAGTTCCATAAAGTAAAGTTATTTAGTAAGTTCAATAGAAAAGCTGTAACTTGACCATCTATAAGAGAATTTTTCTCAAACGCCTTTCCTAGGAGGTATCTTCCTATATCAAATACACAAACCGTTATAGAAACAAAAATCAATACCCGTAACAGGGATAAATAAATAAGGAGCAGCCTCAAGCTCAAGTTTGTTAAAGCTAAAAGATAACACAATAACTAAACTTCAAATAAATTAAAACTAAAATAACATTTTTCCATGTTTATTACTCGTTTTCTTTGCTTAAATAAGCACTGAGGCGTTTGACATCCAAGATGTTGAACAAAACACACCCAATTCCCCCACAACCCCCATTAGAAGTATTCATTTCCACCCACGCCATGTTGCGTATAGTCGTAACTTAAGTGCGGCCTTCATTAACACGATAAGTGGTGACATTCAGTGCTCCCTTGTTCCATAATCTATGTCTTCGACTTTGACTCTCTGTCTGTCATTGTCACTACAGCTAACAGGTGTACACTAGTACATACAACAACTAAAGAAACAAAATATGTCGGCCAGCATCTTCTTAATGTTGTTGTAACATGATAGCATAACTTAACTCGCTTAATACCGACTTTATCTCCCATTACATGCCATTCTTGGTAAGCCGCTACGCTACGTTAAGACTACCTATATGCGACCACGATGAAAAGTCATTTTGAAGGTAAGCCGCAACGGTTTAGTTTCTCATTACATAAATCAAATGGCATCCGATAACAATTCATTGGACCCATAAATATATGTGAGCTGGTGCGAGAATTGGATGCGAATGCGACTTGCAATATTTTTACCCGGTGCGGTTTGGCGTCATTAAAACGCTCCTGCCACCGACGACGACGTCGCATTGTCGTTGCTGTCACCAGCGCGGTCGCACCAAGAATTAAATTTATCATTTCAAACAGGGTGCTTTCAATTTATTCGCGTGGCCTCCCTCCCAATCGTGCAACCCGGCAATATATTGAAAAAAGTTAAGGCGCCTGGCGTCTCTTCTCTATACATTTATGGTGAGGATGGACGAACGTCGTCATAATGACAGGAGATTATATTCAATTAAATATTTATGAAAACACTGTCATAGCATTTCAATGAGAACAATGACTGCGAATAAGAGAGTGTGATGCAAACTTTGACACTTTGATTGTTCTTCATTTTTGTGTGCATTTATAAACGAAAGAAAAAATATTAACTGAATAAATATTCCTGGGTCCTTCATTTAAATTACTGCAGAAAACTATAGAGGAATTCTTTTATTTGTCCAACAAAAAGATTATACTTTTACTTTTGCAAATAAAAATGTCCGTCATAGTCATTGTGAATAGGTCATTACATATATGTAGATATTCGAATATGAATGTGTCAAGTGAAGTGTCATAAATAAATAATGTCTTCTTCTGTCAATATTTGACACTTTAGCGTGTGTGTTGATTTAGTCTACATTATATATTAAACGGTGTGGTAGGTTTGTTTTTAAAAGGTACTGTTATCTTAAAGTATAAAACGGGCTATCTTCTATTTGATCTCTTTAACAAAGGCGTACAAAGGGTCTTATCTTTTATTTACTAAATGAAGATTAGATTTGTTTGTTTTGTTATTGTTTTTTAATGACCTACCTTTATGTGAAATATGATATGGGTTTGGAGTATAAATATTGTTAAATATATTAACTGTTGCTTAATGTATTCTCCAGTGTATTGTTTAATTAGAAGTCATCATTCGAACGAATTTAGTAAAACTATAGCACTGGGGCTGTAAGTGACATTACTTGACGGGTTGAGTCTTGGTACACTAAACGTACAAACATGTTACATGTCCTTAATAAAGGACTAATATGACTTCTCATTTGGTCTGTCAAAAAATTCATAAGTCGTGTGAACGCACTCAAAAGCATATGACTTTTTTGACGTTAGAACGTTAGACGTTATTTGAGAAGTCAAACAAAATTTATTGTTTTATTGGATAATAGTGAACTCAGAGCTCTGAAATCAAAAAATATATTTGTAAATATCCAGAATTTTGAATGAAAACAATAATGGATACTTTCAAAAAAGTAATTTTGTTCTACAAAAATGTATTTGCTTATGATTTTTTTTTTTATTTTGGTTTTGACAGATACCTAATCATAGATAAAAAGGAAAGCTCATTTGAGAAATCATACAGAAAATTTAATGACAGGTCATATGACTTTTACTATCGTGTTAAGTGGCCTTTACTTTACGAAACTGACATTTGTCAATGTCAAAAGTGATAGCCGCTGCTTTGATGAATCTGACAGATAAGAAATTGCGAGTAAAAATAAAGAACTGTTACACTTTGATAATTTAATTTACATAAATTGCAAAATGATTACGTTTTATTGACACATACATTCCACAAAACCTTTATGTAAAACGATAGTATTTAACGGATTAATAAATATACTACCTATATCAATTACGTTTGATGGATTTGCTCTCAAAGATAAGATTAAACAAATGTCAGTTTTATAAATGTGAAGACTTTGAGATTTATAAATACACGAGAGAACGGACAGGGAAGCAAATATAAAGGTTTTTTTTTTAGACGTGTGGTTTTCAATCTGGGAATACTTTTGTCGGAGTTGGTTTTTTTGACAGCTGTCACTTGATTTATGCTCAGTTTGGTTTGCCTTCTCATAATGAAAAGACTTACTCCTAAACAACGTTTGCAAATCGTGCAAATTTATTACCAAAATAATGGTTCGGTTCGCGCATCGCGCATTGCATCCAATATTCGGTCGACATAATCGCCCAGCAGAGTGCACCATACAGTTCGCACCGCTTTTCGTTATTTCTCAAATATGGATTTGATATACGTGTGTAGGTGTAAAAATTTGGGAAAACTTTCAAATCACCAAACAGACAAACTGTGGAGGCATATTTATAAGAATAAATAAGCTCAGTCGTGCTGCTATAGTAGATTAAGAGAGCATCCGAGTCCTATTATTAATTTATTAGTAACTAGCTGACCCGCCCCGGTTAAGCTCAGATAGACAAAAGGTTCTTAAAAAAATAACAAAACAAAATTAGAAATAAATTTACCATTATAAATTATATGTGTTGGTCGAACAATTGTTGTGTTTTCTTCTACGCATATCCTCGTTTAAAATAAAAGTGAGCAAAAGAAACTCCATCAACGGCACCCTCCAGAATTGAAGTTTGCATTCTGTTCTTATCAGAGAATATGAAATTGATATTCTCTGGTTCTTATATCCACTTAGTTCATGAGCTGCCATGTTTATCGCGCGCCACCGTTAAATAATCCGAAGTCTTGGTGTATTTTTTCATGGAAACAATTTCTTAAGCCGTTTTGGATGGAGATTAAAAATTCGGATACAGTATTTTTGTTTTAACCCCAGTTCCCAAAAGAAACCTAACTTTGACAGTGCCCCTCAAAAGCAAATGGTGTTTCATTTTGGAAGTGAGATAGAAGGTTTAATTTGTGTCAAACACTGATAAAATATATGGTGCCTCGAATGAATTCATTCAGTGCGATATGAAAATAGGATAGTTCGATTTGTAAAACTATTTGTCCTAGGAAAAAAGATAAAAAGATTGTATTTGGGTCAATATTTCAAAATATTAATATTTCAGTCTCCTTCATTTTTGAACCGAAGTATAAAATTTTATTATAAGTTTGTTAATTGGATGGCTTGAAACAAACGGGTTCTAATATTCGCTCTAGAAAAAATAAAGTTAAAAAAAATATCATACCCGCTATCTTCATTTAAACACGCAAAATGTCATTCCCCTGACGTGTCCCCAGGCCTCCTTACCACACTGTCTGAATTTTAGCAACGAAACTAAAAATGATACAAAAAATTTAATGATGCAGTCTTTTTAATAATATATGCATCCTTACTAAAAAATAGTTAAATGATTTTTAGTTGCTTTATTTTTTTAAATAGGAGCTATTAAGTAAGTGTCCCCCATAAATTGATCATTTCTATCCCACCAATGGAAATTAAAAAAAATATATTTAGGCTCAAAATGGAAAACTGATTTTTTTGTTGTTTAACGGTACAGAATAGCTCTTTATGAAAATTGAAGTAAGGATTTCAAAAAAACTTTGTTGTCTTTTTTATTTCAAGTTAAGGCAGTGATTTTGTTTTTCGTCAAGCGAAATTGTCATTCCTCTAACGCGTGTTGCTTACTAAACCGTGTGGTATAAAAATTAAAAAGTTTTACTCGTCTGTGTCTTTTACAAGGGCCTACGTGAAAAATAATATAAAACATCAAATTTTCTAATAACCTCCATTTAATTCTCATAAAACACCCTTCGGAGTCATTCCCCTAACATTATTTTTTGTGTCATTCCCCTGACTTTCAAGTTTTCATATAATGATTGATTGCGTTTTGGTAACTCTAGAAGACTCAATTATATTACATCTAAACATATTTACAGTATTTTTAGTAGTTTTGAATTTTTTCACATTTTCTCGGTCAAAATATCATAAAAAATACGATTATTACTATAAAATGGATAGCCTCGCAAAATTCTTAAATCATGAGAGCAAGTTCGAGCAACATAGTCGTGGATGCTATTTTTCATGTTAGTATTTGTTCTTCTTTTTCTTTACACTCCTGAAACCATTCGCAAAATTAAATATCCATCTAATCAACGGAGTAAATATAAATTTTTGTCATTCCCCTGATACAAGTATCATTTCCCTGACTTAAAAAACCGTTAGATTTGATCAAATGTTATGACTCCTTGCTTTAAAGTGGTTATTATAGAGTTGTTAAGAGATATAATTGTTCGTCTACCAAAATAGGGTCTTTTGAGCGGAGGTCCACTTTGGAGTGAAAAATATTAATGTTTTGAAATATTGACCCATTTATATTGTTTGCGCTTGATGTGTAACAATGCAATGTGGATGGATTGAAAATCCTCTAAAAAATCTGAAATTCTCTATTTTTGTACTGCTTTGGAAAAAGGTGATTTAAGAGCAATTGATTGACATTTGGATCGACATTCACGATTCACGATGCCTTCCATCTGTCAAGCCATCTACTTTCAAATTCAATGCCAATTAAAAGACCCCTACAAAAATAAGAAATAATTTTATTTAATTTGTCACGGTGTTGAAACTAGCTTCACGTTAGTCCCCTATTACACGATGATTCTTTGCGTCTGACTCTTGTCAAAATTCAATGAGTGCGAAGGCGAAATCCGATGCTTTTTCTCCTTCGCACTCATGAAAATTCGAAAAGAGTCAGACGCAAAGAATCATCGTGTAATAGAGGTCTTAGTTGACTCATTATGATTTTTCTATTTAAACTCATGTATCCTAAAAATCCTGGATATTTCTTTGAAAAACTTATTTTTCCCGTATCTCAAAGAAATAAAGTTCTTATTGTGCCTCCTTTTAAATACAGAAACTCTAAACAATAATTTTTTGCGTATGCAACTAGTCTTTGGAACTCCCTACCAGCCGATCTGAGAAGGCTTAACAACAACAATACTTTTGAGGTTTCTTTGAAAAACCATTTATACGTAGATGCTAAAATTTTTCTAAACTTTTCTTTTTTTTACTTATAAAATTTATTTTAGTTTATCATCCCTTATGTACATACATACATCTTTAAATTCTGAAATTTGCTTGCTGTTTTCTTTTTTTCTCATTTTATAATAATTAGTTGTTTTAATTAATTTAATCAACCTAATGTACTAAGTATAACAAAAAAAGACACCATGTCTTAATATGCTTACTGTTTTATATCAATAAATACTAAAAATCCTAAATTTTGAAGTCTCTCTTTCTTATCTCACTCCTATTTGGAGATGGCAAGGTGAGACCCGAATTTTCAAAAAAATTAAAACTTCTGCCTCACTTGGCCATCTCTTTCTTTCCGAGAGATGAGAGTGAGGTTAAAATAAGAAGCATCAAATAAGTTGCCTCACGTGTCACGTGAAGCATATCTGAACACCAAAAAATTTTCTGAATATGAAGAAAAAGCCAAAACACTATCCGAAGTCCATGATTATTTTCGTTCTGATAAATGCGGCAGAATAATCAGAAAACTACAGTCAGACGAGTCACGGGAAAATGAAAGAGCATCCATATATGTATTTCTGAAGAGAATTTTCGAACAAATATTTATTATCCTATTTTGGATACTTTGAGCGTACAATTAGCCAGACATAAAAGGATATATGAAGAGCTTTGCCTTAAGCATAGTTTACAGTTCCGATGCGAAAAAAAAATCGAAATTTTTAAAACGATTTTCCACCTATTCTGCGCACCAAGTTGAATAATATTCAAGGCGAAAAACGTTTGCTTTGGCCTAAACCACCCATTGAGTCATTAATTTACCCTTAATTGACAAACTATAGGCCTAAAAATGGAAAATAATTATTTTTGGATGCGAAAACCATTTGCATGCAAATAATGCCTTGAGGTGAATATATTTTTTTTTTCGGAAGTATAAACCGACCATCAAAATAAAAATATTTTATTCACCACACTTTTTTTCGCATGCAAATCAATTGCCGGTCCATTGTTTTGCATGACATTCCATAACAGCATTGTTTTTTTTTTTGCATGGAAACTGTAAACCAATCATGCAAACAATTAATTTTACATTTCACCTCAATTATTTTTGACATGCGAGAATATTTGCATAGATTTTTTTTTGCGCACGGGAACTGTAAACTAGGCTTTAACTTCAATTTCTTAGAAATAATTTATTTGAAAATTAAACAAATGAGTTGAAAAATCAAGCAAATAGACTAGTTAATAAATATCCGGAGGATTTAGAAGTTACATTGGGAAATGAATATATTCACTTACATTATCAACTGAAAAATTTATTGAAGCATACTGATAATGTTTGTTCTGCACGAAATATATACAATGTCTTACATTCGCGGAAGCTTCGTGATGTTTATCCTTATGTGGACATTGCTTTAACAATTTTTTACCATTCCAGCTACAAATTGTTCGGTAGAAAGATCATTTCCACCTTAAAAAGAATGAAAAGCTATTTACGTGCAAGTATGGGTCAAGACTTAAGATAGAGTTAATGCCCTCGTATTATTGTCCATCGAGGTAAGTGAGCCTTATATCGTGTATAATAAAAGTTTAAAAAGTTTCAACTTTTACTTCAGCTATTATTCTTGATACACCTTTATATTGTAAAAAAGAGATCGGAAATAACTTTTAACCTTTATTTTTAATTTGTTTCATAGTGGGATTTTTGGTGGGAAAATATTTCAATAACCCCTTTTTAGGGGGAAACCCTATTTTTACCATAACCGCAATTTACTATTTGCCTATCTTCGAATTTTGTGAATATCACACCAATGGGTTACCGAAAATCGCTGACCTTGAAAACTTTAAAAAAATAATAAAAAATTCATTGAAATCTATGGCTGACCAATTAGGTACTGAAACTAGCTGACTTTTAAAATAGCGTACTCTCTTTTTAAATGACCCAAATGAGGTGTCACTATTTTTTGTTGTGACCTTGAAACGAACTTTAAAAATTCCTAAGAAAATCTATCTATATATATCAATAACTGAAAAAATTTGACCTTTGGTCACGATTTAGTGATTTTTCGGATCGGTATACATTTTTTGCGAATTTTCCACAAATGAGGTGACAAAGATCGTGCGTGACCTTGTGAAACTTTAAGTCACAACTTGACTTCTTTGACCAGTTACTGACCAATTAGATGACATACTTTTTTGCGAATTTGAAGTGCCAAGAGTGCAGAGCTAACTTTCTTTTTTTTTAGGAAATAGTTATAGCCATAATAAGTTATGGTGTTTTTCTTCCTTGCAGTACAAATATGGCGAGACTTTTTTTACCTCGTACCTCGTATTGTTCAATCTTATAAGTAAACTAGAAATACTTTTTTCCTGAAAAATTTACCAAGTTTAATAAGCAAAATTGTCAAACAAGATTTTTCAACGACTATTTTCAAAGTCTTGCGAACTAAATTTCGCAGTGAAAGCGACTGTGTGATTTCTACCTTTGAAAGTCCACTTAGCTAAAGTGAATAAAGGTCCCATTATATTTGAGAACTGAGTCCCTCGTTGGACTAAGTTCCAAGGGGCTTAGTTCCCTGCACCGTAGTGAGCGTATATTGGACTGGCAAACAGAAGATCCCAAGATCGAATCCTAACTTAGACAACTTCTTTTTTTTCTTAATGCAAGAGGTTACATACCTGTTGAGGCCCTAGAAAATTTTAATAGTTACCCTTGCTAGGACTGCAGTGATAGCGTCAGTGAAAAACATTCTAGGGCCTAGTTAAAAATAGATTGTAGAGTAAATGAACCTTTCAAAAGAATGGGATTTAATTCTGTTGTCTGATGTAAACTATCTTTGTACCTTTTCCTTTCTACTTTGACAGTGTTTCGTATTGTAGCTACAACTACACCATTGCGTTCAGCCAGTAAGAATCAGAAACTGCTGCCACCGTGAGCCTTAAACTCATAGTAAATAAAAAAAAAACATTCACCTACCCACGCAAGAAAAAGTACAATTTTAATTCTTAAAAATAAATAATAGGTAAAAAACATACAATTTCATAAAATTTTGAATCCATAGGTCGTCATTCTGGGAAAACCTTTTTTTTGTTTTTCTTTTACCACCTGTTGCATTAAAAATAAAAAAAATCCCTAAAACACTTAACACGAGTCCGATCAAATATTTTACTGTCTGTTGTATAAGAAATCTTTTTAAATACCTACCTATCCCTTTCAAGGACAATATTGGTGTGAAGAGTCAATTTCAATTCAAAGGACAAACCCAGAAATGGTTTATTCACAGTAATTATACCTACATTGTTGTCTGGAAACATGAGTACAAATAGGTACCTGTCTCTGGTTATGATATTTATTATCGTTTGCCCTACCCAAATATTCTCCTTGAAATATATATACGAAAACAGCTGCGTGATTGGTATCCCGTCGTGTCATTTTAAGAGAGAGAGGTTCTATTGAGGAAGATTATAATCTTCAAATCTCAGTGGGTGTCATACTTATAGGTACAATACAAAACACTTTTATGTTTATTGCACTTGAGATAAAGTGGCACACGGTGTCTTTAAAAAGATTATTATTTATATTCAGCAATAGAAGGTTATAGGTAAAATGCAGGTGTAAATATTTGTGAGAGCTTTATCTGTTTATTATTTAATAACAAGTGTTTGGAATTACTCTATGTACTTGTACGTACATATAAGTAGAGTAGATAGGTACCTAAATAACTTGTGTTTCTTATCTAATTTATCATTTTCCTATATAGGTAGATATTCTTGCCAAAATGATTTTAATTCCTTCATGTAATTTAATTCAATTTATTCAACACCAAGTTAAAGCTCTTGCATCTTAATTATTATCAATTAGGCTTCAACAGCCGTTAGAGTGAGGATTACAAAATCCATTTCAATTATACAAATCGTTAGATGCTGTATGTCACACAATATGCTGCTGCTGCTACTATAGATATGCCATAGTCGTTGGTTTCATTAAACCGCAACATAAACCATAAATGCCAGGTGGAAACGTTCGCAGATATCGAATTATTCAGTACCAACACCGACCGTCCTTAATATGGAACACACTTCTTCCTGGAAGACAACAGACCTATAGCTTGTTTTGTAATAGATAGGAAGGTAGAGTTGCAAAAAAAAGATGAAAGTTTTAAGTCTGCTGATTTATATGTACGATTTTCGATTAAGACAGCCGCCGCCAGTGGTAAACAAAAATCTTGAAAGCCCCTCAAATTGAAATTTTGTACCTGTAGGGGATTTCTATTATTTTTTTTTATAAAAATTAAACAAAAGCTAGCGGCGATGTTATTCTAAATTTAAGGACATTTTTTATAAAACAATTTGGAAGGTCCAGAGTCCTAGAGGCAATTTTCTTTTTACTTCCTCATAGGGCAAGTATAGGTTTTAAATCAAATTTTACATAACGATGATGGTGGAACATAGTGATTTTCGTCATACCACATTTGTGTCGGTCTGTTTCAATAATTTTTCCAACTTTATGTCATTAACTTAACATCTCCAAATGAACTTTCTGTAACAACAGATCCCATTTTTTGTTATTTTGGTAAAAAATACTAACCAATTCACATTATGTGAGGTTGGATGTTGTAGGAACTGGGGGCCCCGAGCTGTATTTTTTCCTACACATCAAGTGCTTACAATACTTCCAAGTTCGTAGCTACCGGATACTGGTCTTGGCTTTATACCTTGACTTGCTAAACTTGTAAGTGCGAATGTTGATCAAGGAAAGAATTGCAACATTAAACCCATGGTCCTACAGATTGGAGGTTAGTGCGTTGGGCTAATGACCCGACCACAGTAAAAAAAAAAACAATTGTTATGAGAGAGACGCGTGAAGCTCCGGATAACGAACGAAAATGGACTATGACCTACGAATATGCACCTGGAATGTAAGGACACTCTATACGCCCGCCAGGTGCTACTCAAAATCTTAAATCTGTCCTCTTGCGGTACAAGGCAGATATTACCGCGGTCCAGGAGATAAGATGTATAGGATCAGGTATAACGAAAAGAAAAGATTGCGACATTTATTACAGCTGTCATCAAAGACTTCACATGCTAGGATGCGGATCCGTCGTGGGAAATCGACTCGGATCGAAAGTCATCGATTTTAAGCCGATTAGCGATCACCTGGCTGTGATCCGCATCAAATCTACCTTCCATAACATCAGCCTAATATGTGCACACGCCCCTACTGATGAAGCTGAGGAGCAGTTTTGCGATCTCCTGGACTACGGAGCTTCAATGCTAAGGTCGGAAAGAAAAACAACTTTTGCTGATTAGTTGGAAAGCACAGCCTCCACAAAACGACAACAGATAACGGCTTCCGACTGATCGACTTTGCTGCAGCTCGTAATACGGTGATAAGTAGCACTAGGTTCCCAAGGCGAACGATACACGCAGCAATCTAGCGATCTCCAGATGGTCGAACCGCCAACCAAATCGACCACGTGCTAATTGGCGCAAGGTATGCATCGAACATCTTGGACGTGTGAAATTTCCGAGGCGCAAACGTAGACTCTGACCACTTTCTAGCTGTGACAAAGTTCAGAGCCCGACTGTCCAACGAGAAGAAAACGAAGACCGCCCAAAGGAAGAAATTAGCACATCTGAAAAAGTCAAAGACTACAGTGAGCAATTTACCGGGAAGCTCTCTGCCGTACCGCCAGCCACAAGCATCAACAATCAGTGGAACCAGTATCGTGACATTATTAAGCAAACAGCCGAGACCATCCTAGGCTATCAACCACCCAGAAAAAAAGATCCCGTGGTATTATGATGAATGCGCGCGTCTGAAGCAGGAGATGGACAATGCACGAATGCAAATGCTGCAACGAAAAACAAGAGCAGAAAGAGAGCATTACCGTGAAAAGAGAAGGAAAGAGAAAAAAACCCTCTCATTTTAAATACACCGAAGCAACTGACCGGCACGCAAGCTCTTCGAATTAGCGAATGGAACCTTGTCACCGAAGCACAGGTAATTGTAGACGTGTTTAAGCAGCATTCCCAGGAACTGCTTAGTGGGCATTATGTAGAGGAGGCGACAGGGAAACAAAGAAGCAGGAGACCAGTCAATGAAGATCCAGTCCCAGCGCTCAGTACTAAAGAGGTTAAGAAAGCCATCCACAAGCTTAAGAACAACAAATCCGCCGGCTCGGATGGCCTACCTGCGGAACTCTTTAAGTATGGAGGAGATGTCCTGGTAGGGTGCATGCACCAGCTCATCAACCAAGTGTGGGAGGAGGAAAGTATGCCCGACGACTGGTCAAATAGCTCCATATGCCCAATCTACAAAAATGGCGATCCTATGTCCTGCAAGAACTACAGAGGCATATCCCTGCTTAATGTTGCCTACAAGATCCTATCCAACGTACTATGTGAGCGTTTAAAACCTTTCTGCAACACTATGATCGGCACGTATCAGTGTGGCTTCAGGCCAGGCAGATCAACGATAGACCAAATCTTCACATTGAGGCAAATCCTGGAAAAGACCAACGAATTTCAAGTCGAGACCCACCACCTATTCATCGACTTTAAAGCCGCATATGATAGCAAAAGTCGCCAAGAGCTTCTATTGGCGATGTCGGAACTCGGGATCCTGAAAAAAACTGATCCAGCTATACCGCATGACGTTACAAAATACGCGGTGCAACGTGCAAATGGGTAACAGCTCATCCGAGTTATTCCAGACGTGTACAGGGCTCAGACAAGGAGATGCGCTATCATGTGATTTCTTCAACTTAGTCCTGGAGCAGATAGTGCGCAAGAGTGGTGTTAACATGGAAGGCACTATCTTCAACAGGTCTTCTCAACTGCTTGGCTATCTGGACGACATCGACATCATCGGCCGCTCAAAGAGAGCTGTACTTGAAGCATTCACAGCTATTGACGAACAGACGAAAAGCGTTGGTCTTGAAGTGAATGAGGACAATACAAAGTATATACTATCAACAAATAAATCCTCATCGGTCCATCACCTAGGACCAAACATCACTGTTGATAGCAGTAACTTCGAGTTAGCCAAGGAGTTCACCTACCTCGGAACAAACCTCAATTCCATGAAAGACATCTTAGTGGACATCAAACGAAGAATTACCCTACCGAGCCGGTGCTACTTCGGTTTGGCCAAATAAATGGGCTCAAAACTCCTTTCCCGAAAGACAAAGTGCACGCTTTACAAAACTCTAATTTTACCAGTTCTACTCTACGGCGCCGAGTGCTGGACGATAAGTAGAAAAGGGGAATTGATACTGGGCACATTCGAGAGAAAAATTCTTCGGCGGGTATTTGGTTTTATATGCGTGTATGAGCAGTACCAAGAGCCAAAACACGTCGACTACACTGGCTCGGCTAAATCGAGCGAATGGAAAACAACGCTCCAGCCAAGAAAATTTTCAAGTCCCAGTCCCCAGGTTCGAGACGACCAGTAAGATCGAACCTCCGTTAGGGAGCAGGCAGTTACAAATATAAGAGCGCTTGGCCCGACGACTTAAGGGAGCTTGGGAAGGACCGCAATCGATGGAAGACCACAATATCTCAGGCAGAGACCCTCCCTTGATCGGGAGCCGGATAAGTAAGTAAGTACGTGTGCTTGTAGTAGTTCCATCAAATGTGTGTATGTATGTGTTATAGTAATTACATATCTATTCATTGCGCACAGAGTTTTGCAAGTTAAAGTTATCTGTTCGTTTACGCACGTCAAAGGCTAAACATGATTAATAAAGGTAAAACTGTAATAGACGGAAGCTCTGGGAAACTAATGTCAAAACCGAACGAAAAGTACCTTTCCAAAACGTCAAGTGCCAAATTCTTTTGAGCTAACTTCCACCATTTTGATTTTTGAATCCAGCTGTCAGTTCACTTACGTAGAAGGGATCAATGAGCGTAAAAATTAACGAAAACTAGACGAAAAGTACCAAATCGTAATAATGTTCGCGTCGTATGAATTCTTTTTAATTAATTAACGCGAATGAAACACAAATTTTCTTTGATCAGTGAGTTAAGTATCAAATCTTATCAATAAATAAAAATTCTTGGTAGTAAATTAATTCACCAAAGAAAGTACATTAAACGAGTAATTAAGTTGAAAATACTTCTGTCATTGTTGCCAATAACAAGAGATAAAAGGAAACAGACGCTTGTGACACACATGTTATTTACAACCACAAATGAGAGAAAGTTCACATTTAATGAGAAAGTATATGCGCAGTTCCATAAATAGTTTTTGGTATGAGCAGATTTCTTGTTGATTGTAGTAGATTTTCGTTAAGTTTTTGAACTTAACGTAGATTAGCAGTAGTACATGTGCAGTTTCATAAATACCTAGTTTTTGGTAAGAGCAGATTTTTTGTTGATTGTAGTAGATGTTCGTTAAGTTTTTGAACTTAACGTGGATTAGCAGTTTATATTTTTATTGATATGAAATTTTAATTCATGAACTACCTAACTTCAGATCGACCGACGTGTTAGTATATTGTGAAAAAGAAGATTTCTGAGCACTTTTTATTGATAGGGCTGTAAATGTAAGTTTTAACTCTTTGTTGTTCGTCGTTTATTACTAGGGGGATAATTCCTATAGACAACACTACTTTCCAGACTATTTTCATATGCATGCATTTGTTATGTTAGTTCAAAGCACACACATTTCACCTGTAAATAAACAACAAGATTGAACATGGAACTCATAGCATAGCATGTCAGAGTGGATATATCTTGGATATGTTTTCAACCGCAAGCCAAGCCAGCTGCTGCTGTTGCTGCTGCTGCTGCTGCTATTCCATATTTTCATCCGAACCAAGGAATACGTCATTGTTAGTTTATTTAACCTGTTTGCATGTCAGACTAAGGCGCACTTTGAGATCTGGTATGCATTTTTTTCCTTGTCATGAATTTGTGATAAGGGTTTTTTTTTATATTTTTTTCTAAAGTCATATCTTGAGCTCATGCGCCTACTAAAAATCATAATAATCATCTTCCGCATATACATACATACTATGTAGTTAAACACACACTCATACACAGTAGGGTGCATGTTATTATGTGTGGTTTGGTTATGAATACTAAATGAGATGTAATATTTAAAGGGGGATTAGATTAAAAATAATGGGGACAAAGTGCGATTAGCTTAAATGTAGGAGTAGTTAGTTACATATAAGCGAAAATATAAAGGAGTTAAGTGAATGAATACTTCAAAATGTCAACATAATTTTGAATGACGGAAAGGAACTTTATATACTTAGACTTACTTAAGAATTTATCGAAGTTGTGAAGAGGAAGTTGAAATTATAAATTTTTCATATCGTAGATATAAACTTGCCAATATGGAGAGGTCGTTTTAAAGTGTATAGTAAAGCCTTGACTTGAGAAATGAAATGGGGGAGGTATTTTTTTGCTAATCAAGTTTTTCACTGACACTTTATAAAGGTAACAACTTTCAGATACTCACTTACTGAATTTTCATATGAGACTTCGTCAGATGTTAAATGTGTGTTCTCCTCGATATGAATCTGTTTTCAGACCTAAAAAAGACGGCCAATGGAAATAATCAACGCATTGACTCCTTTGACGTCACCAAATACATAATCAATACACTGACAACGTAGACTGTCGTGTCAACGCATAAAACGTTGACAATGACACGGATGATGCCACTCAGTCTATGTCCCAAAATGTGTAAACGTGTTATCTGTGTCCACGCTTTTTGTACTTTTTGGTGTCAACGCACTACTTGACCACATCTGAACACTATAAACATTGACGCGGAGTTGACAAGAACAAAAATGACTGATTTTGTACGATGACGATCACACGACATTGGTTCTAGTGTCATCCAACAATAGAATGTGGATGCATTAAAAAAGCTCTAAAAACTCAGAAATTATTACAGTTTTTTTTATTGTTCTAGAAAAAGGTGATTTCAGGGCAATTGGGTGACATTTAGATTGAACTACACTTTTTCTGTCAAAATATAGTCCGTCAAATTTTATTGAAGGATGGCTACGATGTCTATGGATTAAAAAACCTCTACAAAACCTGAAACGTTTGAAGTTTTATACTGCTCCGGAAAATATTTATTTTACGGCGATTGGGTGACATTTTAATCAAAAGATAATTGTAGCGTCAAAATATAATTTTCCCACCATCTGTCAAGCCATCAACTGTCAAATTCTATTGAAGGATGGCTACGATGTCGATGGATTAAAAAATATCTAAAAATTGAGAAATTTTAGAAATTTTTGTACTGCTCCGGAAAAAAGTGATTTTAGGGCCATTGGGTGACATTTGGATTGAAATATACTTTTGCCGTCAATATAGTTTGTCTCCTTCATCTGTCAAGCCATCAACTGTCAATGTATTAGAAACATGCTAATTTTTCGAGATTGGTGATGAGGGTCAACGCAAGGTACGTTGACATGGCAGACAAATCCGCTGTGTTTACGTAAGGATACAGTCAACGCGTTGGTAAGTAGTCTGTCATAGTGTCCTAACTGCGTAGGTATGGACAGTTTTCTGCGTTGAAGATCACACGACACGACAACTTTGGGACAGAATTCTACGTCATTTTGACGTTAGAGTCAACGCGTTGGTGAGTAGTCTGTCATAGTGTCCTAACTGCCTTGGTAGGGTGATTACACGGCCAACGAAAATAATCAACGCGTTAACCCTTAAATTCATGCCAACGAGAGTGTCAACACAGCCGTCAACGCATGGACAGTATTCTGCGTTGACGATCACACGACAAGACAACTTTGAAATAGAATTCTACGTAATTCTCATTCGCGCTGACCGTCTAATCATAGCTTAAAGCTTAGATTAGACGGTCAACGTAAATGCTAAACGCATTGACGTCCTCACAAAATGCAAAATTTTCGAGATTGGTGATGAAGGTCAACGCTGGGTACGTTGACATGGCAGACAAATCTGCTGTGTCAACGTAAGGATACAGTCAACGCATTGGTAAGTAGTCTGTCATAGTGTCCAAACTGCGTTGACAGGGTGATTACACGGCCAACAAAAATAATCAACGCATTGACCCTTAAATTCATGCCAACGAGAGTGTCAACGCAGCCGTCAACGCGTGGGCAGTTTTCTGTGTTGACGATCACACGACACAACAACTTTGGGACAGAATTCTACGTCATTTTGACGTCAGAGTCAACGCGTTGGTGAGTAGTCTGTCATAGTGTCCTAACTGGGTCGACAGGGTGATGACACGGCCAACGAAAATAACCAACGCATTGACATTTAAATTCGTGTCAACTCATGGACAGTATTCTGCGTTGACGATCACACGACAAGATAATTTTGGAACAGAATCTTACATCATTTTGACGTCAGAGAGTCAAGCGACTACATTAAGTCAGCCATTCTCATTGAGACGGTGTCGTAATGCCGGTTCGAAGGCTTATGAAAAAATATTGACAGTAGGAAAATGACAGATTCTATTGTGAATAGGCCTCGTGAGATCTGAGGTCCGTTTGGAAATGTCTACGAAACGTCTCAAGTTCTGAAACAACTTGGATTTGAAAAGCAAAGTTCTCAATAAACAAAATTATGGAAGATATTGAAAAACTTTAGTGGAAAGGTAAAAGATGGTTAAAAGCTTTTTTTCGATATTTTTCTATTTATATGAACGGGGCTTATACAATTTAACAAGTCGAAAACAAAGTTTTTCAAGAATGTAGCTGAATCTGTTCAATGTCCATGTCTTATATGACTGATTAAAAAATAATTTGAAATGTTCATTGTATAGATTTTTGAACCAAAGACTTCTCAAAACTTAGTTTTTTTTGTGAATGACAAATCACAACTAAGTCGTTCAGAACCTTTTAAGACGGGTTCCCAAAGTCAACGTACTGTTCACACATTCGTAGTTCAACACGCTTCAGTTTCTGTTTCTGAAGTGGGTGACAGTTTTCGGATATCGGATCCAGTGCCGAAATGAAACTTCCTTAAGATATACACAAGCGTACCTCCAAAAGTTTCATAACAGAACAGAGATGATTGTTTTTACATTCCTACCTAGTTTTTTGTCATTAAAATAGTTTTGTTAAAATTCCAGAGCTATTTTCTACTATCAAGAGGAAAGTTTTGTTTTACATCAACTAACACACCTGTTTTGAAGGCAAATAATTAAAAGTTAAGCGAAAACAGTTAGAAACTTTCCCAAACTTTTCAAGGATATTTTACTTTGAAGGCAAGGTGGTTTGTATATTTGCTTTGTAAAGAAATTTACTTTTATTTTTCATCTTTTTAGACAGGAATTGGAAGTTTTTTCTTTTACACGGTTCGCTATTTTTCCTTGAAAGTTTTTGAAAGTAGATATTTGGCGTTGGAGATTTCGTGTCAACAGTAGAAGAAAAAAAAAAGATTGATGGAATTTCAAGAGGAAAATGCTTTCTTTTGTTCATAGTTTTTGGTCAAAATCAAATTAAATTTGATCTTCTGCACCAAAAAAGGATAAGATTCGTACAATGTAAGTTTTATGGAGTAGAATAATTAGATATTATAAGATTTTTCAAATTAAAAAGAGCACGCAAAAGACCATTTCAACTAATTAAGTGACAAAAGAAAGAATTTTTTTTAGTATACTATTGCGAGTTCATAAGATCTGAAGGACCTTGGTTCACATCGGTAGATGCAAACTATAGAAACTTTAATAGTTTTTCGTTTTTAATTGCGCAAATAGGGTTATTCATCTTCCATTTTTCACACCAAACAATAAATTCTCACCATCATCAGCACAATCTTTAATTTTCTGAATAGAATAATAAAGTATATCCTGGCTGAAGCATAAGACAAAAAAACAAAATTTTTTGTTTGTATTTTTCTACCGCGAGTAGCAAAACACACAACAATGGTTTCTCCATTTATATTAAAACAAAAAAAGTGTAAATTCCTACGAACAAAACAACGGAAAGTATGAGCGTAGTATTTAAATTGTTGTTGCTTTGTTTTGTTAATGGAAAAATGAAAGAATCCTTAAAAAAAAGCCATTCAGCATCAGCATTCAGAGAAGTTTTTTGGTTTTGGTTTTTTTTTTTTTTCTCGGTGAGGGATTTTTATAATTATTGTGGATTTAAAGCCAATTTAAATGTTTTATATCATCTCTTAAAAACTGAAAAGGATTTTTTGCTATTTTCATTACAAACACATACACAAATAAAATTAAGTTAAATATGAATGTGGATGGGTATTGTAGGAATTTTGAACAACAGTGTAAAACTCAATAAACTCGCAAGTAAAATAAATTTAATCTAACATTAATTTCAAATAATATTTTGAAGATTTTTCGGTGCCATATTTGAGATTAAATATTTGTAAATGATGTGAACCCCTTCAAGACAGCATTAACACATATTTTTTTATAGTGATAATTTGAAAGATATTATTATTTAAATTGGTCAAAGCTAGAATAAACAGTTTTTGCTCTTTGCTTCTATACATCGAAGTTTTCAAAAACAGAATTTATGCTAATTACAGGGTAATAATATTCTCCAAAAGAAGTTCCATGATATTTTTCTTCAACACGAGCGTTTCGTTCCAAGATATTGCATATTTAAAAATGGTCAAATTAGAAAAAAAATACCGGTTTTTCGAGGACCTTAGATAGTACATATGTGTGCCGCCAGAATCTCTGCTCTTTAATTTTGTCCTAAAATCAAATTGTTTTTGAAAAAAAAAAAAATATTTCAAACTCAAATTTTTAGAAAAAGCCGAAAACCGGTATTTTAGAAATTTGGCCATTTTCGAAGGGGCAAAAACTTGCAACTAAATGCTCAAATAAAAAGTATCATGGAACTTCTGCTATGGAATATTATAATAAGCATAAATTTGGTTGGAGCAAACATAAAAACCGGTATTTTTGAGTTTTGGACAATTTTAAAGTAAAAATAACTTTTAAAAATAAATATTTATTTTCTCTAAATAGACTTATCTTAAAATCGCATACAAAATTTGTTTTCGAAAAAGTTACAGTTTGAGTGTTGTTAACGAAAAACCTATACAGTCAAACTTCTTTATAACGAACCCTCACGGAGCCAAAAAGATGGCTCGTTATAGAGAAATTTTACGACAAAATTAGCTAAAAGGAATTTTTGTAAATTCTTTTTTTTTTCGCATCAGGTAATGTATATAAATGAAGGACTACTTTCTCATTTAATTTTTTGAAATGGCCTGTATGAATGTGAAATAGCTTTTGGCTTCGATATTTTAAAATAGGTCACGCTTGAGCTCACGAGAACGAAATTGTTTTCACAGTTGCATAAGCAAAACTTTATAAGATAGTTTATTTTTCAGGGATCTCAGAGGGCTCCGTATTCTCACAAATATAAACACGATTCCTGACAAAAATACCTCACTTTTGTTCACTTTGCTGTCAAAAACTCAGAATGAAATTTTTTGCTTACTCAATTATTTTTTGCCGCAATAAATTTAATTAGGAAACAAGAAATAGAAAGTTGGTTTGACTTCTGAAATAGCTTAATGAAAACAATAACAAGCGTTTATTTTCAGCAACGATTTAACGTAACTGACGTTTGGTGAAAATTTCGAACAAAACGTTTGACCTGTTGCCCCACATTAAAATTCTACCTATAACTATGTACAGATCATGTGCAAAATCTGGGAATTCCCTAGTATCGACATTATTTTAAATGCAGAGAGTTGTAAACAAAAATAATTGTTTCATTCCATTTTGATCGGAGCGAGAAAATTCAAAAAACTTTTTGTAGAATTTCGTTATAAAGAAACAATAATGATGCTGGGTCCAAGAATTATTTCCTTATAAAGAGGGTTTCGATATTTGTTTTAGGGGACGGGGACTGAATGACATTTCGCAGAAGTTTAATTTTATTTTATTTCTGAAATAATCATGCTGATTAGTCAATTCGCAATATTCTACTCCCCCGGGGTTGACCAAAATCGCACTGGATTCGCATTCGCGTTTTTTCTCAATTAGTGAACTCTTCGAATGAACTATATTATCGATTCCTGAACTTCCCTACCATTTTTCGAACTATATTATCGCTTTTGTCATTTATTGACATTTCAAACTTGACACGCTATCTCAAGTGGTGTTCAGACAGTCCTCACGTCAAAATGAATCGCCCATATGAAGCATGTCGAAACATTATCCTAAAATTGTAAACAATTTATTTCTTCAAAAAGAATGTTAAATACTTTACTTTAACTAAACTATACTTTTAAACTAAGAATAATGAGCCTAAATTAACATTTCTGTGTTATTCACTATGATTTTCTGGCAAATAAAGAAAATCAATAGCAGATTTGCGACATAAATTGAAAAATTCAATTTTGTCATGCGATGTTTTCTATGTAATTTTGGGTTATTTGTTTAATATAAGCATTAAATTATCCACCTACCCATTTTTCGATCAGTGAAAATTGATTTGGTAACCTGACGCTCATAGAAAACAAATCACCTTAAATTACATAGAAAACATCGCATGACAAAATTGATTTTTTCACAGCAAATTAAGGACTAATTAACGGCAAATTATTAAGCTCTAAAATATTAAATTTTAGAAGTTTTTACCACTTTTCAAAACAAAAAACATAGAAAACATAGGACGACAAATTCGAAACTGTCACAATTAATTAACGACTAATTAACGACACAAATTATGCACCTATCCATTTTTCGATCCGTGAGAGTTGCTTTGATAACTTGATATCAAGTTAGAAAAGCACCCAACAAAACATAGAAAACTTTGAAAGAACTTCGAAAGATTCGAAATTGGGACAGCTTATTAACGACTACCTAATTATCAAACTAACCATTTTTTGATTCGTCAAAGTTGCTTTGCTAACTTGACACTCATGAATAAACCCTAATAATCTAATTTTAATTTCAAATCCTTTCCAAAAATACGCAGATTTGTCCCTCTTGTCTGCAGTAAATGCAAACTTATGTCTTATGTGCCTTGTCTAGTTGAAAATTACATTTATCTGTACTTGAATAAAAGTGGAAATTGGTGAAGTGTTGCCGTATTTTTTTATTTTGGGAGAACACTTGGTTATTCTAAGATATTTCAATTTTTTTAAATTTATTTTTAGTTCAAAAAAACTGCTTACCAGTCACAGAAAAGTTGCTCAAATGTATCTTACCTGCAAAGAAAAAAAAAAATAATAGTTAAAAAATGTTGTGAATTATTTTAATAATTAAATAAATAAATAAATTTGGTGGCCTGATAGCTCGTGGGAACCAGGGATTAGTGACTTATACTCTATAATTTTCAGCTGAATGCGTACAGCAAAGATGAGGCGCATTTTAGCTTGTGCAATTTCTAGAGGCAGTAGCTCTGAACAAAATATTTGAGGTGGAATAGACAAGGCTGGGACATGGGATTCTCTCAGAGCTTTAAATTTCTCGTTCTGGATTATGTTTAGAATGCGTTTTAAGAAATAACAAATTAAATACATAATTTCAGTAAATTTATGATCAGATGACAATTCAGTGCTCAAATGTGTATTATAACTACATAAATTGGAAAGCTCTGTCATACTCTGTTTAGAGCTTACTTGGTTCGGTTCCTAAAATATAAACAACTGCTATAAATGGGGTATTAAATGAAAGGTAGGACTGTCCTCTACTGTTTTTGGCAGTTGCCACGAGTCCGACTACTTTTCTAAAATAAGGGATTTTGTGCATCCTTGGATGAAATTGAAAAAAATAGTGGTTAAGGCCACTGTCCTAGCTACTTGATATGATTTTACTCAATTTTCCCTGATGTTAAACGCAGTGTTAAGAAAATACCATTTAAAAAAAAATGGTCTGACTCGTCGCAACAGCCAAAAAAATTCTGTCCGACCATTGGTATCGTGTAGCTGTAGAGGACAGTCCTTTCTTTCATTTGATACCCCATTTATAGCAGTTGCTTATATTATAGGTATATTTAGTGGAAAATGCAACCTGAAAAGTGCATTTTCTAACCATTGCGACCAGATAAAGCTTGTCCGACCAGTAGTTTTGTAAATGTTTGTACTAAAGCTATCAGTTGGCATCCAATTTTTGCGTGACCGTGATGAGATAGGTAATCTAACGGTCGGCTCCCAGACTATAAGTGCTCTGCTCAAAGCTAAAAAAGAAAAAAACAAGCCTTAGGTTTCCCAAAATTACCCTGGCAAAACCTGGAAAATATGTTAGAAAAGGATCTGAAATGTTTCTGGAAGAAATTTTCGAAAAAAAGCTAATATACAAATATGTACTAACAGTTTTATCCTCTCACCAAACAGCTACAAACTTAGTATTATATTTTCACAGTGCAAAATGGACCGATTAACGGTTGAATGACGTTGACAGAGGGGAATTTTCATTAAGATCTCGGATTATTCGCTTATAAAATCCGATTGCCTCAGCAATTGAAGCAAAATGATGCTCTGTCTATCTGGCAGCATTATTGGACGATTTTTTTCCAAGACGATGATGGTAGAAACAACACCAGTGAAGATCGCTAACTATGTATGCATGACAACCGATTTGTTATTGCCAGAAATCGAGGATTTGAGCTAAAGCGAGTTATGGTTATTGTGCACTTAGTTCATTATAATCGTGTAATAAGCCGTTTTGGTGATGGCCACTTGGCCAAAAAAGATTTGAGCGATTTGACGCTAACCATTTGATTTTTATGTTTGGGTATGATTAGAAATCGATCCTACACTGCTGCCACAATCCACAGACGATTCAGTCACTTAAGAACAATATTGGTCAATTAATTCTTGAAAGAGGGTCAATACTGCTAAACCGGCTGAGTTGTAGTCTTTTAAAATAAATAATATTCCAAAATGAATAAATTGGAAGGTTAATTTTTTTTCAATAAAGCAACAATCATTGAAAATATTCAACTTTGTAATTTGTATAGACTTTTTAAAGAGACACAAACAGGTGGCTTTTTTAAGCGTGTTCCTGGCCTTAGTTTAGTCGAGACAAAAAGCAAAAATACTTAAAAATTAGAACTGATTCAAACTGGTTTTCTAATCACTGCGGTTTTATGTGTGCACTTATCTTTAAAGCCGTGGATCTAATTTTTGTATGGCTAAATACCACAATGGAAACGCGGTTACTCAGTCACAAAAAAATGGAACATACATAAACTCAAATGTGAATGACCGCACACGATACTCAAAATTAAGCTTATCTCTCAAAAAGCACTAATTTGCCAGATTTCTGATGAAAAAATTATTTACAAAGCTGTTACCACAGTTATTTTCTACAAAGATATTAGTGACCAATTTGCACTAATAACCTTTCGAAGGTCATGGAAACTCTGATTAATTCAGCTTAAGAAATAAGTATCTTGATGAACGGAAGCTTCTTAATGACCGGCAGTACGGCTTTTGTAGCAATAGGTCCACTGTTAATCTGATGGTAGATATCTATACCTATCTCACCGAATAGTGGAACCATTTTTCACATCGTTTTGATAGAGTTTGGCATCAAGCTCTCTTATCAGAAATGCATGCACTTGTTATCGATGAACCTCTTCTTCGTTGAATTAGAAATTACCTTTCGAACCGTTCAATATAAGCAGCATCGAATGGTTACAAGTTTGATATTCGTTAAATAAATGCTGGTGTGCCCCAGGGCTCCGTTTTGTCTTCAACTCTCTTTCTCATTTTCATAAATGATATCTTGTGTGAAACTTCTAGTCCATTCTACTTTTCATATTCGTTTCTTGATTCACATCCTTGTTCTACGGATGTGGAATTTCAACGACAGCGTATGATAAGCTCATAAAATGTTTGTTCTGACAGAATTGTCTCGTCTAGTGGGGAATTAAAAACAGTGTAGAATTTAATACTTTAAAAAGTCTATGCTGTCTGCTGTAGTTAAAGAAGAACCCACCCTGAATGCCGCTATATGTGACCGATAATTGCCCCAAGAAAACTGAGCAGTTTTTGGTTTTGGGAATTATTACATATTCAACGTCACTAAAGAGTTTGCGAAGTGTTTAGGTTTTCTTCGAAGATGCAAGAAATTTGTCTCCCCCTCTTGATCTGGCTATAATCTACATAACATTCACTAGGCAGAAGCTTGAAGTATTGTTTTTTTTTTATATTTCAAAATCCCTGTTTCTGTCGTTCTATTCCATTTTTTCTGCAGGTGTACGCTTCAATATACTGAGAGAGAGAGTAGAAAAACAATGGTTTATCAGCCATTAGTACTCTCAGTATCTTGAAGAAACAAGATAATCAACGTAAATGGCTCTTAAAGTGGAAGAGAAAACCACTATCTAACAAAACAACAGAAGGCCGGTCTGTGTAAAAATGTATCAAAAAACACGAGAGGTGCGGATGACAGAGAGTCTAAATTAACCTACTTGAAATTTATTTATAATTTAGTTTATACATTCTAATGCATTTACAAAATTTTGCCAGACAGATTTGGCAGTCGAAAGTGCTTGCCAGACGAGTCTAAAGTTCTTAATGATTAATAAAAGATATTGGATAACTTGATAAATTTGTTAGATACAAGGCTCATTCGTGAACAGATTAGTCAAAAAATAAAGGTCATGGAATATTTTCGCAATTCTAGGGTTGCCACCTATTTTTTTTTTCAAAATTTAAAATAACTGCCAAATTTAGCTTATCTAGTTTTAGAATGCTGGTTTTTGAATTTATAATAACTTTTGTCTTTTTTAACATGAAAAAAAGATGCCAGACCAGTTTGGTGGACGAAAATAGCTTGCCAGACGAGTTTTTAAAGTTGGTATTAAAAAATGTTATTGATTAGCCAGATAAACTAAAACTTTTCGAGGAAAATAGAGAAAAACGTAAAGGGAAGAAAATCTACACAGAGGAGAGTAAAATTGGGAAAGATAAGTAGAGTTTTAAACCGTTTGATACATTTTTATTCTGATTTAATTAATTTAATTTGTAGGACTCTCGACCCCCTTATTATAACGTTTCATCTTCATTTGATCTTACTTTTGCCAATTTCATTAAAAAGATCTTTGGTTTAAGCTTTCTATATGCAAGGTTTCTGAACCAAAATAATTAGCAAAGAAACTAAAATTCAATTCTTTTATTTAAAAAATCTTTTCACCGTGCGTCGGTTCTGTGGTTCAGAGGTTTATGATTTCCCTTTACAAGAAAAAACCACTCTTGCCCTTTTTTTTCTTCATATTGGGTAATACTCCAGTCATATTAGAAAAATCACCTAAATTACGGGAAATGGCGGAAAGATGGATGGACATAGCATTCTCATTGTATTCCAAGGAAATTATAAAAAGTTCCTATCGATATGAGCGCCGCTAACAATTTAACGGGGGGTCAAAGGCCCACCCCAAACTGTTTTTAAGGAATATCTCCCGAACGGTTACTCTTACAAAAAAAAAATATTACAGACTAGGTTGAAGCTTAGAAAATGTCCTACAGAAAATGTTAAGTAACTTTTTTTCATAAGAGTATCCGTTTTTGTAGAGTTACGGACTATACATATGTTTCCGTATAAAATGCACTTCTTTACACCACATTTAAGGTGACAAAAAGCTAGAGCTTGTAGGATTGGTTGAGAAAAGAAAAAAAAATCATATATGAGGGGGTTTTATTCTCCTCCGTTTAGCCAGGAGGGGCAAGTTTCTAAAAAAATGACGTGAAACTGAAAAAATAACAACTGATTGAATTATCTCGAAAACTCTTACTCTTATGAAATAAAGTTACTTAACATTTTTTGAGGGAAATTTTCTAAGCTACAAACTAGTTCCTGACATTTTTGCTGTAAGAGTTACTATTCGGGAGATATTCCTTAAAAACCGTTTGGGGGGGCTTTGACACCCCGTAATATTGATAGCAACACTCATATCGATGGAAAATTTTTATAGTTTCCTTAGAATGCCTTAAGGAGGCTATATACCAAAATTTAGCTTCCTGCCATTTTCTCCGAAGCAAAAAGCTTGAATGACTGGAATATAAAGAAACAAGAGCATTAATCCAACCCATTTATCAAAAATAATTGATCAAAATTGGTATTATAATAGTATTGCTGAGCCCATAACCTTACTGAGTAGTTGGAGGCGGCAGCATTAAACGTGCTGAACGCGTGTTTTTTTTTTCTCCTCCAAAGAAACTCATTCCGCAAGTTCAGACTTAACGTTCGTCTCATATTTCCTCGTGGGCGCGCAGCTAGGTCTCATTTCGTTCGTCCGTGCCGATAGAGAAAAAAGCAACAATATAATTCTCACATTTGGCAGATGCTCCCATAACCAATTTAAGCTTCTTGGATAGAATCACTATAATGGAAACATTCGCATCTCTTGAACATCGAAAATGCCCGTCTGTTTATCCTCGCCATCATCATTATCTTATGATCGATTATAAACTTCGAATTTTTCTATACCCTATGCCAACATTTGCTATATAGGTTACGTTTTCATATATAAACAACAACCTATAAATTACCTACATTGTCTCTTAAAATAATACTTAAAGACTTGTTTATTTCTCAAATTTCAACACTCAATACCTCTCCTAAACCATTTTCAATTCCGTATAGTTCAAATATACACACATAAGTATTCTAGCAATATTTTAACTAAAACAACAACAAACAATATTCTGTAAATTGCATTCTTTAGTTTTGTATCCTTTGTAACCTAAATAACTTAACTCCAAGAAAAAGACTCTTGTTATTTCAGCTCCAGATCAAATTACATAAACATAAACATAAACATATAAACAACTCTTGTTATGAGATAATCTTTTTCCCAAGGACAACCTCGCGCGAGATATTGTTGCAATGCAATTCAAGTATATTTCAATCTCTAACGCACATGGATGATGTTTTCTAGTGAAATTCGAGATGAACCTAATCTTTTTCCCGCATCCCCAACAACATCACATCACATAACACATGACCTCAAGCCAAAGATCAGATAAATAATGTTATACTTGTGTCGAAAGTCCATCAAAAGAATCAATTCACACTCTGCAAAATCTTCTCATTTTCAAAAGGATCCGATTTCAATCAGTTCGCATGATTGTAAAAAAAGAGTAAATCAATAAAACCTCTGATAAGAAAAATATATACAAAAGACTCTTCTTATTATGATGTGTGATTCACATCACATGTGTTGCAAAATACGAGCACATATTTTTGTCATAGATGTTACGTTACGAAGTCATAAACCAAAATGTTTTGACAAACAATTTATTTTTCCATCAATGGAATCTAGAATCTGCATATGGTTTCCTTGGAGTAGGTATACTGCTGAACGGGAAATACATTTAACAGCCATCAGGACGGGACGGGATATAATCATTGAGACTTTGAGATTCTGGGACTGGGACTTTGACTGGGACTAGGACAGGGACTCAACAACATAAACATCAACAACACTAACGAATATTTATCATCTGCTTCAAATTTCATGTTTTCATCGAGTGCCAAGAATGGAGGAGACGGAGACTCCATATACACATATTCGTTCAGCGAGGAAAAAACTTGTATTCTTCGCAACGGAAATGGAATACCATTTGGTGGCGTAAAGTATTCTGGAATGTATTCAGTCTCATGCTGCATATCAAGTAGAGAAGCTAAAGCTAGGGATAGGGGGAAGTGGGACACTGCGTTCACCAATTAAAGAACTTCATCATCATATAGCCATAGCTTCGAGTGGTATAGTATACATTTATAGTAATGTGATATGAATTCGAAATTATTTCAAACGATCGTGATGGTGCGGTGACTATAAATACAGCACAGACACACTCCCCTTTCAGGGTATAAGATAGCTTTGTTTCTTGTTTTTGTATTTTTGTTATTCAACATACCATATAATGGTTAAAGTAATGAGCGTGCCAAACATTTTCATTTTTCAAAATCGATATTTTTTTTAATGAATATTAGATCCATCCCGCCCGCAAGTTAAGTCAACATACAGTCACCGCCACAATTAATCGGACAATGCAAAAACATTTCAATCTTAAAATATTTTAGTTATTGGGCTAAACTATTGTTACGGTTTTATTTCGTCCAAAATCAAGCAAACTAAAGAAATTAATCATGCTGCAAATAAGGCTATCGTTGCACTGACAGCTATTGTTATTCGCACGACTAAGCGATGCTCGCTTAAATTTTGCTCATTATTTTACCCTTAACCACTATGTTTCCACTAAGGCACTTTTCCTTTATCCAGGCGCACAGTGTGGGAATTCGCTAATCTAGCGGAATTTAATTCAAAAAATTACTGCCACAAACTGATGTAAAAACTTGTTTTGCTTGCAGCTTAAAGCTTCTTCTTAGCGATTATGAAAGAAATTTTACGTGGGAGTTATGCAAAATAAAATTAATCGTTCTTAAAGTTGCGATTTGTGATAAATTCAAAGAAAATTGGCTTGAGAAGGTAGTTTTGAAATATCTTTTTTTGTGAGTGCATGGTGAATTTTTATTGAAAGTTTTGTTTTGATTTAATAGATGCCATATCAGGGGATTGAAATTAAGTAAAATTATAGTCCTTAGGGTGTTTAAATATATCTGTTGGTGGATGGGATTAAAAAAGGGGCAATTTTTATTCAATTTCTGTATTCACGAGAGAAAAACTTTAGGTATTCAGTGTAGTTCGGATGAGAAACTATATGCATTGGAAAGCCTGATAAGTCAGCTATCATTTAGCGCTTTAAGTTGCTGCGCGTAGGTGCGACACCCATACATATATTTTTCATTTTCGAATTGGCTTTCAAAAAAAAATAAAAGGGGAAAAATTAGACTTTCACTGAGAAAGACTTCCGACAAAGTTCAATTTTGATGGAGAGCTTTGTTTTGACATCCTTAGCATTTTCTAAAAATAACCCTAATTTTGGGCTGGGTCTAAAATATTTAGGGGGGGTGAAAAGGGGTAAAATTAATTTTTTTGATAATTTCTTGGAAACTATTTTTTTTTTTTTTTTTTGAAAAAATGCAAAGTAAAAAATAGTAGATCATATGATACTACACAGTAAGGATGAGCATACTCTTTTTCGAATAATCAATAGATTACGAGTAAAATGAATAAGAACTTCCTGGTGTAGCAACCTAGGCCAAAAAATTTACCTACATACTTAAAAAGCATTTATCTTCTGTAACTTTTGTATGCAGGATTTTGTGTAGGTACATCTTCTCATTATAAATCCAAGTTATTAGGGTGCCTCCAAAATTAAGGAAAAAATGGGCTATTAACGAACTTTGTAAGTTCAAGAATATTGAAGCTATAGCGGTTCAAAATTAAACTTTTGGTTTTGTACAAAGTTAAGTTTTCTTGTAAATATCTCGAAAACAATAAGTTTGTTCAAAATCAAAAATGAAATAATATAGCTCATAAAGTTTCACACAAAATAGATCATAGCACTTTTTTCGAAGAAGCAACAAATTTTGAGAAAAACCTAAGTGCATAAAATGCGTACTTTCAGAGCTCCGTTCGTCAAAAATTTGCCAAAGTATACAAATTTCTGTAGAATTATTTCATTTTTGTATACATTAATTATAAATACTACAAACAAAAATTACAAAAAGCTTTTTTTTGGAGCGAATTCATTTTTTTAAGAGGGTCTACCAATGTGCAAAAAACGTGTACTTTCTGAGCTCTATATATCAAACATTTGTTTACATTATTCAAAAAATTGTAGTTGTATTTATTGTTGTATATATGCATAATGAATCTTATGCAACAAATTTTAAAAAGGCTATTTTTTTGTGACCGTATTTCATTTGTCAAAATGGGTCCACCAAGGTGCAAAAAACTTGTACTTTCAGAGCTCTGTACATGAAAAATTTAGCCAAGTATATTAATAATTATCCTTAAATTTCATTGTCCACATATTTGTGATAAATCTTGCAAAAAAAAAATTATCAAAAACTTTAACTTGTAAGCGCTATTAATTTAATTCCGCTAGATGAGCAAATTCCCACACTGTGAGGCGGCGCGGCAGCGGAAGAGTTCTCCAAATCAAATCAACGGAAGCATCTACAGTTCCAGTCAGGTTGAACTACTTAGTGAACACCTTATACGGGCTACTACGACATATTCGGAGCTTAGGCTTATAAGGAGCGTTTAATCCGGCTCCCAGCCCTTGAAATTATATTGTAAGGGTCTGGTCCTCCAGGTGAAGGGTCGTGCCGTCGGGGTGACCTCACGGAAACGTTAAGAGATTTTAGTTGCGAAGCAACAACAAGCCTCCGATACGGACGGATTTACTGTTGACGAATCTAGCAAAAAAAAAATAAGGACAACGAACTTCGGATCTGCACGTGGAATGTTCTGTCTCACTTTAGATCACTTGCAAGCTTGCAACCGAACGTTTAGCGGAAGCCCTAGACACTGCTACAAAACAAACATCACCGCCATCCAAGAAGTTCGATGGGATGGGCCGGGCAAGAGAAAACTGAAAGACTGCGATATCTACTACGGTGACTGTTACCGACCACAAGGGCAGCGTCTCTTTGGATGTGGATTCGAAGTTAGAGCAGACTTAGGCAAGAAGTCTTGACTTTCATCAACTATGTGAACGAGCGCCTCATGACAATTCGGATCAAGGCTAAATTTGCCAACATTAGCCTCATATGCGCGCAGGCCCCCACAGAGGAAAAAGATGGCGACACCAAGGACGAGTTCTACGAGCTCTTGGACAAGACATATCAGCAATGCCTTAGCTATGACGTTAAAATTGTCTTGCGTTATTTAATGCCAAACTGGAAGAGAAGACGTCTTTGATGGCACAATCGGAAGATACAGCCTGCACGACACCACCTCTGATAATGGACTCAGGTTAATCGACTTTGCTGTGGGGCGAAACGTTGTGGTATAGCTAGTACGCAGTTCCCGCATCTCGATATACATAAGGGGACATGGCGAATTCCTGGTCAATCAACCTCCAACCAGATTGACATTGACACATTGCGATCGAAGCAAGGCACTTCTCCAGTATCAAGGATGTCCGAACGTTCCGAGGAGCCAACGTTAACTCGGACCACTACCTCGTTGTAGCTGAGGTAGTGCTACGGATATCCAGACCAAAGCGAAAACAAAGAAATAATGTGAGGAAGTTTAATGTCGGACGGCTACAGTCGCAAGAAATCGCCAGGTCCCTGGTTCGACGAAGAATGCCGACAAGTACTTGCAGCCAAACAACAAGCATACAAAGCGGGGCTGCATAGAAGGACCAGAGCTGTTCGCGAGCTCTATGAGCAGAAGAGGAGAGAGGAACACAAGCTTCTAAGAAGGAAAAAGAAAGAGCATGAGAAGCGTGCGATCGAGGAAATAGAGGGATGCCATATCAGGAATGAAGGGTTACAAGGCCCGGGCCGAAGCCTGCAATGATTATCAGGGGAACATCGTAGTAGAATCGCAGTCGGTGCTGAGGATATGGAAAAATAATTTCTGCAATTTGTATAACGGCGATGACGAACCGAATTCCGCTACCATACAGGGGCCCTACTATGTAACTTAATTCTACTTTCGAATCCGTTCGAAAGTTGTTTTCAATGCTAAATATAAGTGGTAATATGTATAAAAGTGGGATAAAATTTTAGTGCTTCCGACTTTGTGCCAATGAAAATTCAATTAGCGCTGTTCTATTGCTGTTTATATGCCCTGGCTTAAGAATTAGCGAGCTGAGATTTTGCGAATTCGAACGATTTTATTGTAGAATCGAGTTACATAGTTGGGCCCCAGATCGCACCATTCAACCTGGACGACGTAGGCCAACAATTCCGTCCACCCGATCTCGACGAAGTAAAGATCTAAACTTAAGTCCAATAAAGCTGCTGGAGCAGATGGCCTTGCGGCTGAGCTATTCAAAGCGGCTGGCGATGAATTGGTTAGGAGTATGCACCAGCTCATCTGTAAAATATGGTCGGAGGAAGGAATGCCCAATGAATGGAACCTCAGCATTGTTTGCCCGATCCTCAAGAAAGGCGATCCTCTGGACTGCACCAGCTACAGAGGCATCAAAATCTTCTCAGCCGTACTTTGCGAACGCCTGAAGCTATTCGTCAACAACCTGATAGGTCCATATCAGTGTGGCTTTAGGCCAGGGAAGTCCACCATCGACCAAATATTCGCACTACGGCAGATCTTGGAGAAAACCCAGGAGTTTCAAATCGATACCCACCACTATTTCATCGATTTCAAGGCCGCGTATGACAGCATCTATAGAGACGAGCTATATAGAGCAATGTCTAGTTTTAGCATCCCTGCCAAACAAGTCCGTTTGTGCAGGATGACGACGGAGAATGCACGCTGCTCCATCAAGATCGGCAAAGACCTCACCAACACCTTTGATGTCAAGAAAGGTTTTAGGCAAGGCGACGCGCTGTCATGCGACTTCTTCAACATCGTTCTTGAAAGAATAGTGCAAAACTCTCACGTCACCACTAGAGGTACAATCTTTCAAAAGTCCGTCCAACTACTCGCTTACGCTGACGACATTGTGATGGCAGCGGTGCTTTCGTGAGTATTGAGGATGAAGCCAAGAAGATGGGTTTAACGGTGAATGAAGGCAAGACCAAATAATATGCCGTCAACAAGAAAGGACACCCAACACTGACGTCTCGGACAGAACGTCACTATATACAGCTATAATTTTGAGGTGGTCAGAGAATTTGTTCCGCTATCAAATCAGCGAACGATAAGAGTTCTAAGATCAATTACTCTTGCCACTCGCTATTCTTTTGGACTGAGAAGGCAATTTAGGAGCAAAGCCCTCTCTCGAGCAACTAAGCTGTCCCTGTATAAGACGCTTATCATCCCAGTCCTCATGTATGGTCCAGAGGCAATGGACACTATAAACTGTGAATGAGAACGCTTTAGGCTGTTTTGAGAGGAAAATTCTGCGGGTGATTTTTGGTTCCATTGGCAATGGGGAATACAGAAAAAGAAGATACAACAAAGAACTGTACGGGCATACAGCGACACTAACCTAGAAACAAAAGTGAAAAACCAACGACTGAGATGGCTGGGTCACCTAGGGCGAATGGACATAAATGCTCCAGCCAGGAAAGTCTTTGAATCCAACCCAGTGGGACGGCGTTGTAGAGATGGACAGCGAAACAGGTGGCGCACGCAAGTGGAAGAGAACTTCAATCAATTTGGCGTGCGAAACTGGAGACAGCTAGTAAGAAATCGTGCCGGCTGGAAGAAGCATGTTGGATGAGGCCCTGGCCCACCCCGGACTGTAGCGCCACCTTAAATCAGTAAGTAAGAAAAAGTAAGTAAGTAAGTTAAGTACCCGGATTTTCCTACCTGTGTTGTTGTCGAAAATAGTGCATTAAAACTATAAACTTATACTGTATACCGTTTGCACACGTTTTGCGTCCCTTTGACTAAAAATTTCAGACTTTGTTCTATGATGTACCTCCTATTTAGTAAATGCTCAGGACATCAAAATAAAGCCCCGTACAAAAATCTAACTTTGGGGTTTGGCTGTTTTTGTCAAATTTTCCTGCAGATATAACTTAGAAGTAAAGATAAATTGCTGTATCACACACTGTTTATTTTGAAAACAGTAAAACTTGAAGCGGTATCACTTTACACTCGTGGAATTTAAAAACAAACAAGTTTATATGGTCCATGAACTTCACTTTGAAGAATTGACGGAATAATTCATTACGAGTTTTATAATAAATACAACCTCTCATACGATCCATTCATTTAATATTTTCATGTTTTGCAAGGAGAAAATAAGTTTTAATTATTTTATAACCACTTTGACACATTTTTCATTAAATTGATTGCGTTATTCAATTGAACTCAATTTGTCTAATCTCATCACGTCATCTGTTTACTTTTTTTTAAGAAATAATAAATTTTAACAATTTGTTTATTGTTTTTATTTTTTTTAAATGGCTGACCTTTCTTGCTTAAATTAGAAATGATGGACAGCTGGATATGGGATTGAAAATTTTCCTGCCACTTATATTTTTCAATTGTTTATAAAACCAAAAATAGAATAAAAGGTGAAATATCATCCCAAATAAGTATATCTTATCCCTTGGACACAAGGAAAAAAAAAATACCCAAGGATAGGAAGACATATGCATTCTTTGTTCGGCGACTTAAACGATTTCATCAACTATCCCTTTTTTATTACAATTTATAGGGTGTGTCATTTTTGATGTAAAATATGTCGGAAAGGTTTTTATGTTATTTTTTTTTTTTTGTGTAAAGAAAATACACCGTTTTATCCTTTCTTGAATTTTAGATTTTATCTATTCATACAAGTTCATCGTCATTCATAAATTTAAGGATGGTCGTATACCTGAGGATTTAAGGACTGAACACAAAAAAAGGTTATTCACTTCTCCTGTCGAAATATATTTTTTTTTTGTTGGCCTTCCTTTTTATACCTGCGGGTCAATACATGAGTATAAAAATATCTATGAATTATTGTGGTTGAGGCACAAAACTATTCTGCGGCTTTAAAAGGTGAATGAAATCCGGCCATCCGGTCTCATGATTATTCTTCTTGCTTTGTTGTCCTAAGTATTTTACAGGCTCATACAAATATTTTATATTATTTTTCTTAAATAAATCAACAATAAGACCATAGGATAATCGTAAATATGTATTTCCATATGGTAGACTAGACAGGTGGTTATATGAATGACCAAAAATACAATAATTGGACAAAAGGATACATTTTTAAAAACAGAAGATAAAATAGAAACCATTGAGGAAATTTGTTAAATATTTCCGGTAAAAAAATTTATTTCTTGTTTTCAGTCTTTGAAAAAAGTTAAATTATGTAATTTTAAATAAAAGGTAGGGGCTATTGCCAGAGCATTTTAACTTAGTTTTTCCACCTCGATTTCTGAATAAGGTGTCCAACATCTTGAGTTTTACGAATTTAGTATCCCATATGAAGTACTTGTAGTACTTGAATATGAAGAAAATTTGAAAAGAAATTCTTCTGTTTAAGTGGAGTTGAGTTGAGCTCACTTGAACTTTTAATTTTGAATTGTACTTGTAGTACCTCGTGCCATAATGGTTAGTGCGTTGGACTGTCATGCCGAAGGTCTGGGTTCGATTCCCAGCCGTTGCCACCTACAAAAAGAAATGTTTTTTCCGAGGTATTGCTTCTTTGGAGGAACTGACAAATCCTCCAAGACTATATTTGTCATGAATAAGTGCTTCTCAGACTCAGCAAAAAATTATAGGTCCCCTCCATTCCTGCCTACAATACGCACACAGGAATGGTTGAAAGTTGTAAGTCACTAGGCCCAGGTTCTCCACGAGCTGTTGCGCTAGCAAATTTATTTATTGATTTATGTGAGATTTTTATTTGCGAGATTTAGTACGCAACCCAAAAGCAATAGTAAAAACAGTGACTCTAAAAATTCTGGGCAAATTTTATGAATCTGTGAGTTTTTTTTTTCCTAAGTTAGTTAGAAATTATCTGTTAGCGCTAACTAGAAAAGACGGAAAAAATATTTTGACAAAACAAATTTTCACATTGTTCTTTTTTCTGTTTCAAAATGAGCTTTCAAAAAAATATACACATTTTAGATTCACTACCTTTATTATTAAAAATTGTGTTTCAAAAATGTAAGGTGAAAAAAGTATTTTGACAAAATTCAAAGGCCCACAAATACCGATTAACTTCTTAGTACGGGTACCCAAGATTGTGTCTAAGCATGATTTTTAATGCCAAACTCAAAACCATCACCCGTTTTTGGCCATCAGCTCGGGTTTATAAGATATTCCTATTGGAAAATGACAAAAAAACGTTTATTCCTATTTTTAAGCCTTTGTAACATCAAAGCACTAATCCTTTTTTTTTTAAATAATAATGTTGAATACATTTTCCGCCTATTGTTAGCTTTAACAATGAATGTTTGGCTTTTATTTTGAGCAAAAAAATTGGTGAAAAACAGTTGACATTGGAAGAAGGGGGACCAATTGACGTCTATTATTCGGAAGTGAACATGCAGTTCGAAAAAATATTTAAAATACTGCGTCAAATGAAAAGAATCATAAAGGAAGGACCAACACAGCTTTGACATGCCAAGATTAACGAAAATAAGTTAGAGTGGTATCGAATTTAGCCCACTCCACGAGCAAAATTAAAGAATAAGCGGGGACTAATGCCAGCAAATCTACCGAGCTATTTTAGTGCTCACCACCTCAAATAAAAAAAATAAGAAATTCACAAATCACGAGAGGAATTTTGGTCATGATGACGGTTGCCGCTGTGCGACTTAAGTCGCATTTTGACCCCCTTTTTTGCCTCATACGACTATGAGACGAGTGTTTTAAAAACTGGCTTATTTGGCCATTTTTTAAAAATCTTGCGACTTTTTGACGCAATCTTTAGAAAATTGCATTAATCCAATTTTACATTTATAAATATAAGGTTAATACAGATCGAGTTGAAATTGCCTTGGTTTATCTACCACAGAATACATTTAAATTTTGCGATCCTGCATATAAACGTTGTAATTGTAATTTTCCAGCAATTTATTCTGTTTTGAAACAATCTCTACAATTATTTCCATACTATCATAAATGTTTACTTCCGATGTATAGGTACAATATGGTAAGTTATGCATTCAAGCTCCAGATTTTGATCAGAATTGTCATAACGATGATAGGGAAGACGAAAAAAATGGGTTTCACAATTATGTCTGTCTGTCTGTTCGACAACAGCTTTAAAGGTTGGATCGATTTTCTTCAAACTTGGTACAAAGTGGATTTTGGTCATTCCCCCAACGCCTATGGGCGTTATTACCACGGGTGTTATTGCACTGCACCAATAATATTATAATTTTGTGACTTTTTAATAAAAGTTTCAAAACAGTACTTGTACTGTTTTTCCAGCAAGATTCAATTTTTTAATAATGAAAACTACTAAAATATTTTTGTTCACTTCCATTGCATTTTATACGTATTCTGACCGATTTTGATATTTATCAAAAAAATTTCATAGTGCGACTTTTTTTCCTCCTGACCCAATTTTTGCGACTTTTTCATATTCCCCAGCGGCAACATTAGGTGATTTATTTATTCGGTGAAGAGAAATTAAAATCTCACAGATCAAGACGAAAGTATGACGAATGAGAACGTGTTGTGATTTTCTTCACATTTTGTGGTGTGCTTGATTTTGTTTTCTGATTTGGTAGATTTCTTAACTGGAGAGCTTGAAGTTGACAAGAAAGGCAAGTGCGAACTTTTTGACAGCCATCCACTGCCACAGCCACTTGTCTTATAAAGAGTCCGCCAAATAACTTTTTTTTTTTTGAAAATGCTACTACTACATGGAATGTAGCTTCGGTTGTGTGGCACGTAGCGCCGTCCTGTTGAAACCAAATGTTGCCAATATCCTCCTCTTCAATTTTTGTGAACAAAAATTCGTTCAACATGTCCCGATAACGATCGCCATTGACTGTAACGGCCACTCGAAGAAAAATGGTCCAATTATGCCTCTGGACCAAAATCGGCACCAAACAGTGGCTCGTTTTGGGTGTATCAGCTTTTCAATGGCGTGCGGGTTTTCTGTGCCCTAAATGCGACAATTTTGCTTGTTTACATACCCGCCAAGATCAAAATGAGCTTCATCTGAAAAGATGATTTTTTTGGCAAAATCGGCATCTTCTCTAAGTCGTACTTTACAAAAAGAAATTTGAGAAAATATTCAGTAGTTTTTTTTTTATAGCATTTTCAAAAAAAAAAGTTATTTGGCGGACCCTTTATTTAAGTTTTCTTCTTAATTCGTTGCTCTCGTCAAAAGAAATTTTGTAAATAGGTTGTCTGGAGCCAAAGACACAATATATACAATTTTTGTAAATCCAACCACTACCACGCCTTCTTTTATAATATTTGAGATTTCTCCTGAATCTGTTGCTCGAGAGATCTGAAATTTTGTAAATAAGCTGCCTAGAACCCAAAGCACAACATTTTAGATTTTTTGCAAATCCACCCACTGCTAACCCCTCTATTAATAAACGGCGGACAACAACGTGCCAGTGCTAGCATTTATACATTTGTTAACTTATAATTCTTATTAACAAATGTGTAATAGTCTGTGACGTGTCTTAACGTGCGGAGAACTTCAACTCGCCAAATTCCACGTATAATGAACGGATAACTTCTTAACACATACACGCACACGTGTGACAAGACCGTTTACTACTACCAGAATACACTTCGTAGGGCAGTGCATGCATGTGACACTTGTATTAGAAAATCACCACAATTTGATGAAGCAGTGAATTTGGCGAAGTGATAAATACTTGAAAGATATCATATTTTGTTAAATAAGAAAAGTTATCAAACGGACAAGTTGTCCAGTTAACACGTATGTTAGGGAGCAGATACCAGTTTTTTTTTAGTACTGCTGTTATATTATAAGCTGTTTAGAGCCTTCAGCACAAGATGTGAAATTTTAAGAAACCACCAATTGCCACGCCTACTTTTCTTATACATATTTGAGTTTTCACATTAATTCGTTTGCTCTAGAGTCTAGAGAGTTGATATTTTGTACCTAAATAAGCTGTCAAGAACCCTCAGCGCAGTATGATAAACTTTTAGAAATTCACTCACTGTCACGGCTACTTTTTTTTATACATATTTGAGTTTTCTCCCAAATTCGGTTGCTTTAAAAAGCTGACATTTTTGTCAATAAGCTGTTTAAAACCTTAAACATTTGATGTGAAATTTTTAAAAATCCACCCATAGCTACACCTACTTTTATGAGAGCTGACAATTTGAAAATAACATTTTTACTTTCGTATACAAATATAATTTATTAAAAAAAATGTATTCGTTCTTTTTTTCAATAATAAAGCGTGCATTTAAAAATGGATCAACCTAACTAAATCTGAATTACTAATATAATTTTTTAAATTCACGAACCACTAATCACAATCACATGTTAAATTTACAAAGAATTGTAAATCACAGTCACAGGTTTGCCTGTGATTGAAAGATCACGTTTTATCTCAATTTTTTTTGCACAAATCCAAAACTTTCCCTATAGCACCTATAGGTGCAGGGAAGATACTCGAACATTTTGCACTTCTAGAAGTCTGTCCCTAGTCTCAACTGACATCGTGGGTATAGGTAAAAAGAAATCGGTCGTCTCCTTGCTTTGCGATCTTTTTGCTGCCTTGTCCATGATTTTTACTTGCGATATAGATACGGTGCAGGGAACTTAGTCCCCGGGAACTTAGTCCACCGAGGGACTTAGTTCTCATTAAATGGGAACTAAATCCACTTTAACGAAGTGGACTTAGTTCCCAGGCAAGGTGAGAAAGTAGTCCACTTTTTTTTGAGAACTAAGTACACATTTTGAAAAGTAAAAAGGGAACTAACTTTCACCGATAAAAAATACAAAAATGCAAAATTGCGCGAAAACTTAGCATACACCCAGCCTCACACCTACCCCAAATCCTATATTGTTATTAGTGTGCCCAAGCAGGGGGGTTGCATTGTTTATTCGCCGTAATATGCTGAGTGCTAGCACTGTATTTATGTAAGACAATGCATTACGGCGAATAAACAGCGAGGTATGTATGCAACCCCCCTGCTTGGGCACACTATAGGATTTGGGGTAGGTGCGAGGCTGGGTGTATGCAAAGTTACTATTGCATTTAATGAATTTGGATTTAGGTAAAGAAACTTTAAACTTTATCCTATATTCCTATCCAACAATTTTAAAAAGTATTTCTATTTTACCAATAGGATTGATTTTTTACTTGGAAGTGGGAATTAAATCCACATTTAAAGAGAAGTAAAACCACTCAGTCTTTGAGGAATTTAATTCCCACATTCTATGAGAACTTAGTTCACTTCGTTAAAGTGGGTTTAGTTGCTATTTAATGAGAACTATGTAAGTCCCTCGGTGGACTTAGTTCCCGGGGACTAAGTTCCCTGCACCGTATCTATATCGCAAGTAAAAATCATGGACAAGGCAGCAAAAAGATCGCAAAGCAAGGAGACGACCGATTTCTTTTTACCTATACCCACGATGTCAGTTGAGACTAGGGACAGACTTCTAGAAGTGCAAAATGTTCGAGTATCTTCCAAAACTGTAAGAAGATGATTTTAGAATTCTGGATTGACACCGTACGGACTAGTAAAGGTTAGTCAAGTGCCAAAGAGAAAAACATGCGGACTTTTTAGAGAACAGTGTGTATCAGATGAGCAATAAACGTGCACTGCATCTTCATTCGACGAGTTGCTTATGGTGGAGGTTTATTAATGGGCATGGGTAGCATATGTTTGGTAGCCCACACGGATTTACAAGACAAGTGGTTGAAAATGGGTTCGTGACACAAGAGTGAGGGATATTTCGCAAGAAATTGTTGTGCCATTTGCATTTGTCACAAGTATCGGCGAAAATTTTGCGAATATAGTTCAAACTCACCTTAACTGCTAAGACTGGCTAGTCTGCTCTCTTGATAGAAGTCCCATTGGACATTATGTATCTCGGATATGCTTGGCAGACAATTGGGTTCTTTAATTTTTGAGGAGCTTAAAAGTGCTTTGATGGGACCAAATACCCCAGCAAAACATCCACAATGTGGATGGAAGTATGCCAAGCAGACTTATCTATATCTTAAAAGCATGAGTACAAAGAATACCAAGTACTAACCCATCCTCATTTTCACTTAGCTTTCAAGGTTTACTTGAAATTTTTTTTCAATGAAAATCATTATTTTCAGCACAGTATCCATTTTTTTTTAGGATTTTTGCTTTTTTTCTTAAGGAAAATAGGTAGCAAGATTTTTTATTTCAAAAGCTTTAAAATTGTTCAATTGGACTCATTAAGAAAAATAAAGATAAAATACAAAATATACCAATATTTTTAACATTTGCTAGCGTACCTCAAATTTTGTCCGGCAGTGTTATTAAATGGTACCAGCTGTATGTAAATCTTTAGTTTTCATAGTACTTTATTCGTGAAATAGTATGGGAACACCTAACACTCCATGTTCTGATGAACGGTCGGTCGATGTGCTCAAAAATAATGTTGTATTAATGACCACATTGTATAGGGAAAAGGCAAAAACAAAAAAAAAAAGGAATTTTAAATACCTTATAAGCGTAATGCTTGGAGCACCATTTATCTCCATCAATCGATCCAACTGCACTGTTAGAGCATTCGTTTCCACATTTCAAAGCCCATATAGCCCCAAGCAACGCATGTAAACACATTTTCCATTCTATCCGTGAAATCATGATGATGATGCTTCTACTGCTGCTGTTGCAGAAGTTTGTTCTTGCATTCTGGTGCTGGTTCTGGGTGAGTCAGTAGCCATAGTGCAGAAGCTTGTTCGGTTCCCTTTTCAATGAAATGAAAAAAAAAGCAAAAGAAAAAAAAAACCGAGTCTGCTTCAATTACTTGGTTCTTTGAACTCTTCTTAGTCGTTTATAGTTCATTTTCTTCCATCGATTTATGGACCATAATTCAACTCTACCAATATGGTCAGAAAAACGGATGCAACTTTTGTTGGGACTAAGTGAGGCAGGGCGGAGCAGCAAGACTGATTCGGTGAAAGAACCAAGAGAAAGATTTTATTTTCTACGTTAAGCGATTTCTAAGCGATTTTTGGTCCGTTTTTATCATTTCAATGGATTTATCTGGGAGATTGAGATTGCAATGTGTTCTGGGGTCTTTTCTTATATTTGCCCAATTATGTCATAGAATTATAGCGAACAAAATTGGTCTGCGGAAGTATAAGGACTACCATAAGAAAGAGGGAACTTTTCATATATTTGTGGTGTGTATGGGTATTTGCTTTATTGGTTCGATGGTAATATGGAATAAGGCGTAACAAAGGGAAAGATGCATTTCCGTTTGGGATGATTCATTGTGTGAAAAAATTGCTGCACTTTTGTTTACACTGTTTGGTTTAAAAAGAACTAAAGAGCAAAAAGCAATTATGAGAATGGAAAAGGGTCATATGGTAGCTCAAAGTCTTAAGGGACAATATTGACATAGGAAATTGTGGTTGAAATGTGTTTTAAATCCATTCAACTGCAGTAGTGATGTGGGGTTAATAAATTTTCAAATTAAAAGTGAATGTGAAATATTGCGGTCAAATGCACAAAGAGACTATTGCCTGCTGTTCTTTTCAGGGACTGAATACATTTAAAAGTTACATGAACACAAAATTAAAAAAAGAAACTTTTCTATTTTTAAAATTAAATGTTTTGATAGAAAATAATCAAAATTAAGGAAACCCTATTTGCAATCCCTTTTTTATTTCTCATGCAGTTTGAGAATTCGTTAAAGTATACGATACATGTAGGTAGTTCATTTGTGTTCTCAAAACCGCACTTAACAAATTTACCTAACTACCGAAACAAACTAAATTACCACAAATCGGATTGGAAATCAATAGTTCTACTTTTCACGGAAGGAAGTTCGTCTGAAATTGATTTTATTCCAACAATTCGTTTATAACATGCAATCGAAATGGTTTATTATAGATTGATGTTGTACAAAAGCTAAGGTGGACGGCTTCGCTGCATATATTTACTGTTATCTTATAACTATAGCAATCAAAGACCCGGGCAGACCTAGACCTAGAAGTGAGGCCCCAATGTTAGCTGGCAGCCCCAATCAAGACGGAAGTAACATTACCCCAAAAGTAGAGGAAAAGTTAAAAACTCAATCAATATCGACAAAAATCGATATCATACGAGAATGTCCACTCAGAGATAATATGTATTTATGTTTGGGTTTTCGGATAACGGATCTCATATAGTAAACCAATGAGTTGATTGTGACGGACCGTTTCAGAATGGAGTTTGTTGCAAGGAATTTCAATTTTATTTAACCAACGGTAGTTGATTGCTCAGAACTTGATTTGGGCCAGTAGCGCAACAATCGGTCAAAGTGAAGAGGTTATTTTACCTGGTAGTGGTTGTCCCAAGGCAACCATCTGATGCCTATCTCTATATACGTAAATAGGCTATTGTACCGGAACTAAGATTGGTTTCTGTATGAAGACGCTTCTAGACAACGGAAGTGAAAGCCTAAAAATGCCAGATTCCTCCAATAAGAGAAACAATTCATGCGGTATAAGATGGACGTCTTAGGGATTAGTAAAGTTAGATGGTAGGGCTTGGGGAGTTTAAGTCTCCAACTCGTAACACTGTACAACTCTACTCCGGAAGGGCACCTGAAAGTTATTGCAACTCTGACGTTGGATTGCTGCTTTCCAAAACAGCTCTCAAGAGTTTAATTTCCTGGGAGCCTTTAGATGACAGGATCCTGAAAGCTAGTTTCCGGACTAGAGTACGTCGCGTCACCATCATTCATTGTTACACCCCTACTGAGCTCTCTTGTGTTGAGGAGAAGGATGCCTTTTATAATCTTGACCTGACTTGAATGCCCAGGTTGGCGATGACAATGATGGGCTCAGGCATGTAATGGGAAAGCATGATGTTTGTGACCGTAACGATAATGGCGAACGTTTCGTCGATTTTTGCAACGACAGCCGCCTTGAAATAGCAGGGACCATGTTTGAGCACAAGACGTGCCACAAAGTCAGTTGCGTGTCAACGGACAGACAAGCAGCTCCAACTTAATTGATCACTTCGCGATCAGTCGGCGATGTAGAAGCAGTTTCCAGGACATTCGAAACAGAAAAGGTGCAGACATGGGAATGGCCTGGGACCACCATGTGATGGTTGCTAACGTAAGATAACGCACTGCTTCAATTCAGATTTCCCAAGAAAACACTCGAATACCCAAGTTCAATACTGATAGACTTAAAGATCCCGCAGTTCGCCAACAACTAGGGAACCCCCTCTCACAAGCATTGAGAGCAATCAGTAGCATGGAACCCACTTCTATCCAAAACCATTGGTGTTCTGTGAAAAATGTTTTTATATCCGGAGGTGCTAGTACCTATAGTTGGTCGGTCGCAAAGAATAAACAGTGCCTCGCTTTCCGAAGAAACTTGGGCTTAAATCGAAGAAACAGCTCAAATTTCGCATTGCAGCTACTCCAGCAGTAGGGAGAAACAAGCTAGAGTCTGCGTAATGCATGAAGATGAGGGAAGTTCACCGGAGCGTGCGACGTGATAAGCGTACCTATATCAACAAATTGGTAACTGAAGCAGCAGAGGTCTTTAGTAGGTGTGATAGTAGGATCATCTACAGAATTACCAAAGAGCTAGCAGTTGTCCAAACAACACTTTGTGAAACACATAACACGGATCACTGCTAGTTTCGGATGAGGAACTTTTTTTTTTCGCCGTAAAATATAGGAACCTACTAATTTGTTTCTAAAATAACGGATAACAGACAGAGCAGGTTTTTTTTACAGGCAGTACAAACTCTTGGTCATTCGTTAAGAATATTAAAAGATCAACATCAATATCAGTTCCCACGCTCATCTCCAATGATAATTTTGCTGTAATTTCTACCGACAAGGCCAATGCTTCCAAATAGTGACAGGGTCTCACCTGTACCTAAGAACGTCGATTTTTTTTTTCACACAAAAAAAAATTTTCGAGCCCGAACAGTGACTAGATTACTAAAAGATCTAGACATTCGTAAATCCAGTGGCTCTGATGGAACATCAACTATTGTCTTGAAAATTTGTTCTTTCACTTTGGCTTAAAACCACTGCGTAAGCTATTTTACCTTTTCTATTTCTTAGGCTACTTTCCCTCTGCATGGTTAAAGGCATTTACACTACCAATTCCCAAAAGTGGCAATTTATCTTCCCTTTTATCCTTCCCAAGGTCATGGAAACGCTGATCAATTCTCAGCTTCTCAATGGTCGTCAGCACGGCTTTCTCTGCAATAAATCCACCGGTGATCTAATGGCTTTTCTCACCGAAAATTGGAATGAATCCATAGATTGCTTTGGAGGAAGCAAAATTGTTGCGTTCGATATTACTAAAGCATTTGATAGAGTTTGGCATCAAGCTCTCTTATCGAAAAAGCCAGCTTTTGCTCAAAGGATTACTTAATAATTTAAAAACAAGTTGTTTTGGACGGTTTCAAGTATTGCCGCAGATGGTCTCCAGTCTGAAACAACGCATCCAAGAGCTTTGAAAATAATACACTCAGAGATTCAACATTGAATCATGTTAAATCAGCTAGATTTTCATGTAAAATTTACAGTTTTACTAGTTTAAGGCAGTATTAAGTTAAAAAGATGTTATGCAGATTTTACCTGCAGCCTACGTTGAATTAAAACGACATTAAAATCAGGTGTCTTGTTAAACCAGTAAACCTGATCTACCGTGTTGAAAAATAACAACCCGAATATCAGGTATACTCAATTCTCCCTCAATTTCTTAAATGCTCGCACTGCGTCAAAATATTCCGATAGTAGTCAAAACCCCAGTTCAATTTTTAAAAAATATTCCAAAATTTGTTTTTGAAATCTAAATATGGCGAAAATGACATGGTCAATTTTTTTGGGAGCTTGGTATCTAATTAATAGTATATCACCCGTAATTTAAATTTTGAGTTTCGTCAGTATTGGCCGAACAGATTTTATTAAATTGGTTTATACACATTTTTTTTAACGCTCGAACGATTTAAAATTTCTTTGTTTTTTCATAAATTCATATTTGATCAAATATTCAGAAAGTATTTTCTATTTTCATTTCAGAATTTTAAAGAAGTTGTTTAGGTAAGCGAATTCAATTATAGAAATTCATGCTTTTAAACATATCAAAAATATTTGTTTTTATTTTATTTTTTAAAAGCTGCTTGATATAAAAGTGTAAAAAAAATCTGAGAAATTTTTAAATTTTCATTTTGTTCAAAATTATCAGCTTTTAAGAGCAAATCCTTATTTTTTTCCAAAAATTCAATCGAATAAAGCTAAATATGTAACGGCTGGTTGGATTTAATTGAAACCCTGTCCAGTTTTTGTGGGTGTGTGCAACTGTAAAAGGCACACTTAAACATTATTGGTATTCTCAATATTTTTGATTAAGCGTTAATTTTTTTTTTTTTTCAAAATACCATTGACAGCCCTTTTATTATTGCTTTTCAAAATCATGTCATCATCAAGAAAGGAAAAATGGCCATTCCTTTTTGAAAATTTATCAAAGTTCTCAAAACCAACCTTCAAATATTTCAGTGGGAACATTTGCCTTCTGAGATATCGATGGTAAAAGACAAAACGATCTTTTTCCATTCAAAGTCCGATATCTCGACGAGAAGTGGTCGAATCAAAGTCTACAACAAGTTAAGTCAGAAAAATGATTTTCAAGACTACACACAAAAAAGAACCAACAAATCTTCGATTTTTTGACACAGTATTCATTAGGATTGTACATCATTAATTTTAAAAATTGTTCGTTTAAATATGTCAAAATTTTTACGACTCCGAATCCGATACGAACATTTTTGACAAAGATACAGACATTTGAAATATTACTTTGGAATTTATTTTTGATCCCTTGATTGTTTCCAAAGTAGTTATTAATGGAGTATAAGATATAACCTTAAATAATGCCTTATGTAAGGGGAAAAAGTTCCAATTTTGGGAGAAAAATATAAATTTTTTGATATGACGTACATATTGATCAATTTAATTACTAGCTACTCAAGAATTCTAACCACGAGCTTCCAACGCAAGAAATAATTCGAAATTGGTGCATAAACATTGCCATATAAGTACGGTGACCATCCGTCCCTGGTTTCCCGGGACTGTCCCGTATTTCTATAGCCTGTCCCAGCTTATTTTTTAAGATACCTGGGACGTAAAAGTGTCCCGTATTCAGATATTTGTCGATTATTTGTCCCGTATTTGCACATTCTCTATTCAACGTTGCGTAAATCATTATTCATAAAATATTTTCCGACTCATTTTTGTTACAATGCTCTTGTGTCAAAAAGAGTACGAAAAAGATAAATCTATTACGTTTAGATGTCAAACAAAAATATCCTTATGTCACTACCACTATTCTACCTCTAAACACGTTTAGCTTGAAATGACTCTTCTTAACGTTACATAAATTGTATGAAGAACATTTTGAGGTTTGGAGATAACTCCAAGTTAACTCGCCTAGTTTGATAAGTTGGCTCTGGGGCCAAAGTCTCCCGCTTCTTCGGAAATAACTCAGGGTTGACATATTTTCAGGTCTAGCAAACTTTGATTTAACACAGAGGTAATTCTGCACTGAAAAAATGGACCTTATTTTAGAAAATGAAATTAAAAATGTTTAGTTTATTTATTAGTTAGGTATGTTATGAAGACATATAACATAAAAATTATTGAAAAATCCAATCATTTTTTCACGTTTTTAAAATTTTCACTTTTTGTCCCGGGTTTTGCTCCCAGAAATATGGTCACCGTACATATAAGGCTATGAAGGTTACAGTAGAATTATAATCTGACAATATATAATATGACAAGCGGGTGGTTAGAGTGAATGCGTTGGAATTCTCAATAATAACTTCAAATACCAAATTCTACACTTTCCGCCATTAGTTCTGACGAAAGCTTGAATAGAATAAAACCAAATTAGTTTGAAGATCTTGCATTGTAACCTGAACCTCTCTCATAAGAACAAAGGGTTTCCTAAGTTTTAACGCATTTACCTACGTCAGAAAAAGTATTGTTTAGCAAATTATACATTCACTGTTTAAAATTTTCTGCATACAAAAATTAACCATAATATCACTTTTATCTTGAATAAAATCTCGATTTTTTTGCGAATGAATAAAATGCCCTTAAAATTCTCAGTAAATCACAATGAAAGACCTATTATAAAACCACCAACACCACTTCATACACTCAAACCATTATGGGTTCTCAGAATAACTTTCTGTCTGAATTCGATTTGAACATTGTGATAGTTCTTGTGTTTTCTTTTTTTTTTAATATTATTTTTGCATATACATTCGTTTCCGTTACGCACTAAAAACTCCATAATGGCCAATGCCCTCAAGAACTTTTCCTGTTTCAACTTTTATTATTATAAAGAGTATAAACATACAAAGTTGAAACCGTTCAAACTCAATACAACTGAGGCGAGCGGCAAGGCATCGACAACGACATCAACATCGAAGAGAAGCCAATTTTATTTCATCAATTTTGCATTTTGTTATTGATTTGGATTTGCTTTTCCAAATAAAAATTTAATTTTCAATCATTGAAGCGCATTTATAGCCAAATGTGGTTCATATGGTTAGAAAGCGCGGTGGGTATAGGTTATTGGCTTTGGTGTGTTTTATTTCATGAAGTGAACTTATGGGATGGTGGAAAAGGTATATGGAAACAGTTTTCAAAGGAAATTTTATTCTCCTATTTTCTCTATTGATTTATTTACCTACAGTATTATTTGGAGGTTAATTGCTACACGCTTGATTGGTTTTACCATTTCAATTGAACAATAAAATTGGGTTTGAATATTTCCAATATAATTTGAAAAGTTACTTTTATTTATTGGGTTTATTGAAGTCCCGTTTAATTGATATGCATAAAATTCTTAGAAAGCAAATCAAATACAAATACATGCAAAGTTAATTCTACGGTTAATTAAACGCAGCGAAGAAAAAATATTATAACAAATTATTATTGCAATTTATGAAGTTTCTATTCATTAAGCTCAGGTGCACACAGTCAAAACTCGATTGTATTTAATAAACTCAAATGAATCAATAAGTAACGTGCTAGGCCCCTGTTTTCGGATTTGGAGGACTCAGTTAAAAAATTGATAAAATTATAAAAACGCATGTAAGTCACTCAATTTTTGGACGATTTGGATAAAAAAAAAGCTCTTTGGAAGCAGAATTCATTTTTTCGAATTTAATTTTGTAAACAATAATCCCACAAAATCAGTTGGGTTTCCCTTTCAAGGAAACGGAATTTTTCCATGGGCCTAGAAAATTATACAAAAGCTGGGAAAATAACTGGCCAAAAACTTGAAATTAGTTATTAAAATTTGAAACAGAATTTGTTGTTTTCAAGAAAGTTTTGTTTTCGAAAATTTTAAAGGAGCTGCTAATTGAATAGAAGTAAAAAAGGAATGATATTTCAACACAGATCAACGAGTGTTTAATAGCGCGAACCAATTCACTTCGCCAAACTAATGCGCAGATCTCTTCCAATTTCTCTGAGTATCTTTTAAATTTTTGAAAAATACACACAAAAATAAGAAATTTGATGAAAAATTATATAAAAACAGTGTTGTTTTCACCATTGTAGCTTCAATGCGACTGAGGAACTAGGGTAGATTTCAATTGCGTGATTCACTCCTTAAATCGCTTGCGCACAATTTTTATTCTCTTGAGTGCTCTTTCTGTGCAACTGTCTGTTGGACAAGTGATTTGGTTCAAGCAATACCACTTTTATGATACCGAGTCGAATTATAATCTTCTAAGGACTTTTGATGTCTTGAACTCAAATCTGAATTCAGAATCGCTCGCCAATTGGCTCTGCTTTTATAAGCATTTTCATAAAGCCCGTTTGCCTTTACACACATTTGAGTAAATGGTTCACTTCCAACACATTTTTCTTTCTGAATCTCGTAAACACGTGTCGAAGGAAAGAATTTCTGGTTCAAAATTCACCTGGAATTTTGTAATATTTGTCAATGTTACCTAGGAACAAACTATCAGAGTCTATTCTGTAGAAAAACTTTATTCATTTTACGTTTTTCAAACAAAAAGCAAGTGAAAAACGTCTTGAATGGATTTAAGATTTTTCGTAAATTCAAAATCCCTCAAAACAGTGTACTTTTAAAAATACAAAATCATTTTATTTATGCAATACATATTATTTTCACGATCTTTCAAAAAGAAAAATGTTCATATTAACTGTTAAAATAAGAATTTCACTATAAAACTATACATACTCCGTATTAAAGATGGAAAGAAGTGGTCCTAAGGGCCTACCCTGGGGAACTCAACATTTGGCAATGAAAGAATTTCATAAATAGCCCTTAAATTAAGACTTGTAAGATCTATTTAGGAGATAAGAAGAAATATAAGTGATTAGTTTAGGAAAGAAACTAAAATACCTTTAATTTCGTTACGATAAAGTTGATCTTAGATTAATCTATATTAGGTACGTGTGCAGAATTGTAGATGCAGTCGAGTTTTTGACCCCGTTTCAAATCATTGAGCATCTATGCACAAATGTAATTAAATTGGTTAGTGACCATTGCCTCTGAATGAAACCCTGTTGTTGATTGTAGGTCATATTCGTACAATTGAAGCATCAAAAGAAAATTCTTGGAAACAGAATTAAAAAAAACGTTCATTAGGTACATAAAATTTTTGAGTGAATTTTTCACAAAAAAAAAGGATATTTGTTTTTGGAGTTTCTGGTTTTTGAACTTTTTTGTATCGTGAAAATTAATGGAGGCTTCCTTTTCTTAATTATGCCCCTACAAATAATAATCATAACTAACTGCTGTTTTTCAATTAAATGAAATATTTTGTAAGCTTAAGCACAATTTGAGACTTAAATTTCTAAGGTTTCGGTACCGCTAACAATGTTTGTATTTTTAAACTCCAGTCCAAAATTGTGTATTTCTAATAAAGCTGTGTTTGAAGTTCACCAAACGATGGAGGATTTTTTGTTTGATATTTCTGCCTCAAAAAACATGTATCGTCAAGAAGTGAAGTGATCTGGTTTTTGACTTGAATGCAATTGAATGTACCTATATGTACAACTTTACAAAATACGGCTGTTTTCCAATACTGGGTACCTCGGGTAGTTATGTGTTTGACCATACAAAATCTGAACTTATGTATGTTATTAATCGTGTCTCGGAAAACACCATGGTGAAAGGATATATGCTTAAACATGAATTATGACAAAAACTGGAAATGAGTCCCCAAGAGGTAACCATTTTATGGAGAATCCTTCTGCAGCTTCGGCTGCTATAAACCGCACATCGGATTTGAAGGTGCGGCATCTTTCATGTACCAGCGTCAATCAAGACGCCATAACAATAAATGAATCGTTAACAAATAGAAGAAATCTTTCATGAAGCGCAAATGATACTTTTGGCTACCGGGGAGTTTGAAAGAGAGGGTGGCCGAAGACTGCATGGTGTTGGAACTATGTTGAACGAAGAAGCAATGCGTGGTCTTATTTCGTTGGAACCCATTTCTGCGAAATTTAAGACAGCGAAGTTTCGTTCAAAAATTCGTAGCGTAACTATTCAGTGCTATGCTCCCACAAATGAAGTGACCCAGGAAGATAAAACCGCTTTCTACACTCATCTTAACACAGTTTACAGAGGTGTTCCGAGAATCAACATCATAATTGTCATGGGAGATCTCAATGACCAAGTCGGATCAGACAACTACGGTCTGGAACGCGTGATGGGGAAAAATGCCTTGGGATCACCGGTATGGAAATGATTTGGTTCTCATGAGCCTCAAGCTACGAACTGCAGCTGTGCAACAATCATGCGGAAAACGCTGCAAGAAGAGGTAATATTAGGGAATTGTACCAAATATCCAAGGAAGTTGTCGGGAAAAAAAAAGTGTGTGGTCTAATGTGGCCGATTGTCTAAATAGGCACAGAAAAGGCTTACTAAACATACATATTTTATATTTATTTAGGAATACATATCTTAATCAGAGAGTATCAAATAAAGAGACCAATCCTTCGTACATTTCACCCTCCAAAACCCATTTGTTTACATTGTTGTATTTATTTCATTTCATGTCTAAGAATAGATGTGAATTGCAACAACAACAAGACCTGTGCTGAAGGACGAGTTGATTCTATGTGTGCGTTTTTCACTGATTTTCACTAATACTTTGCAAATCTATGACATCAGCTGTTCGCTTCAGCTTGAAGGCAAATCAAATTGACAGCTGAGGATTGCCTTCTTTATATGATATTCTCTGATCACACAGATAGGTACAAAAGAAGTTTCACTTCGTACTTTATTAAACGAGTGCGAGTGAGAAAAAAATGCATTTCAATTTCTTCTGGTGTCGCTTGTTCAGCAGATTTTACTCCTCATATTTTTTTCATTTCGGGGGCTATAATATGAAAATCGATTCATAAGGAGTAAACTCCAAAAAGCAACACCAATCATCCTGTAGTGGATGTGGATGGTACACTTTTGGTATCATTCGAGGATCAGCTACGCAGGTGGAAAGATCTCATTTGTACCTTGCTTAATGAGGATTCCGTTGAGCAGAGTGCTGAAGTGCCCCAGTTTGACGAGATGCGAAGATCTTATAGGGGTATTCACATCGAACCCCCTACAGTACTGAAAATCCAATCTTCAATAACTCTTCTCAAAAACAACAAGGCAGCTGGACCCCGTCAGAATGGCAAGTATTCTACACCCATTGATACAAGCTGTGTGGGAAAAACGAAATCTATCCCAGCGGCTTAAGTGACCTTAAGAATTACAACAATTAGCGAGGTATTACAGTTTTGTCCGTTTTTCCAAAACTAATAGCAGCCATCATTCTGGAGCGAATAAAGGATGGAATCGAGTCAACACTCAAGAAGCATCAAGCTGGTTTCCGCAGTGGGCGGCCCTGTGTTCAACACTGCGTATCGTTGTTGAGCATTCTGCGGAGTTTCAATCACCGCTTTACTTCATGTTCGTGGATTTTGAGAATGCCTTTGACCGAGTCAGCCGTGAATGTATATGGAGATCACTTCTTGGTAGGGGAATCCCCCCAAAAATTGTTGCCATTATAAGAAAGTCTTATAACAACGCTAGATGTTTTGTTTTACACAATGGGCAGCTATCCGACTCTTTCGAAGTGCGGCAGGGTGTGAGACAGGGGGATGTTCTACCGCCAATTTTTTTTCTACTGGCGTTAGACGATGTTATGACGGCCAGCGTTGGAACAGCAGAGAGACAGGGCATTCAATGGAGACCGTTTGAAAGGCTTAGTCACTTCGACTATGCCGATGATTTATGTCTCTTGGCAAATAACATCAGCGTGCTGAACGGGATGTGTCAAGCTCTGAAGGTGAAAGTAGAGTCGAGTTGTCTTAAAATAAATAGCAAAAAGACAAAAATAATGCTCACAGGCCGCTCCACGCACATCAGCGTATTTTTATACAGGAGACGCCAGTTGAAGAGGTTGAACAATTTAACTACCTTAGAAGTATTGTTTCAGCCAATGGTGGTACTGATCTAGACGTTCAAAGTAGAATAAATAAAGCTCGCGCACCTTTTGGTTCTCTGTCCCAATTTTGAAAATCCAGTAAAATATCCTTACGCACAAAGTTGAGATTCTTCGAATGCTATGTCAAATCCGAGCTGTTATATGCTTGCGAAGACTGGAAAGTCACGAATACCATTTCGAAGAAATTGCAGGGTTTGGTGAACCGCTGTCTACGCCATATTCTAAAGATTCGCCACAATTATATCAAACGAAGAATTGTGGCGCAGGACAAGTCAAGAGCGGCTGGACGTTGACATAAGAAAGCGTAAATGGCAATGGATTGAAACAAACGATGAAATTGCAAAGCAGTCCCTTGAATGGAATCCGCAGAGTGCACGGCGGGTTGGAAGGCCAAGAACAACATGGAAATCCACAATTCTAGCAGAAGCAGACTCCCAGAGAAAGTCATGGCCACAGTTAAAATATCTAGCTGCAGACCGGGAAGGATGGAAAGATTTGATGGCGCCCTATGCCCCAATCGGGGTTACAGGACTTGATGATGATAACAAGCTACATTAGGGTGGTCCTTTATAAGGTCCCCCTTCCCCCATTTTTTTCCAAATAAATAAAAAAAAATCCTGAAGAATGTAAGCTCATAATTTCACTGTTAACCCGGCCCACAAGACGAAAGAAGTTTTAAATGCGAAAAACCCTTATAAAATGTTCACTGGGTAGACAATTTTAAATTTTGGTACAATTGTAGTCTTTAATGACTACACCAAAAATTCGGTACAAAACTCATGAAAATTGAAACCAAAAATTTCCTCAATTTTAGATCCATAGAGGAGTATTGAAAAAAAAAGTCGAATTTGTCCTAAATTTTTTTCTAATACGCCATTTTGTTATCATATACATAAGTGACTACTCAATTATTACCATCAAAGTTATAAAAATTCTGAGCTTGGTTGAACATTTGGCATGGGTTTTCTTATATAAAACTTTTTTCACCCTGGGGGCCGGGTTAACGGTAAGTTAATTAGCTTAAATTGTACAAGAATTTTTGTATTTATATGGAAGAAATGAGGTAGGCGCACCAACTTTAATTAGACAATGACCTTTATAAGGACCATCCTAAGCTAAAACATACTCACAAATTTTTGGAACAAACCAACAACTTTTTTTTTTCTGAATTACTAATTTGGTTAATGATATACACTCCTCGTCAACTGAATACGCACAAACATTTTTGAATATATTTTATCCATTTTTTCCAAACAGTGATGGTTATTATGCCATCTGTTGATGGTAAAAATTTTCGTAACATATAAATAACAGAATTTCAAAGTTTTATCCAAAAACAACCGTGAGTTTTTCCTTCAACCACTTCCAAAGTGTAACTTATGCAAAGTAGAAGTTTTTTTTTGAGTCAAAAATCTTTTTTCTTTTCTTAAGTCGTGAAAATAGAAGTTGAACCCATCAGGGCCATCGAAATTAAACTTTTTTTCATCTGAAAAAACCACGTGATACCATTCTTTTTTCCAACTCATGTGAAGTCTTGAAAAATCTAATCGCAACATTTTCCGTCTCTCGTCAAGTGGTGGTTTTTTCTTAAGTTTCATTCGTTTAAGATGGCTTGAGTTGTTGATTACTCTTAATACTGTTGAGCAACTTGCGTTTACGCCGACTTTTTGTTTTATTTTTGCCACAGAATCAGAAGAATTTGATGCATATCTTAAAATTCTTCGTCTCTCAGCTGCTGTTGTTGCTGTTTTCTTACCTCCCTTCATGTTTTTGCCGTATGCATCTTTATTTTTCAAGTAAGAATAAACTACATTAAAACTTCGGCCAACTTTATCAGCTATTGCACGTCCAGTTAGGCCTTGGTCTCTAAGTAAATCGATTTTAGCTTTTTCAACACTGTTAAGACACGTAGATCTACCCATTTTTCTTAAAATTTGAAATCAAGAATTAAATTTTACTGAAAACACTAAAATCGTTAATTTAAACTGTCAAGCACTCCAAAAAACTTATAAACAACGAAGAAAATGGCGTTGTACCTATTCAGTTGACTAAAAAAAAAAAAAAACTCCTACTTTGCATATAAAACACTTTGCAAGTGGTTGAAGAAAAACTCACGGTTGTTTTTGGATAATTCTTTCGGAACTATCTGCTTAACATCTTAAGGGAATAGTTAGCATCAACAGATGGCATAATAACCATCACTGTTTGGAAAAAATGGATAAAGTATATTAAAAAATGTTTGTGCGTATTCAGTTGACGAGGAGTGTATATGCAATTAATGGATTCATCAAAAAAAAATTCATTTAAATTTGTTTCTTTTTGACATTTAATCTGATTTTCTTGCATCGAATAAGATTAATTTTGCATTTTATTATCTTGCATAGTATTGTCAAGCTTTTAAATTTGGTTGCTTGCATGTAAATCTATTTCGCGTGGAATTTTAAACTCGAAAGCTAAAACAATTAAAAAACTTAATAATGCAAAATAATAAAATGCAAGATAATCAACAACAAATTAATATAGACCAATATTAAAAAGTACAAGGTTAATATTGCAAGGTCAAGTATGCCAAATGTTATGTTTGCGAAACAATTAGATATAGCAAAATATAAACTTGACCAAATAATTAAATGCAAAGTTATTTAAATGCGCCAAAAAATTAACTATTTAAGTTTGTATACTTACCTTTCTTTACCTTTAAATTGAGTATGAAATATTTTGTTCTTACCTGAAAGTAAAGAAAAAAAAAATGATTTAGTCAAGATTGAAGAAAAAAACAAAATGAAAGTATATTTATAAACTTTCTCAAACTCAAAAGAACAATCTCTTCTTATTTTATGACTTATTACAAACACGTATTTGACACAGATAACTTCGTTCTTTTCTATATACTACACAGCTTGCATATATTTTGACCACCTTCCAATCTTAAAATTCCCATAAATTTTAAGTATTCCCTCTTGTTAAGTGCATTTGCATTAAATTTATATGCGACATAAACTTCATTGACAAAGGCTATATTCCTTCAATGAACGGCCAACATGTGTTTTGTATCTTTTATGTGGTTAATATACATACACAAACCGCAGAAATCTGTTTTTTTTTTTGTATATTTTTGATAAACAATAAGAACACCATAAAAACACCATTCAAGCCCCCATGAAATAACCAATGGAGGAAGAATTCATAAGATTTTTAGCACAACAGAGGAATCTACTTAACCATTTATGGAAACGAGAACCTATATATAATTTTAAAACCACAGACAATTTAAAAACAAAAACCAAAAAATATATGCCAATATTTTTTGCGGTCTTATATTCGAGAGAATACCTACGTTAAAGTTAACCTTGAGACAGATATGGTAAGAGCTATAAAAAGTAAAAACTGAATTGGGCGTTCTAGTTACCTTGTTTCTATTATCCAATTTAACTAATTTGTAAAATTGATTGAACAATAAATAATTCTCCGCAATTGAAAAAAAAAAATTGATAAAAATATATTGATGGAACACTTGTTTATAAAAATAACAAATGTACACAAAAGTACATGCATACCATTAAACAACAACAATTTCAATAGATAAATATAAACACTCTTTTTTGTTATCAGAGAAACATGTTATTGTAGAGCTTAGGGTTTATCGCCGATGTTTACAAAGCAATAAAAATGAATGAATAAAAAAAAAAAAAAACAGTGTGAAAAACTCCTACATTTTCATTGCTACATTGTAAGTAGAAAACTTTTAAGAAGAGGCTAATACTCAACTATAGGTATTTGTGAAAGATAAAAAGAAAAACCCAATAGACAAACCTTTTTACAAGCTTCACCTTAAAGAAAAATAAAAATAATAATTGGGTTGGGTCACTTGAAGAAAACTTCATTTTTATCAGTGAGAATGACATGAAAATGTTAAAGTTAAAGAATTTATGGGAGCAATAAAAGTTTCTCACGCTATATCAAAATATAGACACCTTAAAAGGATCTTTTTTCAGAAAAGGTATTATTGTTGAAGTTCTAAACAAGCCTTTATTTGTTCAATAGACATGGCACAAGGGAATGTGTAGGTGGAATGTTTTTTTTTGTTTTCGTTTGGCACATTAAGTACCTACAAATACCTTGTTGGATTTGAACTTATTTTGTTTCAAAAGAAATTCTTTTATAGAAAAAAAAAATTAAGTGAGAAGTTTTGACGCGTTTGAAGAGTTATTGAAAATGATAAAAGAGAATTGGAATGTACATAAAAAGCTGACTTTCCAGTGTCACCGTTGAACAAATGCGTGTTTTAAGGCTAGCAGTTAGAAGTAATGTGCGACTTATGCATCGTTTTTGCAAATTTTCATGAGAACATTATGTATCACATTGATTAGTTTGAGGCCCGGCAAGATAGCACTGCCACAACGAGAAATTCAACTTTCTAATGATACAATAGATAGGTGGTAATTAAGTGCCGCAATCTTAGCTGAGCACTTCATTCCCTTCCCCCTCAAACCTATGGCGGTGCTTACTTGAGGTCAAGATACCACCGCCAAAAAATAAATCTAAAAATCTTATTATGTTACGCCCTTCTTAAGTCTTAATTAAGTAATGCAATCTTAAACTTGAAATGCATCCCAAAAGCCTTAAAACTATTAGGTATAAATTGAAAAAACAAAACTGGTCTCAAATTAAAGGTCTCTCCAAATGCTTTACAAAAAGGTGCATTTCAACTTTTTACCCCCACTCTTTCATTCCCAAACAGGTTTGTGGAACTTGTGGCGGTGCTAACATGACGTCAAGATAGCACCACCACAAACGATTTCAAAAATCTATGACGTCCTACTTAGGTATTTATTTAGTACTGCAATATCAACTACCTATTAATTTGGATTACTTTATTTAAGAGGGTTAAAAAGCTAACAAACGTTTAAAATTTGGGTTCGAAAAGTAGATTTGTTAGTTTTGAAATAACTAATTTCTCACAATCCCTACTTTATCAGCTTTAGGTCCGTCTATCAAGCAGTTTCAGCCACCAACATAAGCTAGGTATGCAATACCTTTTTCGGAGTTGGTCCTATTGACAGCTGTCACTTGATTTATGCTTAGTTTGGTTTGCCATTTCATAATGAATAGATTTACTCTTGAACAACGTTTGCAAGTCGTGAAAATTTATTACCAAAATAATGGTTCGGTTCGCGCATCGCGCGCTACGTCTAATATTCCGTCGACATAATCGCCCATCAGCGTCGGTGGATAATGTGCATCCTCAGAGACGCCACTGTACCGTGCGCACCGAAGACGTTATTGCTGTTGTAGAGCAGAGTATTGAAGAAGACCCGAATGAGTCCATCCGCCATCCTGTCGAAAATTGGTGGTCGAAAATTGGGCTTCTCGGCTGGAATTTATTCGAGCCAGCCACGGCGCGGCCGCCACTTGCCCGAAATCCTTTTTAAAACATAATGGCAAACCCCTATCTTTTTAATGGCGCTAAATTCTTGGCCATAACATTAAATTATATGCGTTTTATTTCTTCTTTAAAAACCACACGTCTAAAAAAATGGAGATTTAAAAATAATAAAAATAAGGAAGTGATTTCTTACAATACCTACAATACCTACATATTTTAAAAACGTTGACCTCGTCTATCAAGCACTTTTGACCGAAAAACTCGTCTGGTACTGTTTTTGTTTCATATTTAAGAAGGAATGTATAGGCTTACATATATAGGAATTCAAAAGCCAGCTTTGTAGGAGCAACTACGAGGTTTTGGCAATTAATTTAAGTTTAGAAAAAATAAGATGGCCACCCTTAAATAACGAACAATTTTAAAATTTTACTACTATTTTGGACTTGACTGGTTATGAATGAATCTGTTTGAGCGAATCATCAACAAGTTTCTCAAAAAAGCCAAAAATTCCATTTATTAAACCTCAAAAAAACTTAAAATTTGCTTTGTTTGAGCGACTGTTTCTCGGTCGATTTTAATCCAAAACTTTTTTGAATAGATCTTTTCAAAAGAAATTTAATTATTTTTCCTTGTATGGAGCAATGCCTATACCTATCACTGCTGGTAAAAAAAAATTATAGGACAATAAGTAAAAACAAAACAATGTGATTTTTGTACAATGTTTTCTTTTTTAATTTAACTATTTAAAATTAATTTTTTTTTTATAATCCATTTCGATGACAAATTTTATTCTCTACAAAAAAGGTTTTCAGTATCATTTCGATATGTTGCTTCGTTTTCAAGCTATATGCGAAAAACCAAAGAAGGTGCTTTTACCCCCTCTCCCTTCTAAATGCACCCTCTAGTTTATTAGCACTCCACGGTTTTTTCATGTTCAATGACTCATTAAGTGAACGTCTTAGCTCCTTTTTATAAGACATAATAAGCGTTTGTCTTTTTTAGCTCTGAGCAGAGCATGGAGTAGGGCTCGAGATATTGAAGTTTGCTCTGAGCAGACTATGATCAGAATATCTCAATGTGACAGCTCAAATAAATTTAAACATTAGTTCTCATTTTAATTAGCAGACATGCAAATTTCGCAGTATTTCAGTATCAGTAGTAAATCAATATTAAAAAAGGGAACAGAAGAGGACCCAGGACTGATCCTTGTGGAACACCAGCATGCATTTAAAGGAAACTAGATGGATTGTAAGAGAGAAACTGAAGCTGAGTTTTCCAAGAAGAACTGTTCTCAGATACGGAGGGATTTACTATTGAAGAACCTTGTTAACAAAATAAGGACAACGAACTTCGGATCTGCAAGTGGAATGTTCTGCTTCTCTATAGACTACGTGTAGTCGAACATTTAGCGCAGGCACTAGATTGCTACAAAGAATCAAAGTATCAATGCCATTTAAGAAGTGCGATGGGATGGGCCACGCAAAAGAAAGCTGAAAGATAGCTATACCTACTACGGCGACTGTTACCGACAACAAAGGCAGCATCTTTGTGGGTGGGGTTTCGTCTTTAGAGCAGGCTAAGGCAAGAAGTCTTGAGTTTCAACTATGTAAATGAGCGCCTCACGACAGTGCATATCCAGGCTAAAGGTAGAACTATAACAGTCGGAAGGCCACTTAAGTGGTGGTACAAAACAGAACGAATACAATGAGTTCATATGTTGCGCCGATAATTTGCAATTTGGTACTGTTCGCCTAGTCTTCGTTAACTTTTGGCGTCGGACGTGGAGAGCGCTCACCGACCGCTCTTTCGTAAGTGAGCGAATGCAAAAATCAAAATGGTGGAAGTAAACTAAAAAAAATTGGCATGGTGCAGTTTTCAACTTTTTTCTTCTGTTTGATGAATGTGAAGTACCTAAAATGTTTAAATTTTCTGTAAATTAATTGTTATCACATCGAATTTTTGTGGCTTCGCAAAGTAAATAAATAAAGTCTATCACTCTGTGCTGTGAATAACTTAAGTATACAAAAATTAACATTGAACAAACAATTACATAATTAAATTTTTTTCACTTATAACCACTTAAGTGCATTATGGGTGACTTATGAAACTGACGTTTTGGAAAGCTACTTTTCGGTCGGTTTTGACATAAGCTTCCGACAGCTTCCGCCTATTATAGTTCTACCTTAAATCCACCAACATCAGCCTCATATACGCGTATACCCCTAAAGAGGAGAAAGATGTTCAAACTAAAGACGAGTTCAACGAGCTCCTGGGTAAGTGAGAAATGCCCTAGTTATGACATTAAAATTCGGTTATTTTAATGCCAAACAAGGAAGATAAGACGTTTTTGGTGGCACAATCGGAAGATATACAAAGCCTGCACGACACCATATCCGATAGCGGACTCAGGTTAATCGACTTTGGTGCGGGGCGAAAAGTTGTGGTAGCTGGTGTGTAGTTCCCACACCTTGATATCCGCAAAGGGACATGGCGATCTCCTGGTCAATCAACTGTCAACCACACTGACCACATTGCAATCGACGCATAGCACTTTTTAATCTCAAGTACCAAGGATGTCTGAACGCTCCGAGGAGCCAATATTAACTCGCACCACTATACTTCGTTGTAGCCAAGATAATGCTACGAATATTCAGACCAAAGTCAAAACAGGGAAATACTGTGGGGAAATTTGACGCCAGAAAGCTACAGTTGCAAGAGATCAGGTAATTTTCCAATCGAGTCTCTCGAATCTTCTTAAATGGTCCCCTGCCTCCAATTTAAAGCATCGAGAATCATCTGGGCCTTACACGACCACCACAACAAACTCTTAGTTCGACGAAGAATGCCTGCAGTACATGCAGCAGAACAACATGCATAAAAAGCGGTGGTGTATAGAAGGACCAGAGCTACTCGTGAGCTCTACATAAAGAAACGGAGAAAGGAGCACCTACTTTTCATAAAAAAAAAGAGGTAGCATCTAGCATGTGCGCGGTCGAGGGAAGAGAGAGGTGCTGTTGCAGGAATGAAGTAAAGTTTTACCAGGAGGTAAAAAAAAAACTCCTAAGGATTCAAGACCCGAACCAAAGTCTGCAAGGACAATCAGGGGAGCATCGTAGTAGAATCGCAGTCGGTGCTGAGGATATAAAAACTCATTTCTTAAAACTGTATAATGACGATGATGAATCGAAACCCTCTCCCATCCAGATTGCAATATTCAACATGTACGACGTAGGCCAACGATTCCGTCTACCCGATTTTGACGAAGTGAAGATGGCTTTATCTAGAATTAAGTCTAATAAAGCTGCCAGAGTTCATGATCTTGCACCCGAGCTGTTCAAAGCGGCTGGCTATGAATTGGTTAGGAGTATGCTCCAGCTTATCTGGTCGGAGGAAAGCATATCCGATGAATAAAACCTCAGCATTGTTTGTCCTATCCTTAAGAAAGGTAATCGTATGGACTGCACCAACTACAGAGCTTAGTTTTCGAGCTATACCAAAAACACCTAGGCTCCGCTATAAGCTGAGTGAATAATACACGAGCTGAGATCAAACGACAATTACTCTTGCCAATCCTTGCTTCTTTGGATCAAGGCGATTTCGGAGCAAAGCCTTCTCTCGAGCAACTAAAGTGTTCCTGTATATATATAAGACACTTAGCATCCCAGTCCTGATGCATGATGCAGAGACATGGACACTATTAACGGTGGATGAGAATGCTTTAGGCTATTTTGAGAGGAAAATTCTCCGGGTGATTCTCTTGGTCAGTGGCGTAGCTAGGATATTTGCCGCCCGGGGCAAAACACTAATTTGCCGCCCCTTCGGTCTAACAATACTTAATAAAAAAATCGGTCTTAGAGTTGCAGACAAGATTTTGACTAACATATTTTTTTTATAAATGCAAGGAATTACATTCTGCGAAATATTGATACACGCCACTTTGCCGCACTATCTGCTGAATGAAATTTTTTTGTTTCTGACCTACTGGGATCTAAATTTAAACCGACTGTATATAATATAGGCACATGAGACTTGAATTTTTTTTAATGTTTGCTTTCGTTCAAAAATTGTAAAGTTCATAATTGTTCATTCTCTGAGAGCTCAGATATTTTTAAAGTGGGGCAAAAAATCTCACCTGAGCACTAAGATGTTTTCCAGAGATTACTGAGACGAAAATTTTTTGGGTTAATTTCTCAATGTTCTTTTTCAGCTAAAACTGTTCATTTGACAGCCAAATTGCAATTTCTCGGTGATGTGCAAATACGAAATCGATACAAAATACAGAATAGAGGTTGAGTGTTGATAAAAAGGAAAAATAAATTGATCTTAGTATTATTTTTCATTCATTTAATAAAGTTTTGTGCTTTAAAATTTAACTGCCCTATCAATAAAAACTGCTCAGATATCTTCCAATTCATAAATTAACTAAAACGTCAATCAGAAGTTAGTTCACGAATTAACATTGCATATCAATAAAAATATAAGCTACTAATCAACGTTAAGTTCAAAAACTTAACGAAAATCTACTACAATCAACAAGAACTCTGCTCTCTCCAAAGACTATTTATGGAACTGCACATACACTTTCTCACTAAATGCGAACTTTCGCACATACATTCTCTCATTTGAGGCTGTAGATAGCATGTGTGTCACAAGCGTCTGTTTCCTTTTATCTCTAGTTTTTGGCAATAATGACAGAAGTATTTTTAACTTAACTACTCGTTTAATGTACCTACTTTGGTGAGTTAGTTTAATGCCATGAATTTTGATTTATTGATATGATTTGACACTTAACTCACTGATCAAAGATAATTTGTGTTTCATTTGCGTGAATACCGGTGTAAATATTTAAAGCAGAGTTAAAATTTGTTTCAATAATTATTCAGTACGATTGAACAGAGTATCTTTGTTTCACCACAACATTCCGCCTATGTCAACTTTTGTTATGTTTTATTTATTTTTATTCATTTATCAGTTTTGTATAAATAATATATTTATTTTTTTATATTTGAGAAAAAAAAAAACAAATTATCTGCGAAAATATTCAATCGAAAGCATTTTTTTTTTGTTTTTAAATCTAACGTGAGACGTGACACATTCTTTGAGAAAGGTCAAACCCTCTGAACTAAATTGAGAGAATTAACAAACACATATATGTAAAGCTACAAAAAAGAATGGTCATTACAAAAGCCATTTTGTTTCAAAATTTGAAAGATTTGTTAATTTAAAAAAATAAACTTTTGTGTTTATTACCAACTTCTATAATGAGCAACGGCCATGATTCTGCCGCACCTAGTGATTTGAACACAATGAAAAATTGTACGTTCTTATACGTACCAATGTTATAGAATTTTTAACTTAAAAAATAATACTTTTTTGTTTATTTCCAACTTCTGCAATAAACAACGATGATGATTTTGCGCCCCTATTGATTTCAATTTCATAAAAATGGATTTAATTACTTATTTTACAAAAACTTAACTTGAGTTTATTTCCAACTTCTCATGAAGATCGAGGAAGATTTTGCCGCCCCTACAAATTTGAATACTATTAAAATTGTGCGTTTTCTAATCAAAATTTAATAAAATTTTCAATAAAAAAACTTTTGTAATTGGTTTATATCCCATAAACAATGAATATGATTTTCCCATTTGCCGCCCCTTACTCCTGGCGCCCGGGGCGACCGCCCCCTTCGCCCCCCCCTAGCTACGCTAATGCTCTTGGTCACCTAGATAAAATGGACAACAATTTTTCGCAGCGGAAAGTCTTTTAATTCAACCCCGTAGGACGGCGCACTATGGGCCCAAGTGACGTTTTGCGTCTCAAAAATCTGTAACTTTTTTGTCTTGTGAGATAATACGCTGAAATTTCGCACATATCTTCTTGAATATACAGCCAACAAAATAATGTAAGTTTCTAAAGGTTAAATGTATGCTTTTTGTATTTAAAAATTATTCAAACAATTGGCACGAGTACGATAACTCAGGCGCCAAGAAATAATAACGTTTTTTTGTAGAACAGTTCAATACAAGCATTTTTTAATATGGGAGGGGGGTCTATCTCACCCCGTTTGGTCGGGAGGGGCAATTTCATAAAAACAGAACCAAAAATGTAAAAAAAATATTAAAAAATAACGGTAATACTTATAACAAAGTATTTTACCTTCTTTTAAAGCCAATACTCTTTTCTATCAGCCAGTTTTTGAATCAAGTGAAATCTATGCATGGTTTTTGAAAAAATTAATTTTAAACTCAAAATTTGCGAGAAAAAAGCATAAAAAAAAGGGTTAAAGTGTAATTTCTCAAAACTGTTAAATTATATATAGTTTTTTTTTTCTGAAATTCGTTGCTCTAATTAATTTTTAATCAAAAACTGAAAACTAGATGATTCTATGCCTTCTAGTTTTTGAAAAAATCGATAATTGATTCAAAAACTGGCTGATAGAACAGAGTATTGGCTTTAAAAGAAGGAATAATACTTTGTTATAAGTATTACCGTTATTTTTTAATATTTTTTTTACATTTTTGGTTCTGTTTTTATGAAATTGCCCCTCCCGACCAAACGGGGTGAGATAGACCCCCCCTCCCATATTAAAAAATGCTTGTATTGAACTGTTCTACAAAAAACCGTTATTATTTCTTGGCTCCTGAGTTATCGTACTCTCCCCAAACATTTGCATACACACAAATTACGGAATAAACACATAACACCGTTGTTTGTATGCGTCATGTTATTTGAAATTTAAGCTTTTTTTTTCTTTAAATTTATAATAAATACAATTTAAATTAAAAAAGTAGTACAAATAAAAGGGCACGGTAATGGCAAATAAAGTTCTTGCTCTACATCTTATTTACAAATCCAACCTAAGCAATTATTGACCCCCTCTTACTCCAGTACCAATAAAGTCAGATACTTGAAATTTGAATCATTTACTTAACTAATCAAGTCCAGGCGTGGCAATAAATTTCAATCTCTAAGAATTCGTTGTTCCTGAGATATATAGATCATACATCACTAAAACCATATAGCTGACCTACTCACCCCTCACTCCCTCTTAAATAACTTATACCAGTTTTGTATAAACATATAAATGTCACACAAGCATTATGCAAACCTATGATATCAAAGTATAATGTGAGTGCGCTGCTGTAATAAAAAAGATGCAAGATGGTCGATCCAAACTGGTTGAAAATTTAGGACTTTCAAACCCTTCTTTTATTAATTTTAAAATGAGAGTAGACTTTAAAAATAATTTCTTAGTATGTTCTTGGAATCGATTTTAAGTCTACAATGGTTGGGAACCAATTTTAAACGTTTAAGATTTCATGCGAAAAAAGATATTGCAAAATCATGTAAAATCTGTGATTTTTTGTTCTACTTCTTATAATAGGTTTATGGTTCTTAATCAAAGAAAAGCAATTAAAAGCATACAGATTTTTTATATGTTTTAGTTTATGAACTAAGGAATAATTTGCGCCCTAGAACTAAACGGTGGATGACGGTGGAAGTACTTAAAACTCCAATCGAAATTTGGCAAAAGCTAAAAAAACATGTGTTTTTGAAAAAAATAAATTTATCTAAAATATATATTTTCCAAAACATATTTTTGCAAACTCGAATAGTAGTAATAATAAGCTTTCCAAAAACATATAACACTTATACCTTACCATTATCAATAATTAAAAGAAAGTGGTTTCAAAAGTAGCTTCACTATGTCACGCAAACAGTGTTTTTTCTAGGGAGCACTTTAGAAAGGGTTAAATACTAGAAAGACTGGATGGAAACATAATTTTTTTATTGGAATCTGTACTTTGAGTATTCCTTAATTCATTTCTGCCAAGAAATTAATCTTAAAAATAGTTTGGAAAAAACCATTTTTGAGACGCCAACCATCATTTGGGCCCATAGTGCGGCGGCGCGGCGGCGCAGTAGATGAAGACAGCCAAATAGGTGGCACACGCAAGAGAAACAGGACCTCAACCACCTTGGCGTGAAATTGGAGACAGCTAGCTAGAGACCGAGCCGGCTGCAAGAACCTTGTTGGTTGAGGCCCTTGTACACTCCGAGCTGTAGCACCAGTTTAAAAGTTATTGAAGTTTTAAGGGTAATATATTTGCTTTGAGGGATATAAGTTTTGCCTCGTCTTCTTTGACATCTTAAAAAAATCAGCATTAGAAAAAATACAACAAAACTTTTTTTTTTCGTTTTGGGAAAGCACTAGCCTGTGGATGCAAATATTTCTATTATCATTCATAACGACGAAGAAGATTACTGATAACTCTTACCCGCTGGACGGACAATGTTTTCCTAATGACTGAACTTATGTTAATGGCTACCAAGGAACCACCAAGCAGATAGTTATTAACTATAATATGTGTCTATTCTTTAACTTTAGCTTCTTTTTGTTAAACACGACAATATTATGACTCATTTCTCTTAGACTAATAATTCTAGAATCTAAGCTTTGTTTGATACAACTAAAACCATCTTTTAAATTCTGTTCTTCGAACAAATTAATAGAAAACTTTTATATACGTGGAAAACCCAAAAACACCAAAATCTAAATAATTGAAGCCCAATTAGCCTTAACACATTCCTTTTGAAAAAAAAGAAAATTCAGTCTAACTTTTAACCCGGAAACAGAAGAAAATTTTATATTCACCACCTCACTTTTATATTTCCGAACACATTGCAGTTAGTTTTGTACAAATTGAGCTCCATTATAGTTTGTTTCGAGTTCACAATAAATCATTCATTGGCCATTCACCCACTACATCAAACTCTCTCGTATGTTGTTCCAATGTAGTTTACCGCTATACGGCAGTATACAGATAATACACCCATTAGTTCATGTAAAAGTAAAACATTTGTCTATGTCTCTGTTGATGGGAACATACATACGGAAGACAACAACTTCGCTTGGCGTATTCCATATATTCTGACCCAGATTCGCAACCTAACTAACATACAGAATGATCCACACACTCTCTGACCAACACAATACGATTAGTTGTGCATCAACATTTTACCGGCAAGCCACTGTCATCATCATCATCATCATCATCATCATCATCATCATCATCATCATCATCATCATCATCATCATCATCATCATCATCATCATCATCATCATCATCATCATCATCATCATCATCATCATCATCATCATCATCATCATCATCATCATCATCATCATCATCATCATCATCATCATCATCATCATCATCATCATCATCATCATCATCATCATCATCATCATCATCAACAACATCATCATGTGCATGGAATCGATAATCACCATTCATCCATCGACTTCAGAGCTTCGCCTTTGATTTTCACATACTGCTCGTAAATGGAACAAACGAAGCCCCTCTCTTGTCTGGTTTTTAGGTTAATCATTTGACATTTAACACAACAGTTAGCACCCACTGAATTCTGTCGCACCATTTCATTTCCGAAACGACTCTTGAGTCTCTGTTCACAGTGTGTTATTAAGGTTATTTTTTTTTGTTACTGTTATTGTTGCTTTAATGGCGAACCCGACTGTCAAAAATACCCATAATAAATAACAGGGTGATAAATAAATAAATAAAACCAAAACTAAAAAAAAAAACAAAAACAATTGCACTGCTGTGAAAATGTAAAACACCAACCGAGAACTCCAAATTGAAGGACAAAATTTACATATATGAATGTATGTAGCTTTCGATGTCATACTAGCAAATGGCAACTTGGTGCAGAAATAAAATAAAAATTGGCACTCGGTGAAAGTTGACCTGAACAAGTTAAAGCAGATTATCAAGTTGGTACAATTTGTGCAGTCAATAAAAAAAAATAGTCAACTAGTGGAGAAAAAAAAATAAATAATGTAAACTATTTTAATGCAGCAATATTTTCGTCATTGAATAGGAGTTGTGTAGTCATGATTCGCGTGAATTGTCATTTGATTATGACATTTTGTAAGTGTCAAATAAATGTCAATGAATATTCCATTCATTTCTATGTTAATTGTTATTTTCACATAGTGGTTTCTCGACGGGACATTTTTTTTTTTTTGCAAAAACACAGGGTTTATATTTTGGACTGGGTTGAACTCATAAAAGGATATAATGTCAAACAAGCTGTCATACAGGAATAGTTATTGCCATGGATAATAATATATTCGTGACTCGGATACGTTAAAAAGAAAAACTTTCATCTCAAACATCAAAACAAGCAGTACAAAAACAGAGATACCCATCAATGAAAAAAAAATGTAAAGAACATGACGAAGGTTTTTTAAAATCCACAACGATCAACCATAATAACTTTTAAGCTACCACTGAACAAGGTCTGACTATTAGCAACCGTTATAGACTCCAGGCTAAGGTGCCAATAAAGAAAGGCACTCTGCATTCTTAGCCACGTTGAAGAGAAAAGTCATACAATTGATTCTTGGCTCCATATAAAACCAGTTTTCGCACTTTAAGTATAGCTTGAGATCTTCTGTAACTTGCTAGGACTTGAATCATGATCTTGTGATCATGCAGGTGGGATCAAAAATCACCCGAATAATTTTCCTCGTAAAATAGCCATGTGCGGGAAGTTAGCACCGCCATTTTGGATTTTCAAAAAAAAGGTTATGCTGTAATGTACAAAAGTGAAATGAATGTAGTTAGGCCTTAATAGACTAATTAATAAATACCAACCTAAAATATTGACTGACAATAATAAGAAATATATACATATATAGCACAAAACAGCACAACTTTTTATTTGAAGACATTTTGAAATTTCGCAAAAATTTCATTCGTAAAATTTGCAAATTTGCGAATTTTTCAAAAATATTTAGGGCACAAGCCGGCACAAGTTGAGCACAATACAGCACTTTTTTTTTTTTTGGAAATCGAAAATGGCGGTGCTATCTTCACGCTACAGCCCTTTGCAAAGTTTAGTTTTGGCCATAATATTTGCAATTATGCGATATTTTTTTTCTTAGCAGCATTTTCTGAGCACAAAACATCACAACTTTCTCTTTTAAGAAATTTTGAAATTTCGCAAAAATTTCATTCGTAAAACTTGCAAATTTGCGATTATTTTGAAAATATTTACGGCATAATGCAGCACAATACAGCATATTTTTTTTGAAAATCGAAAATGGCGGTGCTAACTTCACGGTACAACCCTTTGCAAAGTTTAGTTTTGGCCATAATAGTTGGCCATACAATTTGGAAACTCTTCGAATGAAATTTTTGCGATATTTCAAAATTTCTTAAAAAAAAGTTGTGCTCAAAAAATGCTACTAAGAACCAAAAAATCAAAAATCATCACAACTTTCTCTTTTAAGAAATTTTGAAACTTCGCAAAAATTCATTCGTAAAATTTGCCAATTTGCGATTTTTTTTAAATTATTTAGGGCGCATAAGTTGAGCACAATACAGCACAGTTTTTTTTTTGTTTGAAAATAGAAAATGGCGGTGCTAATTTCACGCTACAACCCTTCGCAATTGCGATGCAATTATGCGAATTTTTTTCTTTATGGTTCTTAGTAACATTTGTTTGAGCACAATGCAGCACAACTTTTTTTTTAACAAAATTTTGTTTTAACAAAAATTTCATTCGCAAAATTTGCGGTGCTAACTTCACGCACATAAAATAGCCTAAGGCTCATTTACCTTTGACAAGGTCTATGCACTATGCCTCTATGAGCCATATAGGCACCAGTGCCAGGAAGAATAGAGCCTTTGGTTGCCGACAGAGCCACCCAATTTGTTCTTGCTCAAAGAAGCAACTATTGGCAAGAGGTAGCTTTTGTTTGATATCAGCACTAATATCGTTTGTTGAGTTTCAAAATACAAAATCTTTAAATACCTCATAGTAATAGCTGTCTATGGTTGGTAACGTTCAGTTAAAAAGCATCACCCGTTGAACTCAAAAGCACTTTTTCATGACCAGTATACTCTTGGAGGATTTGTCAGTTTATCGCAAGAGGCAGTATCTCAGATAAAGCATTCGGGCTAAGAAGGCATTTGAGTAGTAAAGGTCCTGCGATATCTGCTATATGGGGCAGAAGCATGGATCCTGTCAAAAGCGGATGAGAATCTGCTTGGTTGCTTTGAAAGGAAAATTCTTCGTGTGATCTTCGGTCCAGTCTGTATCAATGGAACATGAACAATGAGCTTTATGGGCTTTCCAGCGACGTCAACCTGGTCAAAAAGCGGAAAATACAGCGGCTGAAATGGCTAAGAAACGTGGAGCGTATGGGCATCGACGCACCAGCCCGACGAGTCTTAGAATCTACCCCTGATAGTCTGCGCAGCAGAGGAAGACCCCACACCTTAGGTGGCACACACAAGTGGAGAACGACCTCAACCAACAGGTGGCAGCTAGCTGGGGGGCCATTCTGTAATTTTCAAAATGATAATCGTCAAAACGATAATCGTTAAAGTGATCCTCAATGATTTGTTTCACGTAGGTAACGCAACCACTATCGTCTCGTCTATCATTTTCTTTTTGTCAGAATGCAATTTGAGAGCGTTTGAAATTCTCAAACTGTGGATGAAATGTCATATTGGTTGTCATATATGATAATCTGCGTTGTTTTTTTGTCTTTAGTGCAGCTAAAAGGATAACAAACACATGCTGTCAAATTACAGTGGCTGTACGCAGTCATTCAATTACAGTCACCTACAAACTTACAATCATGAAAAAAGTATTGAGTGAGCTTGAAAATCATTGCAAACGATACCTTTTTAGCTATCGTCTCAACGTCCAAACGATAGCGTTTTGACGATTATCAACTTTCGTGAAGCAAATATTTGATTTTCAAACTGTTATCGCCCAAACGATAGTCATTTTCAGTTTTACGGAATCAAAAACTATCGTAAAATGGTTATCGTCGAGCGATATTCGTTTTACGGAATGAGTGCCCTGGCTGGAGGGGCTTGTTGGTTGAGGCCGTAGTCCTCTCTGGACTGTGACTGAGAGCGCCATCTAAAGTAAGTAAGTATGCACGTCAAACCCTACCGCTCTACCAATTTTCATCATTGAACAACAATCGGAGGTGCTCCGTATAGTTCATAAGAATTTTTGAGAAAGTGGGCGGATGCCACCTCTCCTGAACAGAAAATTCCAAATTTTCTATTTTTTTCTTTCTAAGTAGGTATTCTAAGCCCTACCACGAGTACTCTTAGCCCTACCTATACTCATTTTTATCTTTCTACAATAATTGGAAATACTCCATATAATTTAAAAGAATTTTTAAGAGAGTGGGCGGCGGATGCCAACCCCCCCCCCCCCCCAGATTTTCGATTTTTTTCTCTGTATGCACAATAAGGCCTACCATTGTGCGAAATTTCAAGTTTCTACAGTGTCGGGAAGTGCTCCATGCTTTGATGATCTGTCAGTTAGTCAGTCAGTCAGTCAGTTACGGTTTTCCCTATTTTTGAAGTCCTATATCTCGGGAATCATTAATGTTAAAGAGTTGAAATTTGGTGAGCCACCTGTGTTTGATCAGCTCATCAAATACTGCGAATTTGAAGTTTCTGACTTTATACTTGCACTGAAGTTAGAGGGGGTTAAAAATCACCTGAGTTCGTTCCTGAAAAACTACCGTGCTCTTTGATCTTTAGGTGTTTGTACTAGATTGATTTTAAGTCTGAGACAGTTTTTTTTGTAACTTATTTTGGAAAGTTCAAATAGAGAACTTAATTCGTGCGCTTCACTAAAACAAAATCATAAATAAATACTTTAGAAAGTATTTCGAACGCAGCATTTCCTTTTTCGATTCAGCTGCGAACACCAAGTTGGGCCCAAGATTAGTCTACCCCCAATATACCTATTAAAAGCTCTATATTTTCAATTCTAATAGCTGTCCAAAAATACTTGTTTGTATTGATGAATTCGTTTCGAACTTGTTGTAAACATTGATTTTTAGATTCAGGACTAAAGCTTCTGTGGCCAACTTTGTTTGATTTAGAATAATCCATGATCAGAGAGTAAAAATACTCCATAGTTAAGGTATTAAAGGCTTAAAGTTGGAAGATCCACGGTCATTGAAGTCTTAACTTTCCAGAAGTTAAAAAAGAACAATAGTTACTTATCATCAAGAAAAAAAAAATAATTGGTAGCATAATTCAACTTTGTCTGACCCCATTTAGGACTTTGAATTAGTACTCAGAGCGTGACAAGTCGACTTATCAAATATCGCATATCGTCACCTGATTGCAAGAACTAGGTTACTCAATTTCATAAATATTGGAGATAGCCGCCTTTATGGAAACATAGCTACCGGAGAACGATGGAAAGATTAATTTTGTATAGTCCTGAAACTTCACAAATATTCTATATTGGTCTGTGATAGAAAAAGATTAGACAAAAATTCTTTAAAACTGTACAAAATAATACCGTTTTAGCCGATATATTATTGAAATATAAAATTGAGGTACCTAGTTCTGCAATCAGAGGACGATATGATAACAGCTATTATCCTTTTTGGGATTTATATTAGCAAATAAATTTCCTTTTTACACTTTAGAATTATTGAGGAGCAGGTTAAATATAGGGATACTAGCAAAGCATTGTTTGTTGATAATTCACAGATTGTAAATTTGGTCGACACAAATCAAAATAAGATTATTTTGTTTCAATAAAGTAAGTAGGGGCAGTTAGTTGGTATACAACTCCAGTTTTCGCGATGCCACAGACTTTTTTTTTAAGAGAGTCGACGATGCATTTTTGCGATGGTACTATTAAGTTCTACCGCTTTGTTTTATTAATGACAAATTAGTCTAAGCTTATTAATAATATTTTTTATGGAACCAATACCGTATCTTTATCGCAAAACGCCTGAACACTAAAACTGAAATATAGCAACGTTTACAAATGGTGACCTAAATTGCATATGTGACTGCTTGCTAATTTTGAAAATAATATAGAATAGACTTACTAAAGTATACAAACTTATATACATGTGTGTATGGATATACAATTGGGTTATTATTACATATAAAATTGAAATAACTTTGTTAACTGACAACATACCTACACATATAAAAAATAAAGTTAATAAAACAGACTGAGTCAATGTGAAAGCATAGACTTGTCATAGTGTCCTTGAATAAAAATATTGTTTGTAAATTCTTGACACACAAAAAAATATACTTTTTATTCCATTTCCCTAAAGATACAAAATTATTATTTGTTTCGAGATTCTATATACGATCTATTGTTTTGGAATAAAAGAAAAATAGCTTATTGTTTCGAAAGTTTTTGTTTTACTTTCTTGGTCATGATTCTTGAAATTATTAAGTTTTAAGAACAAAAGTGAAATAAAATAATGACATTTTATTTTTTTTTTTGTATTCAACATTTACTTTTATTTTTTGATCTTTTAATATATTTTTTTTTAATATAAGAAGATTATTAACAATTCTGGTCTACTGTTAAGAGAAAGTTTCATTATAATTTTAAGAATATTTTGATTTCTTTAAAACTTTTTTCTTATGAGAAGTTAAGCGAAAAAGAATAAAACAAAACTTGTGCATTTTTTGGCGATCTGAGCTTCGATTTTTGAGTACGTTAGGTACCTGTTACTACATAAATTAGTGTTAATTAAGATTCACCTAAGGTGTGACAAATTGACAGAGCGTGTGGGTTAGATTAAGACAATCTAAAAATCGTATAGGAGGGGGGTTATATTCCCCCATTTAGGCGGGAGGGGGAATTATCTAAAAACATTGGCCCTGAGTAATAGATCCGAATCTAGCTAAAATCAACTTTAACAAAAACTTCCGTAGAAATAAAACACAAATTACACTTCTAAATGGTTAGATTAAATTATTTTAAACTTAGCTTGAGTTGCTTCTAAGCATTTAGTAGTGAAATTTGAGTTTTATTTCTACGGATATCATTGTTAAGGCCGACTTTAGGCTAGATTCGGATCTATTACTCAGGGCCATTGATTTAAAACCAAAAAAATATTTAAAAACAACTTTAACACTTTAAACGACATGTTATACATACTTTTTTTTAAGTCTGAAATCCCTTTTATTATTTAATTAAATTAAATTAAATTAAATTAAATTAAATTAAATTAAATTAAATTAAATTAAATTAAATTAAATTAAATTAAATTAAATTAAATTAAATTAAATTAAATTAAATTAAATGAAATTAAATTAAATGAAACTAAATTAAACTAAATTTAATTAAATTCAATTAAATTTTATTTTATTGCATTTCATTTCATTTCTTTTCATTTCACTTCATTTCATTTCATTTCATTTCATTTCATTTCATTTCATTTCATTTCATTTCATTTTATTTTATTTTATTTTATTTTATTTTATTTTATTTTATTTTATTTTATTTTATTTTATTTTATTTTTAAATAAAGTTTTTCTAGTGAATAGTTTTTGAAAAAAAAATAATTTTCAAACTCTCTGATGTTTGTCCCTTAAAAGATAGAAAGCGACAAAATTAAAAAAAAAAAAAACAAATAAAAAAAACACACAGGTTAACAAGTGGTAGTGGTCCCGTTGTTTTTTTAATATTTTTTTCCATTTTGGGTCAAATTTTTAGAAAATTACACCTCCCGCCTGAACGGGGGGAAATAGACCCCCCTCCAGTACGATTTTTTTTTCGTCTGAATATAATCTATAAGTTCTGATTTTTTTCGCGTGTTATAAGAATCAACTTAACCCCATTATTTGTGGCTTGAAGTGAAAAAGGGAGACCAGGGGGGTGAAATAAAAATCTGAAAAAAATAGGGAAACTGTTTTTCAATGTTTTGAATCGAATGAGGCCTATCCAAGACAATGTCCAATTTAAGGACCAACCTAATGCACACTTTTTCCCTCCGACTATTCCATGCTTATTCTCCATGACGAATCCTCATCCAAAATACTACCCAGCTCTCCCTTTCTTTTTATCGCCCAACACTTGGCGCCAGAAAGTAAGACTGCCAGTGTAAGGGTTTTATAGAACGTCTTACGTGTGCAAAGCTTTGAACCCATTTGTTGCGTCAAACTGATGTGCTCCCGTTTGCTAGGGTAATTCTTCGTTGGATCTTCACTAAATTGTCGTTCGTATGGAATTAATGTTTACTCAAAGGTAGATGAACTCCTTAACTGCTTCGTTGATGTTGCTATCAACATCGCTTGTTTATAGTATGTATATGGATTTGTCCTCGTTTCCTTGAAGACCAATAAGTTTCACCTGTTCTTCAAGTGCCGTGAAAGGCATGATTGGAGTGGCCGATGATGTCGATATCGTCAGCACACACTAGAAGTTGGACGGATCTGTTGAAAAAAGTGCCTTATTCGTGTTAACACCTGGCCTTGCACACTGTTTGGTCCACAACGATAATGAAGATATCAAATGAAAGTGCATCTCTTTGCCAAAAAGCTTTTCCCTAGTTGCATATTGCATCGCGTATTTTCCAATGTCACGTCACACAACTGGATCAGTTTTCCCAGAATCGCAAGTTCAGCCAATGCCATATAAGGCTTCCGTCGATGAATGCTATTATATGCGGATTTGGAGTCGATGAATAGATGGTGAATCTCGACATAAAATTCGTTGGTCTTTTGCACTTTTTGCCCATAGACTGAATATTTGGTCTATGGTCGATATGCCTGGCTGCAAGTCACGCCGGTACTTGCTGATTAAAGTGTTGCAGAACAGCTCAAGAAGATCTCACAGTTCGTTGAATAGAATCTTGTATGATAATCAGGTATATGTCTCGATAGTCTTTCTGGATAGGAGCTTGTAGATGTGACATATGGAGCTGATATAGCAGTCATCTGACATGCTTCCTTTCACCTTAACTTGGTTGATGAGAAAATGCATGCATCCTTTTAACATCTCTCCTCCGTGATTGAAGAGTTCCGCTGGTAAACCATCAGATCCAGTGGTCTTGTTGTTCTGAGAATCTTTATAGCTATGTCTACTTCTTTTGGTGGTGATGGTATGGGGTCTTCCTCTTCATCGACTGGAGATAAGTTAACTTCTTGTCCTATTTCTAACTTTACCAGACGGATGCCCCTTTAGAAGCTGCAGGAAATATTGCTTGAATATACCTACATCTTTTATTCCCTATGCTTCGGTGCCTAGGTTATTAAAGCTGTTTCGAGAAGCCTGCGTTCCGGCTTTAAAACCAACAGCCAGTTGTTTGGCTTTTAATAATATTTCCGGGCGTTGTTTCGATCGCGAGACTATTGATATCCTTGAGATCCATCCTTAAAATTATTATATTCATCGTATCTCCTGGATTTCGGCAATATCTACCATTTGCCACATGAGGACAGACTCAAGTATTTGAGTTGAACCTAGGGTACAGGTACAGTGTTCTCATGTTCCACGTAAATACTCGCAAGTTCTTAGCTGTTAACGTTGTTGGTCCTGTTAGCACTAACTTGAGGGTAATGAAGGTAGTTAATCACTATCCGAGGCTTCTCATGTCTCTCTCATTACACAAATAATTTTATTTTTGTGATTCAAATCAAAGTGAAAACAAATAATATAAATTTTCCACGAGCTGTGTTCATCTACTCTGTCTTAAGTGTTGCACTTAAGTTATGACAACTTAAAGCTTTTGAAATTATTTATGAATCTTTTATACTTCTTCTTGATTTCCCGGAAGCAAACTCTGTGATAAGAAATAAAAAATAAAATAATAAGAGAACAAAACAAAACAAAATGGGACAACGACAACGAATTGATACTCTAGAACACACGAGTCATTTTGTACGTTTCAAGTTTAAATAATTTTTTTTTTATTGTAATTTTATTACAATGAATGAATTTGCAATCACAATACAAATACTATCCCATTTGTATGCATATTCACTACGAACTTGTGATTTGTAATTTTTTTGTTTACAAAAACTACAATTTTGTACGTGCGAAGGTATAGCTTAGACTTAGACAATTATATTATTGATGATGACAATGGTAGTTGTCATACTATACGCGTGAGTAGTTAGTTATTGTTTTTTCTAACAAGTAATTTTGTAATGAATCATCTTGACAGTTAAGCTAAGTGATTGCTTGCTTTTTTGTTTTTGTTGCTTGTAATCGAAGTACTAATTTTGCAATTGAAACGGAAATTGTCATAGGTACATGATGATAGACTGCACCTCTCACTTATTTTAATAGTGATTTAATGGTGATTGCTAGAAGGTTTGAATAGAAATATCTTAAGAATTTCTATTTTTTTCTTATCGTCAATGTCAACAAGAATACAATTTAATTTAAGTATAATTGAAAAGAATACAAGTTCTTGAGAGATATATCGATTAAACACAATAGCCATTGTTTAAAATATTTATTTTTCTCATAATATTTGAAATTTTAATGAATCATGAAATTACGTTATTATAGGGGGAGATTTTTGTCTAAATGTTTTGAAAGTTATTCTCTTTATATTTGATGCGGGTGTATTCTATCAAAACACGTGCTTGAAATAATGAATATATCATTTAACATTTTAATTGCAGAGATTGATTACTAGTTTTTAATACTTTTATTTAAATAAAGCCTCTTGCAGTTCGAAAATTTGATCGGTGATCAGTAGGTAGTTGAAGCCGTTGAAAATGTAAACAAAAAGCCAGTCTGTAGGATGAGTCCACATGAATGCATGCAACTTTTATGGCCACAAAACTATTTTCTGTTTATTTATGCAACTTTTCTTTGAAATGTATATGTTTTTAATCTAACAAAATGACGCGAAAAACTGAATGCACTTTGGAATATTTGTAACAAATTTGTATGCGCGCATACTTTGTTTACTTTTTTGCCTCAAAGCTACTGTCAAATGACACACACACAATCCCACACGAAAAATTTGATTTTTTGTGTGTTCCTTACAACCAACAAAAAAAATCGATTTGAAATTGTTGTAAGGAATTCGACATTAGACATTCAAAATACTCACCGAAAAGTTCATTGCCAAATCGTGTGCGCATAAAACCTTAAACAAGGTTAAAGGTTTTTCTCATTCTAAACGATTAATGGTTTTGAAAAATATTTGATGCAAAACTTAGATAATGGCATTTTCTGCAGATAGATAGAGGATAGGGTAAAGTCGGGTGATATGGCACCACGGGAGATATGGCACCCTTTAAATATTTCCTACTTAATTAATTATTTTTAAAACAAAAGTATCAGAATATCATCAAGTTTAACTTTAGCTCTCAAATGATGCTGTTCAAACTGAAGTAGCTCTTCTAACTTTAAAACCACAACCGAAAGTAAAATAATAGTGACTATATTTGAGTCAATTTTTTTTTGTGCATAACATAACAAAGTGTACCAACGGAATTATTTGGCACCAGGTGCTCGCTTTAACGAAAGAAAGAAGAGTGATGCGTGTTTATTTGTTTTTAATTATCGCAAATATAAGCACATACTTTATTTTTTTGAGTAATTTGAAAAAAACAGTGGTACTATCAAAAGGGAGATATGGCACCCCTTAAGTTTAGTACAAATTGCAATGGTGCCGTTTCACCCACTACTACATTTTGGTAATTTTTCATTGACTTTGTAGGACCGTTTTTTGTATTGCATTTGAGCCAAAAAGTGCATTATTTGACTTTTCTCATTGCCTTTGACATTAAACTGCATTGAGTGTGGCAAAAATCCATACAAAAAGTAAAGTTCCATATCACCCTCTAGCAGGTGCCATATCACCCGCCATTTTTTCACATGTCTTTTTTTACGGTATTTTAATTTCTTTTAAAAATATGTGTTTTTATAAAAGCTTTTGTAATCAACCTATTGTTTTTGTTTTAAAATTAACCACAGCACACATATATAAAAGTTTAAAATAAAAACCATTTTTACTTTGTGAGTTATAAAGAAACGACTTTACCCTATATCATTTTCCAAAGGATAAAATGACAAAAATGTCCGGGTTTCGTCGTATAGTTCATAGACTTCTTACAAAGTTGCGTCGAATAAAAGAATTCTTTCAAGAAGAGCAAATGTTACTTTTGGCTACAGCATACGTACGAAAATCGGAGCATGGAACGTTCGATCCTTGTACAGCGAAGGTAGATACGAGCAGGTTGAGCGTGAAATGCTCCGCCTAAAGATCAGTATCCTGGGCATAAGCGAAACTAAGTGTAGAGGAAGAGTTGAATACAGATCTTACACTGGACAAACGAGACTGCAGGGTGTTGCGGGAATATGTTGAACGAAGAAGCGAGGCGTGGTTTGATTTCCTGGGCGCCCATATCTGCGAGATTATTGACAGCAGGGTTTCGTTCAAAAATTTTGTAACGTCACAATTATTCAGTGCTACTCCCCCACAGATAAAGCGAGCGAGGAAGGGAAGACTGCGTTCCAAACTCATCTTAGCTCGGTTTACAGGAGTGTTCCGAGAGCCAACATCATAGTCGTCATGGGAGACCTCAAAGTCGGTTCAGACAATTACGGTCTGGAACGCGTGGGTCATGTTACAAAAATTGCAACTTGCTTTTCGACTTTTGTAACGCGAATCGTCTTGTGATAGGTGGGACTGTATTTAAGACGTGCAACAAAATCACCTAGGTGCATCCGGATGGTCAACCCGATAACCAAATTGATCATATCATGATTCAGCAGCGATGGAGGAAGTCAATGTGTGATGTCCGGAATATAAGAAATGCCGATGTTGGAAGCGACCACCATTTGGTTCTTATAAGTCTCAAACTACGAACCGCTGTCGTACAAAAACCAGCGCAGGATGCAGCAAGGAGCTCAAAATTCATTACTAATGCTTTAAATGACCCCAACATATGTCGAAACCATGTCACCACCCTTAACGACAGAGCCTCGACATTAAACGGAGTCCAACATTCCAATTAAAAGTGTTTTTATTGAGTCTGGAACCGAAACTGTACCCAAGCGAACGAGACTCTTGGATATCCCAAGACACCTGGGATAAGATCGAACTTCGCAAATCGTTGAAAATCCAAATAAATGCCGAAGCAGATGTTCAACGAAAGGCTGATTTGCGAAGCGAGTACCGCATTGCACAAAAGACGGTCTATCGCTGTGTGAAACGTGACAAGAAGGTGAGGTTAGATGGACTCGCAGATAATGCGGAAATCGCTGCCAGAAGAGGAGACATTCGGGAATTGTACCAAATAGCCAAAAATGTTATTGGAAAAAAAGCAACACCAATCATTCTGTAATGGACACTTTTGGTATCAATAGAGGATCAGCTACGCAGATGGAAGGACCATTTTTTTCCCTGCTAAATGAGGATTCAGTTGAGCAGAGCGCTGAAGTGTCCCGACTAAACGAGATGCGCAGGTCCCATAGGGGTATTGACATCGAACCCCCGTCAGAATCGGAAATCCTTACATCAATAAATCTCCCCATAAACAACAAGGCACCTGGACTAGACGGAACACCAGCTGAATTCCTGAAAGCCGATCCCGTAACAGCGGCTAGTATTTTACATCCGTTGATACAAATCATTGAGGAAAATGAAAGTTATCCCAAAGGCTAGAAGGATGGTGTGATTGTGAAGCTGTCAAAGGAAGGTGACCGTAAGAATTGCAACAATTGGCGTGTTATCACCGTTTGGTCCGTTTTCCCAAAACTAATGGCAACCATCATTCTCGAGCGAATAAAGGATAGAATCGAGTCTACACCCAAGAGGCATCAAGCTGGTTTTCGCAGTGGTCGATCGTGTTTCGCCCTTATCAACACCCTGCGAATCGTCCTTGAGCTGTCGATGGAATTACAATCACCGCTTTCCCTCATGTTTGTGGATTTCGAGAAGGCCTTTGATTGAGGTAACCGAGAATGTATATGGAGATCGTTGCTTGGTAGAGGAATTCCACCAAAAATATTTGCCATTATAAGAGAGTCCTATAACAACGCAAGATGTTTTGTTTTGCACAATAGGCAGCTATCCGACTCCTTCGTAGTGCAACAGGGTGTGAGATAAGGGGATGTTCTATCGCCAATTCTCTTCCGGCTGGCGATGGACGACGTGTGGACGGCCAGTATTGGTACAGCTGAGCGACAGGGCATTCAATGGAGACCGTTCAAAAGGCTCAGTCATTTAGACTATCCCGATGACATATGTCTACTGGCAAATAACATTAGTGGGCTGAACGGGATGTTCCAAACACTGCAAGTGAAGGGAGAGTCGAGTGGTCTAAGAATAAACAGCAAAAAGACAAAAATAATGCTCACAGGCCGTTCCACACAGCAGCGTATTATTCTACAGGAGACGCCAGTTGAAGTAGTGGAACAGTTTAACTACCTTGGCAGTATTGTTTCTGCAAGCGGTGGTACGGATCTGGACGTTAAAAATAGAATAAATAAAGCTCGTGCTGCCTTCGGTACTCTGTCCCCAATTTGGAAATCCAGTCAAATCTCCTTACGCACTTAGTTGAGATTCTTCGAATCAAATGTCAAATCCGTGCTGTTATGTGCTTGCGAAACCTGGAAAGTCACGTCTACCATTTCGAGGAAATTGCAGGCTTTTGTGAATCGCTGTCTTCGGCACATCCTAAAGATTCGCTGGCCACAAATTATATCAAACGAGGAATTGTGGCACAGGACAAATCAAGAGCGGCTGGACGTCGACATAGAAAGCGTAAATGGCATAATAGATTGGTCACACACTGAGGAAACCAATCGATGAAATTGCAAAGCAGTCCTTTGAATGGAATCCTCAGGGCGCACGGCGGGTTGGAAGACCAAGAACAACATGGAAATCAACTGTCTTAGCGGAAGCAGAATCCCAGAGAAAGACGTGGCCACAGTTAAAATACCTTGCTGCAGGCCATGAAGGATAGAGACGTTTTGCTGACACCCTATGACCCAGCCGGGGTTACAAGACACGATGATGAAGATCGATCGGAAATTATTGGGGTTAGTTTGTACAGAAATTTTTTATAGAAGAATAGGGCTGTCACCGTTTCAAGATAAGAGCTGTTAGATAAAGACAATATCAGCCACTTGACGTCTCTGTTCAAGAGATAAAGAAATTGCTTGTCAATGAGCATGAAACGGTAAATAAAAGGGTGAAGGTTGTACAGATCATTCCAAGACAGGTGAAACGAACGAATCTATGTACGTTGACGGCTTCAATTCGGCGGGAGTGGGAAAGGAAGTGTGGGGACCAGACTTGGCTAGCATATTCGAGTAGGGGCCTTACAAAGGTTGTATAGAAAGGTTTTGTGACATAAGGATCACAAAACTGTTTGGACCAACGGTTCACAAACCATGTGCAGAGATAACTTTAATCAATATACGTGTCAATGTGTCTACGAAAATTCAGTTCCTTATCCCAGATAACCCCAAGATCGCTCAGTGATTCTACCGTAGTGATTGGATTATTTTTACCATGATGAGTTCTAGAGGGAAGAAGAATGCACTTTTGGGAGTAGGTTATTGCTTGACACTTATTTACATTTAATTTAAGAAAAGTTTTTTGGCACCAGATGGAAAATCTCTTCCGGTCATTTTGAGGAAGTTTCGGGTCGTCACGAGAAGATATTTGCTTACCTATAGACTTTTTTCGTCGGCTTAAATTGATCATTGAGTCCAGAATAACACATTCGACATCAATTGTCAAAATGAAAATCAAAGGGCCGAAATGGGTACCCTGTTGAACACCGGAGGTTGCATGGATTAGGTCAGATTCAGTGGCTCTGAATATATAAAAGCGATCTTTTAAATAAGATTCAATCCATGCAATAATTAGTGGTTGAAATCTTAGGGCCCTTAGTTTGAAAAGAATTATAGAGTGAGAGATTTTATCGAAGGCTTTGCTGGGGTCGGTTGCAATTACATCTCCTTCTTAACCATCCTCAAGATCAGATAAGCTTTCAGAGACAAATTCAACTAAGTTTGTGGTTGTTGATCTTTATATGAGGAAACCATGTTGTTTAAGAGAGACGTTTTTAAGACACCTTTGGTGCACATTGGCCTTTATTACATTCGTAAAACATCTTCCGCTGAGTCAAATAGTGTACTGAAGTCAATATTGTAAAAAAATAGACATTGTCCCGAAAAATACTGTATCTTGGTACTAAGATCTATCCTATTCTATCATTTTCTAGAAAATAGCATGATCTAAAAACTAAAAGTTTTGCATCAAATATATTTCAATAGCATTTACCGCTTAAAAGTTAGATAGATACCTACGAAAAAACAAATTGTATTGACATTTTACCTTGCATTACTTTTTATTCGCTCACGATTTGGCAATGAACTTTTCGGTGAATATTCCTTATGTCGAAATAGGGATGATTGCGGTGATAAAATTATATTTTTCCAAATGTTTTTGATGTCCTGAACTCGAGCCTGAACTAAGAATTGATAGATATGTCCCAGTTTTTGAGATATTCGAATGTTAAAGTTCCAAAAATACTATTTTTTAAAATTATCTACGCCGAAAACTCATTACGTCATCAGAAAATGTTCCCCTTTTATAATGCTGTTCAATTTGCAGCAAAATTATACCTACTTATATGAATGTATGTCTTTGCTTAACCCTGAGACAGCAGGCCGGTTTTACGAAAACCATCAGTAACCTACGTTGATGTGAGATCCGTCTTTGCTCAAAAAAGGGTTCATATGCCAACCTTTTTTTTAACCCTGCCTAATTCAGTAAAATCCTTATTGATCTCAGCTCTAAGGGTGTCAGAGTAGAGAAGTATAGGATGTTCACTAAGCAGTTCAGCCCAGCTGAAACTGGAGACACAACCACTGATTTTCTTTCGAAACCGTCATTTAAACTTTTCAAAAGCGTCTTGGTAGTAGTGGGGCGGCTTAGCTATTTAATTGTGCACTTTGTGATAAAAGCAAATAATTTTAATCATTGTTGGCACATTATAAAAGAATGATTTTAAGATGTTGGGCCACTTCGTATCTCCACCCATTTAGGTGGGCGGGGCAATTTTGTTTTGAAAATGACTTGAAATGGAAAAAAAATTATAAAAAAATAACGACAACACTTACAATATTTTTCTATATCTTTTTTGAAAGCCAAAACGCCATATTTAAATACTGTTTTTAAATTAAGGTATTTGAATAAATAGTTTTCGAAAAAATAATTTTCAAACTCAAAGTTTTGAAAAAAAAATGTGGAAAAAAAATATGTATACTGATTTATTTTTAACTTTGCGTAGTTATATAAAAATTAAATTTTTATTTTTCAATGCTCCTATCAATTCTGGGTCGAATTTTGAAAACCAATTTCTTTTAAGTCCCTTAGTTTTTGAAAAAAATTGAAAATTATAAAACCATTTTTTTCGTAGACAAACTTTTTTTTTTGAGTATTTGTCTAATTCATAACGTAATTTCTTATCAAAAACACCCTGAATTTGTACCTATTGACAAAAACAACAATATAGACCAGTAACTGTCAAATCCCCTCCCTCGTAAAAAAAAAAATATATATTAAAGAGTAGGAAACCTCATATGACAATTCTTTTTATTTAATGACTTAACGCAAATAAGAAATAGAAAGCAAAAATTCAATTTAAAGACACTTTGTTACAAGTTAGGTTAAAACATGCTAAATTATAATACATAATCCACTAAAAATAATATATTGTAAGACCGGCTTATACTAGAAATTTATAAATAATACATAATGTGCATACATGTTAACACTTGTGTACAAGTTTGCGAAACCTTATCGAATCGAATCAATTTTCTTCATATTAAACAATATCGTGAAGGTTGTATTCATTGGTGTCCTCTGGTCAAAGAACAGAAACCTAGAACAAAACAGATCAGTAGATGAAAACCTTCATTGACCTTGAATTTGCCTGTGGCAAATAAGTTTGCCCACAGGCTGAAAACTTTAAAACAGTGAGATGTTGTTCTTGTACCTTTTCGCAGAACCGTACCATGAGAGAGAGTTGGGGTTTGTGCAACTAATTTGTACCTCATGTAAGTAGAAGGCTCAACATTACATCTCAAAATGCAAGCGAGACAGTGAAACAGTTGGTTTGGGTTTATTTGCACATTAGTGTCGATTTTTGTCGTTATGGTCAAACGTACAAGTGAACGAACTTAATCTTTCCTCCTTAATGAATATCGCTGAAACGCTGACCAAATATCGCTTTCATGGCTTTAAACCTTCAGCGTTCCTAAGTTTGATAAGCTTTCTTGAATCATGAGTAACCACACATGTAGTCAAAGATACAAGAAGAGCAATTTCCTCAAACGGCTTGTAAAAATGTAGCCACTTTGTCAAATTAAAAAAGTCCACTGGTACACACGGATACTGAGCTCTTCGGAGATCACATTTTTCGTGGACAGCCAAGCTGCTATCAAAGCAATAGCCAGTGAGATTATAAGATCCAAGACAGTAGAAAAATACCGAGAAATACCGAATAATATTTGTAACAATAACCAAGTCAAACTTTGCTGGGTTCCTGGCCATAACAATAAAGAAAGGAATAGAAAATGAACTGGCAAGGAAAGGGTCGGTGCCAAAAAGAAATAGAAGTAGCCAATTAGAAAAGGGACCAGACGTCTTAATCGGCGTGATTAAAAGTAGAATAGACCTAATAACGAAAGGGCAAATCAATAACTCCTGGATGTTCAGGAACTAGTGCGTTATCTCTAGAAGTTTAAGGCCTAGAATTAATGAAAAGAAAACTCAGTATATTTTATCGCTGAGTAAAAAGAATATTAGAATCTTGATAGATGTACTAACGGGTCATTGCGCCATTCATTGGCACAATGGCCACCAGACTGAGTGTTTTCACATCCAATTTTCAACCATTACCAACCATTAAACACCTACTTTGCGACTGTTCAAACCTCTAAACAAATCGCCTCCATTACTTTGGAAACAGGGTTGTTGGAGAACAGGACTATCTAGCGCATGTCTGAATGGCAAACAGGAAAGTTCATAGAAAGCACAGGCTGGTTCGCAAACGAACCAGTCTGTGTGAACCAATAGTTTTTTTAAGGGGATCACAATGGAGCAATAGGCTCCCTTGTTCGCAACATCCTCTGTGCACGCCCCTCCTTACCTAACCTAACACAACCTATGGCCGTTTTCGAAAACGTCAAATCAAAGTCAATTTGATCATCAAATGATCGTCAAATATGCAATCGTCCTTCTTGCACAAAATCAGTTTGATCAACGTCAGTCAATTTACTTGCAAACGCATTTGACGTTAGCAAACACGCTCTCTGGCTTTTATATATTTTGTACGTCAACTCGATTTTTTTACTGCACAGCTGCACCGCAAATGATGTTTTCGAACATGTGACTTTAGCAGGCTGCATTATCGAACACAATGCTAATACAGTAAAGTTTGTTTTTGCGTTTTCGAACAGAAGACTTTTGCAGTTTACGTTTAAGAACATTCTGCAAATGCATTTTTGACGCAGTTGACGGTTTCTAAAACGGCCTATGTCTGGTTGAAAATCTCGAAGTTCAACGTTTTACTCTTTTTTTTCGGGGAAAACACCACTGAACAGCAATATGTGGCTATTGCGCCGATCCCGGCTGTGCTCATTGACCAAAGGGCACCGATGAATACGACCTTCACGATATTGTTTAATATGAAGAAAATTGATTAAAAAACATTCCTGTGGCAGGGTAGAATTTCGATAAGGTTTCGCAAACTTGTACACAAGTGTTAACATGTATGCACATTATGTATTATTTATAAATTTCTAGTATAAGCCGGTCTTACAATATATTATTTTTAGTGGATTATGTATTATAATTTAGCATGTTTTAACCTAACTTGTAACAAAGTGTCTTTAAATTGAATTTTTGCTTTCTATTTCTTATTTGCGTTAAGTCATTAAATAAAAAGAATTGTCATATGAGGTTTCCTACTCTTTAATATATATTTTTTTTTTACGAGGGAGGGGATTTGACAGTTACTGGTCTATATTGTTGTTTTTGTCAATAGGTACAAATTCAGGGTGTTTTTGATAAGAAATTACGTTATGAATTAGACAAATACTCAAAAAAAAAAGTTTGTCTACGAAAAAAATGGTTTTATAATTTTCAATTTTTTTCAAAAACTAAGGGACTTAAAAGAAATTGGTTTTCAAAATTCGACCCAAAATTGATAGGAGTATTGAAAATAAAAATTTAATTTTTATATAACTACGCAAAGTTAAAAATAAATCAGTATACATATTTTTTTCCACATTTTTTTTCAAAACTTTGAGTTTGAAAATTATTTTTTCGAAAACTATTTATTCAAATACCTTAATTTGAAAACAGAGTAATATTGTAAGTGTTGTCGTTATTTTTTTATATTTTTTTTCCATTTCAAGTCATTTTCAAAACAAAATTGCCCCGCCCACCTAAATGGGTGGAGATACGAAGTGGCCCAACATCTTAAAATCATTCTTTTATAATGTGCCAACAATGATTAAAATTATTTGCTTTTATCACAAAGTGCACAATCATGCTTCATATGGGCGCTAAGCCGCCTCACTATAGGATGGAAACACTCCTTTTAAGCAGGTTTTTAGTAGTGACATGCTTTTCCACTTCGACTTGTCATTCATTACACCTAAACTGAAGGTGTTTGTCAAAATTTAATTGAAAGCCTTTTTGACTAATAAATTCTAACAATAATGACTTTCACAAACTTACTTTAAGGATTCCAAAGAGTAAGTTGTTGCTGTAGGAAAGCATAATTTTTGTTCTCAAATATCAATGAAATTATTTTGATTTTATTATTCTTGTCTAATACTTTCACCATGATGTAGGTACATACAAAACTACTTAGCAACCCCACCTGATAGAAAACTATAGTCTCCGTGCAATAAAATAATTAGACATGCTTGGGTAGATTTGGTTGAGGGCACTCCTGAATTTTGTCTCGGATAATTAAACTCGTAGACTTATTAGCACCACGTGCCGAATTAAATTGTGAATCATTTTATGTGAACCAACCCTCTTTGCAGTAAGATTCTCATGTGTTTTAAAGGTAGTTTTTTTTTGTTTTTGTACAAAGACTGCTTAGTAAAAGTATAAGCAAATTCATCCAAAACGAGGACTTACCCTTATCATGTTAATCTTAAATAAAAATACAATAACATTATTGAATAAAAACATCATCGCTCATTATGTACCCTTATTTTGGCCAGTACAACAACCCCTTTTATGTCTTGCAAGGAAAAAAAACTTAGATACATTTTTAGATTCTTTTAGCACTAGTCATTGTTCCCCTATTGTATTACGTCATTATGTCGACAAAACAGCTCAAAGCACATGAATTTAATTTCAATAAAACACAATACGGAAACAACAACAAAAAAAAACACCAAAACCAAAACAAAAATATATAAGAAGGTTTTATAATACAAATTCTATATACTACTGAAATAAATCAGCCAAGTAGAAGACTTAGCATTAAGGATAAAAATATAAAAATATCTTGTGCTACTACCCTCCTCTGCCTGTTGAAGTTACCCTTAAAAAAAAGATACACATTTATATGTATGTGTATGTATTGTATTTGTAAGTATGTTAAGGTACATGCAACCCCATTTAGTTATCAACCCTTATAGAGAAATTGAACCTCTTGACTTAAATCTCCTCACAATTCTTATGAAAAGAATCCAACAAAAAAACCAAAACACGATTATATACATTTTTTGAAAAGACTTCATTTCGTATGCCGAGATTCCAATTGATTTCGAAAGTTATGAAACCCAATAATAGGTCATATAAGGGGGGAGATTCTTGATTGAATGATTATTATGGATTTATAGGAAGAGAGTTCATTTAAGCCAAAACCTTGACAAATTATTGTTTGGTTAATTGCAATCGGATATGAAAGAAACATGGGGATATATTATTAGAATCTTTATGGGGGAATCATTATTGTAAAACTAGAAGAGCTTAAAGACTTGAGCTTAATTTAAATACGTATCACTTTGCTTATATACCTAATGTGAACTTCAATTCCAACTGTGGATTAAAGATACTAAAACAGTTTTTTTTCTTTGATTTATTTATAAAAAAAACTAGCTGACCCTTTAACATGGTACCGCCAAAAATTGATATTGGTGTCTCTTTCAAAGGTCAAGCCTCTCTATTTAAAGAATGAACCTCTTTCGGAAATAAATTGATTTCAATACATTTTATTTACAGACGGCTTTCTGTCCCCTACAATTTAACGTCCGAAAAGCAATACAATTCGTGATTAAGGCCACCGCTGAGCAAGGATTGGCCTTGCCTCGAATTAAAATGAGAACTTCCGTGCCTTTGACTATGGTAACTTTGAGGTTGATGTTCATGAGTTTATTCACCGTCCACCTTTCCAGTTTCGGCTGGTTCAGACTATGCAGCATTATGACGACAGACCCGATTTAGAGTTGCAAATTTGCGGCGGTAAACTGGGCACATCCAACGAACTCGAAAATTCAATTGGATTGTTTGTTAGGTTAGGTTAGGTAGAAGGGCTGACAGTTGGTCGTGTAACCGTCACACTTAGATCTATGTAGATCCGTTGTGATACCCTAGGAAGTTATATCCCAGTTAATTTAAAACCTATTTGTTCTGTTAGCAGTCAAGCTATTTAGAAGCATTGACGAAGTTCAGAAAGCTATTAGCCGAAGTTCTAGAAAGTTCCTCTAGGTTGTCAAAGAAATTACTCCCTTGGTGTTTCTTTCTTAAAGGACAGAGTGCTGGACAGTGACAAAGGAAGTCTAAGGTATCTTCATGTGATTCTTACATCGCTGCACTCTCTGCAGAGATCATAAATACTGAGCTTGATTTTCTTTTCGTAGTATCCCAGTAGGTTGTGTCCGGTGATTATGCTGACAAGGGAACGAAGAAGTTTCTTATTGTTCACTTGCATAATTTTGTCTGTCCTCTGCTTACTGAAACTTGGCCATAACTTTCTAGTTGTGCCAAAAGTTTTGATCAGGTTTCATCTCTCATTGGTTTATTCTAAAATTTTGTTACCAATATCCTGTTTGAAGCTACAGGTTGGTACTTTAATATGTCGTTCGGCTTGACTTGGATCAAGCGACGATCCCCTTCTTGCCAGCTCATCAGCTCTTTCGTTTCCCTGTACATTACTGTGACCAGGAGAACCCAGCAGAGTCTAATGTTATGCTGCATGCCAAGAACCCTAAGCTTTTCGCGTCAGCAAGTTACAAGCTTTGAGTGCATATCGGTCCCAGCAATTGCTTTTATTGCTGCTTGGTTATCAATAAAGAGGGTGATATCAGTTCGTGGTACCGCCATCATTGATATATGCGTAGCTGCTTCGATAACTGCCAAGACCTCAGCTTAGAAGACGCTGCACAAGCCAAGAAGTCTAAAAAAGCTCGCTTGTCCCAGTGTTTCCAGGAAAATTCCTGCACCAACTTCAGTGTTCATCTTAGAACCATCAGTGAAGACAGGTATTGTAGATTCATTAGTTGGTTGGTTTACCACTTCTCTCTATTAGGAAAAGAGGTAGTGAAAGTTCTGTTGAAGTTATGTATGTAGTCTGTGCAAACATTAACTCCTACATATCTCTGAAGAATCTGAGTATGGACTGTTGTGCTTTGTTTCCAGCAGTTAGTTTGGCTTAGCTGCAAGTCACTGTATATGCTGCTGATTCTTGCACGAATAGATCCAAAGGTCTCAGGTTGAGTATCGCTTACAGTGCCGCTGTGGGGGTGGTTCCCAACGCCCCTTAATACCAACACATGCTATTCCTTGAACTTTTGTCAAAGTTTTCAGGTTTGTTGTTTTTTCAGTCGCGTTCCACTAAATTAGATTACCGTAGGTTAGTATCGGTCTAACTATTGCCGTGTACATCCACCTGATAATTTTTGGGTTCAGTCCCCAGAATTTTTCAAAAATCCTATTGCAGGAATAGAAGGCGATCATAGCTTTCTTTACTCTTTCTTTATTGTTGAGATTCCAGTTCAGTTCCTTATCTAGTATAAAACCAAGGTATCTGGATTGTTCGTTGCTTCATCATCATTTTAAACGCGATTAACCGATTTTAACGAATGCAGTATGTGGCTGCGATTTGATTGGTGCCGTGACATAAGGCCAAATTTGAATATTTGGCCTTATGTCACTTAACAAAAGTGACTTAAAGCCAAATTTTAAGAGTTGGCCTAGTGTCGCTTTTACAAAGTGACATAAGGCCAATTTGGCCAATAAACAGTGAGGGATGTATGCAACCCCCCTGCTTGGGCTCACTATAGGATTTGGGGTGGGTACGAGGTCGGGTGTATGCAAAGTTTCTTTTCCAAAAATAACTGTTTTTTTTTACATAACATTTTACGTTTGGCCTTAAGTCACAAACAAATTTGGCCTTATGTCACTTTGTAAAAGCGACATAAGGCCAACTCTTAAAACTTGGCATTAAGTCGCTTTTCAAAGTGACTTAAGGCCAACTCTTAAAACTTGGCATTAAGTCGCTTTTCAAAGTGACTTAAGGCCAAACTTTTAAATTTGGCCTTATGTCACTTGGCCTTATGTCACGGCACCGATTTGATTTTAAATAATAAAATTTTAATCATCATCGTCCAATAGTTGCAACCGATATGTTCGGGAATTGTTTTCTATATTGTTCTTCCCTGATGTGAATTCACAAAAATTCTGCAAGACCGAAATCAGGATAGTTGCAGCATCAACCAGAATTCAGCCGTTTCCAAAAATGCAAACAATTGTTTTGAGAAACAATAGGCTGGATAGATCGTTCTGCAACGTATCATCCCAGACAAACGTTGAGTTCAAATTCAGATGTTAATCGGGAGAAGACCGCTAAATTTGATGGAAATAGCCACCCATAATATCGGAAGCGTCTCGTATTTTTCCACAAATCTTTCATTGTTCGATCAAGAACCTTCAATACTCGTTTATGTGCAATTAGTCATTCACCTAGCTGATAACTTTGCCAGTTTTCAACACCTGTGAAGTTGTAGAATTTGTTAGATGTTTAGCTCGTCACTCATCGTCTAACCACCTTTGAACAACATAGGCGGTATTCCAGATGAAACGGCCAAAAGCGCAGTGTCCGATCTTGACTGAATTGAAATACGCCGCCATTTCGATCATAAATTGCGTGTCGCACACGTTCTTTAGTACCTCGTCGCATGATGGTTAGTGCGTAGGACTGTCATACTGAAGCTGTGGGTTCGATTCCCGGCCGTGCCGCTTAAGCACAGAAATGTTTTATCCGAGGTACTGCCTCTTGCGAGGAACTGACAAATCCTCCAAGGTCCCCTCCATTCCTGCCAACTAAACACGAACAGACTAATGGTTGAGAGGTGTAAGTCACTATAGACACTGGTTCTACACGAGCTGTTTTCGCCACTCGATTTATTTATTTATGTTTACACGTTCTTTTGCTGAATATTCATTATTGGGATATTATTTGTGCAAACTGTTTCTCTATAATCGTCTCAATCAATTAAAGGTATCGTGCATTGAGCGATTGGGGGCTGACATTCACAATTTACTCAACAGACTGCCATGCCGTGACATTTCTTCGTTCCTCAAACTTCATGCACAGGCAAAAAAACGTCAGCCATGTCGTTGGATCATGCATCGAAACAAAACCGTCTCGTATCAATCGTCAATCTTAAAAGATCGAATATACTACTCAGCTTTCAAATATTAGTCTCACAGCGTAATGCCATCTGGTGAGTAACAAAATTGGCCGATTTTCAATTCCGTAGTGTGTGGCATTCTTTAGAATATTTTTTTCTTCGCATACCAAATCGAATTTTCTGATATCTCCACCTGAGAATATGAAATTTCTTGTTTTCACAATTTTCCGACTTTTTCGTTCGAAATTTCGAACAATTTCCGGATCCGTTGTGTTTAAATCTTTACTTAGTTACTTAAGGTGACGCTACAGTCCGGGGTGGACCAGGGCCTCAACCAACAAACTTCTTCCAACTAGCTCGGTCTCTAGCATAACTCTTGTTCTGTTTTAATCTGGTTCAATAGTCTTGTTATGCTTTCACGAACACAAAAGAAATTCATTTTTATAGATTTGTCTAAGCTTTAGAATTATTTGAATGTGTGAAAAGTTTCACAAAATTTGTGGGCCATTAGTTAGGACTTTGCCAAGAATTCCTTTAACTATAACTACCGGTTACATTATAGATACAAAGTATTAAAATGATGCAATCCAGTGCTAATTGAGTCACCAAGCGGAAGGCTCATGGGCGCCATTTCTACCTTCCTACATATGTATAGGTACCTAGCGAAAAAAGTCACCCACTATTTTAGACATCTCTACCATCGGCATCATAATAATAAATTTAATTAAAATCTCAACATTTTTTTTTTTGACAAACACTTGCTCTACTGTCAGACCTTGTTACCTATATGAACTCACATCCGACATCTATTAGGTACTCTTAACTTAAGTAAATTAACATCTGTATTTCGTAGACTCTTCCTTCCTTGAGTCATAAGCTCACAACTATTGTCTGTAACTTAATTTAAATTATAAACCTACATTAGCTAAAAGCTATGCTTATTTCTACCAATTAAAAGGTTACCTTAGTTCAGCCGCATAATTGAAAAATCTTTTTTTTTTAACTTTTACTTTTATTGATTCCATGAATTTATAAGTGAATGAGTAGGTACGAGTATCACATTTGATTCGTCATCTTTAAGATTCAATAAATGAAAAAAAAAAAAAAAATACTACGTAGGTATGTTAATATGAAGAGATGAAAAAACGGAACAATGACCCAGAAAAGGTGAATCATTTAATTATCCCAGAAGATCACAGATTCATTCAAGTTACTCATAAACATTATTTAGTCAAAGCAATCAGAATTTCCTTAACGCATTAAGAAATTCCTCATTAATATCTTAGTTTGTTAATTTTAGAATAAACCAATAAATTTAACAAGTATCGTATTTGAACTTGAATGTAGCTAACTTTTTCCATTTTGTTGGGTTGTTTTTTTTTTGCTAAAAAAAACTGGATTTTGTATTTTTAGTGTTTTTCATCCAGATGAAAGTGGCTTTTATTCTTTGCACATTCTTCATGATTTTTTTTTTTTGTTGTAGCAAATGCTTTTTTTTTTTTTGCCCGAAGCTTTCACACCCAATCAATTTAAACAAAATGAGGTGTTAAAAGAAAGGGAATTTACTGGAAATTTGTTGAGGTGCACTTTCATTTTATGAATATTAACGATAAAAAATAATTTTGTTCTGATTACAAATTGTCTAAGCCATATTAAACTAAAGATTAACCAATTGTTTATTAAAAATTTACGTTTTGCTTGATTACCTTAGTTTTCAACTAAACTAAATAACTATTATTGATTTGACTTATCTTAGCTCAGTGTAGAATTGTATTAATCGGGACAGACAAACAGTAGCACCGTTCTCAAAAATGTTTTATTTTTTCGTCGAAAAATTACTAGGTATCTATTTTTTGTATCATAGCTCAGTAATATTTGCGAACAAGAACGAACTTTAGGCTGAAACAAAATATATTCCGTACAGAAGTGAAACAATGATTTTTTATAGCCAAATTAAAAAACACGGAATGGCGAAGGGTTAGTCCTATTCCATGGAAATGTTATAGTGGAGGAACGATAGCCCAAAATATTGCATTATTCAGGAACCCGGGGAACCTGCTCCGATTTTGATGATTTTTTTTTTGAAATGTAGGAAATTGAAATAAAAAAAAAGTTTACAATTGAAAAATCGACGCTCTCAACAGAAAATTTTTTAAAAATTGAAAACCCAAATTTTTTCAACAACAAAATAATTTTTCCTGTATTTGCTTTGAACAATTGATTTTACTTATGAAACACACTTCAAAAGTTTATAAAAACATTTTAAATAATTTTACTAAATATAGAAGTCCAAAACCCAGAACAGTCAAACCCGTTTATAGTCACAAGTAGTGCCTCGTGGCTTGATGGTTAGTGCGTAGGACTGTCATGCCGAAGGTGTGGGTTCGATGCCCAGCCGTGCCACCTAAAAACAGAAATGTTTTATTCGAGGTACTGCCTCTTGCGAGGAACTGACAAATCCTCCAAGAGTATACTTGTCATGAAAAAGTGCTTCTCATTTAGCCTTTCGGACTCGGCAAAAAACTGTAGGTCCCCTCCATTCCTGCCAACAAACACGCACACAGGAATGGTTGTGAGTTGTAAGTCACTAGGCCCTGGTTCTCCATGAGCTGTTGCGCCACCCAATTTATTTATATTTATTTATTTATAGTCACAAGGAGATGACAAACCATGCGCTTTCAGGTGGCAACTGCCCTGATACTAAACGATTTTTGCTCTTAGGCGATTGTGATTATAAATACTGTCTTTTTGTTGCTGCTTATACTTATTCAAAAAATATACACTCCGCTCCAGTCGAATAGACACAAAATTTTGCAAAGGTGCTTTGTCCTTTGTCATTAATGTAGGTATCATTTCATTTTGCTTTTTGTTTGTTTGTGACGTTGAAAAAATAAATCAGAAGGAAAAAAAGCAAAGCTGTCGCTTTTTTCATTATCACGGCTGTTCTGATTTTCGTTCGAATACCAAAACCTCCCGTTTTCGAATTTTCGCAGTTCTGTTTTCCGTTTTGTTTGACATTTTACGGATTGAAGGGTGTTCTACAAAACAAACGGATCTCAAAAACGCCAAATGTTTGACGTTTACAATTCGGCTATCTTTTTGTTGGCGGATTTCAATTCGGTTGAGTAAAAATGTAAGTTTTTTCTGTTTTTTTAGAAAATATATTTAAAATATACATATTTTAACAAAAATTGAATACATTTTATAGGGGAAAGCATACTACGCAAGAGCAATTATTTGGTTTATTGGTTGCTTTTATGGAGAAGCATCCTGTGCCGAGATTCAGCTATTTCAGCGAGTGAAATGAGATGACTCGCCGACTCATCTCACTTCACTCGCAAAAGTGATTCAGCTATTTAAGTGAAATGAGTAAGTTCGAATTTAGTTTCGAACATGAGACAAAGAATAAATATAAAAGAGCTAAACTCTACCTCCTTGTCACACTCGTTACGCAAAATGAAATGAAAAACAAATACAACAATGTAAACATTGGAATCTTTATTAATGGAGTATCTTATGTTTCAATTATTTTTTTTTTTCGTAATTAAAGTCTGATGTGAGTTTTCAACCTTGAGAAATAAATAGTTTAATAGTGTCGAAAGTGAATACAATATAATTTTATTCAATATACATATGTGCATATGGTAATAAAATAAGATTTAAGAATCAATAAAAGGGTAGTTGTTTTTATCTACGTTGTTGTTTTTTATTCGTTTCCTATGCATGAATAGGAATTCTTGAGAAAAGCACACATACCTATCCAAAACTGGAAATTTACCAACACATACACCAAGTCACTGCGGAAATATCTGGCGAGTTATCTGACATTTGTTTTCACTCGCTCACTCACTCACTTTCGCTAGCTGAATCGGTTTTGGACGAAAAGTGACTCATCTCACTCACTCCCTGCGGTTTCGAATTAGCTGAATCTCGGCACTGATTTAGGAAGAGGATGGGTGAAGACCGACAACAGGCCTGAACATGTTGATAAGTTATGGGAAGAGATTTCAACAGACTAAAACGCCTTAGGACTACCCAAGAAAGACGTAACTGGGTGGAAAAAAGTAGTTAAAGAAACTTTTACGAAATTGACGTAAATTATATAGGCGTTTGTTTTATGTTTTAAAGGTATGGTCGGACTACAAAGCTTTCATAAAAAAGAAGCTAGTTCAAAACAAAAAGAAATTACAGCAACTGGAGGAGGAGAATACCAATTATATCTTTCGCCCTTGGAAGAAACTGTAGTCCGACTTACATCAATGGAAAAAGCCGTAAGCGGAATCGAGAAATCCAGAAGATTTGGAGTTAGTGAAAAGAAACGTTCTTCTGTGCCTCTTACCACTTCTTTAAATGTGAATCAACGCACAGAGAATCTACCAAAGAGCAGTGAACAAATTTCATACTTGTTTGATTTTAACTCCGAAAACCAAGAAACTGAAATAGCAGAGTGCCAGGATTCTCAAACAACCCTTTCTTCCACCAAAAGAACATTTATAGATGACATCGAAATTGACTTCAGTTCAATAACAAATTATGAGCAGATCAGTCCAAAAAGAAGCCGTCACACTGTCAACATCGACAGCACTAAATCATCCACACCAAATACAGCAATCAATCAATCAAAGTTCTCCTGTAGTTCAACATATCGAACCACCTCAAAAAAGCGCTTCATCCAAGACGCATATATTGTTAGAGAAGCAAATTGAAATGAATCAAAGATTTCAAAATGAAAAAATGAAGAAGTTTGATGAAATGATTGCCTCAAAAAAGGAAATGGCTTCATGTTTGAAAAGAAATTACAGAGCAACAGAAAAGCTTTGTGATATCCAGAAAACTAAAATTGACCTTTTAAATAAACATTTCAAAAATGAAGCCACTCATCGTTTAAGAACTGAACAGGATTATAACAAAAAAATGGAACAAAAAGCAGCTTATCGAAAAATCAAGCAGGAGCTTGAATTGCAGAAAGTTGAATTAGAAAAAAAATTGCTGGTAGTGGAAGAGCAAAGATCTCAAAAAACCTTCAGAGGAGCGTAAGAAGTTCCACACATTTGAAGATATTAATATTTCTAAATATTATTCGTTCAATGTTCTTAGTTGTCTTTACTTTTAAATCAATTTGTTGTAATTAGTATGTAGCCCAGGAAAATTAGACAAAAAAATGGCCAAACTTCGAAAAAATTGCGACAAAGCTGATTTTTGGTGGAGTGGCTTATTATGACGCCTTAAGCATTTCTTGAAAAGTACCCTAATTTTGGCCCGGGGCTAAATTTTTTAGGGGGGGGTGAAAGGGGTTGAAGTTCAGTTTTTTGGGAATTGCTCCTAAACTATCGGTTTTATTGAAAAAATGTTAAGGTTAAAATTAAAGCTGATGTTATTTTACACAAAAAATATTAAAATACTTTTTTTCGTAGAACCAATAATTTCAGAGAAAAACGTTCAAGAACTTCATGGTGCAGTGAGTTTAGTCCAAAAAATTTATAAAATTTTTGCTTATCGCTGGGCAAATTTTGTGTTGTGATTTATGTTTATGTACAACTCCTAATTGTAAAATCAAGTTTTTGGGGTGGTAGATGAAAGGGAATGGCCGCCATCTTGAAAACAAAGTTGATTTTGTGTTTGTTCAATAACTCGTTGAAATTGCGTTTTTCGAAAAAATGACCAAAGGACAGATTTTAGACGGTTAAATTATCTAAACAATGAGCCATTAAACAGCTCTGTATGTTTATTAATCTCAAAGTTACAGCGGATCAAAGGTCACCTATGACTATATATATGGTGGGGATGAAATGACGTTTTTTAAGGTTTTTCGCTTATTTGTGAATTTTATGCGTCACTTGGTTACTCCGTCAGAATCTTCCAAGTTGTAGTAATGAACTGCAAAAAAGGTATGAGAAATTGCGTCTTTATTGAGAACATTTAAATAATCTTTTGAAAAATTAACAAAAAGATCGAAATGTTAACTTTTTTCTGTTTTAAACATTTATTGATAATGTTTCTTGTCAAAAGATAATGAGCATACCCATTTTTGTTTTGTAATAAGAGCTATAAGACGGTTTGGATAGAATGAAATCATACAGTTTTTTCTCTTTTATCAAGCGAAATCCTGCTCCAGACATCGCAGATAGCTTCGTTTAAGGAGTTCTTATCTTCAAACTGTCTACTAGCCTCATGAACTTTTCAATATAGCCATGCCCAAACGTTTTCGATGATGTTTAAGGTCGGTGAATAAGGTGGCCATGGCAAAAGTTTCACGTTTAGCGACTCAATCCAGCTTCTAGTTATCCTGGATATGTGGATAAAGGTCATGTCTTGGTATACAAACCAAGGTACAGGTCCAACAATATTTTTTACCTTTGCAAATGCTGATGCCAACAAATATTTCTGTGGTGTTTGTGAGAAACCTGATAACTCCATTTTGAAAATTGCGTCTTTACGTCCCCTTTAGATTGACCTAGAATCTAAGCGGGTGGACCGATTTCCTTTAAATTTGAAATATTTATGGACATAATCTTTGAAAAATTGTGTTTTAAATTGGAAGAAAATCGGTTTCTCTGTTTAGATTCTAGGTCGATGTAAAGTGGACGTAAAGATGCAATTTTTAAAATGGAGCTATCATGTTTCTCCCAAACATCACAGATTTAACCAAGAAAACCTTCTTTTATATCTTTCCTTAACATTTATAACTAATTTCAAAATTTGTGTCTATTTACCTACTTGAATTTTTCGATGTGAAAATACTTTGCAAGAAAGTTTGAGAAAAAAAGCTTTGCTTAGATTAACTTTTTTTTAATTTCAATTTCCTAAATTAAAAAAAAAAACATCAAAATCGGAGCAGGTTCCCCGGGTTCCGAAGTAAAAGGTTAGTGCTCCTCCACTATTATGTCTGTATCCAATAGGTACTTCAACCATAATTCATCATGATCTCATGATTCTGAGCATTTTTATTTGGTTGAAAATACTAATGATCTTCAACAGTGTTTTTTTTTTACTTTATTCACTTTACAGAAGAAGATATAACAGTGGTTTTTGTTGTCTATTAAGTCGAAAGCGGGGGGAATCGATGAAATAAATCCCAAATTTTTGAATACTGTTCTGCCTCAAATCCTAAAATTTATAACTCATTTATTCAACTCTCTATTAACTACTTGTGAGTATCCGAGACTATGCAAGAATGCCAAGATACTTCCAATTCCTAATACAAAAACCTCTGCTAACCCTGAATACAAGCGTATTACTATATTGTCATACCTGTCAAAAGTTTTTGAAAACCAAAGTTTAAAACAAATCCAAGCATATCTAAAAACAAACCCCTCCTTTAAGCTAAAATCAATCAGGATTTCGAGGAAGCAGAAGTTACAAAATAGTTCTTCTACTTGTTCTAGATGATATCCGAAGATCAATGGACAACAGTTGTGCTGCTTTTTTTTTACTTTGTTAGACTTTTCCAAAACGTTTGACACGGTTGATTACCTGACACTTTGTAAATATCTTCTAGGGATGATTTCGATTTTTTTTCTTACGCAGTAAAACCTTTGCAGTCATACTTAGCTGATCGTCAGCAATGCGAGGTAGTGGGAGGTCACTTGTCTTCACATCTTGCAGTCCTTGCAGGAGTACCACATCAGGGTTCCATTTGGGACTGCTATTATTTAATTGTCAGTGAAATTCCTCATCTACAAGCGCGCTTGTAAACATCATTGTCTAAACTTTGATCTGATCAAGATGTCGACTTTCAAAATGACGACTTCTAAAATGCCGGCTGTTGAAATCTCGATCACTGTCGACAATTTGAAAATCGACATTTTGAAAAATCAATATTTTAAAAAGTCGATCAAATTTGTGTCTCTATTTTGATATGTCGGTCTTTTAACGAATCGAATTTTTTTTTGTCGAGATTTTAAAAGTCGATCTTATGGAGTCGATATTTTAAAAGTCGACATATCGTACCCAATCCATTTTGAGCATATTAATATGAAAATACTAAGCATAAATCTCGATTTTGCACAAGAAGTCCTTCGGCCAGATCATAGTCTAGCGGTCTTTTGCTCTAATAATTTAACTGTGAACTTGGACGAAAGTTCAACATACTATCACCAAGTGTAGCTTTTTTTTTTTGTTTTCGAAACACTACTTGTACCCAACAGTACTAAACACGTAAACAACAATCAACATTTTAATTGTTATTTCAAGCATATACAAATTTGTATGGCTATAGTATTGGATACATGACTACCTACGTAACACACTGCATACAGCCAACTCTAAAGGAGAACATGAATTTTGCATACACCACTATAAAGCGGCATAACGTTGGGCTTAACATAATTGAGTTTGTATTTGCATAAATGCATCTGTTACCAGAAAAGCAGTTTGCAATTTAAAAACACTAGGACGACAAGCTACAGTCTGTGCAACAAGCGGGTACATAGTGTCAATCTTGCCAACGACTAAAACAAATATGTTAAATGAAAAACTGACTAAAACCCATATTTTTCCGATTTCCGATGAGGTTTTGAAAAATGGTTATTTAATACAAATACAAAAATAAAAATAATTTAGGTTTTAATTAAAAATGGCGCCCAACACAAATAGACTAACGAGAGGACAAAAGAAGAAACCAAGTTTAGTTTTTTTTTTTTCAAATGCATATTTGATTGGGTTAGTTCCTTATGAAAATCGAATAAGATATCGTCATATCCAAGGTAAATTTCACTTATTTACAAAATACACTTTTGAAGGAAATTTGATTGAAGTAAACTAACAATTAGAATTTCGCAGATGTTAAAACAAAGTTTTCGGATATTTCTTGTATATATCTTGCCAAATGTAGGAAAGAAAGGGTATTTGTTTTAGATGTGTGGTTTTCAATCTGGCAATACTTTTTTCGAAGTTGGTCTTTTGATAGCTGTCATACTTGATTTATGCTCACTGCTCAGTTTGGTTTGCCATTTCATAATGAATAGACTTACTCCTGAACAACGTTTGCAAATCGTGCAAATTTATTACCAAAATAATGGTTCGGTTCGCGCACTGCGATGAAAAATCAAGCCGGACATAATAGCTGCGTTTTATTATCTCTGGGTCTGGGTCGAGGTTATCTTTTAACATGCATTACAAAAACAACATGGGATCTAGGTTTCTATCTAGGTTAATTTCAATAACCCAGATAGAGATTTTCACTCTGACCGTCAGAGGGCTATTCACCATTGTGAATGGATGTCAGCGATTTGTCAGCAGTATTAGGATTAGAGAGGAAAAGAGACAAGTGCTTACATGAAAAACAAATAAACATAAGAAAAAAAGAGACTGATATACAGCACTGCTTTTGCACTAACCCACATCGTTTTATTTTCACGAGGTGAACCATATGGGTTATGAGCGATAATAAAACGCGGCTAATGTAACAGTCAATCGAGAATGCTATAGCACCATGATTAATGACTTTTTCGTGCCTGAATTGGAGGACGTTTATGTTGACGAACTTTGGTTCCAACAAGACAGCGATACATGCCATACAGCCAAAGAAACAATCAACAACGCGTTATTGCTGACATATGGCCCCAATTGCTGCAAAAAAGAGTCAAAAATTGGACCTCTCGCCTGGAATTTATTCGAGTCACTTGCCCGAAGTCATTTTTAAAACATAATGGTTAACCCTTATCTTCAAAAATTAAGCTAAACTCTTGGCCATAACATTAAATTACATGGGTTTTATTTTTTTCTTGAAAACCACACGTCTTAAAAAAACACCCTTTATATAAAATTTTTATTTTCATCAAAATATGTTTCTTCACTTCGTGAGTTTGTCCTTTGGACCGACGAACGTCTGAATATTTGTTATCATCGTCCATCGACATACATTTGCATGATTGTAAGTAGTATTCTTTATGAAATAGACGACATCATTGATTATGAAGAAAAATTAAACCACCGAAATAGCAACCTTGTGGGACACCAAGGAACTTTAACCCAATACGACAAGTGCTTGTTGAAGAAGAAATACGTGTTGAAAATGTTTGGTACACGTAAAACCAAGACTACACAAAAATAAAACCTGTCCTCTTCTTGTCCCATAAACTTTAAATTCTAAAAATTAAATCAAAACAAATGCCAACAGCTTGATGGTGAATTTTGTATTCGTACTGCATCACTTTTAGCTTCTGGGACAAACCCAGTACCGGTGCCAAAAAAATAAAATAAAAAAAAACACAATACTTGGTCATTGTTCCCAAAACATTAGTGCAACGTACTGGACAATATTTAATTAACTTGGTTTATGTTCAAGTTTAATAGATATGCAGACTTAAAAAAAAGATTAAAAATTTACAGATTTCACTCCTTGAGTAACGATGGGGACATTGAAAATGACTTGCTAATGCTAGATAAATCCTTAATCTTTATAATTTATACAATCTTTTTTCTCTTTTAAATTTTATCTTTACCAATTTATACATACATATCAATTTAGTTCATCTTTTTTATGAAGACCAATCCAAACATTATATTGAACTAAGAAAACTAAAAATTTGTTAAACAAACTTTATTCGCACTTCCATCTTTACTTGCGCTTAGTTACACCAAATTGTTTTTTTTTCTTCAGCTTTAAAAATAATTAAGGAAGGATAATTTTTAAGCCGTTAATCCAACAAAAATCGGAGCTCTTAATTGCTTAATACATACATTTAATTTTCCCTCCGTTTTATCTTCAACCAAATTTTGATTCTTCCCTAAGCGCAAAATGATGTTAGCATATGTATAACTACTTTTTTTTCCTATTTCGTCCTGTATTGGTTTTTCGTTTTCCAAAATCACGTTTTTTGTACCACTAAATAAAATAATATTTTCCAAAAAACAAATATTTAATGTTGGTAGTTGTTACCTCTCCCCAAAATTTGTCTTCTCTTATTCCCACTGTAGTTTTTTTTTATTTTGTTTCATTTTCAAATATACAAAAGAGGTGTTTTCTTTTTGTTATTTTATTGACCCACATAAATTATTTTCCCGCTTGTCTTCTAATCTTATATTTTTCATTTACTTCGTGCGGTACCTTACTTTTTTCTTTTTGATTTAGCTTTGTGGTAGCACCAAACAAAAATTAAAAATTTCTACACCTATTGCTTGTTTATTTCGGTCTGTATTTGAATAGATTTTTCCTAACTCGTGTAACTGTTTAATTGTGGTAGGCAACGCTAACTTATATTTGATTTTCCCTCAAATATATGCCTACAAACGAATTTTCAACGCTGCTGTTTGGTACGTGTCAGAAAAATTCTATTTTTCTTATGCTCTTTGTAGTTTTTTTTTTTTAATTTTGGGGTTTATTACCAGTCTTTTCGAAAAAATTCGGCAAGACAAAAGTCAACCAAAAATTCTTGATGGACTTAAAATTTCTATCAAATAGGAAAATATTCACTAATACAAATTAGCAATAACGATAAATCGACTTTTAGTCTAATCAACCAGTCTGTTTTGAAGAGACTCTTGCAATACGGTCCTTTATTGCATTTTCAAAAAGAGGCTGGTTGTGACCCACACTAGTAACTTCCAATTTGTGGTGCCCCGGAAGCTAGAGGTCCAATGTTATTTTTTTGTATTCAACAATTTTTGGTATAGTTTTTGTATTTTTTTTTTTGCATAAAAAAAAAACAGTTTGTTGAATTATTATACAAAACCTACCGATTGTCAATTATAATCTAGTACATACATATATAGAAGCCCGAAACCAATATGATTATTTGTTCCCAACATATTCGAGACTAAAAACAATTCAACATTTTTTGGTAAGGTTTTTTGTAGTTTTTTTGCTTAAAAAACTGGTTATGGGATATTTTTACAAATCCTTATTTATAGAAAAAAAATACCCAAAAGCTAATATCATTGTTTGTTCTCAAGATATTTGGGACGAACAAAAATTTTCTACAATTTTGTTAAGTTTCTTGTAGTTTTTTCGATAAAAATAATTATTTGTTAAATATTTTTACAAATTTTATCAATCATTTATTATAAACTCATTTAAAGAATAAAATTAGCCTGAAGTCAATATCATTGTTTGTTCTCAAAATATTTGAGATGAAAAAATATTTTCCACAATTTTTGGTGAAGTACCTATCTTGTAGTTCTTTTTCACTTAAAAAAAAACTTTTTGTTGAATTTTTTTATAAATCCTATCAATTATCAATTCTAAGCTAGTTTGTGGACTTAAATTAACCCGATGTCATGTCATTATCTGTTCTCAAGATTTTTGAGGCAAAAACCAATTTTTTAATAATTAGTGTGTAGAATTGCTTGCAGTTTTTTGCTTAAAAAAAACTATTAATTCAATATTTTTTAAAATTTTATCAATTTGTATCTATAAACTAGCGTATAAAATAAAATAACCTCGAAGCCAATATCATTGTTTGTTGTCAAGATATTCGAGCCAAACAACTTTTTTCAACTATTTTCATCTACATTTTTTTATTAAAAAAAAAACTATAAGTTGATATACTTCTATATTTTAATCAATTCCTTATTACGTCAATTTGCGTAGAATAAAATTAACCTGAAGTCGATTTGTTCACGAGATATCTGAGACTAAGGAAATTTGAACTGCTTCTTGAATTTATTGAAAGGTCCTTTCTGCTTGTAATGAAACTACTGTGTATACAATAAAATCCATCCGAAGTCGATATCTTAATTCGTCCTTGAGATACGGTGAACAAAAAAAGCGAAGGAACGTACGAACACACACAGACATCTCTCTACAAAAATGGAATCCGATTCTAGGGAGCGAAACGTGAAGATATGTTAAAATTTTTATTTTGACAAATCGGACCATTTACAATAACTTCCAATGGGAAGTTAAAAAATTATAACTTTTTTATGTTTTAGTTTTGTGATTTTATTGACCTATATTTGTATTCCCACTTGTAGGTATTCTTATTTCATATTTTTCATTTTCTTCGTTAATCCATCTAATCATAGCTAAACAAAACACAACAGTAAAATAATAAACAAACAAAAAACCCCCAACAAATATCCTAACGAACCTACCTGAAAACTAAACATCCCACATGCATTCTATCCTACTTACCTTTCACGCACATCGCATTCTATACTATTAATAAAAAAAATATTTACCGGCAAGCAGCGCAAACAAACCTCCCAACTCCAAGGCATCTTTGCAACTGAAGACAGACTGAACACTGAACACTGAAATGAACAGTCTCTTATAATAAACTACTAGACAGATATCAGGGATGAAATCGTGTTTCAGCAATGTATCAAAATATAAAAGGAAAGTGTATCGAATTGTACTTTTTGATTTGATTTGATAATATTTTGTCCACTTTTGCTGTTGTATGAACGTATGTAATATTTCTGTATCCAAATAATTAAAAAACAACTTAGCTGTTTATGTTAATTAACATATAAGGTACATACATACTTACATATGCGAAACTTTTATAACAAAACTGTAGGAATTTGTTGCAATACCCTTCGATTTTGCGAGATTTAAATTTTATAAATTTAATGTTTTCGATTTTTAATTGCGAGATTGTTGAAACCGGTATTTTGTAGATGCCATTTTCTCGAACAAACTGTATTAATCATTTTTATTTCTTCTGTTATATCGATGTCAGCCTCGGTTCACAGTATACATTTTGTGAGGTCAGATGATTTTCTTTTTAACTTACTTTATCTTTTTCGTTGAATGCAAAAGTGGAGTACTTTAGCAAAGTGGAGTCAATTATTCAAGCTGCTAATAAAACAAAAACTAATTGTCTAGGTGCACAGATGAAAGAGTTAGTAGGTGATATGTAAATGAACAGAAATATGTTATTATCTCGGCTTAGGTACGATTAAAAAAATCAAATTTTACATGTTATATGTGAATCTATATAATCTATCTCCGGTATGAATTTGAGATTTTTAAATGCAACCATTTAAAAGATAAAAAATAATAACTGCGAAAAATCGATCAACAAAAATTATATAAAATATATAAAATATAAAAAAATACTAGGTATCAAAATTTCCTGAAACGAAACAATTTGTTATTTATTATCTTTCTTAAACTATACAATTTAGTACAATCAGCCTTAACTCTGATGTGTAGCATTTGTGAGCCATCTTTTTTAGAACTTTGAACTTACAACCAATAATATCTCACTTTGTAGATTTTTTGGAATTGCAAAATATATGTACAAAATTGTTATATTAAACTTAACCATCGATAAACAAAAAAAAATATTAATCTGGCACTTCTCATTTGTTTTCTTTTTTTGTTCGACCATTTCACATAAAACCATATTTTAAAAAACGTCATATTGCACCTCTACATTATTTTCCTTTCATAAACATTTTCAAAAAATTTCCAACGCTTAGATTTAGTTTTAGAAGCACAATGCACTGCTGAGTGCTGACTGCACTAGCTCTTGCATTTTATAATTATAGTAATATGTATAGTTAAAACTTATATTGTTCATTTTAGAAACACCAACCAAAAATTCAACCGTACCCTCCCTATCCGCCTGCAATCATCTTCTTTACATATTTGTTCATTCCAAAATGAATGGTAACACCACCAAAAATTCGATCTTATCCCCCATATACGCCAGCGTTCATCTCATATTACCATTGTTCAATTTATTCATTTTAGTAACACCACCAAAAATTCGATCTTATCCCCCTTATACGCCATCGTTCATCTCATATACACACTTGTTCACTTTATTCATTTTAGTAACACCATAATTTACTCAAAACGACCCTATAAACATTTTCAATGTTAAAAAGTAACCGAGAAGACAGAATAGAAGGAATAAAAAAGATATTATACATCATCAGCATACACAACACACATACAATACATATGCTCCCTTGCAGCAAACATAACAAAAAAGATGAAAGATTAAAGTCCATCTGACATTTTGGTGTAGAAATAGGAAATATGGTATGTATTGGTCATATAGAAGCTTAATTTTGTTGCGGTCTTTCTTTGCAGACTTTTTTTTTTACAGTTATTTGTACATATGTATACATTTAGGTATGTATCTTTAATAACACGACAAAAAAGCAGCCACTTTAGATTTCTCGTTATGGGACTTTACTGACTTGTTAAATTAACTTTTTTCTTTGATCGCGTGTCATGTATGACTTCCGACAAAAAATTATTTGGCGTCTGCCTTTCACAGCAAATAAAATTTAAGCGATGATGGGTGGAGTCACATGTAGAAAGGTTTATAGATATACCTAACTGTTAAATAACTTTTATATTGATCAAAGAACAAGTTTTCATGTTAGTTTTACAGTGCGGGTTTTTTTGGAAACTCACAGCTAGGTACATAGTAGATACATAGATATCCATAGGGGCTTTTGCCGGTCGGGAACCAAACAAATTACAAATAACCGCTTAAAATATTAATTCATAGCAGGTATAGCGTTTTAAAGAGAACGACATTCAACCTCTTTCTTAAGAAGCACCCACCGGACATAATCTGCATCAGTGAAACCGATGCAACGTCAGCAAGCGAAACAAGATCAATTTCAAAGGATACAACACCTTCCGAACAAAGAAGTATCAAAGCAAGAGAGGCACAGCATTCTTCGTTAAGACGAACATTTAAGCCTCTCAAGTCGTGATCTCTGGTCTAAGATCGTTTGAAATAGAAGTCGAAGATGACACAACACTTATTATTTTCAGCATAAACCTATGTAGTGCCAGGCAAACTGATATTAGTCACGACTCACGATCTTTTTATTTTCAGCAACTTAGCCGCCCATCATATGCACTGATTGGAAGAGATTTTAATTCCCGACACCCCCGATGGTATGACACAACTTCATTCGACGCTGGAAACTTCTTGTTAAACTGGTTGGATGAATATTTTAAGCACCAATTATTTCTAGTAGTTTCTTAACCGAAGACAACATTCCAAAGAACACCATCCTGGCAGGATTTCTTCATGGTTTCATTCAACTTTATCAACATTGTTCCTGAGTTGCAGAATTACTCATGTTGGACCTTTACTGGAGAGGCGAACCACGATCCAGTGGAATTCTGGGCCAGTCAATCCAAACAACATCAACTACATCCGACTGTATATGGAAAGATTTCGAAGAAAAATCGGGGAGACCGTAGTGATTCCGGATACCAACAGAAACCTTTCCAACAATGAAATTGTTGAAGCCGTCGTCGAAGGAAAAGAGCTCACCATAAATAACGCCTTGGATGAACAGAAGAAACCGAAGACTTTAAGGGACAGATACTAGCATTTTCTAGAAGTAATTATTCTACTTTATGATCATTGATCATCAACAACTTTTGCGAATGCGTCTACTAAGTGGCGAAAAGTGAAATTCAATGTATACAAATTATGTTTAGGACCGTTCTACAACATCTCAACAGCATCCAGTTCCCAAAAAGGCTACAATCCATCAAACCCAGATCCATTGCATTAAAAGAAACTAAAAAGATCATCGGCAAAAGACAATAATTGCCAGAAAAAATTAGTACCGATTATTTTGAAAGAAATTTCTTACCAAACGCACCCAGCTCTCATTCATTCTTATAAAGGAAGTCGAAACAATGATTGAGTATAACTACAGCAGGCAGACGCTGAAATTACTATTTTTAACAACGGAAACCCTGCGCGGGATCACTTCCCGAGAAGGCTTGACCAATCGCGAAGAAGTAGCCGAGTTAATCAATGGTAGACAATCTAAGAAATCGTCCGGACCAAATATGATCTCTATCCGCATCATAAGGATGTTTCCCTAAGTAATGGTGCTGTTCTTAAGATTCAGTTCAGAAACTTCGTTAATATTTGCTTCTTTCCGACGAGATGAAAGACAGCGAAAATAGTAATGATATCGACCAAGTCCATAGAGATATCATTTCCAGATATCGTGACATATCTCTCCCTAACAAGACCAGCAAAATCTTTGAAAGACTCATTCTCCGGAGACCACTAACAACATGATTCAGGACATGCAATTTGGATTTTAGAAGAAACTTTCTCCTTTGCATCCACTCTCGAGACTCTGGAGCAACATGGTTAGCACCCTCAATGTCATGTAATTGTTGAATGCTTCCTGGATATAGAGAAAGCATAAGACAACATCTGGATACAGACACTAATCAAAGAAATGTTCAGTTTTCTCAATTTCAGATCGTTCTTTATTCAGATTGAAAACAGGAAATCATAAACACCAGAGCAGGAATTGCTCGAGGATTAAAGCTGGAACCTTACCTTGGTCGTCATACCAACCTCAACTGCACAACCGAACAATGCTTTGAATTTTCTATATGCGACGTTTCGCTAACATATGCCAAAAACATGTCACCAGTCATTGCAGCTCAAAGAGTAGAAGAGCACGTTAGTAGGCTGTGGGAGATTTACAGAACAAAGGGCATCAAAGTCAACTCAGCCAAATTTCGAGTTGGCTTGCTTCCGAAGAGCAGTGGGATATCGGAGTATACCGTAAACTTAAAGCTTCCCAGCATTATCATCGATCTGCCTGACAGATCGCAACTGGCAACGAAACTATCGGTGAAATATCTGGGTTTCAACTTTTACGCTTCAATCTGGAAGTTCATGTAACAGCTACTCTCAACAAAGTGAACTATGCTTTTCACTGTATCTACAGGAATCGACTCACACGAAGTTGTTTCTCTTAAAGCAACTCCTCAGACCTAACATCACTGCTTTCCTGTCTGGTTTACTACCTCCAAAACCAGCATGAGAAAATTGGTAGTGTTTGAGAGAAAGATCATGTGGATTTGTAGCTTGTAGGGTACTCTACTTTGACCAACAGCGACGAAAATATTTCAACAAAAAACAACACTGCGAGGCATCCGGAATAACACCCCTTGACAAATACATGATCACTGCTTTGAAAAGTATGATGAGCAACCATAGCAATTATCCAAGCCTGATGGTGAGAACCATCACAAGTGAAGAGAGACACACCGAGCCACAATACATGGATTTGACAGCACCAGTATTGCCACTGGGGTATTTGAAAAAGGGTCCCGAGAAAAAAAAGTCGCGAATTGAGAATTGCGACTGGTCGTGAATTTTGACATTTCATTTATCTACATGAGTAATTTGATTGAATCTATGCGAATGGTCATAAAATACAACAAAAATAATAAGTGCTAACAAAATTGTAAGGTTAAATTGAGAGTTCGTAGAATATCGTTCTCGAATAATAAAATACGGATCTTTATCATTTTATCATCAGAAATTTTAAATGATGGGGTGATTTTAGGGTAATTCGCTATTCGTATTGAATATTTTAATAACAGAGTGTTTCAAAAAAATGTCAATATATTGCAACATCGTTGTTCTTTGAGTAATTTCAATGAAATTGACACAGAATCTCAAAAGAAAAAAATATTTCCATCGTTCAAGGAACAACAAAGTTGCAAAATTTTGTAATTTTTTTTTTGAAACACCCTGTTTTGAAATTATTTTTTTCTTTTTTTTAATTCTGTCTCAGCTATCAATCATGGTTCGAGAAATATGAAGTTGCCATGTTTATTAAAATATTTTTTTTTATTTGAACGGATCGTGAATGGATCTTGAATAGGTAGTTCCCGCA